>CM044555.2:4523469-5723469 GCA_024416835.2 Perccottus glenii | reverse complement strand
GTGGAGATTCCAGCCTCTCTCTCGAGTTGGGTTCCAGAGTCCAAGCTGTGCGTGGAGGTGAGACCAACCATCTCTATTCGGTATCTCTCAAACTCCCGCACAAGCTCAGGCTCCTTCCCCGCCCTTCCTCGTGACATTCCATGTGCCCAGTGCCCAATTGTGTGTCCGTGGATTGGGTCGCCGAGGCCCCCACCTTTGACTCCCGCCCAATCTACTTTGCACCGACCCCTTACGGTTCCTTCTGCAGGTGGGGGGCCCACAAGAGGTAAATCTAAACATCCTGCAAAAATTGTTGAAATTGATTGTTTTCTGTGACCAAATACACAAATGGACACAATCATGATTAAAACAAAAGTGTTTATCTGTATATGGAGTAAAGCTCTGGAATTCTATGAGTGATGAATTTAAATTGCTATACAAGTGTTTTCAAATTCAAGAAACTGTTAAAGGACAACATAATGGCAAACTATAAAATAATTTAAGGCAGCGGAACGTACAAAATGTATTACGAAAGACAAGGATTTTATAACTTTGCAGTGCCAGTGTTTGATGACTTAGTTGATTTAGGGGTTGGTTCAATATTGTTTTTTTTCTCTCTTGTTTTTAATTATTTAGTTAAAGGAGCAGGTTATAAAAGATTAAACTTCACCCTTTTCCTTTTTGTTTAGGTTTAATGTGGAATGTAAAGGACATAAACATTAAATACTGTAAAGTAAAAAAAAAAAAAAGATTAAGTTAGAGAGGCCAGGTTGAGTGGGTCTGAGCATGTTTAGAGGAGGGTGACACTGTGACACTGGAGGCAACTGGGGAGAGCGAGAATCAAACCGCCAACCTTCCAGTTATAGGACAACCACTCTGCCCCCTGAGCCCCATTTATGCTTGAAATAATGGAAAAATAACTGTAAAATCAAATAAAATGTCAAGACATTTACATTTATTCATTTACATTTTGACGCTTTTATCCAAAGCGACTTACATTGTTCTAATGTAATTACCAGTGTTACAGCCACTGGAGGCAAGGTGGGTTAAGTGTCTTGCCCAAGGACACAACGACAGTATGAACTGTGGGGAGATCGGGAATCGAACCGCCTACCTTCCGGTTGAAGGACGACCGCTCTACCCACTGAGCTACTGCCGCCCCATCAAATCACGAAGAAAATTTAGGCAAAGATAATGATGACAAACAGAAAAAATGACTTTAAAACGGCCAAATAAGCAATTCACAAAAAAAGCAAAGATGAGATGAAGTAATAGTCAATGAAAAGGTGGTAGAGGCTAAGCAGAAAGCCTCCGAGGGGAGAGAGGTGATAAATGAGAGGGCGCAACGATTAAGTGAGAATCATCAAGTGTGAAATGGAAACCAAGACCCTTCACTGGCACCTGCTTTTTGGCCAAAACTACCATCATGGCTTTGGAATGAATGTTGTAGCTACTCGAGTTGACTTTGGTGATATAATTTCCTTTTGTATTATTTTATGTTATTGTTTAGTATACAATTATGATTTATATTAAAAGTTGATTATGTATCTGTTTTGTAAAACTTGCTACCTAACAAAAGATATATATATGCTAAGCTACCATAAACTCTCCATTCAATTTCCTGAGATTTCCAAAATAAAGTGGAATGTATTTTAACTAATAGTTCTGCCCTCATCTTTTCTATATTACTTTTATGGTTTGGACATTTGTTGTGTAAAGTCTTTTTTTTGTATTTGTGAATTTACTACTTGGGGTTATTTAAGCACATTCAAAACTTTTTACCAAATTGTATCTTTGTTGTCCCGCACCAGCCTTCTCCAAAAGCAGTATGCCTGCCTTACTTTAATTTAAAGAACAGAACTTTTATTTCTCCACAAATACTAATAAATTGCATCAAACATTAGAGCTAAATGTCAACGTTGAGCTCTAAATTCAGCAGCAAAAAAATCCTGTGCCTTGTTACATATTGCGTTAATGCATTGCCAATTTCTTTAACGTTTTACTACCATAACCACCACTGTTTCCATCTACGATGCCGCGACGAAGGACTTACCCTGCATCAAGAACCCGATAAACAGCAAAAACGCAGAGGATATTGTAAAAAAATATTAGAGCTGGATAAAGAGAAGATACAGTGCATCACAAGTAAGATCACTCAAATACACATGGAAAAATGTGTAACAAATACCATGTTGGTGTGCCACCAAAGAAACTTTGGGAAAGTTTGTGCGAAACAAATTAAAAATCATGTTACTAACTGAGCAGTGATGTCTGAAAAATGAGCTTTATAACTTAGCTTATTTTATTTAAAATCAATAACTTCTCCTTTAAAAAGCTCTTTCAGAGATGTCTGACAAAATATGTATTCAGTCCAGGCCTTTTCAGTGAGAGCTCTGTGTTAGCATAACATTTAATCAGGGTTAAATTGCAGCTAAACATATAAACAATTAGAGATTTTAAATGGATTTGTGAGACTGGGAAAAGTAAAAGTCATTTAGTGACATTTCTAAAGGTGAGATATTTCCAAACATTCTCTGAGTGACTCCTGTGAACTGTCAACAAGTGAGTGCAACTTGACCTTTACTTACGCAGCATCCATTTCTGCAGAAAACATTGAATGGGGTTGGAAACGTACACTGAAAAGGCAACAGCTAATAAGCTTGCACACTGAGTAATCTAAGGGTTCAGTACAAACATAATTTCATACCACCATCCACTGGATTCAATAATTGTCAGTTTATTTGGGGAATGCATTCATTAGCAAAGCAGTCTGTCACACATTTTATGTCATGTTTATGACAAATACAACGCCACTGTTGATTATATCCCTTTGCTTCTTTTTCAATCTTTTTGTAGTCTCTGAACTGTACAACATTACAATGACACAAACAACACAGAACTAGTGTGAAATAGTGTGAAATAGTAGCACATTTGTCAGATTAGAAGGTTTGTCGGATTAGAAAGTTTACAGATAACCCTTTGCAATGACATTCACAAGATTTAAACATGTGTAAAATGTCATTGGGCCATGTTATCCTAAACTAGCAAGGTTGCTTGCTCGCTTGCTACTAGCTTTAAAGACTTTAAATAACGTTTTTACACAAAATAATGATTAAATATGGACTCCTTTGTTGTGGTGCTTCAATGTGTTCCACCAATGTCTAATGTCTTTACTTATTAGCATTACCAGCTATATAGGTTAACTTTTAGTAATGTGTCCTGACCTCTGGGCTTTTTGCAAGTTTTACCAAGTCCTTTACAGAAATTTTCAAGAGTGATCAGGCTGAATTTCTGATTATTTCTGCTGTATAATAATAGATACCCTTCATCAAATTATAATACAGTCTTATTTTGTCTTTGCGTGAAGGGGCCAAAGAGGAAACAAATGCTGCTAATGGACTCCAAAACTGTCTGAAGTGATTTCAAAGTTTACTAAATTAATTAGGAGAACTTTGGTAGTGCGGATGATTATATAATTATTGGGAAGCAGCAAGAGCAAATCTTTTTTCTCTAAAGAGGCCTTGAGTTTACTGCTTCACTGTGCAGGAGTCAGGGCTCTCACTTAATCTAAACTCAGTCAGATATTTGTCTGCGGCAGGAATGTAATCAGTGAGCTATGACTTGAACGTGAGTCTGGTTTAACGACAAAGACAGACATTATGTAAAAAACATTCCTTTGCTTTTGTGCTGTTGCCAGACTCGGGACTTCGATGAGTTTAAGGCGGCTGACAAAGCATGAAAGTATCAAAGTGCTGCTGTAGGCACTTTCTCGCTCTGTACCTCTGGAGCTCAGGATGTACCACAGTGTAGGAGTATTACCCGAGGATTATTGTACAAGTTAGATAACTCTACACACTATTAGCTGGGTTTAACATGTTTCATTGGGGCTTTATCATAAGAAGTACATGACTTTGGATGGGAAATGCCCCAAGTTCTTTGCACCATTAAATATTTTTGTGAAGAGTGAACAACCAATGTATTTTGATTATATTTTACTGTTTCTGGTATTTCACAAATAAAGCATCTTCTCTCTTAGAAAATATATAGATACAGACAGACAGACAGACAGACAGACAGACAGATAGACAGATAGACAGATAGACAGATAGATAGATAGATAGATAGATAGATATTTTGTGTGGATCATATTACATGTATACGTATTGCAAATGTACAGAGATTCAGTCGCCCTTACAACATAACATATGTAGTCACAACTACAGTTGCCATTACAACATATGTATCATAGGCATACAGACATCAAGACAACAACAGGATAACAGTACACATGGTCACGTGATGGGATTTTTCAGTGGCTATTTTCTGGGGCGGGGGGGTTAGGAAGAAAGAGTCAGACAGATGTCAAATGGACGGGTGGTTTGGGAAAGGATAGGATAGGAAGGCGTCTATGAGATGTTTAGACGGAACTGTTTGTGAGAGCCTTGTCCTTGATGGGAGTGTGGGGAGTACCAGGAGGATTAGATAAGACACAGCTGCTGGCCAGACTTCTCATTGAGAAAGAAGGGACAGAGGAAGGAAGACAGAAATTTTAATTAATCCATTTTGATCTTCGGTAATTTATCCCGATCGTAATCAATCAGTTCTGGTTCACAGCGTCAAGTGCGTGCGTCCATTTCGTGGAGTAACTTTGATGTTTCCTGTTTCATGGTCAGACCTGTAATACCGTAGCAGCTCACTGGTCTGCTTCTCAGTGTTGTCCACTCTTCTCTGGATGTCCTCAGTTCGTGCTGAGATGTTTAGAATCATCTCTTCGATTTGTGTGCCCCATTGATGTAACCCCTTCATATCCGTTAAGCTGCGTAGCATCTTACAGGTCTGACTCTCGATGTTGTCCAATCTTTTCTGTATGTCCACAATCCGTGCTGAGATGTTGTGAGTCAGCTCCTCGGTCTGTGCGTTTCTCTGTTCTAATCCCTTCAGTCTGTCACTCACCTCAAAGAAGCACTGTTTAATTTCAGCAGACAGAGGCTGGGTTGCTTTAAAGGCAGCGGTCTTACAAATTTTGCGATAGTTTAAGGCAGTCCCCAGACCAATGAGCAGGAACCCCACTATCATGAATCCCCCAAAAAATAAGTCCTTAATGTCCTCAACGGACAGAACTTCTAAACTCAGAACTTGCCAGTTCTTCCAAGTGTCCCGTGTGTAGCCTGCCGCAAAGGTCCCATCAGGGCAAATGGGTTCTCCCGGTGCCCCCTTCTTATGGGGAAAAATAGTGTCATTCACACTCAGAGACCAGGTAATCAGATCCATTTCCAGTTCTTAGGAGTCCAGCAAGCAGTAAATCAAAGAGAAATAAGTATGACGAGACGAGACAAAAGAAGCATACACCAGAGGCAGGAGGAGCAGGAGGAAAAGGAGGAGCAGTAGGTGTCGTCCGCCTTGTCTGAAAGCAGGAAGAAGAATCTTTTTTTTTCTTGGCAGAATAGTTTAGAGACATGGCATTGGGCCATTGAGTTTTGACCAAATACATATACGTATATTTTATAACTTGTGTATCTGAATAATAGGTGTATAGCCTTCAAATGCTAATAGAACGTTTGACTACATTTAAGTTTAGCTACTTGATTTTAATGCAACACCGGTGCCAGTGAGACTTGGCAACTTTCACTCTTAACAAAAAAATAATGTAAGTTGTGTTGTTATTAAAACATTAGCTGATGTTACAGCTGTCCACCAAAGTCATGCAGATTAAAGAACCATCTGAAAAGGTTGTCCGCTTTCAAACAGAATGGTTTGTTTTTGTGGAGAACACACAATGGCCTTCAGCTGATCCAGCATTATGGATTGTGGATATAATGAATTGAGGGCAGACAACTCACTGAAGTATGGTGCCCACACATAGTAACAATAGATTTATGTACTGTATATTTAATGTAACAATATGCTATCGCTCTCCTGCCATTTATACTCTGCAACCTTTGACACCACTGACACAAAATGTGTTAAATTGAAAGAAGAGTTAAACATTTAAAGTTGAAAGTGGTGAATAAAAAGAAAGACAATAATGTTGATTGCCTGTTGTGGCTCTATTTAGTCTGTTAATTCCTTACGTAAAGAAGAGCCACTGTTACAAAGTCAGTGTCGGTACAGAAAACCACAAGACGGCCAAAATGTAACAAAATCATCATCTTTGGTTTGGACTATGGCTCATGTTTCAGAAACCTCCCTTAGTTTGCGTTCAGCCAGTGATGCCAAGATACAATTACAGACTATTTATGAAGCTTTCAAATATAAAGGCTTACTATTTTAGCTAGGCATATAAAAACTCAAATAGACCAAACACATCTTTTCTTTGTGCCCTTTAGTTGCTTGTAAAATGTGACTTGTGCATCAGTGTCATGTGGTACTTAGAAAATAGCAAGTAGTGTGATGAGCCCTTTTGTAGGTTAATGGCCAAACCACAAAATGGAGTGTTTGATAAAGTGCAACTGGGACCTGAAGGAGAAGATCTTATGAGGAATTCTACTTTTAGCTGAAGAAGCCATCTATTCTTATCTGTTTTGTTCTTTTTGGCACATGAGTATTTACACTTATCTGATCTCACTCCGCATTGCAAACCTTAGCTTCCAGTGATTTGTTTCTGCATATTCCAACCGTATTTTTCTTCTATTCAAGCTTTTATCGCCGTAAACAATACCTGAACTCAATTCTAGCCTGACAATCTTCTTTTTCCATCCACTTTTCTCTTCTTTGGTCCAGACACATACATCTCCTATTGACTTGGTTTCTGCATTCTTCTGCGCGACTGTATTATGATTAAACTGATTAAACCTGTCTCTCCCAATGGAAACAGACTCCTCTGTCACTGTTCATTTATCCTTTTATACCTGCTTTCTTTGTACCTGTCATCACACCCAGCTATATGCATGCAGATTTCCTTTCAAGCTTAAGTCTGTCCCTTGGGCCTGTCTTCTAATATTATCACCCCAGGCTAATCTCCATTATCAATTTGCATTTTTAATAAACACATTAGTATTCACATATGCAGCTCTCATGTTTTTATCCCAGTTCTAATGAAGTAATGTGTAAATTAAACTTTATTTTTGGATGTGCATGGTGGAAGGTTTTATGCCATCAACAGACAACAGGTAGTTTTGTTGTCGAGACTGAAATGACTGAGACTAGAGCATATCAAGACCAAAACCAGTGCATCATACATTTGATAAGATAAAGGTATTAAACAGATAAACCAAGTCAGGTTTTTGAGCAATTCTAGACAAAGAGAAGGGCTAACCACATACTTTGGATTCAGTTAACTTTTTTTTCTTCTCTTCTCTGTCCTTTTCTTAGGTGTTGAGTGCATTGTGGGTTTGCCTGAACCGAGGAGCTACTGGGACCCTGTTTTTGGGACCTGCGTTTTCATGTTCTCATTCCTGATCCCAGTGGCCATCATCAGCATCTGCTACAGCCTCATGGTCAAACGCCTTCGCAATGTTCGCATCCTGTCCGGCTCCAAGGAGAAAGACCGAAACCTTCGCCGGATCACTAGGATGGTCCTGGTTGTGGTGGCAGCATTCGTGGTCTGCTGGACCCCCATTCAGATCATGGTCCTGGCTCAGTCTTTAGGCTTCAACTTGAGCAGCTTGTTCGCTTTGGTGCTGATGCATTTATCTATCGCTTTAGGTTATGTCAATAGTAGCTTGAACCCAGTCTTGTATGCTTTCCTCGATGAGAACTTCAAACGCTGCTTTCGGGAGTTTTGCCACCCGTCGCCTTTCCGTTTTGACACACAGCAGTCAGGTCGCATGAGGAGCATCGCCCGTGAAGTGGCCAATGCCTACAGCTGCAAAGGCGGAGACGGCGGGGGGCACGGGGGTGGAACGCCTAATCCCGCATGACTAGGCGTGGAGCTTCCCTTGATGGGGGTTGACCCCCCACAAAGAGAAGATACACCGGGAACAGGGAACTCCAACACAGAATTGACTCAGATAACTGCCCTCTAGCGGCACGAGCCCTCTCGCCCCCCAACAAGAAGACTGGCATGGGGCGAGGGGGACTGTGAGGAGGACAATGGCCTCGAGAGGAAAAGGATTTAGAAAAGGCAAGATAGTTTAATGTTGAGTCCAACTTAAACTTAAGTGGAATTTCATTAAAAGGTTTAGGTTGATTTACTCAAAAAGTAAAGAAGATAAGATAACGGCCAAGTCTACAAGTACATGAGTGTTTTTTATTTATTATAAGATTCATCCACATCATGCAACTGACTATTTTATGCTGACTGTCTCCTTAAAGCCAGAAGGTAATAGATTCAAATCCCAAGCAAGTTTGGAACTTTTCTTTGCAAGTTAGGATTTCCTGGGAATTTCCTGATATATAAATTATGCCATATTCCAGAGAAGAACAAACAACAACACAATACAAGAAAATGGATGTATGTCATAACATAATTTATTTAAAAGAGCCAGGAAACCCCTAAAGCAGGGAAATTTTGGAATTATTTTCAAAAGCATTTTTAGCCATCAATTGTAGACTTGGCCTTAATGGACAGCTTTAGCTCTACTGTCAACTCAAGTGAGATTTGATTATATTATATTTTTGCCAGGATAAAAGTCTGAAAAGTATTCAAGATGAGGTGTTTTTGTTGAAAGCCCCGACCTTACTGAGACATTTGTGTATCTGTAACAAAGCTTTGGATCTTTGAAAATACTCACTGTTCCAAGGATACCAGCTTCTTAAAATGAGTGATAACCAGACACTGAAGGCTTCATTTGACCTTCAGTGCACGGTTAAAACTTTTGAATTAGAAGTCAGTCAACTACAGTTGCTAAAGAGGCCCATTTCTTCACATGTGCACAAGCCAGAAGGAAGTAGATATCTGGTGACAATGAATAAAAATATGAGGATTAACAGAAGGAGCTACAGATACCAAATCTCTGACACCACAACAACACACAGCTGTGGCGTTACATGAATGAATAAAAACACGACCGAAGACAGAAGAATTGCCAAGGAATGAGGAACTCTTTCTGGGAAATTGTGAATAGACACTTTTAAACCCAATGATTGTTCAGACAAATGTGTAAATGTGGGTCTTTGAATATGGTGCCGTGTTGAGCTCATACAAGGACTGAAATTGGCCTCAGAAATGTTATATAGACCTTGAATAGGTAGTACGTTCTTGAACTGTCTCAGCGCCCAAACTGGGTAAATTGAATGTTTTTTGTTTTTTAAAGGAGGGACATTACTCCTGTTTAACAAAGGCAATCAAATCTATTAAAGATTCCTAGACCTTTGTGATTTTTTGCAAACTTTGTATGATCACCTGTGGGAGTTTGGAAATGCAGCGTTTGGAGACGAAGATAACGAGTGGAACTGTTATTGTGCATTACATTAGAAAAGACTTTTAAAAAAAGGGTTTACAAATGTTAATAGCTTGTACCAAGATTTTTCTTCTTGCTGCAGTTTCAATGGAAATTTTAATTCTTGTGCCTGTTTCAGATCAAATTAAATAGGTAAATTTGCATATTAAAAGCCTCAATATTAACCTCAATAGCGTGCTTATGTAGAAAGACTGGCTCCCTTCAGACATTGCACCAAATCCAGATTGAATAAAATGCTGCCAGTTTGTCAAGTTTGACAAGGATTGTCCCATTTTGTTAAAAAAAAAAAAAGTTATATTTTATTAAAGACAGATTTATAAAAAGGGCTAAGTTATAAAGTAGAAATATTCAGCTATAAATGTAAAATGTACCAAACTGACCACCACTGTACTGGCAAACTGATTTATTTATTGCTTGCAGACGTGTTCACAAATGTGAACATTAATAAATTATCAGAGAAAGTCACCAGAGAGAAAATAATAAACACAGTTGTACCACAGACGAAAGTTTTACAAATAACAAGATGCATGCAAATACAAACTGTCAATACAAAGAGTGGAGCTGTCCAGGGATCTAAAGTCTGGATTGAAATGCAGGGTCTGAAGGAGGCCTCTGTTAAAGCTTCAGTGGGTTTTCATTGTTGTATTTAGGCTTTAGAAATATTAGGTTACAAAATGGTGTCCACAACACAAAATGGCTGCATCTTTAGCCTTAAGATCTGGCTGTTTTTATGTTTTTATATTATAAATTCATTTGTGGTTTGTTTTGTTAACTACTGCCTACTGAAGCTTAAACAATTCAAAACCTTCAGGTGTGCTTTAAAAGATCTGTGATGGTGGGGTTTGAATTGGATTGAGGTTGTGTTACCTGGGGGACTGTTGTTTAGACTGTGACTCCCAGCATCACAGTGGCAAAGCAGGAGAAAAGGGTCACAGCGCTCGGACCCCTCTCCAAGGGACAATGGGGCTCTTTCTCTTCATAGTGTCTTAAAGTGGAAGCCAAACCTTAAACAGAAATTCATTTTTTCAATATTTAGCATTATTAAAGCTATTATATTTGTGCCAGATCCTGAGTCAGTGTAGGTTTAGCTGTATTAAATAATAATAAAGTTCTTCAACTGGTTGGTCACTTTTCTCTTAGTGCAAGTTTGTATTGTTAACAAAGCAGTACATTGTTTGAAACAGGAACTGGTTCAAATACTTTGATTCAATACACATGACTCCGTACTCCTCTTTCTATTGAATAAAATATGTTTACAATATTTGCGTTTACTGCTACAACGTTTGAATTCCATAGTTTGTGGTTGAATTGTCAATGGAAAACCTGTTGACTGCCACCTGTATTTATAAATTGTATGTTTTTCTCAAAAGCAGGATCAAATGAAAGTATGTTTTACTTTTATGTTCTGATTGGTTCCACTGTCTTTATATATTTTGTCAGTGTAACAGTATGTTTCCAAATAAGTTCATGACTACTTTATAATGGTTCTATTTGTATTCATTAAGTGACTTTTTTCTTCTCATGTTCCATTAATTGCATTTGTGTATCAATTCTATGAACTTACATTGCCTTAAATATCAAGTGAAGTCTGTTACTGAAACCCGCTTTCTGGTTGGATAAACCATGACTGGTGCTTCGCTGATTAGATTAGACTAGTGCAAATCAGTATTCATAAAATCAGCTCAACTGGGAAATTTAAACATGATTAACTCGAATTGGAGTATTGAGTTGTTTGATTTTGTTGTATTAGATAAAAAAAACAGAGTGGCAACGTTAGTTTTATCATTTATTTTAACGTAAAGTTTAGTTTTCAAGATACTATTACACTTGAATGCCCCACTCTATCTGTAGCAGCTATCTTGTTGCCAAAATAGAGATGTTGTCACAGAGTGGTTTGATACAGGGCAGGTTGGAATGACACAGTTTGGTGTGTGGAGTTAATCCCTCAAGAGGCTTGCATTTTCAATGGAAGAACTTTGTCTGATACATAAACAGTGATACACCCTAGTGCCACACTAGTTCTTTTTTTTTTCTTTCTTTCTTTCAGTCATTCATTGAACATTAAAAAAAGTCCGGGGTTTTAGCCAGCCTCACTGGCCAAAAGGTTATAAATATATACTGTATTTTGAATTGCATTGCATTTTGAAGAAAGAACTGCTTATTTTAATTAAACTTAATTTTTTTAAAGATTTGCAAAATGTAAATGGTTGGTAAAATCTTCCAACGGTTTACAAATAGCTATAGATTGTATTATTTCCAGCAGCAATGCAGTTGATTCTTGTGCCGTTTCACGTTGAGCTGATTTCATAAATACTTGTGTCTTTGGGGAAACCTGGCAGAGGTAGAGCGTCCACGACAAAGACACGCTAAAACTGCTGTGAGGCTTTCTGTGCTTAAACTGTTCAAAGTGAAGAACATTTTGTCTGTTTGCTGTTTTCTTTTGTAGCACAAAACCACATTGAAAGGACTTCAAAAAGGGCTTTGACTCTGTCCCTTGCCCTGTATAAACCATTTCTTTAACCAATGTCATTCCAAGTTCATTTTATGGTCTGGTCTCTTTCTCTGTTACTCCCAATGTAAAAACCTATTCAAATATTTCTTATATATGGTACATTACCTCCATGCTTCAAGGAGATTCCTTCATTGGTTTACATTTTACAGACCACATGAATGTTGAATTAAAAAAGCTGTTGGAAATCCAAACTGAAGAGTAAAATATCTAAAGTTGATGTTGTTGTTCTTATATTATTGCTATCAAAAAAAAAAAAAAAAAAACAGTGTTGCATTTGTGTTTATTTGCCATGTGGGAGACTGTCTGGTAGGTAACTACATATATACCTGTAGACTGCATTTTGCCAACTGCCCGAGTCATGAAATAAACAGTTCTCAACATTGCATATCAATTGTGAAAGGCTGGCTGCAGTGGAGAGTTAATTTACCAATAAAGATAATTATTTCTTATTTTATGGACATTCAAATGTATTCATCAATCCATTTTTCTACTTGTGGTGTAGGATTGTACCAGCAGTTGTAAATGGTGTCAGATGACAGAGCTGTTTGTATCACATGACTCCGGCTGTAGCTGAATAAAATGGTCGCCGTTTAGCCGCTAACGGATTCAACGACCATGCTAGCTGGTTTGTTGTCAATGCGTAAAGAACCTTTGATGAACCTTGAATTTAAAATTGTATATTTTTTTCTCAGCATATCAAATGAATAAATAATTATTGGAAATGACTGATGTATTGTTTTTCATGGTGTCCAAGTAGCATTGTAAAATGTGATGTTGTCTACCAAGGGGGTTAAAGCAGGGGCTAGACTTTACTGTGACATCTGCTCAGTCTCCCACAGAAGAAGCAGCGAGTTAATTTTCCTTTGGTTTCAAACTGTGAATGTTGAACCATGCAAACATGAGTACATGTTTATGAACATGTAGTGAAAATTTTGAGATTATAATTAAAGTTCAAAATACTTCACTTTACTTATGAGGCCTTTAATGTGCCATCTCAGAGACCTCTTAGTGCTGTATTGTCCTAACAAAGCGCTATGTTCTCAGAACAGGGTTACTAGTTCAATACCTGGCTCTATCTGTACTCCTCTTTCTATTGTTACAATATGTTTACAATATTAGTTTACCTGCACACGTTTGAATCCTGTATGTGACGACAATTGTTTAGGAAAACTGTTGACTGCCAGCCTGGTATACCAGACTGTTTTTTTCAAAAGCAGGATGGTCTGGTCCCTTTCTCACAGCGAATCCCTTTGCGGACGGTCCAATCACAAGCTGCTTGTCTGCAGCAGGGAGTGGTTTTCTGACTACGTCAAACACAAGCCGGCCAGCACAGCTAGTCCTAAATATTCAACATGGCGGACGCTGCTACCGAAAGGCAGTTTATTTCTGCTCTCGCCTCGGTTTTGAATAAACAGCAAAGTATAAAAATGATGAAACCGCTCTGGTGTTGCTCTACTGGACATGTTAATTAATGGCGCTCACGTGACTTCATTGTTGACCAGCATTTGTGTAGTGTCGCCTTTTTCACTTCATGTCTGGTATTTTTGGTTAACATTCCTCTTGTAAACCCGGATCTTGAAATTGAGCGCAAGCAACAAGGCACCAGACCTTTTTGTATCGAATAGGAAAAGAGTTAGCTACGCGGCTGGGCAAGCTAGCTGACTGCCTTATGGAGCCGATTGGACTTGAGACAAAGATAGACTGGGGACAGAAAACAGTCAATACAAAGCATGTGCATTTAATATTCAAGTCTGATATGCTTCCGGAAAAGCACTAACCTGTGTAGACTCGTACTGTGCAGTTGATCAGAAATTGTTGTTTAACCTTGCAGTTGTTTAAACTAAACAGAGACAAAGCTAAACAAAGACAGAGCTACAGAGATATAGATACAGTAATCACAGCTTTGGTCTGAAAGGACACACAGTCCTAACAGTGAAGGTCACAGCTTAACGTACAGATCTTTTTGGGTTAAGGACATTGTAGAAAGGATAATTCCCCAACAACATCTTTACTTAGTTTATTGCTGTTCATGGGTTGTCCCTCTGTCCCACTCTCTAACCCTACACCCCCTTATATGGACTTATTTTATATGACGACTATTTGTGAATGTACGATACACAACTGTCCTGGATACAGGAGTGGAATGAATCCCTCCTTCTGTGCTTCTCCCTGAGGTTTCTCTTTTTTCCCATGAGTCTTTCCTTACCCTGATGGATGGTTTTAGGTACAGGAGCTCTTGTGGGGCGGCAGTAGCTCAGTGGGTAGAGCGGCCGTCCTTCAACCGGAAGGTAGTAGGATCGATTCCCGCTCGCCCCACAGTTCATACTGTCGTTGTGTCCTTGGGCAAGACACTTAACCCACCTTGCCTCCAGTGACTGTAACACTGGTAATGTAAGTCGCTTTGGATAAAAGCGTCTGCTAAATGAATAAATGTAAATGTAAATGTAAAATGTTGTCTGGTATGGGCTGTACTTCCTTATATACTCTGTTAAGCCCTTCTGTTCTGATATTGGGCTATATAAAAAAATCAATAAGATAGGTACACTCACCCATAGTTATGAGCAACAAAATGAGATCTCCATGTAAACATATTTTCACCAGAGACTGTCATCAATAAATTAAGTTTATACAGTCCTTGTCCGTTGACTAAACTCAATGTTTTTGGTCGATATTTCAAGGTCTTCTGCTCCTATTGTTTTTGTCTTAAAGTGTTCACTCTGTTTAGTAAGATTTCAAGGCTTAAAAAATGCATTTGAGTGCATTTAGTTTTCTTTTCTCCCTCATCTCTTTAAATTGAAAAGTTTTCTTTCAAAGGACACTTTGAGTTTGGTCTCTGCTTCCCACAGTTGGATTTTGCAGACTTGATGTTGCTCTCTTAGAAGTCTGAGCTACAGTACTTTTTGGCAACTGAGTAACTTATCACTTTCAGAAGGCTTTACTTCATAAATCCATCTGCTTTTAGAGGTCTTTTAGATTTCTTTTGACTATTCAGACTTTTTCTTTATCTTTACATTCTGCCTAAAACATTTAATCCACAACCTCCACCAGTTGCTCAATACCTTGAGACCTCAAACTTTGAGATTGGGACTAGACTATTTAAAAAATTCTCATATACAACATACTTTAACCATTAATGGTCTGAAGCTCATCAATTACACTAGAGGTTCAAATATTTTATTACATTTTTATGGAAAGAAGGCTCTAGATTCAGGTTTTTAGAAAATCTCGGAAGTACCATAGACCCTTCCATGTCATCAAAAAAGCCCCAGATCCACAACAGCAACAAAAGCAGTGGCACTTCCCATTCATTTATATACAAGTAAAGACAGAATTAGAAAAATTGACTTCACATAAATGTATAACAGGTCATGAACAACTTTATTTATACAAAACATTTAAACCAATGGTTGCTGCCCAAAGTGCTTTACAGGCTAAGTATAGTGCACCTAAACTATAATAAAAACAAAACTCACAGGATATAAAATCAGGTAAAATTACTAAAAGAAACCAACCAAGATAAATACAATAAGCTCTTAAACAGAATCTACTAAAAAGACAATAAAATGTCTCCAGTAAAGTAAGTGTGTAAGTGTGGTCTTATTCAGCTTACAGTAAACTGAACTTAACTATTTCTGTTATCTATAGTTTGAACCACAAGGCTTTGTTGTGTTTTGATCTTAGTCCTCTTTTTAATTTCTGTGAACAGCCTCCATTATTTTCTATTTGACACTTTTTGTGTTTTGGTTAGATTAATGTTTGCCTTTGTAGCCTACTCTCTTCAACTTGAGTGGCAGGTTTGACTCATGAAAAAGGCCCACAGATAAGTGGAGGAAGAGTGTGGGAGAAAACAATGCTTTAATGAAGCACTTTTAACCAGCTGTTTTTAACAGACAACGTGCCCGTCTCCATCAAAACCATCCATTTTACTCCCACTCTAAAAACAGTACCTTGAGCTTTTAGTTTGAAACAAAACAAGTAGAAATGCACTGGATTTCTAGAGGAGACTAAAGGCCGTAAGAACTTAAATAACCTGACATTTCTTTATATTTAGTGTTATTTGATGTTTTCATGTTGTTGGTTTCCTTCCTGTTTTTCTATAAGCAATTATTAAAGCAATTGCTCAGTGATGAGCCTCTTGAAGCTCTTCATTTGAGAACCATTGTGGGATATGCACTTGATGCATGCAGATAACACTCACACTGCAACAACAACTGAGCAACAATTGATTATAACCCTCTGAGTGACACTAAAAAAGCATAAATGAAAACTTCTCAAGCTGACATACAGTTGCTGTTTCTTAAGACCACCACATACTGTACATTTAAGTGGATTTGTGTTGAACAGCACTTTAGTCAATCTGTGGTTGTTGTAAGGTGCTATATCAATAAATGATTAATTGATTGATCTTTGGTTATTCCAAAGATTAGGTAAAATATATATAATATGGAGTTTCTCTGAAAGACCTGTTTGACCTTTGCAGATGTACTTTATGTGCTTTACTCACTTTATGTGTGAGGCACAACGCTTAAAGTAATTCTGAAGTGTTGCCCTTTCGGTGATGACGACTCCAGCTTTTAATACACTCTGCATTAGATTCAAGGATTCATATGGACACACACAGCTGCTCCACAAACACACCGTTTGTAAGCGTTACGTTTGCTTACATTTGTACGTTTGCTTACGTTTGTAAGCGTTGTGAAACCATGGGTTTACAAATCCAACTTTATAAACCAAAATATAAACTTAATATTATTCAGCAAACCAGCCTTTATCTTGAATTGTCAAGTTACATTTTTTTTTTATTTGGTCTGCTACTTGTCTTTGCAACAAATTTTCTTTGTTCTAATGAGTAGTGTTGGACAAATGGTAAGGTTTACGTAAGCTGTGTGTTGGTCTTTTTGCACATACAGACTCCTTTGACCGCATTAAATAGAATTAGAAAGTACATTAAAATGTATTTTAGAAACTAGAGCCCTTACTGTGGAGTGCACAGCTGTTTTTTACCAATCATAACATTCTAAATCTAAAATGGGTGGGTTTTATGCAATGCTTTTTTTCTCAGATCTTTTTATTTTATTATTATAATTTTTTATTGGTCCAAAAAGTACAGTTTATTCTGTCTCTTATTTGTGATTCACTTTAAACCGTCTGTTAAACTGTAGTTTTGTCTCTTTATGTCTGAATCATTGTACTGAGTGTCCTTCACAGTTTTTTTCTTATCTCAGTCCTATCCTTGGATTGTTTCATAAAAGCTTGTCCTGCGTTACCCTCTCTTTACCTTTCCTCTTAACGGCTCTTCTTTCTTTGAACAGAAGAATGTATTTCTGCAGTCGCTTACCTTTTTTACCCCACCTACTTCCTCCAGTCTTTAGATGCTTTTACCTAAAGTGCTGGCCTTGAGCTTAACTTTTATTCTACAAAAGCACAGTCTGTGCTCTTTGAAGTTTATAGGCAGAACGTGTTATAAAGGCTGAGGGGGTTTTGTCTCTTAGAGCTCAGTGTTGAAGGTATATTGTGTAAAACTGTGTAATCAGTTCACCAAAATGGAACTAATGAGTGAATACAACGTTTTCAATATGTCAGTGGAGGTTTTCATTCATCCTGGACATGTTTTAATGAAAGACTCCGAAGGTGTTTTTTTAGTAGTGAATAATAACCTCAAAAGAACTACTTGCAGTTGCTTTTCTTGAAAGAAATAGACTTTTAACAGAACCCAGTGGAAGGAGCCATTAGTTCTGTTACTTCCTGCCCATAGCAGACACATATAGACCAGAGAGAACAAACTGAGCATGGCAGGAAGAAAGGCACACTCCAGGTAGAGAAGGTGTATGAGGTTACTTTGTAATTGGACAATATAACATTTCCTCATAGCATTCAATTGTCTTTAACCAGTTAAAGAACATTGGGGAAAAATATAGTATTATTTGACTTCCTCTATATTAATTGGTTGAGATATGGTGACAGTCATTTATATATGGATCTGATCTGTTTTTTAAATTCGCCACAATATAATTTTATTCCCGTCTCAACCCCCCAACAGCAGCCAGGGGACCTTTCCTGCTTTTCTGTTAATAAAAAAAAGTTAAACTGGACCCATTCACCATCACAAAATATTACTACATTAAAGCAAAGCTATGTTTAGGGCGTACACTAAAGTAAAGGTAACTTAAAGCTCTGAGTTTAGCTGATGTCATCCCACAATTATCTCTGTTGTCTTGTTAATGTAATACAAATATTTATCCACATTTCACTTTGATTTTCCTGTTTTATATTTATAGCTCAGCTTACTAAAATAAGATATTAGGTGATTAAACTGTATAGCCTACTTAACATAACACCTGCCAAAGAGAGGTTTGTGTACAAAGCTGAAGAGACAACATTTTCTCTGCTACTGCAAAATTTGACAAAAGCAAGCAGTAAAATGTATGAGGTCAAGCAAGTGTCTAATAAAACCTCTATTTAAACCATTTTCTACATTCTATATTCTCAGATAACATTGAAAAAATGTATAAAACGTCTACCATTAATTTCCCGATCTAACAGAAAAAGGGCAATAGCAGCACGGCTTCTTGACCTTTTGACCCACACAGTCAACAGAGGGGCATGAACTTGTGGCTTATTTGTCACAAACACACAGGGGCCGATAGGATCAAGTCATTTCCTCTGCAGCAGTATCACATCTGTGGCTGTGACAGTGCAGTGGGTAAACCTTGACCTTTTTAGCTGCAAGTTGAAAATGAAATAGTAATTTTTGTTTGTGATATTATTCCACAACAGCTTACTGCTTAGCTGGGGTCGTTTTCTCCTGTCTGCCATTGTAGGAATACTTTTGTGGTACAAACTAGGGTATACAAAGAACAAAGTACAGCTGTTTTGTGGTAAATAAAAAAATGGCATAAAAGACTAAGCCCAAATTTACAAACTGAATGTTCAACTGCATTTTAATAATGACTTTTATAATAACCACAGACAACACATACTGCAGAAATCTCAGAGCTTCCTTGCTAGTCATTTATTTTTTTGTCACCTACAATTTTCTAGTTAAAAATTATCAAATACATCTTTTCTAAAATGCATAGTGCTGCATTCCAGAAAAATATTATTAGAAATGTAGAGCCGCTTGCTTGAGCTAATCCATTGTCTGTAGAGTATAACATTGATAAAATCTTGGATTCATTAAACATCCTTTTCATCTTTTAAATCTCCAAAAACTTTGATGGGTTTAGAAAAAGTTTCAAAGACATTGCTAGTTGTAAAATTACCAGGAAACTATGAATGAATCCATAAACTTTATATTTAGATTACAGAGGGACCTTTATATGCAGGTTCATTAAGCCATTTATTCATTAAGACTCAATGCAAAAAATGCCATTCAGTAAAAAAAAAAAACAATTATAATTGTTACCAACTCATGCTACAGAATAACTACATATGCAGGCTAATAATGTTTTTACTGAGAAGGCTCATTTGCATCTTGGAGCTAACAAATAAGTATATCTATCAACAAGTAACCCATTCAACTCTAGTCTCTAAAAAATCCATCCCTTTAACTCCCAGTATTTCCTTTTAAATATCACTACAGTCATTCTGTTTCCGTCTATAAACACCACTTCTTTTGATTTATTGCCTCATTTGTACTCATTCCTACAGGTCCTAAGTCCTACAGGTTGCTCTGTCTTCCATCCACTGCACTTCTCCTACCAGACTCTAAAAAATACTCCACACTCCGATCCATTAAAGCTGACAATTGCCCGATGAACATGTGGAGATTGCCCCCATCAATCACAGCTTGGTCTGCCAGAGTAACAATTCGATTTTCTCACGAGGAAGTATGGCTGGTCCGTGCAACGTCACAAGAGCTAGACTTCGAGAAGAGTAATGAGGAAAGCCAGTTGACGCCATGTAAACGTAGTAACACAATTACACTGATCATTTTCAGGAAGCAGGGGGTGGGGGTTGGGTGTCCATTTATCCAAAAGCTGTCCACACACAGTCAGTCATCATCAACATCAGTGTCATTATGGCTCAGACCTGACCCTTAAAACACAATGGTCAGGTCAACATCATTAACAACAGTAGAGACATGACAGCTAAATGACAATAAGATAAAAATATAAACTAGAAAGGGTTAGGTTTGAAAGTGCATGGGTTGCTAGTTAAAAGACGGTAATCAAATGGCAACACAATTCCCCTTATCTTTCTGTAAAAAAAAAAATCAAAAAGATTTTTTGGACCTTTTGTTTAATCACACAGTATTTCACTTTTGCGTCTGCAACTTAGAGCTGACAGATTTTATCACTATGTGGCATAAAGTAACTACACATAGTTGGACCTTACTGTTGATTGAAAAAAAGTGAAAAACGAAAAAACATTAGAATCTAGATTTTAGAAGTATTTCGTGATCTATTGTATCAAAGGCTTTCTGGAGATCTATGAAAATGCCCATGGAATGCATCTTGTTGTCTATTTTATCAGTTATTTCCTCCATGAGATCAATTAATGCAAGTGAAGTTGACCTGTTATTTCTAAAGCCATATTGACTATCGCTAAGTAGGTTATGCTTATCTATAAAACCATTTAAACGGGCAACAAAAATCTTTTCTAAGATTTTTGATAGCTGTGGGAGTATAGAAATTGGTCAGTAATTTGTGAACTGATGACTATCGCAATTTTTATAGATTGGAGCGATCTTGGCAATCTTCATTAATTTGGGAAATTTACCTGTGCTGAGAGATTGATTACATATATGAGTTAAAGGATTGGCTATATTCTTTATTACTTTTTAAATTATACTCATGTCAAGGTCATTCCAGTTAGTAGATCTTTTACTTTTACATGTGTTAACAATTTCTATGATTTCTTTTTCAGTTGTTGCAGTAAGAAATAGTGAGTGACCATTATCTATAATGTTGCTTGACGCATCAATGTTGTCTATTATGGCAATCTTTGATGCTAGTTGTGGTCCGATGTTGACAAAGTATTCATTAAATGCGTTGATAATATTATTCATGTCTGTTATTTTAATCTCATCTTTAATCATGTAATCAGGGAAAGAGATAACTTTAGAATCCTTATTCATTGCGTGGTTTATAGTATTCCATAAACCTTTAATATTATTTTTGTTTTTTCTCAATTAAACTTCTATAGTGATTTTTCTTGCAATTTTTTATTATATTTGTTAATTTGTTTTTATATTTTTTGTACTTTATTTCTGATTCTGCTGCTCTTTTCCTTATAAATGTCCTATATAGAAAGTTTTTCTTTTTACACGCATTTAATAGTCCCTTTGTCATCCATGGACTCTCTTTTTCCTTTTGTTTATACATGTGTTCAATTTCAGGGCAATGTTGATCGTATAACTGCTTGAATGTGTTGATAAAGTTTGAGTATGCTTTATCAGCATCATTTTCCCCTAGAACATCTTCCCACTTTTGCTCTAACAAACTTTGCTTAAAAGTGGTAATGGCGTGTTCAGATCTTATTCTAACTTTTTTTATTATTACATTGCTATTTTTTTGTTAATTTGTTGTTTTTTTAGCAAATGTAAAGATTGGCAAATGATCACTAATATCATTGATAAGTATGCCACTTGTTATATTATCATTTAGACTATTAGTGAAAATATTATCAATTAGGGTAGCACAGTGTGCAGTGATTCGTGTTGGCCTTGAGATTACAGGATATAGAGACAGACTAAACATAGTGTCCATAAATTTATCTGTGGGTCTATGTGTTTTTACTTTTAATAAGTCGGCATTAAAATCACCACATATATAAATGTCTTTATGGCTACAGTTTGTGAATAATTTCTCCATACAGTCTGTAAATGCTTCCATATCTGCACCCGGTGCTCTATAAATACAGCAAATAAGTATGTTTTTCCTCTTTTCCACTATAATTTCTACTGTAACACATTCAAGCACCTGATCTATTGCCACTGTCATATTTTCGACTAATTGTGCATTAAAACATCTTTGGATGTAAAGTGCAACCTCTCCACCCAATTTGTGTTTTCTGTTCTGTTTGTACATGTAATAGTCTTCAAGTTCAAAGTTTCCATATTTCTTTTCATCTATCCAGGTTTCTGACAAAGCTATGGCCTTGAATTTTATTTTAAGTTTTCCCAGATAATCCTTGATATGCTCAAAATTTGCATATACACTCCGGCTATTTAGATGGATGATAGACATACATTCAGGTTGATCAAGTGTAGTTACATTTTCATCATGATAATACTTACAATTATAAGAAATGTTATTATAAAAGTGCATGTCAGGGTCCACATCAGTTAACACATTGGTTGGTTTGTATTCATCAACTGAAAATATCTCTAATTCTGACTGTTGGACACTTGTATCCTCAGTATCTGATGAGGATAAGTCAGTGTCAAGGATGTCAATGTCTGTCATAGAGAATGTAACATGTCAAAGATGACCACTCTACCCATCCGGCAGTGGCTCAGTGGGTAGAGCGGTCGTCTTTCAACCGGAAGGTAGGCGGTTCGATTCCCGCTCTCCCCACAGTTCATACTGTCGTTGTGTCCTTGGGCAAGACACTTAACCCTCCTTGCCTCCAGTGACTGTAGCACTGGTAATTACATTAGAACAATGTAAGTCGCTTTGGATAAAAGCGTCAGCTAAATATGTAAATGTAAATGTCATTTTACCTTATCATGTTGTGTATTTGTCCAAATCATTTGGATCTTGTTCTGTTTGCGGAGTAGTCTAGCTTGTTTGGCGATGTCTGCATTTTTCTTTATCAAGTGTTCGTTTATGTATACATCTGTCCCCTTGAGGTTTCTTCCTTGTTTAAGCAAGGCATGTTTTTGTTTCCTGTTTGTGAAACCTCAATATGATGGCTGGTTTGAGTTGCCTGTCTTTTCGAGGCAACGGATGGCATGCCTCTATGTCCCTGCTGTCCAGAGTGATTCCTTTATTTTGCATAAAACGAATCACTTGTTGTTCGACCGACTCCAAATCTTTCTCACTTGGTTCCCCGCCTGGTGTCACGGCCCTAGCGTAGGTGCGCGGTTTGACATTCAAACCAGTTATGATCACATCATCTTTATATATCACATTTTATATAGTCTTTATATATCTATATATAGTCTATTATTTATAAGTCCAAGGCCATGGTTCTCAGCCAGAAAAGGTTGGTTTATACCTTACATGTTATTGAAGAGCACAGGCCTCAAGTGGAGGAGTTCAAGTATCTTAGGGTTGTGTTCATGAGTTAGGGAAAAAGGAAACAAGAAATTTACAGACAAATTGGTTCAGCTTCTGCAGTGATGGAGTCAATGTACTGTTCTGTCGCGGTGAAGAAGGAAATGAGCTGCAAGGCAAAGCTCTCAATTTACCGGTCACTTTACGTTTCTACTTGCATCAATGGTCATGAGCTTTGGGTCATGACCGAAAGAACAAGATCCTGGATAAAGACGGCCGAAATGAGTTTTCTTCGGCATGGTGGCTGCGCGCTTCCTTAGAGTTAGGGTGAGGAGCTCGGCCTATCGGGAGGAGCTCAGAGTAGAGCTGCTGCTCCTTCACATCGAGAGGATGAAGACACGCTGGAGGGACCATGTCTCTCGGCTGGACTGGAAATGCCCCCCGGATTAGCTGGAGGTGTCTAGAAAGATGGGAAGTCTGGGTGTCTCTACTTAGACTGCTGCCCCCGTGACCTGGCCCCGGATAAGAAGAAGAAAATGGATGGATGCACATTTATTGTTGCTTCCTTTTACCCACCGCAGACTGATATTTGTAATTTGCTGTCACATCACAAACACAATGCATCACATTTCACTTGAAAAAGAGCCAGGAATATTTTTTCTCCATGTTCCTATCAAAAGCTGCTGTTCACAAAGGCTATTTCAGACACACAGTACCAGAAACAGACACATTGTGCCAAATGAAGGATAGTTAGTGTCAAAGGGCAGAGACTTAGAGTTCACAGGCTTAATAATGGAAGACAAAAGACATGTCATGTGTTGGTTTCATTAGCATTTGTTTGTTTGGGGAAAATTAGACCAGATACTCACAATGTAATATGAAAATAGAATCAGAGAAAATAAGAAAAAAAAGTATTTTTTTCTGAGCATAATAGCATGTAGCAAATGTTTTACAAAACAATAACCTTATATATTATGTTTAAGTTTATAATTATTTATTAAATTAGTGCATTGCATAATATTAAATTAGTGCTCCAGGTGAATTAGTAAAGAACATTCCTGGGACATGTTCCATCCTTTGTGAATTTTTCATCGTTTCTTTTGTAATAGGTTTAAATGCTGCATAAAAATCCATTCATAATAATGCAATATGTCTGACCTGTTTTGTCAGTGTGTCCCTCTTGTGTGTCCATCCCAATACTCTTCAGTGCTCAATCTACATTTGTTAGCCTCTTATTCTGGACCCAACACCACAGACTGCAGTATCTCAGCCAGCATTTCCACAAGGACAAAGGTTATATTTGGGCCCAAAGATGGTTCCAAGTGGGTTTGTCTGCAATTTTCACAGTGGCCACACCTGTGTTAGCCCATATGGGCTTCAATAATGGGTACAAAATTAAGTCAGAAGAAAAGGTTAAAATGAAGGCATTTGGACTAAGGACTTTTCAAGTTGAAGTTGTTTTGTCTTCTATTACAAGACTTTTTCAATTCTGAGGGCTGACAGTTGTGACCTGACTCCGCCACAGAACCATCTGGGAAGGCTCCCGTTGAAAGTGTTTGCAATAGGGAGGTGTCAGAAACTTTTTAGTTGATTAGATGAAGAATCAACTAGTATCCGCCTACCGCAAGCTTTGTTTTAACCAATCATACCAATGATTCTGAGTCTTCACCTTAAAAACTAAGTCCAGATGCCTTAACTTTAATCTTTTCTTCAGGATGACCTGGATGACTGAGAACCTTCATAGACAAATAAGTCAGAAGTAAACCAGAGTTAATTGCTTAGATTAAAAGATGTGTTGTTCAGTATATTGTGTACAATAATCAATGTTTCAAAAATCATTCAAGTGGAAGACTTATTAAACCCTTTTATAGTTTGTCAGAGTTTGTCCGAATAGCTTAGAACAAAGGGTGTAATACTGTGAAATTATTAGTGGTTTAGTGAGTGCAACACCTATTTTAGATTGATTGATTTGCAAGCTCTTGGTTGTTGTTGTTTTTTTCTCTAATCTGTTTTTTTCCCCCAAATTCATAAACAAAACATATTTCTACAAAACCCTTTAAATTGTTAAAGTACTGCCCTCTTAATGTCTCCATTTGCAGCTTTTACACTTTTTTTTTCAGACCATAGTGGTAGGTCTGGCTCTGAATGTGCTTACTGTACAAACCTGTTCTATCCAAGTATCCTCAAAAATACAACAGAAGAAGAAATTGGAAGAAGAAAGGAAAGAGCATCTTCTGTAAGAGAGTGGGGAGCATTGTGAAGTGTAATTAGTTTAGAAAAAATGTACATTAAGCAGAAAGCTTTCAAATGCTTTCCATAATGTATCATAAAAAGTAGTGAACTTTGGTCCTTGTAGCGACAATACATTACAAAGTGGCTCTAATAAACATAAAGGTGTATAGGCCATATACAACAGCGCTCCCCTTATTAAAGAAAGATAGATCTTCAAAATACGGCTTAAAATGACACATTCTTATTTTAGTTTTTATCACTAATATCTTGCCATGGTGTATTATAGTCCATTGTCAGCAGATTATTTGTTACATATACGCCAGTGGCACATAATTATTGCAAATAAAAATAAAAATAGCATAAAATATATGTGTCTGAAACAAGTGGTCTGGTGAACCACAGACTAGGGTAATACTCTAAAATGGTTATGGTACACAGTTCTACAATACTTTTCTTCCAATAAAAAATCAACATAAAAGTGCTTCTTTGCCTTAAACCTGGTGTGACCAAAGTACAAACTGACTTTCCTCGTGCTGGCATGACATTTTATTCTTCTTTGAGTAGGTTTAAAAATGTTAAGTTTCTCCCAAGGCTTCCACTTATAAGGTCGTTAAAACAAATGTGATGCTAAATGCTCTGGGAAGAATGAATCAAAACTTGAAGTCCAAAGATTCCCAATGGCAAACAGCCAATCGGACTGGCACCGCTCACGGTCAAGTTGACATTTTGTTGGGTCGTCCAAAAAGGAAGCGCTATGGGACACGGCGCACTTCTGAAACTACTGTTCAAAATCCATTAGCACATTGCAATTTTCTCAGTCACTTTAAATATGCACGAGGTATTTTGGTCCGTCAACATAAATACTAAGGGTCAGCTATGAGTGCAAACCAATTCCCTGGAGAAGCCTGCTTTCTGAGAGCAGCTGGGAGATTTGGAGAGCGGAAAATTAATGCGTAACACCTCCTCCTCGTTCAACAGCTCCTCTTCTGTGGCCTTTGATCGGAGCGGCTCGAAAAGCTGCCAAATCTAGAAGAGTAGAGAAGCCCGGCAACTGACGGCCAAGGAGCGTGTGTGGGAGTGAGGAGGGCGTGTGGGGCTCGATTGGCGTGAACGTGAGGGGAACGTTTAAACAGCAGAGTGTCCTCAGATGACGCTGTAGTGAGTCAGGGCAGATCATAAATAATCTAATCACAGTGAAACATCTGCCTTTATTTTAAAATTAAAAAAAAAATGACATGGAACAGTAAATACACTACTTTGCTTTCCTATAACAATTTAAAACCCACATATTCTGAAAAAGAAATAATAAATGTTACAGAAAAAAGCACAACTTTCATGTGTTATTTATACAATAGTTAAACACAACATTTTAATTGGTGCTTTACCTAAAGATGGATAAATTTTAGTCTTCCTTTCCATTATGGCCTAAATGTATATTTGCCTAAGACCGGTCAGTTCTTTCCTTTTCATCAAGATCAATGTCGCACAGATAACTCGACTCTATCAATTAAGCACCATTCCTTTGAAAAGGCTTTGCATGCACATTGACCTAATATGAGGCTTTATGATTCTGGTCCTATCTCCGGGTCCCGGAATGATGCCTACGACATCCAGAAATGTCCCCAGCCTGTCTTTCCCATGTGACTCCTCTCAGCTCTAAAGACAGCTCAAATATATTTCCAACACTTGACATGCAAGAATCTTCTCAGTAAGTTGCAAATAAATATCAGGATATGTTATATGTTCATGCCAACTTGACTATGGCTTTATAAGTACAATTGAATTGGACTGGTTTTGTCCTTTGTACAGATTAAAACGTGGACTACGAGGGGTGAAAATGTGTTTAATGCTTCAATGACTGCAGTGATTTCACGGACGAGATACGACTATGGAGAGAGTTGCAGAAAGATGTCTGCAGAGAAGGAAACTGTCAGACTGCTGACGGCTGTGTGCTCTGGCGGTTATCTTTTATTAATGAATAATTTGCAGTGGCTCAGAAATGACATAGAGATAGTGACGCACAGCATTCATTTTAAAGGCAAAAGTATTATATTTATGAATCATTCAGGAATAAGGTGCTTTTGATAAATAGTTGTGGTCATTAGTGCTGAGATAATCAGAGAATTGTTCAATCAAGGAAAAGGCAAAAGGCCTAGTGGACCAAGTTCACTGGGCCCAGGGACAAATCTGACAGTGTCACAGCAGAAGAATCTCAGACATTTAACATAAGTAACCTACACTTTAGAGATAATAAAACAACCATATAGACATACAAAAGTGAGGTAGGACACAAGGAAACAAGGGTTAAAAAAGCACAAAGACAAAGTTTAGTTAGACATCAAGTTCGGTAATGACCGATAACCCCAAAAACAGACACCTAATCATATTACCTATTGTTAATTACTTTCAATGGTAAAAATACATCTAAAGCCATCTTAATAAGGCCAACTCAACCTCATACCTGCATTTGTTTTGTGTATAAAGTAAATTTTATGGCATCAACACTTCTCAAAAAAGTTGGTACATGGCCATGTTTACCAGTGTGTGGCATCCCCTCTTCTTTTTATAACAGTCTGCAAACATCTGGGGACTGAGGAGACAAGTGGCTCAAGTTTAGGAATAGGGACAAATGTTGTCCCATACTTGTCTAATACAGGCTTCTAGTTGCTCAACTGTCTTAGGACTTCTTGTCGTATCTTCCTCTTTATGATGAGGCAAATGTTTTCTGGTGAAAGATCTGGCCATTTCAGAACCGGATCCTTCTTCTACACAGCCATGATGTTGTAACTGATGCAGGATGTGGTCTGGCATTGTCATGTTGGAAAATGCAAGGTCTTCCCTGAAAGAGACGACGTCTGGATACGTCTGGAGCATATGTTGTTCTTGGATATTCCTTTCAGCATTGATGGTGCCTTCCTGGATGTGTAAGCTGCCCATGCCATACGCACTCATGCAACCCCCATACCATCAGAGATGCAGGCTTCTGAACTGAGCTCAGAACAACTCCCAGTTTTCCAAAAATAACAGTCTATTTAAAATGAGCCTTGGCTCCAGAGAAAACGCCTGCGCTTCTGGATCATGTTTAGATATGGCTTCTTTTTTGACCTATAGAGTTTTAGTTGGCAATGGGGAATGGCCCGGTGGATTGTGTTCACTTTTTTCTGGAAGTATTCCTGAGCCCATGTTGTGATTTCCATTACAGTAACATTCCTGTTTGTGATGCAGTGCCGTCTAAGGGCCCGAAAATCACGGGCATCCAGCCGGATTTTCTGTCCTTGACCCTTAAGCACAGAGATTGTTCCAGATTCTCTGAATCTTTGGATGAAATTATGAATTATAGAAGATGATAACTTCAAACTCTTTGCAATTTTTCTCTGAGAAACTCCTTTCTAGTATTGCTCTATTATTTTTCGCTGCAGCATTGGGGGAATGCCCATCTTTACGTCTTAGAAACACTGCCACTCTGAGAGGATCTTTTTATACCAAGCATGTTGCCAATTGACCTAATAAGTCACAAATTTGTCCTTCAGCTGTTCCTTATATGTACATTTAACTTTTCCGGCCTCTTATTACAGTGGAGATGACCGTGGACTTTAGGAGAAACCCCCCTGCACTTTCCCCACTCACCATCACAATACCATCTCACAGGACCTGAAGTGGGACATTCACATTGACTCCATCGTGAAAAAGGCACAGCAGAGGTTGTACTTCCTTCGCCAGCTGAGGAAGTTTAACCTGCCACAGGAGCTGCTGAAACAGTTCTACTCAGCCGTCATTGAGTCTGTACTGTGTACCTCTATAACTGTCTGGTTTGGCTCAGCAACAAAATCAGACTACAGAGAACTGTTCGGACTGCTGAAAGGATCATTGGTGCTCCCTGCCCACCCTTCAAGAACTGTATATAACCAGAGTGAGGAAAAGGGCTCATAAAATCACTCTGGATCCCTCACACCCAAGTCACCCCATTTTTGAACTTTTGCCATCTGGCGATATATTCTTATATTCTCCATCCTAGTACATCCCTGCATCCCTGCATCTTATTCAATCCTATTCAATTATCATTTATAGCACAATTGTTTATATTGTTTATACACTTATTTGTTGTCTGTTTATACACTTATTTGTTGTCTGTGTGTTGGTGTCTCTGTGTACTGGTAGCTTATGTCACTAAAACAAATTCCTTGTTACAAAGCATACTCCAGGCAATAAAACTCTTTCTGATTCTGATTCTGATTCTGATTATTGCTACCTGTCCCAACTTTTTTGGAATGTGTAACTCTCATGAAATCCAAAATGAGCCAATATCTGGCATGACATTTAAAAATGTCTCACTTTCAACATTTTCTATGTCATCTATATTGTATTCTGAATAAAATATTGAAATTAGAAACTTTTACATAATTGCATTCTGTTTTTATTCACAATTTGTACAGTGTCCCAACTTTTTGGGAATTGTGTTTTTAACAGCCTGGGGGTAGCCTATGTATAGTGAGCTTGATAAATTATGCAAATCAATTATAGTATAAAAGAAAAGTGCTATGGATGTAAATAAGGCAAAGATTTATGGGCAGACTGGTACTTATGTTCAACAAGAACAGTGTGCTTAATGATACACAGCAATATTCTGTACTTACAGTGTGTACAGATGTACAGTAGAATGGAGCCTATTGGTAAGAACACATTACGTTGATACTGGACGCTGGTGCAACAACTGTAGTGTGCCTGCTTTATGGGTTTCATAAAGTCCAAATTATCTTTTTTTTGGAGTATGCTACAATGCCCAAGGTCTAATAAAACATCCATTTACAAGCCTCTTAAAGGTGCATTGCTGTAGACCACATTCAAAACCATGATCTTAATTCTGTATATTTGTACGTTCTCCCAGATACTAACATTTATCGTCGCTTTGGATAAAAGTGTCTGCTAAATGACTAAATGTAAATGTAAATGTAAATGTAACGTTTGTCTAAAAAACAAGAAAAGAAACAGTGCGCACAGTAAAACACGTTCCCACAAACTTTATCATCTTTTATTTAGCCTGAAACTCCTGCAGTGACTCACTCTTCCTCTCACACTGTGCAGTCATTTGCTTGAAGCAGTTCTCACAGAGTCAAGTGTTGTTTGGAGGTGTGCGGTGGGTCAGCGGACATATTGTGTTGATGCCCTTTTCGCTCGAGGACGATGACACAGACCTGAAACTCTACAGGACGCCTTTTCACCGCTCAGTTACTCTGAGTTTGTGATATTACATCGACTCCCCCCTGTAGTGTTTATGAGGTAGTGTTGGATGAGTAACCACCTCTGAACGTGTATATGTGACAAGTCAAAACAAGAAACAGGAAGCATAACAACAGCATAAAAAATATTAATATTAGAAGAAAAGGAGAACTGAGATAATATATTAGCGCCAGTAATAACGTTTGGAAACTTGGTTGGAAACAAAGTTGAAATGTATACATTCTGAAATGTTTCATGAAACCTGCTAATTTTAGTTTTCTATTGATCAAAAGGTTGGGGCAGTGGATGAGGCTTAAAAACCCAGGACTTTGCACCTGTTACACTCAGAAAAATCTACCTTCAGTTTTACTTAAAAATGTTATGTCTTAGATCTACTCTTTCACTCATCTTTGTTTAAGGCTAGTTTTAAAACACAGCCCAATTGAATAAAAATTATATAAGAAGTTGAGTAATCTATATTTAAGTTTAAGTTTAAGTTCTTTAATTGTCTCCCATAGGAGAAATTTGTCTTGGACAAAAAGGGCAATACTGGAGAAATTTGTCTTGGACAAAAAGGGCAATACTGCAGCACTACATAAAACATCTTTTTCTTTTTTTTTGTGTAGACTCACGTTTTGTGTTCTGTACAGCGTTGATGTTTAGGACAATCTGCCTACAGTAGATTCAAACTAATACATTGAATTGATTTAGGGAGTCTGTGCTGGTATCAAGTGACTATTTCAAACTCAACTTCTGGTCCTTTGATCCACCTTTGCTTTTTCTGAATGGTCCAGACAGTTTCTATTCATTGTAACAAGTTTATATAATAGAATACATAGTAAAGCTACAGTGAATATAAATAGCCACACATAATTGTTAATTATGTTTTATGAGATGCCCTTTTATAAGAAGATCTAAATAGAGAGAAAGCCCATGTCAGTTATTTAACATATTTTGGCATCTTTGCCAGCCTGCTATTTCTAAACCACATCTGTTCTTGTCTGAGTTGTTTATTTCGCCTCCACTTCAGACCCTTGAGTTTTTTTTTTTTTCTCGTATGTAGTTAATGTAAAAATGGCACATAATCTTTCTTCTGTATTTCATATAGGGTTAGTCTGAGGCAAGGCTCACCACCAACCACAGTGTGGCCTCAGGGCAGTGTGCAAAATACTTTTTCTTGACATATTCTTTTTCTTACTGCAGCAGAAGTTGGTCTTGTTGATCCAGCTTGTGGTGCTTTGGGAGGAGGAGCACAGTGGGAGGTGGTGAGATCAAACACATTGTACCAGAACCACCTCTCGACTGATTATGAAGTCAGCAAAACACAAAGTTGATCTAAAGGTTTTCAACAAAATTATAAATGCAACCCTTCTCTGAGGGTTTGCATTATTCTGTTTTAATGTAAGATTCATGTAAAGCTTGGTTTAAAATGTGCTGAAATATGTATGCACTATACCATCAGCAAGTCATTGTTTTCACCTTCAGACATTGCTGCACTTGGCTCCTGATTGTCTTTAAGATGAACTCTGCTGTACATTAGGGCTGTATGGAGTTCACTGTTGGGAGTTGAACCAGAAAGTCAGGTTTAGAAAACTTTCAAATATTGATTAAAAAATAACTGGGTAAAAATTATGTTTTCATCGTAATAGTTAATAATTCCCAAGCCCTCAGTTCAAGATGTCGGAGCGCCATGTGAATAGTGTATTTACGAATGCTGCTGTAGGCTTTTTTCTTCCAACATGGCAGGATGGATGTTATAATAAACAACACTGATCCTCTTCACAAAGTAAAAGAGGCCAGTGGACTTTTAAGATGAATTTGCTACGGGAAGAGAGTGCCACAGGAACCTTTAGTCTCGAATGACATAACTCTTCCTAACACCTCGACCTGTGGCAAATAGAGAAGAGAAACTTTCACAGCACTAATTCCTCTAGTGCTTTCTTGAAGTGAATTTGAACTGAAAACGTGCAAACAAGCCCACCGGACAGAAGGCACTAGTTTCAGTGAACTGTAACTTTTCATCACTGCAGTGTCATAGTGTTCACACTTAAGGCTTGTGCAGCACTGTGACGTTAGTATTTGAAGTGAAGTCTGCAGTGGGGCTACTAAAGGGGCGGCAGTGGCTCAGTGGTAGAGCAGTCGTCCTTCAACCGGAAGGTAGGCGGTTCGATTCCCGCTCTCCCCACAGTTCATACTGTCGTTGTGTCCTTGGGCAAGACATTTAACCCACCTTGCCTCCAGTGGTGTTCCAGCTGTAACACTGGTGAATGGAACCTTAATGTAAGTCGCTTTGGATAAAAGCGTCAGCTAAATGACTAAATGTAAGTCATGTGGTATTGCAGTAAGTTTTATCAGTGGACGGCTCTTCACCCTTGTCCCTGGAACGAAGAGAGTGTACGGTACACACAGTGACAAGGACAAGGCACATGAGTCACTCACAGTTTGTGCTTGTGTCCAAAGACGTTTGCTGCCTTCATGTGCTCTTTAGATGGTTCCAGTTTCTTTTCTTTTTTCCTGACTTTGGCATTCATGGTCATATAGAAAATAATGTACACTCTGCTAGTAAAACAATGAAATATTACTTTATAAACAAATTTATTGTTGTTAAACAAGTCAGGTTTAATGTTAAATCTTTATTTTTTAGAGTGTAGGAAGTATAGAGGCCCTGCAGGGACATACTTTTCTCTTAATCAGTTTGATTCTTTATCATTCAACAAAAGTGTTTGCTAACATATCTGACTGAAAATACTGAAATAAAAATGAATATTGTTAAGTGGTATTTGGCAACTACTTTGCTCTATGTCAGCATTTTAATATGCAGTAGCTAAAAATATATAGTAAATTCTCAAAGTGTGAAAACAAATTGAAACACATATTTCTAAGTGTTCCTTTTGCAGCAGAGAGTGTATAAAGCACAGAGTGTGACAGAACAAGGCCTGTGAGTCAGTGACAGTTTGTGCCAGTGTCCAAAGACTTGACAACATGAGCTCATCTCATTCCAAACAAAATTGTTATGTTTTGAAATTAGACTTACTGTCCAATTAGATTTACACAATATGAACTATGTTATTGAGAAATGCATAGAAACAGGTTAAAACTGTTGTGTGGGTCTGTCTTTCTCCTCCTTGTCTTTCTCCATCTACCTCCCCGGGCGTGCAGCTACGAGGCGGCCGAGGATAAAGAGGATGTGTTTGCTCGAACGGCGTGTCCTGCTTTTCTGACCTTCATCAACGCTGCGTATGTTTCTGGCGCCACTGTGGAGCTACCCTGCCTCTGCAAACCCCAGGAGGTGAGTCCAAATGTACTGAGGCCTTCCTACAGCAACAACAGGTAAACAGTAACAAAGTGTGTAAACTGTCTCCACAAGAACTTCACTTGAAACCAGCCACCTAAGCCTTGTTACACAACATCTGTCGTGTTTTCTCTTGGACATGAAGGACTAAAGCCTCCAACTACCTTTTATTATTACCAATACAAGCTTATGAAAAGACAACTTCAAAACACTATGGGTTTATTTTAACATATGACTACCTTTTCAAATATAACTTAAAGATTTTTTGCTGCAACATTTTATACCAGGGATGTTGCAAAGAGTATTCTTAAACCCACAGTCAATTTTTGTTGTAAAAATGCCAATAATCTAAATAAAATAATATGAAAATATCAATAAAAATTAAAATAAAATATCAATTTGTGTAATCTTTGCGGTGCATGGATTCCTGACTAACATATCTTAAGAGTCTATCTGTGTTAGGACCCTCCTGCCTAGGGCCCCTTGTCTCACTCTCAACAACTCTTGTCCTGACAATTAATACCTTATTTTACACAGAGCAGTTTTCTTGCAGGGTAGCTTACTACAGCTTACGGTTAGTTAGTTTTGAAAAGTAATATTGTATTCAGTATTCAGAGGTTTCTTGCATATTTCTTAGCCAATCAGCCAAGAGTATTCAGCCAGACCATAATATAATAAAAAAAAAAAAAACCAGACAGACAAAAAGTTACATTGTTTGTCCAGATATAATTCACTTTTAGTAAACTGGGCAGGGTCCATACAGAAAATCATTAAAACATAGTTTAAGTAACAAAACATATGAGCTCACATCATTCCTTGCAAATGTGAACACACAAAAGATTATGTTTAGTGCCATTGTCTTTTTTCTGTGTCTTGGTTTTCTTCAGATCCAGTCGGTCGTGTGGTTCTTCAGGAAACATTTGACCGGTTCAGAGGAGACTCGGGCCCTGACTGACTTCCACGGTAAAATGCTTCTGGACACTAGTGACATCCCTCATAGCAGAGACTTGAGAAGTCGGTTCTCCATCCGTCTCTTCAGCCTCCTCATCTTCAGGGCCGATCCTGCAGACGCGGGCATCTACATCTGTGGCTCTGACCATAGGGACTTCTTTTACGCTTACGACCTGGACATCCAAGAGGCGCACAAGATCACCTTCCCTTGCAGGTCGGTAAACTATAGTCTATTTTAGTTTTACTCATGGTACTGTCCCCCTGGGTTACCATAGTTTTCTTGCTACACTTTATTTTAAACTTACACAAAGGCTTCTGTCATTTTTATGATACAACCTTCCTTTAAGAAAGAGACTATCCCACAACAAAAGAGACCAAAAAAAGCCTTTAGAAATCGGACTTCTCAGCTTTTAGACGCATGGATTATGTTATTTTTCTGACAGGGACCATTGATTTACGGTTGTCCACTGAGCAAATATTGACATCCAAAGTCTATTGTGAATAGACTTCCTGTGAAAATGATAGAGACATGGTTCAATACGTTCATGCTTTAGAGTGAAACATTGAGGGAACAGGGCCTGGCTCATTCATCTAGTTTATTTATTTGAAATATAGCAATATTTCAAGACAAGCTGATGGCTATCTTACTAACCCAGAGATTATAAAGTAAATTAAAAAATATCTACTTGATGTGACATCCACTGAAAGTAAATCTCTATTGTAAAGGTGTGGGGCTAAAATCAGGCTTTCTTTCATTTCTTTCTTTTTATTTATTTATTACGGGGACCATACAATCAAACATAGTTACAAAATAAATATTGCAGCTGATGTGATGCATATAAAGTTTATAGCAAATGCTAATTCTCAACTCTTGTCCCTGGTTGGGCTTTTCTACTGTACACTAAAATGGCAATACACTATGAAAGCATTATACACAACAATATATCCATATTGTATATATATTGTATATTTATATATACTATAAATACCAATCCATGAATAAAGTACATATCCTCCTTGCCATTTCCTCACCCACCCAATCTTACGCTCACCAAAATACAACAATTAAAAATGGGTACAGTTTTGTTTTATTTTTAGCCAAGATTTAAGCCTAAAGGTAAACAATTTAAAATCAGATATAACCTTAATATCAATGGGTAATAAATTCCACAGTTTGCTGCTCTTATAAGAAAAGGCTGTCTGTCCAAAAGTGGTTCTGCAGTATGGGATTTTAAGGTTGTGGTTTGAGGAACTCCTGGTGGCTCTGTTGCTGTTCTGTCTCTGAACAAATGAACTGAGTGGCTTCGGAGCTAGATTATTAATGCACTTGAATATTAATTTAAGAAAGCATAAATGACCAAAGCTTTCAAAACTTAATAAATTGTGTTTTTTAAGAATGCTACAGTGATGGTAACGGGCTGGCTTTTTATCCATATTTTTTATTGCTTGGTTGTATAATGAGCCAATCCGTTTTGAGACTGTGGGAGTGGCCTGTGCCCATGATGTCATACAGTAGGATATATGTGAGAAGACCAGAGCGTGCATGTACAGCAGAGCTGTCTGGTTTGGGATGAAATGTCTGATTAATTTAAAACAGTTTAAGTTGTTTTGTATTGTTTTAGAATTTTTAAATATGTTTATCAAATTTGAGTTGAGGGTCCAAGTGCAATCCAAGGTATTTAAATTCAGTTACAGTATGTATTTTTTCATTTTGAAGGTTTATTTGAAAACGTTATATTTTGTTTTTTTATGCAAAAGCACATAGAGACGGGTTTTAGTCAGATTTAACACCAACTGATTTCGATTGAGCCACTGTTTAACCTCAGCCATACATTTGGATAAAACATCAGCAGCCTGCTCAAGTGTCCTGGTGGGTGCATAAAAAGCAGCATCATCCGCATAGAGCTGGCAGCTGGCCCCTGAACCGACTAGAGGCAAGTCATTTATAAAGAGACTGAACAGCAAGGGTCCCAATATTGAGCCCTGTGGTATGCCCATCTTTATGTTAGGGAATGAGGATTTGTCCTGGGCAACTCTCACACACTGGACTCTAGACTGAAGGTATGATGGGAACCAATGTACTGCCTCAGGGGAAATGACAAATAATGATAATTTAGACAGGAGTAAGTTGTGATTAATCGTTTCAAATGCCTTTTTAAGATCGAGGAGGCTGTTGATATATGATATGACATAAACAATAATTCATAAAATCCTGGACAATTGCACCTACAGTATATGTTTATCTCTTCATAGTTCAAACAGTACACGAAAAAGGAGGAGGAAACAGTTAGACCCTGAGAGACTGTACCAAGTCTTTACCAGTTTCCAGCCGTGGTCCGTGTGTGATCGCTGTGGACGTCCCGGAGAGCAGGTTCGGGTGGGACTGTGCTACGTTCACTCCCGGTATCTGCATGTGCGCTACAAACGGACTAACCAGACAGTCACCTCGTGTGGATCCGGGGCCGTTCTGCGAGTGTTTGGACGACTCAACACAGAAGGAGCCATGATGGAGGTCAGAAAATGTCAGGAGGTTTGTCCATCGCAACCTCCTCTTCCTTCAAAAATTGTTTCTCTGATGGCTTTTCTTGGACATGGGTAAATGTAGACAAAATATGTCATTTTTATTGAAAACGGACATTTATGTGGCCTAATGCTAATTACTCCACCGTGTCTTATCTGTAGCTCTGCCTCTAAACCAGTGGGAGTACGAGTGTATTACCTGAACCACCCAGCAGACACAGTCCTGACTATGGGCTGTCCTGGAGCCAAACCAAACATGGCAATAGCCTGGGACAAAGAAGATGAGCCTATCTTCATATCTGAGCACATAGAGACCCCTGGTTCTACACCTCCCAGGGTCCTCATAGACACAGGACACCATCTGGTCTTCAAACCTGCAGAGACTCGAGACTCAGGTGAGGGGCTGACTGTTAACACCTTCAGCTCTCTGATTTCTCAAAGTTCAACTTGGGCCAGGATGCAGAAACTTAACTTTTTATAATCCTTTTGAGACTCAACATTTTTTCTTAAGATTTAGGTCACAGAGGTGGATGGTCCAGTGGTCCAGTGTTCCTGACACAAAAGTTATCTTTGAGTCTGGATGTGATTGAGTGATTCATTTTATTTCTTAAAAAAAAAATGTTCTTAAATTAATTCTAAATTATATTTTCTGTCCTGATATAAAAGTGCTAAAAGAAGGATCTGCACAATATCCTCAAAATGATACCAAATATTATATGTATCTATTATGTACCTTTATACTGTATACTTATCCCCATTTCTGAAACATATTGATACATAGATTGAGAAAGATAACCATAGCTTATTCTGGACTGTCAATAAATTCTCGCTGCTCCAATCATCCTGATATGATGAAAAATAACACCAAGAAAACCAGTGTAAACACAGCTTTGTCATTTTCAGCCGAGGGATAAGTTTCCAGTTTTTAATCTGACTTGTCTCCCTTGAAATGAGACTGTTTAATCATTGTATGAGGCAGTAAATTGGTTTTGCAAAAACAACAGATGGTCTTTCATTCTTTTTTTCTAAATTATGTAAAATATAATACTTTCAAATCAGGACAAATGTGATAATTTTGCTAAGGTTTCAAGAGATGTGAAATGTGACTTTAAGATTTATCACTGCGAGCCCTTAGGAAAACATGTTCTGGGATCCCTGGATGATAACAGCCCACAAAGGTGGTTTTACTGAAGGGTACTTTGGCTTGTATTTATGACATACACTGTGGAGACTTTCACACACACTTTCTCATTTTGTGTGAAAACTCCCATACATCGTGTTTTAGACCTAACGCCAGGTCTGTGGTCCGACACAAACGGTTACCCTAAACTATTTTAGCAATTTGCTGTTTGTGGCAGTTACCAGACCTATAGTAGTTCTGCAACAATCTGTTAAAACTGTAAAAATGCTAAACAGGGCATCAGGGAGAGTTTGTTGATGCTGTCTTTGTCCAAGTCAAGTCTCAAGTCTTGCCACAAGTCCATGTCACAAGTGAGGAATTATTTGTAGTAACAAATGTGTCACTTTGAAATAAACAAGTTACTATAAATAAAATCAATAAAACCTTCCAAGATGACTCCTTCAAGTCTTTAATTGTGGCTTTGTACAAACTGTTGATAGGCAAAATTTATTTTAAACAGCACTGAAGCTGCTAGACACGTGCCTACCATGGTGGTGTAGTGCATTAACTGTGGATGCACTCCCTCCCCAGGGGGGAGTGATCAAGCGTGGTGTCTTTTCAGTCCGAGCCAGTGTAGTGGACTGGTGTGAAACCAAAAGTTATGAATTAATTAATATTTAAAATAAATTGTGGACTTGTATATAATGGTTGATTAGTTCATTATAACTGACTAATGTATGTTTTATTTTTGTTTTTTTCGGATTTAGGTGTGTACCACTGCTGGCTGCAGGGTCAGAGGGCTGCTAAGATCCGTTTGCTGGTCTACATTCATTTGGTGCAGAGCCAGTCAGTGACGTCACATCCAGACTTTTACCCAGCTCTGCGCATGGTCCTGACCTCGTACGCTGTAATGACCGCTGTGTTTCTGCTGCTGCAGCTGATCATAGCCGGAGTTCAACACCTCAGAGACTCCAAAGACTTGCACCAGGATTAAACTTAATGTTTTTTTTTTTTTTTTAAGATATTTTCTTAGGGCTGGAATATGATATTTTTGCCACAATTGTCCCTTTGTCCCTAAGTCACTTGATACAGACAACTCTAGTTTTATAAATTGTTTTGGAAAATGACATTAAAAGCGAGACTGCAGTGAACCCATTAAACCATTAATCCATCTTTTTATTATCTGCAGGGATCTTGTTCTTTCAGTCATGACCCACAGCTCATGACTATTGGTGAGAGTAGGAACGTAGATCGACCGGTAAATCAAGAGCTTTGCCTTACAGCTCAGTTCCTTCTTCACCACGACAGACCAGTACATCGACTGCATCACTGCAGAAGCTGCACTAATCCGTCTGTCAATCTCACGTTCCCTCCTTCACTCACTCTTGAACAAGACTCCAAGATAGTTGCACTCCTTCACTTGAGGCAGGATCTCTCCACCAACCTGAAGGGGACAAGCCACCCTTTCCCAGCTGAGAACCATGGTCTCAGACTTGGAGGTGCTGATCCTCATCCCAGCAGCTTCACACTCGGCTGCAAACCGTCCCAGTGCACACTGAAGGTCCTGGCTTGATGGAGCCAACAGGACAACATCATCTGCAAAAAGCAGAGACGAGATCTTGTGGTCCCTGCCAAGTCCAACATGCACCGGGAACTGGTCTGACTTACTGCCAGCAAAAACCAAGCTTCTGCTCCGGTTGTACAGGGACCAGACTGTCCTTGGCAAAGGTCCCCGGACCCCATACTCCCAGAGCACCCCCTACAGGGAGCCATGAGGGACACAGTTGAATGCCCTCTCCAAATCCACAATGATTCAAAAGGCTGTATATAGTATGTGTCTTTCACCTGAAGCTTTTCCTTTTGAATTGTTCCCTTATCTTTACTCAGAAACTTTTTAAAGGCTGATAAAAAGGCATCAGCTGCAAAGCCCCTCAAAGCTTTTCACCTGGAGTTTTGCATCGTTTACATTGTTTTCACCACAAGTGTTTGCATGTTAGCAAACGCAGCAGTATTCCCGTCTGAAGCAGCCTCTCAATCCCAGTGTGAAGTGGTTTCAGGTGCGCTGTTTCTGATGATAATGGCTCCCAGCGACAACGAGAGCCGCAGAGACAGGCACGTAACAATACTCAGATGAAAGGGAACTGACACGAAGAAGAACAAAAGAAGATACTGATGATAAGAAACAACACAGGGAAACTAGTTTCATCAAAGACTGTGTCAACAAACAGCTCAAAACAAAGGAACCAATGGACTTGTATTCTCACACAGGAAGAGAGCTATTATCTCAAACTGTACAGTATAATATCCATAATGTAACAGTTGGGGAGTTGATGCACTCAGTTACAGCTGTATCAATCTTAGATATGTTTAAACAAAGGCACGTGTCTCTTCTTACAATTATTTTAATGGTTCAGACAGACAACCTTTTCTTTTAAGTGAGTGTGTATCAGTGAATGTCTGAAGAAATGTGAATGTTTTATACTTTAAAGTATATTATACATTTAAAGTATATTATACAGTATGTACTGTATAATGTAGAAAAGCCCAACCAGGGACAGGAGTTGTATATTAGAATTAGATATGAACTTTACATGCATCACATCATTTGCAGGTTTTATATTTGGAACTATGTTTGGCCGCTTTGTTCCCGACAAATACAAAAAAATAAAAAATTAATAAATAATAAAATGGAGAAAAATTATAATGGTTTTGCCATGTACAGTAGTCATCCAGGTTTTGTTGCTTCCCCAAAGCTTGATTATGCCCCTTTAACTCTCTTTTTGTTTGAGGTATATTCTTTTCTTTCTTATGTTGGCTCATCCAAAAAGGTGCACAATTAAAGTGGTTTATAATAATAATAATGGATTGGATTTATATTGCGCTTTTCTCCCGAGGGACCAAGGGACTCAAAGCGCTTACAGTCCATTCATTATTAATTGATACACAGTCACACTGGTGATGGTAAGCTACAACTGTAGCCACAGATGCCCTGGGGCAGACTGACAGAGACGTGGCAGCCATTTTGCGCCTACGGCCTCTCTGACCATCACCACATACATTCACTCAACATTCTTACACATTCATACGGTTTATCTAAATTAGCCATGGTTACATTTTTGTGTGGAACTTTTTATTTCTGTCTCCTTCCCTTGGCCCAAGTCCCTTCCCTCGATTAGAAGCCTAGCCTGCAGCTGGGTCTTATCTAATCCGCCTGTTACTCCCTGTACTCTTCAAGGACAAGGCCACTCCGCCTAAACATCGCCTAAACATCCTACAGTCGCCTTCCCTTTCTATCCTATCATCAGCCTAACCAACCGTCTGCCATTTGACATCTGTAAAAAGCCACTGAAAAATCCCATCACGTGACCACATGTGCTGTTATCCTGCTTTTGTCTGATGTTGTCTGTATGTTTTTGTTACGGATGTTGTAACGACTCTGTATGTTATGTCTGTAAAATGCTCTATTTCATTTTCCTGAAGACCACAGCACCTGACTATGTCTGTGAAAGGTGCTATATAAATAAACTTTTTCTTTCTTTTTTTCTTTTTCTTTTAAGGAGCTAAAACAAAAGGTACAGTCACAGATAGCTGTTTAAAAGACCTGCCTTGCCACTGCCACATGTACAGTATATTTAAAGCCAAAAAACAAAGTAGAAAATGCCTAGTTGTCTCACTAATGCCTGCAATTGTACTTTCAACGTCAACATCCTTTGACTACATCTTCGATTTAGATGACACTCTTAAATCCTTCCTGCTGTCTGTCATTTCTGAAACTCTCATTTTAGGTGATCTTCTCTTTCATTTTGTTGGAAGCTGCTGCCTGTGCTTTGTAGCTCTAACAACTGATTGTCTGCAGCCACACTCTTTTGATTGGGTTGTGTTGCAATAAGGAACGTGGTGTATTGGCAGCTTTTGTGGCCCTTTGTCCACCGTATTTTATTTTTTTGGTTTTCAACTTTGGGCAAGGGAGGCTTTATTCATGTCACTTTAAGTTAAACAAATATGTCTCTTTTTTAATGTGTTGTGTGACATAATGTAACTTGGAACATTCGTATAATTTTGAGGACTTCATTGAAACAGAGATGACAACAGGAAGATATATGTCAACTTTCATTCAGGACCTAAACCTAAACCACCCAAAGAATCTGACACCTTTCTCTTGAGAACAGTGTAACTATTGTATGTAGTTCAGTAGTTCAATCCTGATATTATTCATTATTGTGGAAGCATTAAGAGACTGCTGCTGCTTGCTGCAGATGTGGTCTTATTTTTTATGGAGCCATTGAGCCGATAATATATAATGGAAGTGGTGTAGTGTTAAAGTGACTGGCTGCGGATGAATAAAGTAAAAAAAAAAACACCACTGCTCTCTTAATGAGCTGTAAGCATTTTCACAGTCTGTACACAAAAGTGCATTTAAAATGAATATAACACTGAGGCTGATGTCATCTTCATTAAGTATTGCATTTTGTTGAGAACATTGGTTTAACTTTAAGATAAACAGCCTGCACACTTAATGCAAAGATATAGTTCTGTTTATTTACATACCACTCAGAGATTCAATGTAGGAGTGTTAACAGGAACAAGTCAAATCTGTTTATATGTGTGACTTTCACTAAAAGTAGCATATTTCTTTGAAGGAAACCAAATATTTCTATGTAGGACCAAATATTTTCACAAAAACTGAATTTTTACAAAGTTAGGAGAATTGTGTCTTAGTCCTAAATGTGTGTTTATACATGCAGCACATGTTGGGGGTTTACCAAGGGGCAGATGCTAAAAAAATGTGCTTTAAATATAAATCTGGAAGACAAAGGAACCAACGTCTGTTAACTGCTGATTAATAAGTGTTTCTGAATGTATGTGCATGTGCATAAAATGGAAAGTAATGTGAAAAACCTGCTGTGAAGAGTCGAGGGCTTTAATGTTATATATTCAATGAGATAAACATCAACAACAGCTTCATCAAAGGATCTGCAGATGTCATTCGTACATTAAACTGAGAACACACAACGTACAAAGTCTCTCCGTTGGTTGGGCTGGGGACAAGGACAAAGACAGTGTATGAAGTGATTTTTCTCAAAGCAGTGACTCTCTTACTTTTTTTCAAAACCTACACGTTTACACTGACCTCTCAAGAAAAGATTGTTCAAGGTTTTTGATGAACTGATGTGTTGTGACTAAGTTAAACTTGACTTGACTCTAAAGAGACAAGGTATTAGTCACAAATGAGTCATTAATTCAAAGAAATTGAGATGAAAAAGGGCTCCTGGCTCTTTTCTGAAGTTTTATGAAGTCCATAACTGTTAAAATGTCTGAAACCACTCTTTTTTTTGCGTACTTACTGGTCAGAGTTTGAACAGTAAAATTATGAATGCGTCATTTGTCATCTTACAGGGACTTCTTTGGTACCTCTAGTCTATAAATGAGTGTGTTTTAAAAACCCTTTACCGTTTTGAATATTCTTTTTTTCTGCACCAAATTGAATCTTTTGATTTCACAGCCATGATGAAAACATGATAACAAAATCCAATTTGCTGCACATCTTGACTTTATATTTAAGTTTTTCCTAAGTTTTAAAACCGTGGGACCTCCAGGAAGGGGCATCACTGGCTTTTATTGAAACCTTTAATGTACTAAACATACATATGAGGGTGGCAGTAGCTCAGTGGTAGAGCGGCCGTCCTTCGACCAACGGGTGGGCAGTTCGATCCCCGCTAGAAACATCCCCAAAATACTGTCGTACATACGTCGTTGTGTCCTTGGGCAAGACACTTTACCCACCTTGCCTCCAGTGGTGTCAGCTGTAACGTGTGACAGATAGTGGTTATAAACATCAGGTTAAATGGCTACGACTCATAATGTTCTCGTTAGCTCCTTGCTGTCCTTGAACAAACAACGCACCATAACCCATTTGATCCGGAGCAGAGATTTGTTCCCGGCCTTTTGTGCCAGAGGTGAAGGAGCGCACTTCCTCCCGTGCCCTTATTTAGTCGCAGAGATCCAATTGCAGCTGGAGGCTCAAGAATGGAGAACGGAGCCGGACTTGGACCACACAGTGATGCCATTAATCACCTGGTTAGTGCATCCCGGCCCACGCTGTAGCATGCCGCTTGTCTGCTGCAAGATAAATGAACACTTTCTTCACCTTGTTGTGCCTCAGGAATACAGACACTGTATTTAAACCTCACTGCAGATATCTGGGCACGACAGGGATATACAGTAGTTTTCCTGACAAGAAAAAAGTCACTGCAAATTCTACCATTTTTAAAGGTTCTTTTAATACCTTATACCTTTTTATAACGTAATTTAAAAACTAATGTGAGTGCTGCCAATCATGCTACAACACCGCACACAGCAGCAGATGCAGTCATTTTAATTAATTTATTATACCTATTCATTTTATTGTGACTGATTTCAAAAGCTTATAGTCAATAAACTGTTTGTCTCAACAAATGCAGCCCTCTATTTTATGTATCTCTGTAAAGAAAAATATTTATTCAACCTGAAAAGATATTGAGAAAACCTACACAGACCCTATACGATACATTGTATTGTACAGTCACAGTCACAGTCGTGTCCTGGCTGCAGATTGAACCCAGAACCTTCTTGCTGTGAGTCAATCTGTACTGTACAAGCTGCACCCGAACTGAATGTGTTTCACCCTTTAAATCTGACTCCCCTACCCGCAGCCCTATTCAATTTCACACTTAAAAGATCAAACAGTCGAGTATGGACCAAAGAAGAAGGAGCCGTGAAAGTGCTCAAAATACTGTTTATCATCTCGATCAAACAAGCTCGAGGCTACAGGGCATTATGAAAATGAATACCCATCTGAGCCTTGAATCGAAGATGCCCAAAATATAAATATGGATCTCAGAAGGTAGTAATGGTAGATTAGGATATATCTTGACACACAGTATTGTTTTTCATGAATCAATTGCTCTGATTCATAATGTTAAAGTGAATGTAAATAAATGTTTAGGTAAAGTCCCGTTAATGCAAACCGATTTATGTTCACAGGAGAGAATTTTGCAGAAACAGAGGCCAATGTGAAGACTTTTGAGTGGAATTTGCAGTGGTTGCCTTCTCAGCTTTCCTTGAAATGAAAACCTGAACCTAATGCCTCCAGGTTAGTCCTAGAGAATGCAAGTCCACCCTCTTCCCACATTACTCACAAGTGTGCTCACAAATTATACAAATTTATAATATACATTACATTTTATAATAATACATTAATAATACTATAATACATTAAATTTGATAATACAGGAGAGAATTAAACATCCACAGCGCTCTGCTCAGAATAATGCTACAGTTATGTGGTGATATTTAAAAGAGCTGAGACTAATTTACATAATCATCAATTTATTTATAATTACAGAGCTCTGGAGCATGTGCAGTCCCTTGGTCCCAGCTTATCAGGTCCTCTGTGAACATGAAGCAGTAGTCCGACTGTGAATGGCATTATCCAGGTGTGTTACTCTGATAAGGAGAAATTCAATTTACTGCTATCCTTTCTAAACTTTTACATGCATCTTAAAACTCTGATTATAGTGGGATTATTGTAATTATTCAAATTTCCTGTGTGACTGCCCTGAATGTCTTATTACAAAGAAGGAAGGTCGGAAGGTGAGGGGGCTTAGACTAGAATGGACCATACAGGGGCAGTGATGTTATGTGAATCTGGCAGTAGTTAAAGTGAAGATCTAAAGTGGCTACAGTCCTTGAATACTGTTTAACATTGGGCCCTGAGGTACGTCACTGGATGTAGTGGCCTCACTCATCTCTGTGATCTTTATGTTAAGTCAGGCTCCCTGAGGTACGTCACTGGATGTAGTGGCCTCACTCATCTCTGTGATCTTTATGTTAAGTCAGGCTGACCTTCTTTGCTAATTGTGGTTTAACAAAGCTCTTCTTGGATTAGTTCCAACTTACTCGAGCATGCTTCTTCAGAGAACAAAAATGTGGAGAAAAAAAAGCATTCAGCTTTGCTGGTCCCTCTGTGTGGAAGTCACTACAGTTGTTGTAATATATTATTCAAAATGAAGTGCTGCAGACCGCTTGGCCAGGTTATCCTCGTAAAAGAGGTCTTGATCTCAATGGGATCTTATCTGGTTAATTAAAGGTTAAATAAAAAAAATTCCACACTTATTGTAATAAAACCTAAAAAGAGAGAGCAATTCAGTCATGGATCCTTTGTAAATGATAAATAGGTTGAAACCTTGATTTTGTGACCTTATTAAAGTGTGATTGTCTTGAAAAGGAGGATGGTGGTCATTAGCCATTATGGAGGCTAATGACTAAAGATCAGTATCAGAAGTGTGGGCACATTTTCTGAGGTATTACAATAACCTGCTAACGACAATAATATGTCACAGGGCTTATTAAAACATTCCTAAAGAAATAATAAATTCATGAGTAAAATTTAATTCAGTCATGGATCCTTTGTAAATGATAAATATGTTAGAACTACATCTTATAAATTCAATACATGCAACATTTCTATCAATATACTGCTGTTGCTTGCAAACTAAACTTTGTTTGTTTGGAACCTAACCTCAAAAATTGTGGAAGCCTCTGAATACACAAGCAAATCTGAATTTTCAAACCTCAAAGCAGCATTTTATTACTGTCTGTAATTATTAAAATCATCCCATTTCCTATCCTATACCTCCAATATGAGACAGACAAGTTCAAAATGTATGTGGTCTTTTATCCTACATGTATTATGCTAATTTTAATCATCAGTGAAATATTAGAACCGGGATAATGTCAAACCTGTGCATATCCCTCACTGTCACCAGTATCAGGGAACAGTCGATCATCATCCACAGCTCCATCATGCTTCACGCTCAGCTCTGAAACACGTAGGGAAACCTGTAAATCAGTGTCCGCTGTGACGCAGTGTTTGTGTTGACAGAGGACAGTGAGAGGTGAAACCATAGCATGCACTTGTAATTGGACCCCTGCCTGATTTTATTCCTCAACAGACAGACGCAAAGGCCACAGTGTGGATATTAGTAACGCCTCAGAGGCACAGGGAGCACACTGTGTTAGGCTGCAGACATAAACAGCACCATTAAGGCAGTTTGTTTTAGTCTTTCCCTTTATATTTTTAAACAACCAAAACAAAGGTTGTAGAGGCACTATCCTGAACTGTTCACTATCTTGTGCTTTTTATTGTTGTTTTCAATTTAGACTGTGGTCTGTATAGTAAGCCATATTTACTAATGGCATCAAACCTGATGGTCTGATTCATTTGAAACTTGCAAAACCATGGCAATTACTGTACATAAATACTCTTTTAAAAACTGCACTGTAAAACAAAGTTTACCCTCCAATCACTTCGTTTCCACAATTTATTTGCAGTTTTACTGGGCAATATTTGTAACGTGCAACAGTCATACAACCTGCAAACACCATTTATTTGCATCCATACTGTACATATGTATAGTCTAGTTTGTTTATTTTGTTTTTAGCATAGTTTTTAATCCACTTATGTATAGTCTAGTTTGGTTATTTTCTTTTTAGCATAGTTACATTTAACATATACATATTTTTTTTTCATATATTTTTTTTTGCCATTAATCACATGACACAGGTGTAAAAAAGTTATAGTTTTATAGTAAAATTTCTCTAGCCAATGAATAAATTATGTTTTATTGTGATTAGATTGTACTGTAGTTACAAGCTAATGGAAGCTAATTTTATTTACAGTGACCAGAATTTATTGTCAGTACAATGTCTGACTAAAATTATGTAGCCTTCAAAAATGAACTGAACATTAAATAACCAACTTAACTGTTTTAAATGCATAACAAAGACAAAGTATCACAGGGCCCAAACTTAATATAGGAGTAATTTTGCTATGTTTGGATGATTTAGACAAAGCAGTGTACGTTGTCAGCTACGGTTCAACTCTGAAGTAAACCAGTGGTCTGTTGTACCTCTGTTGAGGAAAGCTTTTGGCAAAGGATTATTTCCACAACCATCTAGCAAAAACTTTAAATGCATATCATATTCCAGAAAAAAAAAACATTACAAAATAAATCCAGGCGCTACTCAAACATGTAAAAATGTACAAAGGTTAGGTTTACTTTATTGGATGAGTCATATCTGTGTTGTAATGGTGCAGTCTTTGTGATATGATACCCGCAGTGCTAAATATATATTGTACATTTCCTGGGTCGATTAAACCAGTGGCCGGTATCTCATAAACCCTGTGAGACTTTACTGATCTGTCTGGTTTCTGGACAAAGCCTCTGTCCTCATAAAACCTTTGGGCTTATCTGTGGAGCCTTTTCATCAAAACCATCCCCCGAGCGCTCACCCTTCTCATCTCATTAATCTCCTCATGATTAACACCTTTAATTGACAATGGGTAAGTTTGAACAAGTAGTGTCTAAATCTGATGTGCATTGGTTTGTATTAAAAGTATATATAAAAGTCTGGTTAAAGTCATCATGTTATGAGCAGAGGAACAGGCTGTATATAACTGCACCTCAGGAATGAGACTACAGGCTTATCTTTCCGAGTACATCTTGTCTAAACATTTCTTCCTATGGCTTCATCACTTCTCTGTGCAATCATTCGTTCCCCGATTGTTTTTCCATCCCTTTGGCATTTCTGTCACCTCCCCGGCCATTTGCCTGACATCTGATGGGTAATAAAACACAGACCAGCCATTGTTTTAGGCCCAGGTTTTCAGAGGATTAATTGAACAGAGGCAGATTTATGAGTTGTCTTTTTGTGGTGGGTTTTAGCCTAATATATTTAATTGGATAAAAAAAAATACAGCAATTTTTTTCAAACTTCCTCATCCTATATTATATTCATGTAATTGTGACAAGTTAAAGAGAAACCAGCCATTGTTTTAGGCCCAGGTTTTCAGAGGAATAATTGAACAGAGGCAGATTTATGAGTTGTCTTTTTATGGTGGGTTTTAGCCTAATATATTTAATTGGATTTAAATAATATGACAACTTACACAATACATAAAAATGGAATATTCATTAAAACTTTAATATTGAATATACTAAATACTAGGAAATATCATCATGCAGGACAATCTTCATCTTTTTTGTACATTTTCTCTCACGTATAATTTTAGATGCTGTGTGTTTTCTTGGCAACATGTTTTTAATATTGCAGATTACTGTGTATTTTCTATGTATGTTGCTTTTTCTTTTGTAATCCTGTTCGGCAGCCACAACATGTTTTGATGTTGGTGGGGGAAACCAGAGTACCTGGAGGAAACCCACCTGAGCACAGGGACAACATGCAAACATTCAGGAATCCAACCCTAGACCTTCTGGCTGAGATGTGAGCCTGCTAAATAAAATGTGAGATGCAAGTACATGTTACCTACATATACATATAGGCAAACAAAAAATCCACTTATTTTATCGTGGCTATGTAAAGATAAAACATACCAGCACGGCACATTGGCCTACATCAGGCCACTTTATTCTTTAAGATTATTTAATGTTTATATTTTTTTACAATCTCCCCAAGGGGAACATGTACAAATACAGTAATGTCTCACCGTCCAATGGGTTTTGTATCTCTTTATAGTGACCTGCTGACCTTTGCAGGAGTGACATTTTCAGCTGACATCAATCGGATAAGAAACCTAATAATGGCTATTGTCATCACTGGAATCTAGGCATCTCCATATTAGTAGCTCTTTCAGAAGGATGATAATTTGATTATTTCAATCATCCTAGAGGCCTATTAATTTTTAAATATAATTCATTTTCAACCATTTTTAAACACAGTGTTAAAAAATGAGGCTAAATGAACGAGGGTGCTTGATTTGCAAATAATTAGCAATACTTATGATACACCACTTACTCTTGTATTATTTTCTTTTTTGTTTTGTTTTGTTAAATAGCCTGCTCAGCTTTCTTAATTTATTTTCTATCCTACACAAGAATTACACTGGTCGCACATTTAATTTACAGGAGCCAGGACACTGGTTAAACTACCTCTTAATTTAATTGGACAGATAATGAGAATTCAGGTGGAGAATAAACTGCCTCTAGACCAAAGCAATTTGAAAAAAATCCAACCAATCAGAGAAACGAAACACCACCTAAAGCCCAGTTATGATTGGTGAAGTAGTGCTGATTTTGGTGGAAATCTTTTCAATGGGAGAAGAGCAAACCTATTTTATTAAGAAAGGAATTAAGGAAATCGGTCTGGCTGGCTAGAACACCAACTTAGTCCACTGAAGTCAAACTCGGACTGTGAGACTCTTTGGTTTGTTCCAGGCGCCTAATCCATGAGTGATTTTAAAGGTTTACTGTGTACTTCTTTTGGTGGCAACACTGAATATTTCTAATTCACTTTATGATTAACTCCTACAGTAACTTTGCAGTGACATGATGTTGTTAAAGGCTAAATGTTGAAGGTTGTTGAACAGGAGCAGGAATGAATGGCTTATTTTGAGGTGAATAGACGGTCCATTATTGGTTTGTTTTGTTGCCACATTTCATTTTCAGTGCACCTTTAACAATTGTTCATGGATGTCTCCCAGCTTTGTAAGTAACACTACGGTTGTCAATAACTTACCAAAGTCAGGCATTTAAGGTTGACAGAAACCCAACTTCTAGCTCTTTCTGTGTAGAAATGTCTCCATTTATGCAGTCCGGGAAAATAGATGAGGCAATTTAAGAGTATTGATTAGAGAAATTGACTGAAACATTGTAAAACATTTGTGGGTTTCTAAAAGCAACAGCCCACTCACACATAACTTCCAAGGCCAATTACCATCTAAAACTTTTGTTTGTTACCACGTAGGCACAGTATATTTGCTGCTGCGTTGACAGCACTAACTCAGGAAAGCCACTGTAACTTTAAATGGGATTTTCAAAGAACTGTTTAAAATTTTCTGTGAAATGAGAAAGATTGTTAACAAGCAACTCTTCCAGGAATTAAAATAGCTTGTTTCTCAAATCTAGAAAGATCATTGATTTTATTTCACAGGCCCACTTGCTCATTTGAGATTGCCTAACCTTTACAATCTGCAGCTGCATCATTTTTGGAAAAAGCAAAACTGCAAATTACTCATAAATGAAAGCAGATGGTGCACTGCTCGGGCATCGGTTCCCTTTTCTCCACTGAGATCATAATCATGTCAAAATGTCCAATTTAATACAAAATCAAACTTTGAAAAGTAATTACACGACAAAACCCACAGAGTAAAATAAACTCTGTGGGAGTAAAAAATTAGACTCATATAAAGTTTGTTCCAGAGTTAAATTTCAACACTGTTAAAATGTTAGACAACAGCCTTAAATGTCAGTGAGAGCTTTTTGTGAGACCATGAGTGACAGAGACCAGACAGAGTCTGATCTGGAGACACTGTAATGACTCGTAGGAGTTATACAAATTTCTGACTTTGTGGATGTTTTCAGAGGAGAAATATTATGAGCAGTGATGGAAGTAAAAATCTGATGAGACAATAAGATTGTTTAGAGTTTAAGTGACTAAAATCCTCACATTCACCAAATCAATGTAAAATAAAAACATTATTTACCAAACTTGAGTAAAGATGATGGTTGCTGAGTCATGGTCAGACCAGGACTAACACTAAACAGAGGCAAGTTAGAGACAGGTTTGAACAGGTTTAGCTGAAGAAAAAAACAATGAAAATCAAGAGTTTGTTTAATATCTTACAAACAGCTTTAAAACTATAAATAACATTTCAGAGATTTACAAACTATAAATAATCATTGTCTCACAGATGTTTATGCTCAACAGTTGCTCATTACCTTTTCTCTGAGAACATCCACAGAGACTCAGCTGTAAAACTCCTACAGGTCCCGACAGTGTCTGAAGAGCAGACTCTGACTGAGTCTTCAGTAAAAATGACTGAAATATGAAGTCCATCTGTGTCTGGTCTCATCATCACATCTCATGTCTCACTCATTTTTGTTTAACACTGTCATCTAACACTTTAATAGTGTTGGAATGTTACTCTGGAAAAGAGTTTATGAGTCCAATTCTTAACACCCACAGAGTTGATTTTACTCTGGAGATTTGGACCTGACCTGTACGTTCCCTTCACAGACTGGACTTGTCCTCAGAGGCAGGGTGACAGCAGCAGACAGAAGAAGGGCTCAGTGCAGCAGCTGAGAGCCACAGATAAATGAAGTGACAGGAGCCAGATTCAGGAGTCAGGAGGGATTTAATTACACTGTCTGAGAGGTGGAGGGATTTTCTACACAAATGTATGCGGTGACTCAAAAGCAGACTGGAATTGTTACAGGAAACAGGTTTTTTTCTGACAAGCTTTGGGAGATTAGGAAGAAGGAAAAGTAAAGATCATGTCACTATAAATATTAATGGCTTCATTTATCTTGCTACCGACTTTAACAACTTGTCCAATTAGTTTTTGTTTTGAAAGCAGCTCTGAATATAAAACGTTAAAACACTCTCTAAAAACGTTTGTTAAACAATCATAGCATCGTACTGTCTATGTTTAAACATCTCACTTTCCTTAAAAAATACAGTTGTTGCCTGGCTTTTGTAAATCTGAAACCAGTGTTGCAGTCCCATGTTGTCAGTAACTGTACCGAGATACTTACAGTACATTCAAGTACAATTTCAACTGTGACATCTTCTAAAGTATTAAAGTGAGTTGTCTTTACACCTCACTGATATGAAATACAAAAAAAAAAACTAAAGAAAGAAGAAATTAATAAAAATACTACTCTTGTTTTAAACACAAGTGTAACTAATTATTGAATTGTAACTCAGGACACCAACACCTAATACACAATCTACATCTAACGTCTTGAACCCACTGATCTGCCTCTGTACTATTTTACAGCTCTCCAGGTTACAAAAGGTCAACAGCCTGTCTTGAAAAGACTGTGTGAATGTTGCTCCTGGGGTTTCAAGGAAAACCGACCTTAAGAAAGAATCAATATTATGTTTTTTTTTTTTTTGTTTTTTTTTTTTGATTGTTTGTTTTGTGCAGTCTGATGGAGACCTACGAAACATTACCTATAGGCACAGGTATGTAAAGAGTGACACATCTCAATAAATCAACCCAATTTTACAACCGTCTGATATTATTATATTTATATCAAACGTACACAAAACTGTGCCCCAGTAACATAAAGAGAATCCATTTATTAAAGATAACACTTTTACATTTAGTTGACGCTTTTATCCAAAGTGACTTACATGAAGGTTCCATTCACCAGTGTCACAGCTGGAACACCACTGTAGGCAGGGGGTTAAGTGTCTTGCCCAAGGACACAACGACAGTATGTGTACAGTACAGTACAGTACTGTGGGGAGAGCGGAAATCGAACCCTCTACCTTCCGGTTGAAGGACGACAGCTCTACCACTGAGCCACTTAGCGCTTTCACAGCTAAATAATTGTATAATGTAGCTAACAGCACAGTGGGATAAACTATCTGTCATCCGTCCAAAAATGCAAGCCCCTTTGGGACTAAAATGTTTACAAGTATTTTTGGCATTTTGTTCATCTCACCAAAAGGGTTCATAAGGTCTTGTAAACGTATTTATTCATTATAATCAAGAACAAGCAGTTTTGCTTAGCACAGTATAAACACTTTAAAGTGCTTTGCAGAGTTGGAAAGATGGGAACAAAGACAAATGCATATATGTATAGTTTGACTAATAAAATAAAAATATTTGTTGTGGCAAAATCACACATTATGGCTTTAAATTGGTGCTTGTACATTGGACGGTTGTTACCTGTATCAAATATCTGTCACAGTCAGAAATTTAGGACAATGGTAAAGCCTGCTACAACTTTTGCAGACCAGTGTTTGTGAATAAAAAACATATTGGAAATGTGCATATGCATATAAACTCAGTTTAGCCACAATTAGCGCTACATCAGTCAGAGGGGACATGCTAAGTCACTGATTTCTTATGTATCATATGCTGAACAACTTTGTGAGAGCGGACCGTACTGGTTTGTCAATAAACAGTGGAGGTTTATTCTTAATTCTATGTTTAATGGAAACTACTTATTGTTGATTTGTATTACCATATTATATAACAATAAGTCACTTCTGTCATCCAAGAATGTCTTATTTACTGGTTTTTTTTTTTTTTTTGGCAAAAGGAATGGAAAGGACCACTATCCTTGTAATCAAGTGCACATTAGAATCTATTTTCTCTTTTTTAAAGCACATGACTGAGGTTGGCTGCCTGTTGTTGGCTACAGTTAAATTGTGGCATAAGACGCACCCAGCATTTGTGAATGCAGTGTGACATGCTGCATGCATTGTCATCAGTTTATGTTGCACAGTGTAACATGTGACAGTGGCTTGAGGAAAAAACGTTTGTGTCCAAATGCCCAATGACACAAATAAGAGAAGAAAAAGGGCTGCCAATCCAGATGTATTCATTGGATGCCATGTGTTCACATCCGTATTCTGCTCTCTGTCCATGTTCCTCTTTGCCCTCCTCATCCCTCCATCGATGTAGCCCTTATTGTCAGCCTTTCACACTGCTCGCTGGCGGACTGTTTAGTATTCCTCTCAGTCACGTCTGTCTAAAGCCACTCAATCACACGAACACGAGGCAAACACACACCCACCAGCCAGCAACAGATGCAGTGTCTTTTCTAACGGAGAGGCTGCAAATTAGACCAAATAACAGGTACATGCACGTCCATATGAATATGCATCTGCACATGTCAAGCTGCTGACAGGATTCTGTCCTTGGGCTGTGTTCGAATGGTTAAGGGACATAAGTTATGGTCATGCTAGCTCAATGTCACAGCCTTTTCCTGTAAAGAGAAATGTTCTGCTGTAACCTTATGTCAAGGACAATCACAAACGTCAATCCAAAGAACACAATGAAGAAAAAAAGAAATGCATACATTTGACAATAGGACATAGCTTTAGGTTGGGGTTGTGAATGGATGCTCACTACCTTTAGTTTCCATGACACCATGTGTTAGGGGCTTTTGTCCAGTTTTAAGCTCTAAAAGCATTACATTTACATGACGTCTGAAAGTCCAAGTCATGAAGTCTAAATCCATTTTATCCATTTTCCCCCACTTGGGCAGACATTTTGGAGGCCAGTTGAATGTTGCATTATCACCATTTGGCAAATTAGGCAATCGGCATTTCAAAAATTGGTAGACTGGTAAATCTTTATACAAGTCAAAAACAGACTTGGGGGTTAGAATAAAATACATTTTGAGCACATATTCAAGGCCCTAAAATTCTCCTTTGTAATCAGCAAATGTGGCATATCAAAATTAAACTGAGTCCGGTTTCATACCAGTTGGTTTGAGTTTGTGTGAAACTGGTCCATCTCAGTCAGCTTCCAAAGAGGACCCCAGTGTGGTTGGTTTGGGACAACAACAGACTCGATCTGGAACAACTGCATAAATAACTGCCAACACTTGGAGCCTTTCTGACATTAAGATCATTATGTTTTTATGATTACTATATAACACTACTTTAATATGTCTGGTGTTGTAAACAGTGGTCTTGTCCTTTGGTCACTCATTTTGTGACCCTGAGACTGCTTCCTTCTTACAAGGTGCATAGGGTGCATTTGAAGTTGTTAGTGGTGTTTATTGAGCTTTAAAAAATGATAATGATGGTCACTTAACAACACATTTAGGCCTGAGCCGACAGATGCTTTGCTTTCATAGACCAATTAGGTGTTGCTACTGGACACGACTCACGTAACTGATGACAACATGACTGAGGGAGTAGGAATGTTATTTGGTTTATTTGTTAACATGTGCAAAATCAATACAAACCAAACTGAAAGAAGCTACATCAGTTTTAAACAAGTGAGTGTTAAAAAATTGAAAGACTGTGACTACAGATGAACCAAAACTGTGGACCAGAAAATAGTGTTGCCAGCCACTCTTTGTGAAAAGCAGTGACTGTGCCGTGTCTTGCCTCACCCTTAACTGTCAAAAGACGACGTGTGAATGAGCGAGAGACTCTTGCTGAGTGATTGTCAGTGTTAAAGGATAATACTAGTCGTTACAGAAGGGATCGCTCACACTTTCACCCCGTCACAAAGCAGACTGTCACGAGTCAGTCAGCCTTTCAGGGATGGTTTGCAGGTTTCATTTAGCACGTTCCTCACTAAAATGTGGTAGAATTGAAGCCAAATGAGACTATACTTTGAAGAAGCAATGGATTCAAATGTTTTTCACTGTGATGTATTTAAAAGTCAGGAATATACCTGTGCCTCAGTCTGGTTGCTTTGAGTATTTTTTTGTTTTATTTTTGATGGTATCCTGTTCACGTGAAGCTGTACGGACCCTCGCTGCTGAAAAAAAAACAAATCATTACATACAAGAAGAATAGTGGAAGTCTGCACCCAAACCTTTTTACACCTGTTGTTTTCTGGAGCAGCACTGATTTAAGAATTTTAAACCTGTAAGATTAGGTCATTTGTTTGCAAAAAAAGACATTTAGTTCTTTAATTTATATTCTTTTCTTACAGAGTAGATTTTACATCACAGAAAATGTTTTTTCAATACAACCTTTATAAGGACATGAATCTATGAAGCACTAAAATCAAAATCACAGGAGAACCGTTTTGAATCCTGGACATGTTGATTTGCTCAATGTTTTTATTCTCTCTCTCCCTGTTTCCTGTCAACCTACTGTCAAAAAGATCTATCAGTAAAAAGCCCCAAAAAGGTCTTACTGTTGGATTGTCTAGTCTAGCAGTAAATAAAGGAATTGGCAACAGTATACTTTAAAGGTTTAATACAGAGGAGTAGTTGCACCTCAGTTGAATCTGTGCACCAGACGCAAAGCATTATGGTCAAATTGAGCCTGTTAATTCAAACTGAGCCTTGTTTAAACAGAAGTATGTTCCACAATAAGAGAAAGATAACTCTACTGTCCCATGTTTCATGATTTTGAGAAATGACACTTGTGAGCAGAGAAGTCTATAAACCACTTAATTTCTCATGGCCAAAGTTTTAATTTTGCAGTCACTGTTTTTGTTTATGCACCAATATTTTTCTGCTTGAAATGTTAAATATTCAAGCTGTGAAGTCTGATATGAGCTCACCACTGAAGCATGTTGCACTCAGACTCCGTCTAGACGTCCATTAAGAACTTTACAGCCAGGAGCAGATTGCACTTGACGCATAGTAACAGCTCATTGATATAAACCATAGGATTTTAGACCAGACATACATTTATGGAAACCTTTAGACACAATGTAGTGCCATTTAACATTTCACAGAGATTCAACAAAAAGGCACGTCGAGGAGATTCTTTAAGGTGACACTGATTAAATAAGAAAACAGATACACTTTTAGCAACTTGAAATCTCTTACAAATACAACCAATAAAATATGTCACTACAATATATCTAACCTACTGAGCTACTGCAGAGTCCAGCCAGCTCTGGATCTGCTGGTTTTCCTGCTCGGCCAGCGTTTGAACCTTATAAACACAGCACACCAACTTTTTAAGAATGTCTCGCTTCTGATTGGATTAAATGGGACAGAACACAAAAAAATAAACTCCTTTTAGTTACTTTTAATGCCAAATGCCTTGGACAGTAGTTACTCATTCAACACTGAGGTCTTCTTGATTTAGAATAATTATTTATCACTTACTTTTCCTTTAATGTTATGCATGTGAAATGTATAAAAAGACCACATAACTGAAGTTTGAGGATTTTTATGCTTTATGTTTTCTGAAAGTTTGAGGAGACATGGAATACAACAATTTATAGTGCATCTTCAGCCTTTCCCATCATCTAATTTCTCATAATATCACTTCAGACTTACCAGCTACAGTATATGCAATATCAGTATTATCATGTATTATATGTTTTTAATTACAACAATTTGGTCAATTAGTGATTAATATCTGCCCTTTTCATTTGGCTGTACAGTGGCAGAGTTTGCATGCACAGCAAGAAGTGTCCTGGGTTTCCTATCCCAGGGCAGGGCCTTTCTGTGTGGAGTTTGCATGTTCCCTGTGTCTCTAGGTTTCCTCCGGTACCACCAAAAAACATGTACTACAGTCCCCCCCAAACACACATGGGGTCAGGACTCCCCTGCAAAAGAGATTTGTAATCTCAGTGGGACTATCCTGGTTAAATAAAGGTTAAATAAAATAAAATAAAAATTTAATTTAACAATAAGGCCCGCTACAAAACCAAGTTTGACAACACAGCTGTAGATGGACTGAACATCCAGTTAGTTCACAAAAAAGTCAGGTATTTGCAGTATCAACATGGAACAGTATCAGTCTTGTTAATTTGTGTATTGCATATTGACTTATGGGATAACCACGAGGAGTTGCCTACAAGAAAGTGTCCTAAACTTACAATATTATAAAACCTTTAAACAATCTCAGCACAATACTTAATCCTTTACAACAAATGATGTTAAATCTGACTCTGAAGCCATGGTAAATGCTAATAAATAATTTAAGGTAACACTTTATTCTACACTACACCTGCTACATTGTATTTACCCTATCAAATAAAACGTAACACCATTGTAATAAACTGTAATAAGGTGTAACTACATAGTACAAACCTACAGTATGTAAGTGACATGTTATTACAGTTTGTTACACATGGAGTGTAGAGTAAAATACAGTCAGAGTTAGTCTTTAAACATTTACATTTAAAAAATACTTTCATCTTAGCAATTCCACTCATGAATGCAGCGAGTTTATAATATCAGCAACTGACAATCCTTTTAGTTTAATCAATGCATCTACTGCCAGTCCGAGAGGGGTCTGCCTCGGTAATTAACTTTTTAGCTCTGTCTTCATTTCCTTTTGGTGTCTTACCACTGTCTCAGTCTCCACACACAAAGCAGAGGGAAGAATGGAGGACGGGGGTCTCAGAGAGGCGGCATCGATTTGTAGCAGCGGCCTGATGACTCACGCTAAGAATTAGTTCGAATGAGTCACGTAGATAGCACTTAACTTCGCCCGGCTAGTCTCCTTAATGTGGTATGACTAATACTGGTTTTGTTTTGACGGACAGAAACCTTTATCCTGTTTTTACTTGTTATTTAGCAAAATTCAAGATAAAAGTTATAAAATGATAAATCATTTATAAGGATTTGTGTTAAAAGCTGAAATTTAAAGGTGCTCAAATAAAATGTCATCTGCAAAGTGCATTAAAAATGTTGTTCAAGTCCTTTAACAGAGAAATGACCTCACTTTAAGAAGAAAAACTGAGGCACACACAACACTAACTCTTGTTCTCTTATCACTTACTTCTACTTTAATGTTATTTAATTCATGAAACGTATAAATCACAAAATTTAGAAGCACATTACAATGGTACTTCTGAGGAGCAGTGAACTATTTGTTTCATCTGGGGCAGAACAGTAAAGGTTGGATCCATAAAAGTTTCCATTGCCAAAAAGGGTTCAAAGATCCCAAAAACCATGTTTGGTACTACTTTGGGAAAACTTTGGTTTTGTAAGACTGCACCGTCTTACTTCAGTAAAACTTAACATGCTTCAACACAAGTGCAGCACAGTTCTTAAAATGACAACCTTTGACGTTTTGTTTTAAAACCAACTTTGTCTGTCATTTTCACAAGTAGTTTTTGGGGTGTTGTAATTAAGTACGCCAACCAAGTATTTGTGAAGCCATCAAAATGCCACATGATTTTATGGAACTAAGTTCTGGGAATTGTTGCTTACAATTCATGTCAAGAAATACACTTCCAGAGGAGGTGAGATGTTCAAGTCCAGGCTGAAAACAGTTCTGTTTAACTGTGCATATGACAACTGAAAGTATTTTAGCTGCAGTTTTCTCTTTTAGTTTTGTTATAATTGATAAATGTTATTGTATTTGTGTTTTAAACCAGTATCTCATCTTGTTGTAACTCACTTTGAATTGCTGCTGTATGAATTGTGCTATATAAATAAACTTGAAAAACAAATTCTAATAACTATGGTGTTTACTTTAATGTTTTGTTACTTTGAATATTTTGTATGTGCATCTGTGTCTCTTTTATAACTTACATGACACTAGGATCTGTCTTTATTATTCACTTAAATTGTGAATGTGAGGGAGTTTGCAGTCCATAGCAGCCTATTTTCTTTCAACCCTGACACTCTAAGAAAGAAACTTCAGTTTTAATTAAAAATGTAATGTCAACTTGTTCCACGTAACTGCTTTAAGTAATTGCCAAACTACTTGAGTTCTTAATATGGACATGGATGGATATAGATTACTCAACTTTATTATGTTATTTTTACTCAATCAAGCTGTGTTTTAAGTGTTAGAAACCATCCTTAAACAAAGATAAGAGTGGATCTGAGACATGAGTAACAGTTACAGAGACCAGACACAGATGTACTTTATATTTCAGTAATTTTTACTGGAGACTCAGAGTCTGCTCTTGAGACTGGAGATGAAACATTTTTGATGAAACGTACAGTATTGTTCAAAATAATAGCAGTACAATGTGACTAACCAGAATAATCCAGGTTTTTAGTATATTTTTATTGCTAAATGGCAAACAAGTTCCCAGTAGGTGCAGTAGATTCTCAGACAAGAGCCAACAAGAGCCAGCATTCATGATATGCACGCTCTTAAGGCTGTGCAATTGGGCAATTATTTTTCAAACTTTCAAAAGTCCTTTCTACAGTGTGTATTCAATAGAGGTGGTACCATGCAATGCAATATTAAATCCAATGCTCTGCCCACAATTAATCTGCATGCATGTATTCACAATATATCATGATATTTGTGAACATGGAAAGATAGAACCAAATTGTCAAAAATGGCTTTGAGGTGAAAATATCTGAAATATCTAGCAAATGCTTTTAGTTCTTCTTTTGTTTAACTAATGTATATATATATATATATATATATATATATATATATATATATATATATATATATGTATATATATATATATATATATATATTTATAACTTACATGACACTAGGATCAAATGTCTTTATTATTCACTTAAATTGTGAATTATAAAGACATATATATATATATATATATATATATATATATATATATATTACATTATGAAGAATCATTTTGCTTGGTTCTTCTCAGAGCATTTACTAAAATCTAATTCTTAATAATAAGCTCTGTGTGAGTGCACTGAGCACGTATTTAAGGCCGGATGATTCTGGTCTGAGGTGAAAAATACCTGGTGGATGTGGACAGGATTAACACAGCAGCAGTAGAAATGAAATTAGCTGACCTCCTCCGGCAGAGCGTAATCCTGTTTGAATGGAGCTCATGAGGAGGCAGAAAATAACAAACAACTCAGAGTTCTACCGGCGACAGGCCACACAAAAATGTATTAATGTTGTATCGAACACTGGAAATACATAACCCTCTGTTTGATGCATGTTGATGTATAGTGTGAACATTTGTAGATGGAATCTGACCTTACATAGCACTGTCAAATTCTCATTTCCAGGTTTTCTTGGAGGGTCGTCTGGAGGAAACTAAGTGCTCAATGTTGTCCCCTCTTATGTTGAACATTGCTTGGTCCCCAGCCATTCATATCAAAAGCCTCATCACTGATAAATAAGCCTTGTTTCCAGTGGGATGGTACGGTGCGGGTTGGCTCAGTTTTAGGGCATTACAAAAATGGGTCTGAAGGGTCCCTAAAACTTTACCATATATTTTTAGGAACGCCTTGACTGGAGGTCCCAAAGGGATTCGGCTTTGTATACACTTTGGGAGGGGTAGAGTTAAATACCTCCAGTGCCACAGCTCTGTATGAATGTGTGTGACTGTAGAGGTGTGTTTGGTGGTGGTTGGAGAAGGCTGTGAGCGCCGTGTGTATGGCAGCCCTCTCTGTCTGCCCCAGGGGTGAATGTGTGTGAATGGGGTGAGTGGAAGCATCATGTAAAGCGCTTTGGGTGCCCAAGAAGGGTACAGAAGAGCGTTTGTCGGAAGAAAAGTTGAATGTTTCAGTTGAATGTTTACTGCAACAACTGTACCTCCAGCCTCTTCACTCAGATTTATATTCAGTATTAACAATACCTCCAAGTTTCATAAAGTTTGTTTCAGATAAGTTTTTAATCTCAAATAGAGTCACGACTTTTGTAGCATTTCAGTGACATCATTGCTGTTATTCTGCATCTTTTAGTACTCCCCCCATGTCTTTTCTTTTTTCTTTTGTTTTAGTCCTTAGAATGAAAATGATACTTCAGGCTTTTGTTGTAATTTAGAAGTCCCACTCTGATCTAAACTGCTGTAAAACCTCAGATATTTGATTCTCTGCAAACCCCGAGTGAATCACATCACGTTTATTACTGCAATTAAACTTTTACAAATGAGCTCCAAAACTGATTAGTTTTTTTCCTGACAAAAAGGTCTAATATAATCTCTTGTTGTGATGTTCAATATCTTTTACTTTTCTATTTTAAACTGTCCTCATTAGTGGTTTAGAAATTACAAAGAACATTTTATAGGTCCATGCCATGGATTTACGCTGAAGTGAAAGATAACATGTTGTTTTCTCCTTCCAGCCAATCAGAAAACACAATCTGACGACAAACATGAATGTTGACGTTAACATTTTAAAAACATTTTGGTGTCATTTTCTTTAACTGCACATTGTTGCAGGGTTATTTAAGTCTCTAACGCAACAGTAGAAGCACAGAGATTGTTTTGTATTGTATTTATCTTTCCTGTCACCTGTCATTACAGCACAATCTTCCCCCGTCTGCCTCGCTTTCACTAATTACCCAGTTCTCTGTAACGTCCTTTGAGACACCCCGGCCTTAATCTTATTCCTCCAGCGAAACTACTTGCTCTGCTGTATATGAAGCTCTGCAACAAAACCAGTGAGAGTGAAAAGAATTTTGAAGCATTGCTGCAGAAACTTAAATAAAAAAGTGCTCATGTTTTGTACGGACACATCAAACATAATAAGTGCAGCTTTCAAAACAAGTGTTGAACCACAACAAAAATCTGCATAAGGTCGAAATGCTGTTGTCTCTATGTGAAATACTCCTTCAGTGCCTCCTTGTGGAGACTGGGAGCATTACATCAAACATTCAACAAGTAGAAAAAAACAAGCAAACAAAAAGAAAAAAACATCTATTTGTCTTTTCTTGAGCTTAAAAAATACAATTTAGTAAATAAGCTTTGTTAATTTAGTGCCTATTACATAAACTGCACGTGTTTGGTTTCCTTGAAGTTGAAGTGTGTGATAAAACTTCACACCAAGCTCCTATCAGGACAGATTTGTGGCAACGACTGTAAATGGTATCAGTGATCAAAGGTTAACCTGTGATAAAAAAGGCAGTGTGGGTAAAGGTTTTGTGGCAAGGTGTGTCAACAGGGGGCAGTGTGATACAAGGATTAAGTTAACACCAATGGTAAAACGCTCCAAGGTTGGATTCCTAAGTGCAGTTGCAATGCATTTAGCTCAAAGTAAAGTCAAGGGGAATGTTGTTATGAGAAATTATAGGAAGTTCAAATTCTCTGGTAGTGAATGACATCCAAGTGAAAATGGAATATAATGAAGAATGATAGAGACTAATGTTTAAACCCACACACTTTAACCACACACAGTGACTTTACAATTTTCTTTAGGGACATCATTTTAGTTAAAAGGACTACAACTCCAGGATTTGTACAGGTTTTTGTCCTTCTTTAGATGTGGCTCAGTGCTTATTTAGTCCATTAAGGATTGGATTCTAGGTGTAGTTCCGTTTTATTCCTTGTTTGGGTTAAATTAAGGGTTTTTTACTGTCTGTCTTGGATTAGTACTGGTTTGTTGCTCTGATTTAATTCTGATTTTGGCTTACGTCTTTCCTCGGTTTGATGTTTTTTTTACTGTAACTAAACCTCATTAAATGCTAGTCCTGGATTTTCTTTACTTTAGTCTTTGTAGCATTTAGGTCTTAGTTCCAAGTTTAGTTCTTCATCCATTTCAGGTTTAGAGGATATTTTTTTATTACTCTTTTGATCATTTCTTTCTCTTTTATAAAAAAATACTGTATTCTGTTCTGTTGCACAGTTTTCTCGCTTTATTTAACTCTGTTCTCTCTCAAATGCTCCAGTCATTACGAGACATTTTGCTGCACATTATGAACTGTAAACATCTGCAGTGATACGTATTGCTGTTTGAGTCACCTGTTTACCTCAACGTGCCTCCCCCTCGTCTCCATGTCTCCTTGGTAAATGGGGCCCCCTACTGTTTCCCTGCATTTTCTCAGCTCACAAAACTCTATCACGCACATTGGATTTAACTGAGCAGCATTAAGTCACTGATGGCCTTGAAGACAGTGGACTTTTGCAAAACACAGAGCAAATCATTTAAACATCAAGCAAATCAACAACGCCTGGTATTTTATCCCATAAAAACATCTGCTAAAGCTAATGTGGAGAAAAACAAGGCACACTAATCTAATTGTTGCTACAGACAGATGCTTGCTACTGAAAAGGCTGTAAGTCTGATAGTAATTACATGGATTGTACACATATGTTACTGTCAAACATGTGCATCTAGCAGTTTCTTGGAAAGACGGGCTACAAGGTCAGACCCCACATGTTTCCTTTTGCTCTTCGTCTGTTTGTGAGAGCTGTAGTCATTCCATGCAGTGCTTTTCATGAAAGAAAAAGGTTTATTAGCGACATTGACAACATTGCTTTGGAACACAACCAGGACAGTTCACTCAATATTAGATTATATAGCCTCTTTATAGCCTTTATAGCCTCTTTTATTGGACTCGTGGGGCACTGATGTATCCTGATAGCGTATTATTTTTAAGATTTTCACCAGTATATACTGTCCTTTTTGAATTTTGCCTCATTCTTTAGTTTACTTTTCCTTATATGGAAGCATTTTTAAAAACAACAGATACATGTATGATGGCCTATAGCCTTTATGGTTAGGGACACATACACAACTATTGCATTATGTCTTATGATATATAATAAAATGTTTATGCTAGAAAGTTTATTGCTACAAAGATAAAGGCCTTGTATGTCCTTTTTGTGCTACTTTTTGTTCTCTCAGGCCACTCCCACTGTCCAGAGACTTGCATGCATAGTTGAATAGAAGTGCTTATAGTGAACAAATAGAAGAAGAAGAATGAAAAGGATGTATGTGTATGTAAGTGTTAGCCCTACGATTAACAGCTGATTATTTGGGGTGTACACTGCCTCATGCCCTAAGCAGCCCTGTGAACAGAAAAGCAGGCGAAAAGAAACGAGTAGATGATTTGTTGCAATAGTTCTCATAATTTAGACAAAGTTGTGTCCATTTATTTCATAATATTATATTCTTTACAACAAAAGTAAATTTTAGTTAAATATATAGTATGATTTGTAAATTCACTTATAAGCTTTATAAACGTTTTTATGAAGTTCTAAGTTTTGTAAGATACATTTATAAATTCATAGTATAATTTATCTTATTTATGAAACATGAGTAAACTGAAATATTGTTTTACTGTGGTGCAATAAAAAAGTGAGTGTATGAACTTTCATTGGGAAATAGTAGAGTCCCGTGGATGTGAATGAACGTCTGGCTGGGCGCATGCGCACTGCGGGCCGAGTGAGCCAGGGCGGTAATCTGGTTGGCTCTCTCTGCGAGCTGTGTGTGTGCGTCTCACGGCCAGTCTGTGGGAAAAACCCGAGCAGCGGAGGGGGAGGAGGTGGAGGCGCCTTCTCCAGGTTGTTCTTCCGATACAGCGGCTCCAGCGGCGGACGGATACCGCGTAAAAACACAGCCCCCAAAAACACGCACCAAACCTTACGGTGCGAAGCGGTAGAGGGAGCAAAAAAAAAGATATACTGATGTGCCTCCGAAAACGCAACGGATACCACCCTCCGGACCTTCTTCATGCCGATATTGTGAGTATATTCAGGGCTGCAGAGCGAGCGGGGTCCGGGGAGGGCAGAGGAGCAGCGGGAGGCTCTGGTTGTGTCTGTCCGTGGCTCGGGACTCAGGCAGCGGCAGGGCTTTTCCACTCGCTCCGGTGTTAAGGAAAAGGTCGGTCTCTCCGTGATTCCTCCTTCCTACCCCCTCCCACTCCCTTCCCTCCCCTCCCCGTTTCCTTTCCTTGCGTCCTTTCCTTCCTCACCTTCTCTACTCCTCCTCGACAGCAGCGGAGTACAGCGTTCTCTTGGCTCCTATAAATCCTCAGTTTAGACCTGGTGTAGTCCTGGTTTAGTCCTGCTTTTTCTGTTGGGTTTGAACCTGTGTAGTTCAGGTCTAGTGCACATTTTGGGTTTACTTTAATCCAGGGTTTAGTCCTGTTTAGGCCTGGTTTAGTTGTGGGAAGAGTCTTGGTTAATTAAGGTTAAGACCTGGTTTAGTTCTATCTTAGTCGAGGTTTACACGGTTTAGTCCAATATTTTTTTTTTGTTTAGTCTTTGAGCTTGTCTGGTTTACTTTTTGCTTTAGTCCTGGTTTCAACCTATGTTAGTCTTGGTTTATGCCCTGGTGCAGCTCTAAGCCTATTTTGTCCCAGTTTAAAATGAAACTGTGTTTCGGTTCAGGTTCAGTCCAGTGTTTGGTCCCATTTAGACTTCCTAGTCCTGGTATAGTCATGGTTTACATTGGGTTTTGTGTTTACACCTGTTTTTTTTTTTGTTTTTTTTTTCTGGGTTAGTCCTGTTTCATTCTGGAATAGTCTTGCTTTGTTCTGATGGTTTTGTGACCTTTTGTGATGACTAATTGAAGGTTAGTCCTGATTTAGTCCCAGACTGTTTCTAAGTTTAGTCCTGGATTTAGCTACCAATTCAATTTAAGTCTAGTCCAAGGTTTAGACCTGGTTTTGGTCTGATTCAGTGCTGCATTTAGTATTTATTTGGCTGTTGGTCATTTGGGTTTAATCCTGTTTTAGTAATGGATTTGTTGTAGTTTATTCCCAGTTTAGTCTGGGTTTTGACTTGATTAATGCTGGTTAAGTCTAGTCCTGGTTATACAAGGTTTTGATCCTAATTGAGTTTTTTCCTTTCCTAGCCCCACTGTTGTGCTCAGTCCCTGTTTATTACTTCTGCTTTTCTAAATGACATTTCTGTAAATGTGTTACACATATTTCTTTTCTCATACAATGACTCTGATAAAGCTTTCATTTCTCAATAGTTACCATTAATATGAGTGTAGCTACACTTTTGTGAGCCTCTGTCAATTGTGTAACAAAAACATATTTCAGGTCAGAATCTTAACAGACGCTAAAATGTGTAGATTATATTTTATGGGACCAGTTACTAACTGACTATGTCTCAATAACTGTCCATTAGCATCACTAGGTACATAGACCTTGGTAATGCTTTGTGCAACTTCTCAGACATAGAGTGGTCCATTAATTTTTACTGTTAATGTGCACTCAGTGCCATCGTTGGTGAGAAATGATTGGCAAGTTAATTTTTTTCTAAAGTGTTTCTGTAGTCACACATAGAGATAACATTTATAACGTCAACAATACAGACAATGGGAAACTGAAACTGTGCCGACCTGAACTGGACCAAGTCAAAATGAGGCTGAGCTACAGTCCTCATTTAGACATTGAGAGGGTACTATTACTGTGTCAGTACTTATCACATACTATTATTCATTTATTTATTTGATATATGTTGATGAACACACATGAGACACACAGGAATGTAAACATGCCAAATTCTAGCCTTAGGCTAATTTCCATCTGTTGTCCCAACACTGATACACCAGAGCTGTGTCACTGGAGGTAAGGTGGGTTAAGTGTCTTGCCCAAGGACACAACAACAGTATGAACCAGGCAGAGCGGGAATTGAAATGGTAACCTTTCTGTTATAGGACGACCGCTGTACCACCTGAGCCACTGCGCCCCACACAAATTACTTCATAGAATTTGCCCAGTGGTTCAATTGCACCATATTACATTTTAATCTAGGCAACATTTTCTCCTTTAAATAAAAGCTGAAACTATTCGGGTTTAGGAAACTGAGAGAAACAGTACAGCTAATGTTATATACCTTATCTTCACACTACAGCATTGTAATACAGTATGTACAACCCCCCTCTCTTCATAATGTTTTAGTTTTAGTGTGCAATCTGTTATCTGCTCTGCTCTGTAGTATTTGAGCCATTTGTGAGCGTTTATCCGGCAAGGTTTGCTGGTATATTTTTTGCCACATTTTCAGTGTTACATGTAAAATGTTAAACACGTTTTTGCAACAACACTGTACTTCTTCAACACTCTCTGTCACCCTCAACTCAACATAAAGCCTGACACATTTGATTTGTTTCCAATCTGATATAGGAAATGCTATGTTAATAATTTAAAAATTCACTCATAATACGTTCATTTATTTGCCACATAGTGCAAGTGACATAGCCTCTGGAGTTCAGTGTGACCTTGCAGGACACAATGGCATTGTTTATGTATAAACCATGACTATTAGGTTAAAACATGCAGCTGCAGCATTAGAGTCTATTGTACACATGTTCTCATACAGCACACATTTATAATTAACCATATATTTAACATTCCCATTTGGATTTAATCTGTATTTAACACCATATAAGGTGTAAAAGTGTGCTTTGGAGGTTTATGAGGAACAGGCCCCAAAAAGCAGAAATGAATGTGCTGTTGCATTTAGCTGTTGTGTTTAAATTAACACGTGATTAGAAACACATGGTACTGTTGTTAGGAATAATACATGTTTTTAAAATTAATATAATGAAATTGCTCTTCTTTTGGTTCACTAAGGCCTAGTACTAATAAAGTGTTTACCATTGAATGCAGTCTAACCAATCCTGGCTTTAGTAGACAAATATCTTCTTAGATGTTGTGTAGTAAAACCATATCCAACATTTCAAATTTTAAGAATTGATTGAGAAACTGTAAATAATTGCTCAAATAATAGCTGTGCAGAAGCTAATGACCGAAAACATAATAATGCTTAGAGAGATACTCACTCATAGACCAGTATAGACATCTATACTGGTCTATGAGTGAGTATCTCTCTAAGCATTGTTTTAAAACCCTGGTCCAAGACAATTAATTGAAATTTCTGGATGTGGACCAGAGGTGTCACACTCAAAGTAGTAAGGGGCCGCAATAGTAAATAAGAATCTTCTCAGGGGCTGACGATTGTAACACTTGTGTTAGAGTGTTTGAATGTAAGAATTTATCTTCATTTAAGTTTTTTATCACATCTTTTGTTTTTTTCTTTAATATCCTTCATTTTTACTCATCATTTTGTGAATTTACTTGAATTTGTGCCACTTTTCCTTCATTTTAAGACCCATTTTGGTTCCATTTTGTTTTTGATAGGGTGGCATTATTCCCTATTACATATCTTTAGAATAGTTTAGTGCCAAATACAATACATATGGAACAGTACTACACACGCTATTCCTTGTTCAGTTCTGCTGTTGGGCCATATACATTATATCATAGAAGCAATCAGCAGTGTTTTTTTGTGTAAGATTTGCCACCATGAAAAGTGGCACTAAAGCTGAAGTACTGTGTTACAATAAAATGACGACATAAGAATTTCAGCATAATGTATTTTTTAGCATGAATTTACAACATGTTGCAAAAGAAGTTGTTTTTGTTTTTTAGAAAGAGGAAATACAACATCAGCTTTCCTTTATTGGCTTATGGCTTTCAGGACTATTTCTAACACTGCACTTTTAACACCATTGTTTTTTTTAACAGGCGTCTATGGCTAATTCTGGAGATACATCAGTTACTAAAATGTCTGACACTAACTGAGGGTTTTTCCGTTCTTGTTGCCTGTTAGTACATACTTCCTCTTCCGCTTCTTTCTTCATTGTGTCTATTGCCTACTTCCTCTTTTTTTTTCCTAAGTTGGCTTTATTTAATGTATCTGCATTCATCTGCCGTGTAATATGGGCTTATGGGTCTAATATTCGGGAAAGGGAATAAAACTGAATTCCCATGATGTTATTTCAAACAATAATATTGTATCAGAACATTAAATATTTGTTCAGGGGCTAAAAAAGAACCATTTATTTTTAGCTTTACTGTTGCACATTTTTTTGGGAATGTCTCTCTTCAGTGGGATTGTGATATTATTGCATTAAATATGAGGTCAGTGAGTTTTTTTAGAACAACTATATATTGTTCTGATATTACAGGAACAAACCGAACATGGACAGTTTCTGAAATAGTGCCTTAGCAGGCAAAAGGAGAGGCCTTTAGAGTAACCTGCAGCATTAACATTTTTTAATACATTGTTTAGTATAATTTTTACTGTTTAGCTTAGGCATAAGTAGAGTATCCTTTACTTTGCTGCACAATACATATATCTGAAATATACTCTTATCACAGAATCAGCAATCACACATTTCTTTTTGAAAGAAATGTTTTCAGATATATTACAATAACATTTTACCCTTTTAAAATAAATTGTCCAATTAGAGCCTTAAATCCTAATTGTGGTGAGGTCCTGGTGTAGACCTGGTTCAGTCCCGTTTTTGTCCAAAATTTAGTCTAACCCTAGTTTAGTCCTGGTTTTGACCAGCTCTATATATCTGAATTTGATTGAACCTTGTCAAGAAGAAGTATCCAGATATCACAGATCCTGCGTGTCACAATATTCAATAAAGTTATCACATATTGCATGTTTCCCAAAATCACTGTAATCTGGTGGTGCTACTGAATACACAACAGGCTGTGTCTAGCCACAAACGTAGTTAATGAATGGCTGTGGTCTCTTTGGGCACCTCCTGGACCCTGTGTTTCAATGACTCCTCGCTTGTGCTGCAGTGGATGGTATCACAATTTGACCTGTATGGGTTGTTATCCTTGAAACCTCTCTCCATCTTCTTCATTGACTACTGTGCAGGTGCCCGCCCCATGATTCTCCTCGGTATGGTCTAAGGTGAACCTGATGTTACTGTCCACTACCATCTACTTCTCCTTCTACTCTTCCATTTCTTTATCTTATGACCTGGATGAGGGAGAAACTCCCCAGACTTCTGTGATGAAACTCTTCTCTTGGACATTTGTTTGTTTAAGTGCCACATTTGTCATCCCTGAGCCAAAAGAAGAGCCTAAATTAGCCCTCTGTTTCTCTCTAAAGTGTCTTAGCTTTCCTTAGGTTTTGGGATGATGAAGAGCGACCACGTTGCTGCTGATCACTGTCTCATGGTTTCAGTGTGGAATTGGACTTCTTTTTTAGAAAAAAATAAGTGCAACGGTGCTGTTTTACCAAAGCACTCCTTTAAAGTAACATTTACTGTAAAAAAGGTGTTATAGCTGTAGATGTCCATATCATGGCCCATTCTTTCAGTCTGTGTTTATCTGTAATGTTTTTTATTACATGTTGATATGGATAACTGCAACAGTTTACTTACTTTCTGTGTCTTTTTCTCTCTCTTTTTCTGTTTGTGGGTGACTGTGTACTGCCTGGACTAATGTGTTTGTGGTGAACCGTAAATTTCCCTGTGCATGTATTCGTGGGATTTGGCCACTAACATTTGCCGTTTCTGTCTCATCCGTGCTGTGGTATTTTGGGTGAATCATGTTGGTGTGTACATTTGTGCTTCCCCTGTTTGTCGCATGTGTGTGAATGTTGGACTGTTTGAATGAACACGGCGCAGAGGTCCGAGGCAGAAAGGGGGATGACATGCATGTGTCCGGCCTGCTAACATCGCTGAAGACTCGCACACTAACTGACTGCCCGCCCTCACGACATGACCGACGTACTGGTAAAACAACTGCACGTTTCCTTCTACCTGTAACTTTAATGTATTCTTCTCTCTCAGCATTTCTCTGTCATTTAAAAAGTACAGTTTTACAGATATTTAAGAGCAGATGTATGAAATGTAGCCATTAAAGTAAGACTTGTGCTGTTTTGACCTGTACACTTTAATCAAACACTTGTTATTTTCACAAAGTCCAGTTCGTTAACGGTGATGCCAATGTGCAATCACACTCAAGTGTAAAACAAATACACAAACTCTGGATTTTAGACAAATAGTTCAGCAAGGTTTCCTCTTCTTTTTAGTCCCTGTTGTGACTCAGTAATTATTGCTGCAGCACAGATAAAGTCTGTTACTGCTTTATTCAGTTTCAGGTTTGCTTTTTAGGAAGATGAGCTTAGCGAGAAACCGAATTTAAACCATTGAATGTTGTAACTTTAGTCTGTAGGATTGAGTTTATCAGTCTATGAATTGTGAGAATGACCTATGACCTATTTTTATTTTATTTTATTATACACAGTATGTTTAGCCCATTTGACAGCAACAATGCTGTGTTAAAAGTCTTATAGCTAAAAGCTAATTCACAGACTGAGTTCTTGGTTAGGTTTAATTTGACATAAAAGACAATGACAATATACATTAAACAAATACAAACAATTACTATCAATAAAACAAGGACAATAAACATTAAAACATACAAATGCAGACAGCTAATTACATTTGACCCTGGCTCACTCTGTTGTTCTTCTGAGGATTAAGTGTGGTTAGATTTGAGCCACTGTTTTACTTTATAATTGAACATTGTGTGTTTAGGTAATGTGTTCCAAATGTTAAGGAGCTCTGACCAAATGGTGTTATCCTCTTTGCTGGTCTACAGTCTCCACTGACAGCTCCCCTAGTGTTCATACTTCACCTGCTGTACTTTTTCATCACACCACACACTATTCCTGAGGCAAGGCCATTAAAACACATCAATTTAAAAAATGAATACCGTTAAACATTTTCAAACCTTAATAGCTGGTTCATAAAGGGACATCAGACATTTCATTACAAACTTGAGCTCCAGACACTGATATAATATGATATAGTAGATATGAGACAGAATTATTGCATGGAAATATAATTTAGCAGCTTTCATAAGAGACAGGGTCTTATAAGTCAAACCAGTTCAGATTAGTTCGAACAGTCTTGACCACTAAATGTGAATCTAAAACCGGGGTGCATGTGGTGGCTAAATAGCACTCCTGCCTCACAGCAAGAAGGTTGTGAGTTCAAAACCCGGCTGACTCAAAACATTCTCGGTCGATTCCAGTCTTTCTGTGAGGAGTCTGCATGTCCTCCACGTGTTACTGTGGGTTCTCTCCTGGTACTCCGGCTTCCTCCCACTGTCCAAACACATGCATGTGCAGGTTAATTGGCAACTCTTTAGTGTCCCTAGTGAATGAATGTGAGAGTGAATGGTTGTCTGTCACTGTCTGTCGCTTAAATGTTAGTCCTGCGACTAACTGGCCACTGTCCAGGGTGAACCCCGCTCAGGCCCAAAGCTGCTGGGATAGGCTCCAGTCACCCGCGACCCCTAACGGGACAAAGTGGTAGAAATGGAATGAATGAATCTAAAATCAGATATTTGAATTCCTCAACTTTCTGGATTTGACTTTGACTGATTTGACTGATCTGGAGTCTATGCTGAGACATAGTGTTGCATTAAACACAGTCACAACTTTTGACAAGAGACCTGAAATACTAATCTTTGTGGATTATGTCCTGGATGACTGAGAACCTCCACAGACATAATCAGCCAGATATATTCTTTTGAATGGGCCACAAGTCCAGGCCTGGTCAGAGCGTTGTTATGTAAACCTTGTGTAAACCCCTGTGCTTTTGCTAAATTAAGCTGTCATTTCATTTCCATGTCAGTGCCAGTGTTGTCTAAATATAACTCCTGACCGCCGTCTGTCCCTCTGTCACTGTCCCACTCCTCACAAAACACTTTGCTCACTTTTTAATATTCTGTATATTCAAGCCTAACATACTATTACATACTTATACTGAAAATGCCTAAGCCCAAGTCTTTCTTTTAGACTTTGCCTTATTTTAATAGTTAGTCATAATTTAGTTTTAAAACACACGTGTAGCTCAGTCCAACAGGGTAACTGTAGAAATAGACGTCCGCTCATAAACATTGCTAGTTTCATTAAACAGAGGTTCATCTGGATCTGGATTAGATAAAAAAGCGAGCTCCTGGGAAGTAAGTGACTTTTGCAAGGGCGCTAATGTTTTGCTAATGCGTTAGCATCTCTCTTCTGTCTCTGTTTTTATCCAAACGCTCGTGTCACGGCGGAGTGCGAAGAAACTAACGAGACAGAGTTGTAGTATTGCTAACATATCTCCACTTTCCCTGGAGAATAACGTTTTACTCGGATGGCATAAAGAGAAGCCCTGTTCTCTCTCCCGAAGCCGCAGAGCTCAGGGAGCCGGTCAGCAGGAGGGGCGGAGTCTGAGCTCTTCACAGAGCAGCCAGTACAGACATAGAGCACAGGTCAATGCTAGCCTGGTCGCAGGACGGTCTGGTCCCTTTCTCACAGCGAATACCAATTTTGCGGACGGACCAATCACAAGCCGTTTGTCTGCAGCAGGGAGTGGTTTTCTGGCCACGCCCTACACAAGTAACTCGGATCGCGCGGCTGGTTCCAAAACATTCAACCTGTCAAACGCTGCTACTGAGAGGCAGTTTATCTCTGCTCTCGCCTCGGTTTTGAATAACCAGCAAAGTATAAAAAGGATGAACCATCTCTGGTATCCGCTCTACTGCTGGACATGTTAACTAGCAGCGCTCACGTGGCCTCCTTGTTGACACCCGGCTGTGTAGTGTCTCCATAGGTAAATGGATGAACCACCTGAGAGCAACTATAATTCTATCCAATCAGAGCAATGCCATGTTGTTTTCATTAGTAAAGGTAAAACGTTTTTTTCATTGTCAAACCTAATAAACATGTCCATAAATGTCAGTACTGACCCACTATTGAACTGAAATTGCAGCAGGTTGAGTGAAATTGCATTTCCCACGAGCAGGACAAGAGGGATGTCCGTGAGATTGCCTTGTGAGAATCCAGCTGCTGTACAAGGTCACCTTTTAGTAACCACACTGTTAAACCAAAAGCCGGTTACCAAATTATTATGCTGTAGTACACTTGTTTGGGTAGCTTCATACCCCTTTTAACAAATGGAAACCATACCTCTCCAATAGAAACAAGACCTAATCAATGCAATAAATGCAGTACTTATGGTTTCTAAAAGATTTTACCATAAATCTCTAAAATGTTTTAGCCATGAAAAATTTAAGCATCTTTTAATTGTCCATGCATTCTCTGTTTTCTCCAAATGTTTAAAAGCTACTTCTTCCCACTGTTTTCACTCCAATTAGGTTGTGCTGAATGACTTTATTGGGCTATAATGAGAGACAAAAGACCTGTAAAGAGTTCCTTTCTAATGCTCACATGCCTGGTGGTTTTTCCGTCGCCTCAGGGGCACGCAATGAAATTAGTGAACTTTGGTTGTCTTTGTGAAGCGGAGACACAGCGGCATGTCTGGACTGGACTCTGATGTGTCCGTGTTCACAGGAGGAAGGAATGTAAATGCGGCTGTTTTAGCTGCTTTTCCCCTTTAAGCTACGATAAAAAAGAACAGAGCCATGACAAGCACAGGGCTGGGTCACTGTGTGCTTTTTGTGGAGACACCAGGTCTGATTCATCAAGTTTCAGACAGAAAGTGGGAAGCTACGAGTGTCACAATCGCTGTTTCCTGCCTGCTTCAGTTTTCTTTATTTTGCATTACTGGTCTGTTGTATTTCTGCGCTGCAGATTGGATGGATTGATGGATACACTGGAGCGATTATAAACACTCTTGATGGGATTTTAAAGGAAGATTTGCTTTACTTTAGTCGTGTGGTCCAGCCCTGAACAGCTATTGAATCTGGTGAGGGTTGCAGCTGATTGCTCTGTGTAGGACTCTTTTAAACTGCTTCTTTAAAAGCTCTTTTCTACAGCAGTAACAAGTTAGAAGCAATAACAATGATTTCATTTTGGCTTCTTCTGATGTCCTTGTAAAGTTTAAAGTAAGAGCCACAATTGTATTTCACTGTAGTACCTTAAATAAAAGGCGTGCTTGAAGTGCAATACTTTAGTAAATTAATATAAAATAGCACAATCAAGATTAAAAGATATTTAATTAATCCGTACTGTTGTAAAGTTACTGGTAAAATAATATCAGTTAATAAAGCCAGTTGCAGCTGCGGATGAGATTGGGTGAGATGTATAACACTGTATAAAATATATAAATGTGGTGTCATTTTTTGACACTGTTAATGTAAATCAGAAAATAAGTGGTACCCAGGACAGACCCCTGGGACATGCCTGAACTGGTCATTTATATCTAAATATGTACTACTTTTGTAAGGTATTGAAAAACTTGAAAATGGAAATAGAAAGCAATTAAAATGACTTTAACAGATGTTAAGCACAGTGTCCATTATGTACTTGCTTTTCGAAGCAAATTTCAGCAGAGGGTTCCCATGGGCTATTGAAAACCTGGGAGTGTTTTAAAATTCTTAAACAGTGGGAAGTGCTTGAACCATTGGGAAAGTATGCTTAAAAATTACATGTTTGACACTCCTTGAAACACATGAGGTATAATTTCTTTACATTTAGTACCTTTGTTTTTATTTATTTATTTTTAGATTCTTTTTTTGCCTTTATTTGATAGAAGATAGTAGACAGACAGGAAACTGGGTGAAATAGAGGGGAATAACATTGGGCAAATATCCCGAGCTGGAATCAACCCCGGGTCGTCCATTTAGGGGTGCTGATGGGGATTAAAAAAATGATATAATGATAATTCTGTCAGCTGCCCTGTGCCCAAGTGTGTATTTATATCCATATTGCTCACTAGGATTTGCTCACTCGGATATGTAGATTTCCTAAACTGCAAAAACGTAGAAACGTTGTAGAATAGGACTTGGTTTTAAGCTTTGGTTAAAGCTGGAGTTGGCAGAGATTCTTTTCATTACATCTTGTCAAATTGTTCCTTTGGGTGGTCACTCTGAATTTGTGCCTGCTCTTAACGAACACACTTTAGCCTTATATTTGAAGTCTCACAATAATACAATACAGTTTGAAATGAGAAATGTGCTTGTTCTCACTCAGCTTTAGATAAAGCTGCCAACAGCTGTGGGATTTCAAGACTATTGCACGTTTAATATTTGGCCATGTTGGTTGAAATGGCTGATTGCATTGTTAAGGAAATTCTAAGTTCACTGTGTTGAAACTCTTTCAACACTCCCTGCAGGATAACTGCAGCGTCATCAACCTTTAACAAGGCCCTTTCTCAGTTCCTGAAAAGTGGATCTCTTTGACATTTAACTTGACTGTGCCCTCTGAAGGGTTTTAGATTGAGAGGGGAAACATTTGCGAGCCATGTGCTGTTGCGTAACAATAGACAAACTTAAGCTTTTATGAAATAACCTGCAGACCATGTGGCTGTGCGTCATGTGACTGCACTGTAAAATGACTACTTTAAATTTGGTTTCTTTGACAAACTTGGAAAAGGTGTTTTGTGAGAATTACTGTATTTGGTCATTATTATGTTGCTTATTCTGTTCTTACAGTTTTGGATTTTGCCTTGTTTTGGTGGAACCTGCTCTTGTCTAAAAATGTTGTGTAAAGAGCATCTTGTCATTAGTTTTGGCTTTTAATTTCATTCGGTTAGATAAATTAGTTTTTAAGGTTTGTAGCTAAATTGGTGTGTTTGCGATGTTATTTTCAGCTTGCTATCTGAGCTTCTTTTTACAAAAAGTTTGGGTGTGTAATAGCACAGTTACTTCCTCTAGACAAATCCTTCCTAAGGCTCTCTGTAGTAGTGTTTTTGTAGTAACTGTTTTTGACAGGGTCCTCATGCTTCATTGAAAACCGAGAAAGGTTCCTACAAATCAATTCAGAAATCAATAATGCACCAAAATAAAACATGCACAAAGTAATACGATATAGTTATCCTTGTATTGGTACTTAATAATAATAACTTGTACACGTTCTGAAAAGCAAGAAGGTTGTGAGTTCAAACCCCAACTTGAACATCCTCGGCCAACTCTTTCTGGTTTTCTGTTTGGAGTCTGAATGTTGTCCCCGTGTTACCGTGGGTTCTCTCATCCGGCTAGGACAAACAAATAGAACTGGTATCTTTACTGGAACAAATCTTAAAATATTTGTAACACCTTTTGTTTGTTTTAATCAACAAAGTCGGTTACCCTGGAAAAAGTCCTGGAAAAAGTGTTAAAGATAGTGTATAAAAAAGAGTGAGAACCAGTTGAAGCGTGGCGGTGTATTTCTGTGTAGCTGTTTGTGTGTTTGGACAGGCATTTCCTTAAAAGGAGAGGAGAAGAGATGGATTTCGGAGCTGATACGGCCTGTCAGCGCAGCCTCTGGTGAAAACCTTGGGTCTGTCACCACAAAGCACTCCCGGGCTGGATTTATTGACATTCTCGCTGTGTCTGTGGAGCTTTTGAGTGTGAAAATGAAGGAGTGTTTTCCAAGACAAGACACAGTGCTTAAGGAGAGCTTTAGCAGTGCTGAACATGTCAGAACAGGCGTTTTGGAAAATCTCTTCTTCTCCTCTGCTTCACTATAAAAAATGTCATTAGATCTGAAGTTGGACAAACCTAGTTCCACCTGTAGCCCATTGATTATAGGAGCTACAGCCGTTTTCTGTTTTACAGTTTGGATCACTGAAAAGACAGCTACTAATGACAACATACCTCCCGAAAAACTGTCCACTGTCTACTAACATTTACATTTTTAATAACTAGCTTTTTTTTTTCTGTCAAGTAATAAAAGTTTCCATTATGCAGAAAAACGTAAATTCCTTACAATCCCCATTGTTATATTTGGCATATAATAAAATATCTGTCCAAGAATAAAGATGTTAAAGGCTTCTTTCCCATGTCTGTATTCCTGTCTCCTTCTTTAAATTGTTGCTGTATTCACCTCATTAATGCTCTTGTGATGGATAAGTACCTGATACAACCTAGAGATTGGCCTCAGTGAACTCGCTCTAAACTATGGACTTTTACAGCCTTCAGCAAAAAATCTGCTACAGTTAACAAAGACTTAAGATGATATTACAGGGTGTCAACTGACACAAACCGTTGTAAGCATAATAGCGGTTCTGATTGAGCTTAAGGGGACAGAATTACAGATGCTGTTCTATATATATATATATATATATATATATATATATATATATATATATATAGGTTTATAGGTTTTATATATATATATATATATATATATAGGTTTATAGGTTTTATAGGTTTACTAACCTATTTTATTTATACAATACCAATTTAGTGAAATGTTATTCTAGAAATAAGGTTTGGAGGCATGAAAGAGCATTTATTGGGTGTTGTTCATTGCGGTCTTCATTGTGCCATGCTAACGCCTAACACCTTTGCAAGACTTGTAAACTTTTTCGTTCTCATCAGCACTCCTAACATGAGTGACAACTGTCAAGAATGCCACTGGTTTAAACTGGTCTCGGATGGTATTGGACAAGTTTTCTGTGGTTTTCAATATGGCTGTATCATGTTTTGTGTGGCTTTTACCTGATCACTGCGCTTACTTAAACAAGTTGTATTTACCCTGGTAATAACCTAATTTTAAACAGTGATCTAATATACCTTTTCCAGCTTCAAATGGATTTAACCTGGTTAAAACTGGATTTGGACAGGGTTAAAGTGGTTTACCTTGTCTTAAGTGGCTTTAAACCAGTTCTGGATGGTTTATGTTGGATAGTTTACCGCCTTTACAAGCAGTGACAGCTGGTGCCCACACTCAAACTATGGAGCAGTAAAGACTGGGTCTTAAGTGTGAGGCGTTTTGGTTCCACAACTGTCACTCTTCCGTTTTAGAGCATATGGACAGCTATGTTTTTTTTATTACATTTTATAAAATTATATTGGTATTCAAGCTTTGTCTAAAGAGTTTGACTCTAGTTTGAATAAACTGCCCAGCGTCCCAGCTTTTGAAAAGAAAACACACAGCAGCAGAACACAGCATCAAAAGGCTACTTTAAATTATTATTAGATTTATTTATGAACAGAAATCAATAATCCAAAACAATAGCTTAATTATATTAAACACATATATTGCCAGCACTTGTTTGTGCAACATTCCATGTTTTTGTATTTTTTACTAATATGATAAAAAAACTTATGACGTCATCTCAAATGCACCAGAATTCAGGGAATTGCATCTTTTTTTTGTGTGTGAAATTTATTTCACACAAAAGTTATTTAAAGCAAATGTTGAAAAACGAACAAAGCGGTTAAGAGATAAACTAATCAATATACTAATTGATAAAAATAAAAAAAAACAATCGTTAGTTGCAGCCCTCAACTAAACTGAACATTGTTCTTATGAACAGATTTACCTGAATTAAGGTGTAATTTAATAAACCTTACCTTTGGTTTAATTTATTCTATCAAGCTTTGTTTCTTCTGAGCTTTTCTGAGTTCTGTTATACTGGTTGTGCTTTATAGATTTATTTGCAAACTACAACTGTTTATTAAGTGAAAGGTCTTTTACGGATTACAACTATAAGTGCAATGAGTTCTTTTTTTTTTTTTTTTGTTAAAGTCTTTAAAAAGCATACCCAAATTAAAATTAGAGCTAAAGCTTGAACCCTTAGGTGTACATATAAAAGTGTGGGCTCGTTTTAAAGTTAACATTCTGTATCTTTTACTCAAGCAGTCACATTTATTGCAGGTGTAACTGGTAAATAGTTATACACTTTGGAACAGAAAATATTTTTTTTCCTTGTCTGGATTTTTATCTAAAAAGAAGGCTGCACAGATCTTCATTAGAGAGATATGGATTGAAATTTACAATATGCTTACAGAATAAGGTCTTACTATTACTATTTGAAAATATCTGCCACAAATTGGAATCTAAGCTTTTGAATGATATGCTGCATGTGCACTTGCTCAAACCAGGCAGTTGTACTGGGCAGTGTATTGAAAAATAAAGAGTCTAGTAAATTGATTGAAATAAGTGTGCACAACAAATTCACAACAGAAATCAATCATTTGTATTGTTGATTAATTGTGTAAGTGTTTGTATCTTTCCCCCTTCTGTCTTTCTTATCAATAAGTGTTTTATTTCCATTTTATCCCGTTCTCAATTACATTTCCCCTTTCCTTCCCCTCTTGATCTGTCGTTGTGCCCCTCTAACCTTTCTGCACTGACTCCCGCAAAGGCGTCGATGATCAGGTGGTGAGATTAAAGCGCAGTAATCTCACAAATTAATATAGAAAATGAGCTTTTAATTATTTAAACCCTTCTGGCAGCTGTGAGTGCGTGTGTGTGTGTGTGTGTCTGTGTGTATGTGAGTGTTTGTGTGTGTGTATGTGAGTGTATGTGTGTGTGTATGTGAGTGTATGTGAGTATATGTGTGTATGTGAGTGTATGTGTGTGTGTATGTGTGTGTATGTGAGTGTGTGTGTGTGTATGTGTGTGTGTATGTGAGTGTATGTGAGTGTATGTGTGTGTGTATGTGTGTGTATGTGAGTGTATGTGAGTATATGTGTGTATGTGAGTGTATGTGTGTGTGTATGTGTGTGTATGTGAGTGTATGTGAGTATATGTGTGTATGTGAGTGTATGTGTGTGTGGGTTTGTGTATGTGAGTGGGGCGGCAGTAGCTCAGTGGGTAGAGCGGTCGTCTTTCAACCGGAAGGTAGGCGGTTCGATTCCCACTCTCCCCACAGTTCATACTGTCGTTGTGTCCTTGGGCAAGACACTTAACCCACCTTGCCTCCAGTGACTGTAACACTGGTAATTACATTAGAACAATGTAAGTCGCTTTGGATAAAAGCGTCAGCTAAATGAATAAATGTAAATGTAAATTTGTGTGTATGTGTGTGTGTGTGTGTGTGTGTGTGTGTGTGTGTGTGTGTGTGTGTGTGTGTGTGTGTGTGTGTGTATGTATGTGAGGGTTTGTGTGTGTATGTATGTGAGTATATGTGTGTATGTGAGTGTATGTCTGTGTGGGTTTGTGTATGTGAGTGTATGTGTGTGTGGGTTTGTGTATGTGAGTGTATGTGTGTGTGGGTTTGTGTTTGTGTGTGTGTATGTGAGTGTTTGTGTGTGTGTGTGTGTGTGTGTGTGTATGTGAGTGTTTGTGTGTATGTGTGTTGTGTGTGTGTGTGTGTGTGTGTGTGTGTGTGTGTGTGTGTGTGTGCAAGTGTGTGTGTGTGTGTGTGTATGTGTGTGTGTGTGTGACACCCCAAATATTGCATTAAGAATCACTTTTCAAGTCTTCAAGAGTAATAATTATATTTCAACAAGAGAAATACTAGAGCTACTCATTATATTCTAAATTTATTCAATTTTAATGTCTGAATTGCAAATATTGACTTGTATTGAAACCAAATTATGGTCTTCATTTTTGATCTGTGTAGTTCAGTCTTTAATATTGACTTATTTTCTGTTTTGAGTTGACAAATGGTTGGTCCAGAGCTTTGTACTTCTTTATATTTTTATATTTGAGTCAAATTTAAATAATCAAACATTTTTACTGTTTAAAAGCATTCAAAACTTGTATCATATTTGCAATATTCAAACTATTTACAATTAACACATGTTTAATTTGCTAGATATTTAGCAAGATTAATATATAACTATCTCATAAGTGTGTAAATAAAACATTCAAAATTTTATTATATTTATTATATATTCATAGGTTATTTGACAAATTGTCAATGCCATTTTTATTCATAATTTTTTGTTACTAGTCTGGCGTTAAAAACCCATCTAGATAGTAGAGCGGTCGTCCTTCAACCGGAAGGTAGGCGGTTTGATTCCCGCTCTCCCCACAGTTCATACTGTCGTTGTGTCCTTGGGCAATTGCCTCCAGTGGTGTTCCAGCTGTAACACTGGTAAATGGATGCTTAATGTAAGTCGCTTTAAAATGAAAGAGTCAACTAAAATGTATAAATGTAACACTGTTGAATGTAAGTCGCTTTGGATAAAAGCGTCTGCTAAATGACAAAAAAAATATATATTAAATGGGTAGTTTATTGTTAACAACACCTAATAACAAGAGGATTATTTAATGCGTTTACTGTGAATGTGAGTCTTTGTCGTTGTTATTGGCTTGTAAATGCCTTATGAGTAGGCTAACCTTTATTGAATGTGTCAGTGTCCGAGGCACTGGTGTATAAATGTTTGGAGGTTGGAGAGTCCGTAGGCCCGAAATGGCTGCCAAATCTCCACCACCAGTGTGTGACTGTGGAGTGAATGAATAAGGCACTCTGTAAAGCGCTTTGAGAGCCTTGAAAAGAGTTATATAAATCCAACATTATTATATATAATGAATCATTTGCAGTGGTGAATGTAGTGTGTATGGGGCTGATCGGGGGCAGAGTGGTTAGCGCTCATGCCTCATGTACATGCCTTATCTTTCTGTTACAAATTTCTTAAACTATCTGCTGTAGCTTTCTCATAAATCCAGCAACAGTTTAGCAAACACCACTACAAAAGACGGCATTGTGCTTGCTCTTTTTTCTGTTTGGCTTTTTTCTGATCATAATGAAAATTACTGAGAAGAGTGCCATATACAGGAGTGTCCCTGACAGAAAAGAGAAAAGAAAGCTGCATTGTTAGTCGTTGCTGTCTATTGTACCTTAGCAGAGCCAACCCAAGGTCACTTGTACTCCCATCCTGTCTTCACACACTTGTTTTTAACTATATTATGCAACACTCCCAAGTCTCCAGTAACATAGTATCACTATATATTCTGTATCCAATCACTGTTTTTAATGCTACCATGTATATCTGCATAAGACACACACACCTATATAAAAAGGACATGCACACAAGCCTTTGTTTCACATCCTGAGAAACTCTTTGACTCTCTTGCTGTGGAACCCAAATGCATTTGTAATAATTAAATAATCTTTCACGGAGTTGGTTTGCTTAGACATCTTTTTTGTGAATCAAAAATTTTCTTGACAGTCCCAATTCTTCATTTTAACGACTTTTGGTCCTTGTGCACTTTCATAAAATGTGCACTTCAAAAAAATGCTTGGGGCGAAGAGCGAGTATCGGGACAGGGTCTGTAATAGGTTGTTCTGTTGTGGCACCTGCTCCATTCATGTGCAACCTGTAAAGATGCAGTCCTCAGTGTTCTCTCAGACCACTATTGGCTGCAGAGGGAGGTACCGCCTACACAAATAGAAGAACAATTACAAAATATTTTTGTGCTTCAAGAAGTCATCAACACTGAGGCTTCAAAGTCAGCACTGCTCCAAAAAAACACCAGGTTTTAAAAGTTCATATACAGTTTTGTAAGGGAGAACACGGCCATTACTTCATACTGTGTTTAGGATTTATTCTATGAAATGTGCACCTTTCTTTAACTTTTTGCACTTTTTCTAAGAGCTGCTGTACAAGTGACTTGCCCCTCGGTGGGATCAGTAAAGTCCTATCTTATCAGATCTTATTTGGATTTTGTATGATTCAATGAGGAATTTGTTTGGTCAAGGTTTTAGCCAATTTTAGTCCAGGCTTATTCATGGGTTTTGTTCCAGTTCAATCTTTATTTCAGTGCTTTATAGCTCGGGTTTAATCCTAAATGTATTCCTTCTTAAGGCATTTTTTAAACTTGCTTTATTTCATGAATAGCCTAAGCTTAGTCCTTGGTTTGGTCACAAAGTTAAAAACTGTTAAAAAAGACTGAAGCGTTTTTTTGGACATAGTTTTCAGTTCATTTCCATTTCAAAAGTGTTAGGTTCTGGGTTTCAGTCAGATAACATTTTCTTGTTATGGACGCCATTTTGACTTTTAAATGTTCAATTGTTAATTGCTATGGCAACTGTCCTAGGTTTTCATCACTTGAAACCTATGAATATAAGCTTTAAGTCTGCAACACACTATTTCTTTATTTGGCCTAAAACATTTATGCAGTAATGAGAAATTATTTTCTCAAAAAAACTTTCTTTTTCTGTTATTTTTAAGTCAATAATTTGTTGTTGTTGGACTTGAGTCATTTTCACCCAAGGACAGACAATGTAGTACAATTGTTATTTTTTGTTCTATTTTGAATAATCTTTTCACTTTTTGTCAGTTTACCCTTTTGTCCCTCTTCTCTCGGTGTTGAATTCCCACAGACTCTGTTTGCGCCTCCTTTTATCTCCCCCTCCCTCAAGCTGTAATGTGAGAGCTGCTTATAAAAGATGGCCCGTTGATAAAAGGGAGGAGTGTTGGTGTTTGGGGCAGGTGAGCTGTGGTTTTTAGCGACTGTACAAGTGTAACTGTTTCCTTTGGGCTGTGTTGTTTTTAGTAGTAATGCTAAGCCGCGCCTCTTTCCTTTGTACACATTGGTTTGTTTGCATTTGTAACTGTACTTTTCTCTGAAACTGAAATAGACACTATATAAGATCATAAACTGTTAAGCCATTGTTCAGTGGCTGTGTAAGAATACTGACAATTCAATTTAAAGACATCAAAATTAGTAAAGAAATAACTTGCATGCAAATATTTTATACTCTTTTTGAAGTGTGTTTTAAAAATGCATTTCCATCCAATGCCATCAGGCCTACTGTATGACAAATTCAAGAACAGGCCTTTGAGTAGTGAAGTGTAAAATCTGGACGGACAGACTTGCTTCTAAGGATACAGGGTCATTTGGATGTTGTTGGAAAGTCCTGTGGCATGTGACCCCAAAATCTCCCACCAGAGCTAATGTGTTTGCTATGTTTCTGTCGAGGAGAGACGCTAACTTATGTTGGATAGTTTAGCGCACTGTTGTTAAAATGAAATGTCTGCATCTTAGAACCAATGTGACAAATGTTTTATGAAGTGAAGTCATCTGTTTACTTAAGCTTTGATGGCTATTACATAGTTTAAAACACACAGTACTTTACGTGTATGTAAGGATTGATGCAGCTTTTAATTAGACTCCACTCCATTTAAATGCACTTGACCGCAAGATAAGAGACTACTGATAATCGAGGCGGCTGTAAAGGTGGAGGAGTCGTATGAAGATTAAATTTAGTATATTGCAGGTATTACAGCAGAGTATCTTATCCCAGACTATTTGAATAAAATAAACAAAGGCTAACATAATTTTATCAGTAACTTTCATTATTTAATTTAAAGCTGTTTCCAAATATATTGACATGTTGACTTGCAGAAATGAATTCCTGGCACATGGCATTCCTTTATTGCAGTCATATTGTACATGTTGAAATAACAATAAGTAGGTATTTTGTGCAGCCTTAAAGGTGACGTGTCTAGTGTGTCTTGTGGCTAATTTGCAGACTACAGTTCTACACATCAGAGCCCTTCCTTCCACACACACACACACACACACACACACACACACACACACACACACACACACACACACACACACACACTCACACACATACACACACACACACACACACACACACACACACACATACACACACACACACACACACACACACACACACACACACACACACACACACACACACACACACACACACACACACACACACACACACACACACACACACTCACACACACACACATACACACTCACACACTCACACACACACACACACGCACACACACACACACTCACACACATACACACACACACACACACACACACACACACACACACACACACACACTACACATGCACACACACACACTCACACACACATACACATACACACACACACCACACACATACACACACACACACACACACACACACACACACACACACACACACACACACACACACACACACTCACACACACACACACACACACACACACACACACACACACACACACACACACACACACACACACACACACACACACACACACACACACACACACACACACACACACACACACACACACACACACACACACACACACACACACACACACACACACACACACACACACACACACACACACACACACACACACACACACACACACACACACACACACACACACACACACACACACACACACACACACACACACACACACACACACACACACACACACACACACACACACTCACACACACACACACAGAGACACACACACACACACACACACACACAAACAGAGACACACACACACAAACAGAGACACACACACACAAACAGAGACACAGAGACAGGTCAGTGGCCGTTCACTGACACACTCACAGTCGACAGCTGGAGGCTAATGTTAGCTGAGCCGCATTTGAACTGTTCTGGAGAAATTTAAAAATAACAAATGCAATCTAATCTAATGGAGGCATTGTCGTGGGGTTTATCTGCTTTCACCAACACAGAGCTGGGTTCTGTATGTAACATTTGTGTATACGCAGTGGCTCAGTGGGTTGTCCTAGGCGGTTCGATTCCCGCTCTCCCCACAGTTCATACTGTCGTTGTGTCCTTGGGCAAGACACTTAACCCACCTTGCCTCCAGTGGTGTTCCAGCTGTAACACTGGTGAATGGACTCTTTATGTAAGACGCTTTAGACAAAAGCGTCTGCTGAATGACTAAATGTAAATGTATTTTGTTCATACATGTTTGAGAACATGGTGCAGACTGTACATTTGTGCCTTAGGGGCATCTACTGTTGTTTCCTCTGATCTGGGAGAGTTTTACAAAGGTGTTTTTACGCTGGTTCAGTGTTAAGTCACTCTACGGCCTGTCAGACTGCCTCACAAACTAAAAACTTTAAAACTAGAAGATGTAAACTCTTTGTACAGTTTCACAAAGTGAAAAACTGTTGAAAAAGACTGACTTAAGTGTTTTTGTGCTTGTATTTTACTGAATTGTATTATCCATAGTATGTATTAGAATAATGCAACATTTCTCACACCAGGTTAGGGCTGGGTGGTATTTCTCTAATGAATATAAAATGTAAATAAGCAGTGTATATTGGATTTGTTTAATGAGTGATTGTTATTACAGAACCACAGTCTGTTGTTGCTAAGCTAATGAGCAGAATGTAGCAGACTCAAATGCTCTGGTGATTAATGGATGACCTACATGTCCTCGTAAGAGTTATAAACTATGCAAATGGTGTTGATGATGGAAAACTTAACTTTTTCAGTTGCGTTGGATCGATTCAATGTTACTATACGTAGTCCATATTGTCCTATAGTCTCACTAAAAGTCAAATTTTAAGCCCAACTTATAGTGAGGTCTTATGGGGCTTTCAGACTGAACAACAAGAAATCGTGAAGGGAAATATTACATGTGAAGACTGTGTGCAGATGCTTCAAAACATCAATTTCTGCCACGTCATGGTGTAACTGATGCATTGAAGCAATAAAAGGCGTATTGAAGGAAATTGTAGGAACCGACCAGATCGGATTTAGACAAATGATGCAAATTTCACAAAATAATGAGATGATCAAACACTAAATGTTTGACGGAATTTTGCAAACAATTAGAGTCATTGGCTTTTATTGTGTTAGTGTTAAGTATTTTTTGGGGAATTGCATTAACATTACTCATAACTCTCAAATTAATTATTTAGGTTACTTTTGGCAGTTAGCATTGCACAAGATTATCACTGTTTATCATTACTTATCTTTTAATCTTCTTATTGAGTTAGTATTTTTTTTTTTTTTTTGCAGATGGCATTATTTGACAACGACACTTAAGAGAAAATCAGGAAAAAAAATGCGTAAATGGTCTAAAATATTTGTAAAAAGTTAAAAAACAATCGACTCTTTGGATGTTGTGAGATGTGCACCAGTCTAAGGCCTGAGTGTATTTGTGTGTGATCACAGCTCAATCACATGATGCGTCACATTACCTCTCTGTATGCACTCTTTTACTTCCTCTATTTTACATAATGTCTGCTTCGCTCGCTGTGTTTGTTTTCAGGCCTGGTCTAAATCTGTACGTCTCCTTCCGCTCAAAATAAACAAAAACATCACTGTATTGGTCTAATCTTAAAAGTCTCACTGTTCACTATGAGAACAACAGATGGTGGATAGTCATTTGCAAAAAAATCTAAATTTGTCTTTATCTAAAAATAATGTTGGTTGTTTTTTTTTTACATTTTTTATTAAATCCATCCGAGTAAGTGAGTAGGCCATGTGACTGTAATGCCATTGTGGTTCCCTTTAAGACTGATTAGGAAATGGTCGTCTTCATAGGAGGCATCTGCTGTAGCGGAGCAATAAATTAGAGCCATACAAAACATCAAACATTTACTCATTTAGCTGACGCTTTTATCCAAAGCGACTTACATTGTTCTAATGTAATTACCAGTGTTACAGCCACTGGAGGCAAGGTGGGTTAAGTGTCTTGCCCAAGGACACAACGACAGTATGAACTGTGGGAAGAGCGGGAATCGAACCGGCTACCTTCCGGTTAAAAGACGCCCGCTCTACCCACTGAGCTACTGCCGCCCCCACTGAGCTACTTCCGCCCCAACAATGTAATATATGTGTTTTAAGTGTTTTAAACCCGACAGATATGTTTTCTCCGTTTCCCTCCATTTGCTTTTCTTCGTGTGTTTAATCTACCTTGACTTCTTGGATTTGTTTTGAAAGTTTGAACCAGCTGTTTGGGCCGAACCTAACACTTTCACACCTGAAAACCTTTCAGTGTCACTTGCTGTGTAATAGTTACACATACTGCACAAATAATATTAGGAATAATTGAACAATCTCAACGTTGACCACCATTTACAGCAGTACTTGTTTTAGTCTCTGTTACATTGCTCCTGCCTGCTTTTCCAAACTACCATGAACTGTAGCTGTATGGAATAAATTAGCAGTTTCAAAAAATGTCTAACAGAGCCACATTTATAGAATATTGTACTATCCCAAAAAACACACCTCATAAATAAAGAGGTAAAAAGGTGTGGATAATTGTTTTTTTTAATTATATATCTGTCTGTTGCACGGTTTTCAAACACACACACACACACACACACACACACACACACACACACACACACACACACACACGGGTGTCGTACTTTGTCACACTCTTGTGCTTCCTCCATGTGATTACTGTCAACACAGTGATCACGTGACAATCATTTTTAGCCTCAGTGTTTCTGAGCTCATGTTTCTTCAGACTGACAGTCTTGCTCGAGTTACATCCTCCTACAATTTGACCCTTTTCAATACATTTCAATTGTTTTCATAGAATAAGTGTGATTTTTTTTTCACAGCATGGGTTAATGCAATGTCTGTATCTCGACAAGATTTAATAATTTATATAATTCAAATACAATAAATGTGATCTCATTAGATGGAAACGCCCCCATCACTCGGAGTTGCATGGTTGAGTTTATTGTAAACCAGGTGCACTGTCTGTATAAGAAAATGGTTACAGTTTAGTGTACTTTTTTATGGGTTAAAGCAAGTTTAAGGAAAGATTTGATCTGATAAAATTGACAAAAATGTCCTGGGTTTGTTACTCATGTTTCTTTTTTATTCTCCCAGTAATGATTGAATATGTTTGTGTGGCGCATAAGTCTCTTTTCTGATGCATGTTGCAAAATTTAGGATCTAATCAAAAAACAATACAAAAAACTAAAGAAATACTGCCTCTCTGAACATAACCAACAACAGAAAAAGTGCAATTGATTATTGTTGGATCAGAAAATATACTGTTAACATGGTTCTTTTAAATGTACTGTGTATAAATTATTATTTGTAGTCATTTCTTATAAACAATGTTTTTTATTCTCGTTTTCTTTCTCTGCCCAGTACACTGGTCCGGTCCCAGGCGAGGGAGGGGGCGAGCTGACCATGGGGGGAGGTCGCACAGAGACCTCAGCTCTGAGCGGGACGGGAGGGGGCCAGGCCATCACCACTACCCAGAATTCACAGCGGCCAAATGCCTGCTGTTTTTGCTGGTGCTGCTGTTGCAGCTGTTCATGGTACGACACAAAGACTCACGCTCAGAACAAAGGACACAGGCTTTACACAACATTAGAAAAAAGTATTTAGTCCAATAAAATGATTATGTCTTAGTCTTAGGATGATGATAAGAGGCACCGGGGCAGGTTTTTAGTGTGGTCAGATGTGTGCAAATAAAGATGACTAGATGCACATAACTGACTGTAGAGTAAGGCTGCACAATATATCGCACATTTATTGCAATACTTTTACATTTTTTACATTACTTTTTTTGTCAAAATCATCCAAAATTGTCCAAACACAGCTTAAGATCAAACTGTGGTTCATCCAAATGAAAAAGTCCTGATTTAGACCTGGTTCATTCCTTCATTTAGTCCCAGTTTAGACTTGTTTAAACCTGGTTTAGTTCTAGTATAATCTTTGATACTGCTGTAGCTCCTGCTTTGACGAGTGGAAGTTAGTCCAGAGCATAGTATTTTTTTTTCCTGTAAAAGAGCATTCAGATATCACATGTAACATTGTTATCACAATATTTAAAAAAGTTATTGTATATTTCACTTTTTTCCATAATTGTGCAGCCCTATTCTAGAGAACTGTGCAGACATTTCATGAATTACTGTGTAATTAAATGTTCGCAGTGTTAAGTGTTAGCATGAGATAATGGTTTTTGCTGCATATTTAGAGTATTTTACCATCATCCAGACACGAGGTGCACCCATAAGACACACTCTGTCATTAGCTTAGAGTAGATCTTGAACCATAATTTTTTTTGATGCAAGCAGCCTTTTGTGATACGTATATTGTGTTTGTTAATATTGCAATGATGATACATTTTCCATATATTATGCAGCCCTACCCTACAGACTACCATATCTCATTCAAACTCATGTTATAATCACTCATGGGCAAGATTGTGTTGATTTGTCTTACTGTGGAGTTTTATATCCTGTCCCAGAGGTAAAGCAGAGGTGATTAATGACAGTCTCCAGACATTAGTCAGACAGTAGCTGTGCACTGATTAGGACTCATACACTTCCCACTGGGAGCTAATTATTTATAGCTGTCTGTCTTCACCCACAGTGACGGCTCAAGTGCACACACCTGTAACTGTTAACACATCCGCGGTTGGGTTGTCCTCAAAACAAGTAATAACGTGATTGTGTGCGGTTGGATGTGAGATCTAAAAGTAATTAGCCGTCTGCTGTGGTTTAGCTTGTGCTGGTTGTGTGTTTGAGTGTTTGTCTGAAAGCCGTTTTATCATGTCAGTCTCACTTTCAGGAATGAAGAGGAGCGGAGGAAGAGGAGAAGGAGGAAGAGAATATCACAGGACACCAAGATGGAAACTATACCAAACTGTGAAGTTTGGTGAGTACCACAGCAAACAAAAGTGTATATAAAGTTCTACTGTACTCTCTATCGCCCCCATGAGTGTGGCTGCAGTACACTAAACATTAAAACTGATTTACTCATTTATATCACTGCTTTGGATCCTGTGTCCATTTGTCCATTTTTTTTTGACAACTAAATTAATGTGCATTAGTAAATAATATCTAATTTGTTAGTTTCTCGGATCTAATATTAAAAAGAAGCTTTTACTTGTCGACGCAATTTAAAAAAAGAAAGAAACATTCACTAAATTGCAGTGACTATACTTTTTTAAATTAAGGATGAATGATAGTTTGAGTATTGTGATGACAATATGGTTTGCAATAAACCAAGTTCCTCATCAAGTTTTTGAATTCCATGAAAATATAAAGATAACAGTTCTGAGGACTAACTTCCTCTGACCACATTTGTGTCACATTTTTATTTGGTTGCAAAACAATGACATATATTGTATATGTGACAGTCCCATTATTTTAATCCCTGGCTTGTTTTTCACCAAAACATTATTGCAGTTTGAGTTATCGTTGCAATATGGATGTCACATGTTGATATAGTTTAAGGTTTATTGTGCAGCACTAATACACTTACTGTATATTCACATTTCAACTATAATCTAAGAAAGCTAGTTGAGCATCATGTTTAATGCAGTATTATTATTCTTTTATTCCATGTGTCTTCTGTGTTTCCCAGCACCAAACCCTCAATAGAAGAGATGCGTCTCTGGTCCCAGTCGTTCGATAAACTCATGAAAAATCCAGCCGGTCGAAATGTTTTCCGTGAGTTCCTGCGGACGGAGTACAGCGAGGAGAACATGTTATTTTGGCTGGCTTGTGAAGACCTCAAACAGGAAATGAACAAGAGCGCCGTCGAGGAGAAAGCACGCTCCATTTACGAGGACTACATCTCCATACTGTCGCCGAAAGAGGTACATTGGTCACATATAGGATATACAGCTTTACAGGACGTACAGACTCATAAAAATACTTCTAAACTACATCTGGAAAGCAAATAGACACATAAACAATCACATTTGTGTTTATTTGGTCCTAGAAACAGGAGACACTTTCCATTAGATCAAGAAAAACACATTTTTATTAAAGTTTGTAACCATGGTTATGTGTGATTTTTTTTTGTTGCTGCTCTGACCTGTTCTCTAGCGCCCCCTCAGGCCCCACACACATCAGAGTGTGTCTAAGAATAGCTGAATCACTGATAGTTTGACCCCAGTGTTGAACCCAGGATGAAGGTTACATCTTTGTCTACTGTGTTTATTTCGAGCCACGATGGGGGCTTTATTCAGACTGAGCTCTGGGAGGCTAGCCTTGTCAGATGCCATTACATTAGACAGTGTTTTTTTATGTACAGTTATCGCCACGTGTTTGAGCATGTGTGCGTAACAGGGCCCTGACAGGAAGCTATAAATTCCTACTATCACCGTCCTCTGGCAGCTTTTTATAGCCGCTCGTACTCTCAGGACAGAGAGATATGAGACATGTGAGTTTGGCAGAGACGGTGCATGCCTCGCTGTCTGACTGCAGCGCTGACCTTGGGAGGGAGCCTATCTTTCTTAGTGTGAGTGGAAGAGGCATAAGAGAAGGCTTTATTGGCTTTGTTGCTGCAAGGCTATCCCACCAATACACTATACAACTTTTACCAGAAAAAAAATCAAAGAACTTGACATGGAATACAAAAAAAACAAGAACTTTTGTAAAGTGTTTTGTATGGATTTACCATGAATGTTTATGGTAGCTGTCAATGAGCACCAGTTTATGACTTCTGTTGTGAGCAGTTACATAGTTTCTGGAAAAAAGTCTTACCTAAGAAATATCTCTTTGAATGTTTTCTACCATCCTCTAGGGCTTTTAAACACTGCCTTACATCATTGAGGCACATGGTATGCTGGGAATTATAATAGATTTTTCAAACAGACCGCAACCAAAAATATAATTTGGTTGTAGTTCCCTGAATATCGTCTGCTTTCCAGTGATATATTGCATATTAAAAAACACCTCTTAAATATGACATAACTTGAGGTTTTAACCTTTAAACTGTATATAAAGATGAACCAAGCTACATTCACATTAATCATTCAAAAGACAGTTTGGGCGAGCATGTCATTGTTGTTTTGTTCTTGTAAGTTGGTATTATAAAGCCACACAAATATGAAAAAAATAAAGACATGAAACAGGAACAGATGGAGAGTTCCCATCAAAAACATAAAGGGTACATTCTAAGAAAAAAACTTCAGATTTAATGAAAAATGTCAACTTGTTCCACGTAACTTCTTTAAGTAATTTAAGCACCTTGATTTTGTTAATATGAACTTCAGGAAGTTAATTGATTTATATGTAATAGTGTTCATTATGTCTGTGGAGATTCTCAGTCTTCCAGGTCATCTAAACCTCATCTAAACCTTGTCTTTAACTTTATTGTATATTTTCATTCATTCAAGCTGTGTTTTAAGTGTTAGAAACCAGCCTTAAACAGGGATGAGTGAGTGAGTTGCATGGGAAGTGTGTGGGAATAGTTCATTCACATAAGGCTTGCTTTGCTGTCACTAAAATAAACCTTGCAATGGTCTCTGGCAATTTTAGCTAAATAACACATTTTAACCTTGTGAAATGTAACAGCTACATTTGAACAGCCTGTCTACACATCTTCTGCTTGTTTGATTTTGGAGCTTTCAGATGTGTTATAAAGTTCCAGAAACGTGTCTTATTTTCTTATTTCTTACGTTCCCGTCACATTGTGCAATTTCAACAAGCGATTCATTACTTGTAGTAGCATTTGTTGGTTTGACAGTTGCAGCTTTAAAAAGGAGTAGTCTCTCTGTCATGTGATCAAAGATTGCCTGCTACAAATATCAAAAGTTAACCCAACCTTAACCAAACCCCCTTCCTTCTTCTTTTATCTTATCACATGTTGTACTTTGGTCATGAAAATCTTGTCTCCGTTTCCCTCCAGGTGAGTCTAGATGCCCGAGTTCGAGAGATGATCAACAAAAAGATGCAGGACCCGTCGCCTCACACGTTTGAAGACGCCCAGCTGCAGATATACACACTGATGCACAGGGACTCTTACCCACGGTTCCTCTCCTCCAGCATCTACAGATCGCTCATCCACGGCGGCTCACGCACCTCCTCAGAATCCTAGTCCTGGTCCTATACGTCCCTCCAAGCCTCCTTGTCCGCTCACCAGACTGAAAAAAACTCCAATCACCCATTATCTGTCTTTATGAACTCCCTAATGTCCCTTTTTTTACTCCTTATGTTTTCATCCACACTCATTTACTTGAACGTAAACTGAGAAAGACCCCAGAAAGCCAAGTGCAGTAACTACTTATGTTTAAACAATTCTAACTGAACTTCCCTTTGTGGAAATTTATGAAAACTTGACACATATTAAACTTATTAAACCCTTATCGTAATACCTCTGTAGATTCTGTTTAGCGGTTGGATTTCATTAGGATAAACGTTTTATTAATGCATGTCATAAAATAGGGAATAAACACTGAAATATTTCATCTTTTTTTTTTACTTTGCAGTCTTTGAGATAAATCCTTTCTGGGATATTTCCACTGCAGTACCGCAGGTGGGCACTGGTTGAATTGGCGGTAGAGTAGTTCTTATAACACAGTGTAGTATTGCCTCCTTAAAAAAAACTCAACTCAAACCTCTGGCAGGTTATTAATCTTTGTAATTACTGCATTTTGGCTTTGTAGGGCTTTTCTGATTTGAAAATGACTATTTTAATAATTTTGTTCATATCCTCCCCCATTTTTCACTCCTGAACACGCAGTATTCCTTCTGCCATTTTTTCACTGCCTCAGACTTGACTAAGTTATTATTTTGGAAGATGTCCTTATTTCAATGGGAGATGATGGAAAGAAATGTGCCATAGTTGTTAGTGGATTTTAACCCTTAAACTTCAATCGCCCAATCACCTTTAAGAGCCTGTTAATGGTTGACTGGCTCTGGTCCACGTCCCCGCCTTATTTTGAACGGTAGACTCACTTTAAGATGGACAGACAACACTGTGTCATTCCTTTTCACACTTTTTTATTTCCTTAACTGGAAAACACAGGGTGCTCATCCATTTCCCTTTACACACAGCAAAAAGTTGGTTTCTCCCAGCTGTGTTTTTCTGGATTAATCATTTAAATCCTGTAAGAACCACATTGACAAATGGATGGATGTCACTTCCTTCCGACTACTGATTTACAAAAGGACATATATTTTTTAAGAGAAAACTCTATATGGAACATTTGAATTATCTATTTTGGTTTGTTTTGCTTTTGTTTCTCCCACTCTCTCCACTTCTGGATTTTTTCCAAGAATCGAGGACTCCTCTGAGACTGTACTGATTCCCACTCGACACAACATGCCACACACAGCAATAAACACTGGAGCTTAAGAAAACCATACACAACAGGTTTGTGTTGCTGAACTCAAGGGGAACTGTGATCTGATCTGAAGGTTTTTAATCTTGTTTAGCCAACATTTACTCGTGTTACACATTTTCTTTCACAACAAAGATTTTTTGTGATTTTTATCCTTTAGATTGATATAGTTGTGCCGCTGTATCCCTCAACGTCAAAGTCATCCTAATGTAGTATTTACAAAAGAAATGATACGATATCTTTAGTTAACAGTTTTCAGTCAGTTCTTTTTTATATTATATTTGGTTTCTTGTAATAGAATGCAGATTTATTTATTTATTTATTTGTCAAAAGATGTAAATTAGAATTTTACTTTATCTTACTTTTGTTGATAAATTAACCCTGTTGCTTGAATTTTGAGTAAGTAAAATTTGTATTCCAAAAATCAATAATACTTTGGCAGGGTTATTTAATAAGTTATTTAATGATATAAAAGGTTGTTATTGATAGTGAAAGGTAACTGTTAGAAACAATACCACTTCCAGAAAAACATCTATATTTAAAACAAAGGTGCTCTGCGTAGGGTTCAGTGCCATCTAGTGGCGGTATGGAAGTTTACAACTCCATTAAAGGCTGCCTGGAAAAACTACAGTTTTGTCCCTTTTGGGCTGCCATACAACATATTAATATGCGTTAGTAACACAATCATAATCAGCTTTCATAACCTTTAATGCCAGAGTTAGAGGATTTAATTTTATTATTTTTATATATTTTAGATTTTCATTTACACTTACCTAAACTTATTTGGTACTTTGTGTTGTAAAATTTGGACAAACTGCTCATGCATAAGTTCTTGTGGTGCAGAGATGTAATTCAAAGCCTAAAAGAGAGTGCATGGTGGTGTATCACTTTTCAACCACTTATGACAGAAAAGTGTTTGTTTTTTTTTTTTGTGTGATTTTTATTGCCCCAGTCATCACCTTTTTTAATTATTTAGGCCATGAATTTAATCAAGACAAGGAAGTACAATAAAATACAAAGTCATTTTAAACAAGTCTATAGAATTGACACAAACAATAACACTGCTAACACTTATTGGAAAAATAGTAAGCAAGCTCGGGCCATTTTAAAGTGTCATTGATGGTTATACCACTTTGTACCACTATATGGAGTCAGGAGCTACTGTACTCTTTGTACATTACACAAAATCCTTGAACAAAAGCGGTGACTTGTTTCCTGTTTGAGTAGAGCAACACAAACGTTTTACACGCACACGTTCACACACCAGGGCGGCCTAAAGGGCACTGCTGCTGACCTCTGCCTCTGTGACCTCTCACCTTTGACCTCACCACTGTCTGCTGCCCGCTCAGACGCCTGCTCCTGATTGGCTGCAGGAGGCCGCTGGGCTAAACTGTGGTTGGTTGATTCAGGAAGGGGAGTGGGAGGAAATCCCAGGTGCAAAAAATATAGATATATAAAAATACATATATAGAGAAATATATAGAAATAAGCAGATGGGAGATGGATTAATGGAAAGTAATAGGACAGGTGTTATTGGGATGATAATACAACCCAGTGTTTGAATTAAATAAATCTATGTTTTTGCAAATTATAGCTACATCTAAAGGAGAAAACCACAAACATTAATATTTAAGGGTTATTTCACTCATTTCCCTTTTGCAGTCCAGGTCACCTGACACTTCACTGTGTAAAAAAGGTGGAAGTGCCTTCATAGTCCATTAGAGGGCACACATCATTAAACATTACCTAGTGTTACTTTAACCCATAGATTGTAAATAAATATGGATGTTATCCGCCCATTGGTCCCCTAGTCACCAATATTGTCATTATGAATGGGCAATAAAATGCCCATTACATCCCAAACCCCTAAAGGTTTTGTCACGTAGTAAAAACATAGCTCTAGAGACCAGAGCCATCTTTTGTACCAGGCTGTAAACATGAGTTTTACACCTGTAAAGTCGCCATTGGGTTTCTTCTTATATTCCCGCTTTTGGAGCCTGCCCTCTGGTGGACGGAGGTATATCGCTGTAAAATCGCTGTATTTAACCACACTTTTGTTGTATTCATATTAATTTATTTAAACCTAAACACATTTAAATGCAAAATCCTAATAACTACAAAGCTTGATAGACATTTTTATCAAGAAACAATTTTAAAAAGCTAAACCCGTAAGATTATCTAAATAATAATGTACATATGAGATGAAAAGCCCATTATTTGAACATAAATTGTCAGAAACATTAAATCGAGACACCACTGGGTTGGACCAAGGTGCACTGAAGCCTTATACACACCTTTCACTGCCTGTTGTTTTGGTCTTTAATACATCTCCTGTCTGCTTTAACAGAGAATATAGTGGCTTTTATGTGAAATGGGATGTGTTCACCCAGTGCTTCATGGGAAATGATGAGAAATGTAGTTTGGGGGAAAACCATTGTTTGTGACTATCTGCAGAGGCTGAAAACAGAATTAAAAATGTTTAAAAGAAGATAAATATGAGATGCCTAGTTCTTAACCAGACTGGTGAATGCATTTATCTTAGTATTGTTAATGTTATTTATTTTATATTTTGTTAAAACTGTGATTTTAATTGTACATATATAAACCTTGAACATGCAGTGGTTTGGTGTGTTGTCTGTTATTGAGTTATTGCATTTTTCTTTTTTAATTCCTATATTATTATACACCTCCAAAATACAATTTATTTAATGATAATAATGCTTGTATTTTTATGAGCAATACCTACTTCAACTCTGGCCTACTGTGCTCATTGTAGTGTGTTTACAACAAGGGAAAGTTGGCAACATTTCAGCTGTGTTCACGTTTCAAATAAAGGTGTTTACAGTCGTCTGGTCACATGACACTTTAGACAGGCCACAGTCAACAGATAGGGCAGCACAGAAACACGACTTGAATGAAAACAATTGGATGACATTGTATTATGTAACTTGGACCAAAAATGTAGATTTTTTTTTCAACTATGGCCCTGAAAGAAACTGGTATAGAGACAAAGATAAAGGGAAGTGCAACTTTAACCTTTTGTGAGTAAAGTTTTCATTTAGCGATGTTTGAGGAAGTCAAATGAGTACGAGTATAAAATACCAAGTACGGAGTTTGTTTGATAAATTGACTACCTGTAGGGATTCTCAGTTATCCAGGTCATAATCATAATCAGCCTTTTTATAGGAAGAACCCTACATTATTGTGTTGCATCTCGTCATGTTAATGAGGTTTTTGGACTGTTTATGCGTTGGTCAGTATGGTGTCACTGTTTACACACACACCAGAGGTTTACTGTATATGGATGCAAAGAGAGGTTCATTTTGAAGTATTCACACTTGTAAACCACTTTAAAGTCAATAAGACAAATAAGCACTGGCATTATTTTATAAATTGTGCTGATCCATTGGCCTAAACTGGGAATACAATTAAGTTTCACTTTTAGTAGTCTAAAGAGAAGTTATAAGCACACCTGGTCAAAAACGTTTTCTTAAACAGATAACATTGTTGGAAATGTGTTTTTTTTTTTTTTTTATCTAGTGTAACTCTATATGTAAAAGAAGGCTGTAATGTGTTTTAGGGTTTGGGGAAAAGTGAACCTGAGCGGAGCAGACAGAGGTGCTGTGTCTCGATGTTGACACTGCCAACAGTCAGTTCCTCAGGAAACACACACAGACATCAGTTTGAGTTTGTGTGAGCCTGTTCGCTGTAACTCGATCTGCTCGTGTTCATTGTCTGCTCACATACCTCCATACTCCGTCCAACAGTCATCCCTCAGCTTTCTCATTCTCACTGTGCTTTCTTTATGTCACTCCAGAACTCATTTCCAGAGGTGGACATTTACTCTTCTGCATATTCACACAGATGGACTTACTCTAAAAAATCTTTTAAGCTTATTTCAAGAAACATGTCTGGTATAGTAGGCTTAGTGTGTAAGTTTTTGGCACAGATAACTCTTGATTTGGAAGAAGCTCTTTATTATGATTGAATCTTATGCGGCCAGGCTTAATACAAGGTGTTAATGTGATAATGTGACAGGCTTAAGTCCCATTTCTCTTCATACTTGCAAGTTTTCACAGTAAAAATATGGAGACATTTTAGAATACAATAAATAAAAGCACAATTCAAAAGAAAAAACAAAAAAGAAATTGTGTATTTAATATTTTGACATTTACAAGGAGGGCCAAGTTACTGTTGCAATTTGACATTACTTTTCCGACATTACTTTTTTTTTTTTTTTTTAAACCTTTATTTAACCAGGAAAGTCCCACTGAGATTACAAATTTTGTTTTGCAGGAGAGTCCTGGCCCCCAATGTGTGTATTGGGAGGGAGGAGGCACAGTGGGTTAAGTGTCTTGCCCAAGGACACAACGGCAGTATGTGGTGGAGCGGGATGTTATGATGTTTTGGGATGTTTCGAGCGGGGATCGAACCGCCCACCCGCCGGTCGAAGGACGGCCGCTCTACCCACTGAGCTACTGCTGTCCCAACTTACTTACCCCTACTTATAAACAATTAAAGTGGAGCGCTCCCTTTTTTAACATGATGTAAGACCAGTATAGTTTTAACCAACCAGAAGCCAGTAGCTTTGCAAAGATGAAGTAGAAATGTGACTCGGAAGAACACCTTTAAATCCAAGATGTGAATATACTGAGTCAAACTGGCCACTTATGATTAGTCATAAGTTAGGATATAGATGGCCCTTGACTACCTTGACTTCTGAAAAGATAAAAGATCGGAGAACTTTTTGACTAAAGCAAAAACCTTTGTAACACAAAAGGTTAAGAGACAGTATTGTAGTATTTAATGAAATACCTTAACTCAGTATTAAATATTTCTGAGTTTCATTGCAACATGAGTTCAGCGTGGATTCAATCCTGAAAGAAGCCAGTGTCCTCAGTGCTACGTTCTCCCTCAGTCTTTGTTGGCTCATGTACGACCGCGGTGTTTCCACAACAAACATTAGCAGCTTTCACTCCATCATTTTCTCACCACATTATTCAGCACTGCTTTCACTACAAACTGCTTCGCAACACCATGGAACAATAATAGAAATTAAAAACTAAATCACTGTAAGAGCAAATTGTACATGAGTAAAAAAAAACGAAAAAAAACAAACAAAAAAAAACACCATTCTTAATTAACCATTCTCAAAAACAAGACCTTTATTTTCAGTCCCCAGTGCAATTCAACAGATGAAACATGGTTCTAGATCAAAAGGCAGTGTGATTTAGTCTTGTGGTGGCAAAACTGCAAATTGAACAGCTATGGAAATATGAATTACCTGTAGGATTAGGTCTGATAGTGATTTTACAATAGAATGTGTCAGAAAATGAATTTGGTTTAGAAATGTACTGCGCACTATACACACTTTGTAAACTATAATTTAATCTCTGATATACGGTTTGGAAGTCATTTTTAAATCTATAATTAGAGGCCGAGCAATTAAATTTTCTGCACATAAATATATATTCTAAGTAGTGTTGATGGTTCTTAGATCAGTACAATCTGACACAGTACCATCAGCGGGACAAAAGACTCCAATGTAACTTTCTTGTTACCCCAGCAGAGCTGGATTTGTACAAAATTCACTAAAAGCACCCTACCGTTTACTTTTTCTTCCAAACCTGCCACTTGGATAGTCTCCAATCTTCTAATCAAATGACGTCTGTGCATTTGGCGCTGCTGTTGTAACACAGCGCCCTCTACTGGCTAAAGGTTACACAGCGCCTCTAAGACACCACTTTAACAAAAAACATTTTTTGGTCCAAACTGTTTACATAAAGAAACTGTCCTAATTTTACTCACATTTATACCTCAGACAAAAGAAAAACAAAGAATAGAAGAAAAGAATAACCTGGAAGATACCAAAAAGTTAAGTCTTTATGTAGCATTTTACGAGACGTCAGACATCAACACTGTCCTCTTTGTGGCTTTACCTTCAGAAGAGGATTATTTGTGATATTCTGATTAAACTCAAATGCATGTTTCACATCCGAGCAAGAAAAAAGGATACTGACTAAGTTAAAATGAACAACCTCGGATCATCTGAAGAAAACGGGACTTCACTGAAGTCTTTGGTTAGTGGGACCCACTCTGGACACAGATTTTCTAATTTGCTATATTTTTGAAAATGACTCAAAACATTGTAGTGTCTTGTCTTTTTAAGCGCTTCGTCCAAAGCCCACGGTTCTTTGATTGGTACGTGGGATCTCCCAGGACATCCACTGCAAAGGATCTGGTTCTGGTCCCAAGCTCTTTACTTAATGGTTGGGTGCTTTCAAACTTGGACTAATTAAGTTCAGGTCAGGGCTGGAGTCATTAGTAAAACCCTGGTTAAAGTAAAACGATCAGAGGCAGAGAGAATACAAGCTTTATGAAAAATATTTGCTTTTTTTATCTCAACCAAAAGCTACAAATGTAAAATAAAACATTAATTTCAACGTTAATTTGAATTTTGTACACAGTTTATTTCACCAATGACTTTCTGCAAAGCAAATAGACCAGGCTTGTCTTCTTAGCGCATTATTAATAGCAGTGTTTAAGGCAAAATATATGGCAGCAAAACATGGCAAAGAAAAGCACCATTTAAGGCCTCGATGGTATTTAATCTGGCTTCAGCTATGTCCAAATAAACTCCATACAAAACTAATCAAACAGGTACAAACAACTGGCAGATTATCTCTCAATATATTACACTTTTAGTTTTATATAAAGTTATATAATTAGAAATCAAAAAAAAATAAACTCATCTATTTTTTAAATCCAAATGCATTTCACTTTGCCTCAAGAGAATATTCACACATCGGCTTCAACAGAACTGCAAGACAAAACAAGAGTAAGAAATTAAACTCCCAAAAGTGTAGCATTCAACTATTATTTTGTGTCATATATAATAATAATAAACAGGTATGTTGGGGCTGTGGATGGAACATAAAAGCTGATACAATACATTTAGAAAAAAATATTTGACCACAATTTTAACAATGCATGTGTAAAATTTGTTTTATACCAACTTTATCTGGAAGAGCTGCATGTATAAATGCAATCTCCTCTTACTCCATTACAGGTCACCAGATCTCATACTACAACCTCCATGTGAACCTCATGTATGAACAATGTCCATGCATCCTCCAGGGGAGCACCTGGAGCGAGTGTCTGGTTGCATCTTGTACGCCTATAGCTTGTATGACTATTATGGCTGCAAGTGAAGTGCACAGAACATTTGTACCTTCCGCAGCTTGTTTGAACATAACTTTTATTTTCCAATGTCCATGATTTTAGCACATCACCACTGTCACCAAGACCAGATCTCAACTTTGAATAGAATATTCTGTTTATGACCAATGCAGCTTTCAGTGACATTGGAGATGTCTGCATATAGTAAGATAATCAGCAACATTTTTTTTATTTTAAGGTATATTCTTTTTTGAACAATAAACACACAAAGATTTAATGCAAGACACTTGTGTAAAACCAAAGAGTAGACAATGTCTGCTTGTCTCTCCGGTAACACAAACAACAGTGACTCAAATTAGTCGTCTCACCTTGACCCAGAAGCAGCAGCTAAAACCAGAAGGAAGTAAGAGCGAGGGGGAGGGGAAACACAAAGAAAGAGGTGGAAAGAACAAGGAAGGACTGTATACAAGGAGGAGGGGCCAAAAAAGTACATCTACAAAACTATAAAGTTAAAAATTATGTATAGAATTGTTGTAAAAGCTACACTCGTACTGTATTTTAAAAGTGAAGTGAAATGTAATGTAAACTGAGCAGAGAAGACATGCAACAGCCAGTCTCTGCTGACATCTGGTGGTAAAGTTGGTTACTGCCACTCTACTTTGTCTTTATTCAATTCATTCATAAAAAATATTTAAAACAATGGGTTTTGAATTGAATTAAATAAACTTTATTGTCTCCCATGTATTATTTATTTAACTTGCCTTTGTGTTCAGCGTTTCTTTGCATCTTACCTTCCATCTGTTTCCGCAGTCATTACACAACACAAAGGTGGTCATGGGTTCATCAGCGCTGCGAATTTGCACCTTTAATAAACAAGTTCAATTACTGAATGCATTTTAACAACAACAAATTTTATTTCTATTTTGTAGCACATTTCATGCAACAAGCACAGGCTCAATGTGCTCAAATAAAAAAAAAAAAAAAAAAAAAAAGGTATAAAGTGTTATAGAAAACATTTAGCTAAAAGCTTGCATGCAAAAGGAGGGTTTCCAATTTACTTTTGAAACAGGATTAAGTGCTTGCAGACGGTAGTTCATTTGGTAAAGAATTCCACAAAAAGAGGACAATAATGAGGCAGCTGTATTCTCTCTGGGTACTACTAGCAGACTGGTTAGAGGATCCTAGATTTCTGTCTGGATTATACACTTTGAGCATGTCAGCAATATAGGTGGCCGAGATTGTTCAACAATTTGTGTACATTGAGAAGTATTTGAAGTCTATTCTTTGTTTGACCGGCAGCCAGTGAAGGGATGAGAGAATCAGAGTGAGGTGTTCATTTATTTTAGTTTTTGTGAAGACTCGTGCAGCAGCATTTTGAATAAGCTGAAGTTTGTCAATTGTTTGTTTTGGGAGCCACCTCGAGTCGCTAAGCCCTCAATCACCCTATAACCCAATGGATGATCCTCAATCATGTACAGCTTGTCCATCCAGCTTGTTGCTAACTATTCTCAAAGCATGATGGTCCATTGCTGTTTGTCATTTTTCACAATGCTTTGTGTATATAGTGACCTGTGATGGTGAGGCCAAGTGTTCATAACTTGTGCAGCCTTCTAATAATACAAATTATCACTTGTTTTTTAACATCCAAATTAGGTTGATTATTTTATTTGTTTTTTTCTTCTCAGGGAGTCGCCACAACAGAGTAATCCCCACGAGTGGCTTGGCAATGTTTAATTATAAGCCATGTAATTGGTGAGTATGTTTGAAAGTAAAGTACACATAAATACAGAATGTAAAACGTATCAGGTACCTGTGTGTATGTGCAGCTCTTGCTCCGACACTTGCTACAGATGAACATGTCGGTCTCAGTTCCTCCAACCCTCGACAGCTGGTGCTCCCTGATGGACTCTTTGGTCAGAGTTTCACGGATCTGCTTAAGCTCTGCACTGGCCATCTCCTGCACAAACACAAAGTGGATACAAGACTGGTGGCACTACAACCTTTTTATAGTTAGACATCTGGTCATTAGATTACAATTACAATTTTCTGCTAAAGCTGAGGCAGTCTGGGGCAGTAACCTTACCTCGGACGTCATGCTGGCGATGCGCTGCGCGGAGATGTTTCCACACAGAACATTACGGCGCAGTTCAGGGTTTTTCTGATCCTTCAGGTTTGAGATACGGCTTCGCAGGCGAGTCTTGTATTTCATGTCCGTGGATTTAAACTCCTGGAAGATCTGTGAGAGCAGTGTCAAGGATACACTCAGATCTAGTGTGTAATAATTTATCATTAGGTAACTGTACAACAAGAGATATTTACACTAAAGAAATATTGTCAAAGGATATGATGTTCGATTTGTGCAGCAAGGTGCGTACAGTCAACTCCAATGGTTTTGTAGTCATCTGAAAGAGAACAGAGCCTTTTAAAATATGTCCAATGGCAACCACATCCCTTTGAATCGTTTTTCAGTCAGCCTAATTCAAAGTAAAAGGTGCAGAAAATGATTAGGCTCAATCTGTTCCTTAAAGCCAACGTTTAGACAAGAGACAAAGCAAGCTTCTGGGTGGTGCACACTGGATAGGTCATGCGTTTTGCTTTTATGCACTGCATTCAGATAATTTAAGCTTTGTGTGATGCATTGCCTCACTTTACACCACAGACCAAACTGGCAGCAGCAACCACAGTGCACAGAACAGATGAGCACATTTTTAAAACGACGTGTAAATGTCTTCAGCCTCTTTCTGGTTAAATAAATACTAGTAGATGAATAGAAAATAAGTATATTTAGTAAAGATGCCAAGAGACAACTTTGTTTCTCAATTCAAATTTTGATATTTAGCTGCAGCCTTTTGTGTCTGTCACATCTGTTACAAAAAAGTAAATACTCAAGAAAACAGTGCAGTTATTTAGGGACACACAAGCATTCACTGACAGTAGATCCAGGTGTAATAACAAAAAAATAAAAAACATGTCCGAGTTAGATCAATTTTAGTCAACTGTGGCATTATATTTTGTTTAATATAGCAAACTACTTTCCCCAAAGCTTGCCTGCTGCTAAAGTAAAGGCAATGTAATGCTAATGGTTTGTAGCACAATTATTCTAATTTTTAGATAAAGACGCATTTGACCGTCAGTCTGCAGGGCAGCCACCAAAAGCTCTCGAGACTTGTTGCGGACACTGTCGGTGGTGACTGGTGCAGGAGGGAACGAGGTGACCTGGGACGAGAGGGTGGGCTCCTCTGATGTTTTATCACTGAAACAGAAAAGACAATTGTAATTTTAATTGTGTAATTCCAACTACTATAGCTATTCTTTTAATTCTCTACAAGACCTTTGCTCATCGTGGCCCGAGTCTTTAGAAGTGGATGAAGACCTCACTAAAGATTCTTCCTTCTTTTTCTCCTTTTCCTCTGACTTTGTTTCAGCACCATCTATGAAGTAGTAATTGTCAATTAGTTGTGATACTTAAATCATGGCAATTATGTTTTCCTGTGTGACTATATGTGATAGAATAAGCTGTTTATGGTAAAAAGCTGATTTAAAAAAAAAAACAGATAAAAAGACAACAATAACCTCAACATACAAAAAAAATGGAAAATGAACTCAACTAAACATGTACTCAGATGTAAAGTTTAAATTTATGATCACAGCACAATACCAAGCAATTTCTTCCAAGCCTTAATGAGAATTTTAGCCAGAGTTTGGACCTCCTCGTCTGAGCTCTGTTTCCTCACTGCATTCACCGACATCCCAACTCTGGTTGCCTGTAAAAAAGATGAAAAAATTTAATAAAAATGAAATATTCTTGAATGAACTAGACTTTTTACTACAATATTAACAGTCTGTAGTGTAAATATTTCCATAGAATCTTGTGATTCAGAAACAGAAAAAGGGGAAATCTAAGTGGAGCCAGAATACAGCCTTGTGGAACACCAAACAGAATATGGAAAACAAACTATTAGTACATTCTGCTTATCACTGTAACGGGCTTAGATATTATTATTATTACTTGAACAGTAATTTATTTAGTACACCCACAATCATAAGATACACATGCTCATGTTGGGAGCTCACATTGAGAAAATACAGCATTAACACAATAGACATTTATTCATTAGTAGTCATAATGTGTAATAGGTTTATAGTGTAACTCTTTTACTTTAATATAAATCCAGCTTCTATTTATAGGAATCCAACTAATCTTAAGATAAGTTAATTGTGCAAAAATTATATTGACTGAAGATAAATAGCATCAACGCTGATTATATGAGAAATAAGCATTATTAGCCTGAACCAAGATGGAGCCAGAATAGAGCCTTGTGGAACACCAAAAGAGACGAAAACAAACCTAGTTAAATAATTGCATAGCACAAAAACATTCTGTCTTTAGTTGTAGTTTTTTTGCTTGTATACAAATCTAGCTTATTTTCTAAGATCAAACGTAGAAACATAAAAATAAGCATCCTTTGCCTGATGAGATTGAATTGATGACAATTGAAATTGATTAGACAGAACTGAGATAGAGCCAGACTAGAGCCTTGTGTAACGCCAAGAGGATAAGACACTAAGAGTTATGTAAGCCTGCATAAACATGCGCACAACATTACCTTGCATCACTTATAACCTTGGATGAGTGACAGGTACGTTGTTGAATTAGCGACAACGTGCCTACATTACACATGTCGTAACAGGTAGTATATCTCTGTTCACATTTCACAATACAGTGTAACATGATAAAGTGCTTTAAAAATACGTTTAAAATTGAGTTGAATGAATTAAAATTATGGCCTAACAATAGTTGCTGTTCACCTGCAGTGTTTCCAAAGTCATGTTAATGTTCTTCAGTTCTTGCAGCAGTTCCAGAGCGCCTTCCTGTCAATAAATGCAAATATAAAAACATCTTAATTACAATATACCAACTAAGTATGTGAATTTGGGGTAAAGTTACAGTTGAAAATGAAAATAGAAAAATTCTGCAACTTTTGATGGATATTTTGTTAGAGGTGGTTATCTGTGGAACTGCTATGGAGCTTTAACTGTACAAAAGGAACCACAGCTAGTCAGAAGTGGGTAGCACGAGTTACATAAAAAAAATAATAAAAATGTACTTCTAAGAGTAATTTTACTGCATCATACTTTTTACTTGAGGAGATTTGTAAGTAATGCTACTCTTAGTTACATTGAGCCAGACTTAACCAGTTACTTTTTATTGTAACCATTAATTTTACACATTCAATGCTTATTTTTGTCAGAGAGAAGCTGCCAGTGGATCTACCACATGACGGTTTCACCAATCAGATGTAGCCATGCAGTCACATGACCAACACAAAGTGCAACAACATAGCTGCACCTTTCACACGTAGCAGACAGAATAAAAACAGGAAAAATGGCAGAGGCTACGGTCACCAGTGTTGGAAGTGAAGAGAATGAACACCTGGCCTCAGATACAAAGCATGTTTGGCTCACACACAGAGCAAAACAAATGCGACCTTGTGACTTCATTTGTTTTTTTTGTAAATATGCCATTTATTTACTATTTTATTTGATTAATAAAATGTAATAAAAAAGTATTGAAAAATAGAAATAACACATTTTACATTTTTGTCTGATTACTTTGTTCCTAAAAAATCTCTGTAATCTGACATTAAAATCAAACAGTTACTCAGTACTTTTAACCAAATACCTTTTTTTTCTTAAATAATATTTTGGATGGCTACTTTTTACTTCTACTTGAATACATTTTGAAGTAATGCTACTCTTGAATACAATTTTAAGCTACTCTACCCACCTCTGCAGCTAGTGCATACACCTAATAAGGCCTTATTATATTCATCTCATTACAGATTAATAGCAAGTGCCCAAAGAATTGTTTTTTCACTGCATGGTTAAAACTGTTAAACTGTCCTGTGGGTTACCTACACACTGGAGGTAAAAAAAGAAAATTCCCACAGAAAGTCAAGACCAAGAATGATAACAATTAAATAAGACTGTATTAAAACAAGGACCACTGGAAGAACAAACAGGATACTGCATTCCGCCATCAAGGACAACGCATGAGAAAATCTGGCCAAATATGTTAACAATGGATTTAAAAAAAAACAAAAAAAAAATCCAGGTGTGAATATTTCGTCATAAAACAATCCTTAGATTAGTTTTACCGTTTATGCCATTTTATAATCTAAATGATAAACAGTTAGCACAAAAGTGACCCTAAAGCAAGTTTATTTAACAGTCTCTTTTTTTTGAGAAATAGACAAGAAATTAGCAGAACTTTTTCAGTCTAAGGATTTTTTGCAACTTTTATCTTAATATTTTGTAATGCAATATTTCAAATGCGACCCGGCCCCGGATAAGCGGTAAAAGATGGATGGATGGATATTTCAAATGTGTTTCTGGAAATGTGTCTAACAAACACACAACACTGAAGCATATTATTAAGTGTTCTTTCAGATTCAAATAGAGTTGCAACCCTAAATACCATTTGTTTAAAGAAAAAAAAAATAGTTGCAAGAACTGAGTAATGTATTTAAAACTTGTGGCAGAAGTAGGAGGCTTTTTAAGTGACCTCTTATGAGCGAGATGTGAATTTGTCAAACAAGTGTAAAAGACTAAACAGACTTGAGTTGACAAATATAAACATGCTTTAGTCTTTCAGAACATCATCACTATTTCTGCACTCTTAGCACATTTTACATTTTATCCCAGAAATGATGTACACCTATTTAATGCTAAAATAATAAGAGGCACCAGACCAATGCTTAACACATGGGACCAGCATGAGTTGGGTCACTAACCTTTCACAAATATAAACCTACATTAAAAACATGGTAATTAGTATTTCTTTAAATGGAAAACCATACACAATATAGGATAATGGCAATAGCCTACAGCATTTGGGTCAACATACAGAACCAGGTCATATCTATGAACAGTATTAAGGATAACAATGCAGAGCCACAAGACTGAAACATCCTATTGCTTGGGTTGGTCCTAATGTCTTCACAGCACTTGTTTAAAAAAAAAAAAAAAGATTGTATATTGGTTAAAAAGAAACCACAATACACATGACGTGTTTGTAGAAAAGGTTAGCCTAACTGGCGTTTCTGATTGGCTTTTAATTTTGTTTAAACTTAAATAAGGCAAAGATATAATATAATCCGCCACACACACTCCACCTCGGCTGCAACAAGGCTTAATTAGCTCAAGGTGTGGCGCTTTAATTGGAACGTTTTAACCAACAATTGCTTTTCTCTTGTCTTTGAAAACATTTGCCAAACTGACCCCTTTTTATCCCGCTATGTTCCAGCTCACAAAGCGTGGCTTTCCAGAACTCTCTTTCAGCCCAAACAGTCCCATCACCTGACCGTGTTTTGTGCGTTTTGTTCGGGATGCAGCGGCTCCTTTCGGGTCGCCTCTCACCGTGTTCTTCTTGTGCACCATTTTGTCCAGCTTTTTGGCGATGCGCTCCACTTCCTGGTTCTTAGCCATGGCTGCAGTCCGCTGTGGAGACCCGCTCCATGGATGAGAGGGGAACTTTGTGCTGTGTCTCTCTTTAACGCTGTCTGTCTGCTGCTCTGTCTGACTCTCCAGCCGCTGCTCGTCTGTGTTTGTTATTGTGCGCCACTGTGGCCTCATGGGAGTTGGTGTTTTCTTGCAGTTCTACATCATGGGACTTTCAAAATAATGACCCCTGGCACAAAATTATCCCAGTCCCATCAATAAATAATAACATTGAATGATAATTGCCGTGTGACTAATATAAGTGCAATATAAGTGCACTGCGCCTTGAAAACATTATGAGGCCGAAAGCAGGAAAGTGATACATATACAAAAATATTTTACAGTTACCTTTAAAAAAGACTGAACTTCAATCAGCTAAAAGTAATCTACTAATTTTGTAACTAAGATGCACTTCATCGATGTGTCCACTAGATGTCAGTGCAGTGCAATGTGTTTTTGCGTCAGAATGAGAAAATGTTGCCAGTTGTAGGTGAATACACCACACAAGACACATGTAACAAAATATAAATAAAGTATTTACACATACATTATAGCACATAGTAACTGACTGTATACCAGAGACTCAAAGGTAAGAACAATTCAATTAAATATTCATGTTTTACTCATATTAGAGTTACATACTTATACCTATACCATACCTATCTATAGAGAAGGAACTGAGATTGTATAGGTACACGGTGCCTTTGGTTGGGAATATACAGTACATTATGTTTCTTCTTGAAGAATATACATTTTTCATCTTCTTGTGTTGTGTTTATTGTATGAAACTACTGAAAAAAGGAAGTCTGCAGTCTGGAGGTGTTTCTTTGATGCTTTTTAGATCAATGAAGCTGCTGAACCAGGAAACGGTCTCTTCTCTTGATCCATGGCCTCATTCAAACTCACCTCTGACGCCAGGAAGTGCTCTTCTACTCAATCCAGATCTATAAAGTCTTGGCTTTTGACGATCTGAAAGAGGAAGGGGCCGCTCTCCTTCATCTGGAGCAGTTCAGTCAGACCCTGGGCTCCAGGAAGTGTCCTTTCTACTCTCAGTAGATCTACGTATATGGGCTCAGTTCGTAATGACCTCAGCCCGGATGAGACCCCTCGATTGGATGGATCGACCCATTCTCAGGTCCTTCAGAAACAAGGCCAAGTATTGTGAGTTCCACTGCCCACTTCTTCCTCTTTGATGGTAAATGTGTCTCACAGAGTCTTATCAGAATTCACAGAAGGACAGAGGGGTTCATTTTAAATATGACTATTTATCTGAGTAATTTAACAACGTATTATGCAGAATTTTGAGGCAAATGTTTGAAAAACAAACCTGGCCCTTGCCTCTCCTAAATTCAAATCCAGATTTGCTTTTTAATGAACTTTTTAAAGAAGATAGCCACCTGTCAGTTAGTTTTGGCATATTTTCTTCAGCCCTGTGTAACATTTTCTAAAAAAAACATATTCTCAAAATCATTTAAATGGTTCTTAGACATGAGATCACACACAACATATAGATTAAAGTAATAGAAAAGTAATACAATAGTAATATAAAAATTACTTTAGCTAAATAATAGTTGCAAATTGTTGTAAATGCAGCAACAAGGCCTCTCCAATGTATTTATTTTGTGTTTACTGCGGTAAAATATTAATACGTTACATCAAAATAAATTGCTAGAACCTTTAGATCAGAGTTCAAGGTTAGACGAGTACGATTTACAGTCACCTTTATCTTGTGAATACATTTCACTCTGCTTCCTTTCCCTCCATTTCAGTTTTTCTTTTTTCTTTTTTGCTCTCAATAAGCAACCGTAGCCAGCGCACATACGTACTTCTAATTGAGTTTGGGATTGACCAAAAGCCGCTGTGACGTGTGCTGAACATTCTAACGTATTACGATACTTGATAAAAAGTCTTAATGACGTCTCAGGTTTTTTTTTTTCACATATCACAGGCTTCCAGTAAATTCAGGAAGGGTTATCAATTTCAAAACAACTCTTCCATTGTTGTGTTTTGCCTTTAACAAGCTGCTTACTGTTGCCAGAGCGTTAAAACATTTCCCTGTGATTAGTTTACTCGGGCATCCGCTCTGTGATGGGCTGCTCTCTCCATCAGCGCCACAGTTTGCATGTTAGGCCTTTATAAATCTGACGGGATCAACCGTTTGTCTTCATTGTGAGTTTATGAGGGGTGTTTGTTTGTTTTGTGGCAGGGGTCCAGCAGTCTGCAGCAGGAGACAGGAAGTCAGGACCAAGGTGGTGCTGATGTCATAACTCTGCGTAAATAGGACTTCTTTGTTACAAGGCCAAAACCTTCTCCCAATCTGCAAAGGACAGTCTAGCTCTGATAGATTTGTCCAGGGTAATGTTAAATAGACCCTTATAATAAATTACATATTCTGATGTTTTTGCCCTAAAATTATGGAGAGACTTTGAATATGTTTAGTAAAAAGGTTTAATGTGCTTTGTTTAAAATAATATTATAATATGAATGACTACTTTTTTGCTACAAAGTGTACTTCTCCAAACTAAAAAATTACAATCTGCCATGTTAACTACAATTTAAGCTTTAAGTGAGGCTCAGGTTTTAATAAAAGAAAACCAAATAATCTCTTTCTAGTCGAACCTTAGTGAAAGTGCCTTTAAATGTGGATTGTAGAAGGAGTGTGTGTTAATGACTTCCTCACTGCCAGGTCACAGCAGGACCCAAGTCCACTGGAACGCTGAGCTGTGTGTGTTTTATGAGCGTTTTTATGGTGTATGTGTGGACGCATCGGTGGGAAGACAAGGACAGCCCCACTCCCACACTTCCCTCACATCCCCTGCCCCTCTGTCACCAGCACAACACATTCAGCACAAGGACTGCATTAAAGTCACTGTTACCTGGCAATTCTGTGATAACGTTGGCTGTAATAAAGTCTATTTTATTTATTTATTTTTTTAAATGAATGAAAGTCAGTGGTCTTATATTGGAAATGTAATCTGCATCTTTGCCACCAGATGTAACTTAAACTTTCTATTCCACTTGTCCGTTTCAGTGTATACTATTTTTACACATTTTACAATGATTTTTTTTGTAACAGAACCAGGCTGTGAACTCCTGAGTCAAAATAACTACTACATAATTGGTGCAACCTTATTAACCAAATGCCACAATAACATCATGTGACTCTTCTGAGGAAGACAACAGGAAGTTAGTCGAAACATGTCAAGGTACGATACTCATGATTATTGGTCTGTTTATAAGAAACTAGGAAAAAAGAAATAGTGGAAGCATAAACATTAAATATAATTAATTAAATGTAAACAATGCATTTTGTTAGTTAGTGTAAATGTTAGAACGGTCGTCCTATAACCAGAAGGTTGGCGGTTTGATTCCCACTCGCTCCACAGTTCATACTGACATTGTGTCCTTTGGCAAGACACTTAACCCACCTTGTGTCCAGTGGTGTTCCAGCTGTAACACTGGTGAATAGTCGCTTTGGATAAAAGCGTCAGCTAAATGACTGAATGTAAGAATGTAATGTATGACAGCCTGACTCTCCCTCTGGCCTTGTCTGTTTATTGGCCTGTTTGTTTGTGAAGTTGTCACTTGTGTTGTAAGTGTGTCTTCATTTGTCATGCATTGTTTTGGTGGGACTCCTCTGGGAGCCTCTCAGAAGAATAGCTCTGGTGTGAAACTGCCACAGCGTTGGCTCCCTGCTTCTACTTCCTGTCCCGCAGCGTCCCACGTCCACCTCCACTTCCTTTCAGCGGGACCCCTGGGAGTTCACCGCACTAACATCACTCTGTCCATCACTCTGTGGGTCTGCGTGAGTAGTTCAGTGGGTTCAGTAAATACCAGCGCTGTGGGGCTGCTGTCAGGGCTCATCAAGGAAGTGTCACAAGCAAAACTCACTCGACCAATCACTGCTCTTTACTGTAGTGCATGAGTAACTATTCTGTACTTTTAATGATCTACTTCATTTGCTGCTTGTATTTGTTACAATTGAAAGATCTTACTTATTGTTTTTACATGAAAGTAGTAGAAAGTGATTCACGTCCAACAGAAATTAAACTACCTTGCTTGCCTTTTATTCAGTAATGAACATAATTCATCAAAATCAATGAGTTGTGCTCTCTTTAATGCAATCACCACAGCAAAAACTGCAAAAATGGGAAGTTATGAGTGACTTATTTGTCATGTAGTATAAAGAATATGGGTTAATTCGGAAGTCTGTAGCAAAATTTGGGTTCAACATAAAAGTTGTGGTGCAGTTTAGGATAAGATGTACCATAATAGGTTTGTTTTGGGATTCTATAACTGTATACTTCTCCAACCCAACAGTCAAAACATTCTGTTGTATAGGCAGAGCTGTCAGAAGTACTTTATGTGACACCTCTTGACATTTTGACCCACAGTAGTTAAACCATACAATACACTTGTTAACACTTGTTTAAAATTAAATTGACGTTCTCTTTCTTCGTTACGGCTGAATAATTATTTACTGTGAGTCGTTGAGGTTCTATAAGGTGAGCCGTCTCCACGAATCAGCGCCGTCTCAGAGTAACGTCTTTTGTCTGTTCTTCAGCATGCCTGCCCTCATTATGGACCGTACGAGGAACTACTGAGGGTGTGTGTGGATGTAGGTCAGTCTGCTGTGTGTCTTTGTGGGAGACTCGAGTGCTGAAAAGGGGCTCTAATCTCTAGACGTGTAACAAGTGAAAACAATGAGCACACATGGGCCGCTCTCTGTACCGGTCCCATAAAGCAGCAGCACAATTCCCAGAAACTGCCCACCTCTTCACTCACACACACACACACACACACACACACACACACACACACACACACTGCAGATGGCCTATCAGCTGTGTGCCGGGCGCTTTCCACGTGTGTCGCCCGGTGTTTTCATTGTGTAGGGCCTAAGTGCTGCAGGACAATACCGGGACGCACTAAACACAACGTGTGGAGGGTGTAGTGTCCTCTGTGAGGGGCATTGTTTTTTTGTTTTTTTCTCTGTCACAATGCACCGTCAGCTGTTCCTGAACCATGTGACCTTGTGTCATAAATGTCCACAGACTGGGCACAGAGGTCACAAATAAATACACACAGCATACAACTGTGTTAATCAAACATTAAACACTTTGAAGTTTACATTTCTTATACACTGCATTAAAGCTTTAGAATATAAAAAAATGGATCCTTCAAACAGGGATATGTCGATAAATTTTTTTTTTAATGGAAGCTAATGTAAAGCTTGCCAGTCGCCTGATTAATTACACTTTATGTAATAGAAAAATGTCAAATGTGGTGCATGCACTTGTGCCTTACAGCCAAAAGCACAGCGTGTCTGTAAGTTTCAGCTCTGTGATTAACTGGAGAGTATTCATGTTCGTGTTAATTCTGTGAGACTTATCAAACTCATAGATAGTGGTGTCTATGTTCACAACAGTAATGACAGTTTTCTGCTTAAAGCCATCCTTACCACTTTTACATTTGTATTTAAAAGAGGCAGGGAGCTTAAGAAAAAAAAAAAGGTTAAAACTACTCTATCCCACCATTTAGTTATTAAAGCCAGAAACTAAAAAAATATTAAATAAATAAATAAATAAATAAATAGATACAAGTTTGTACATCCTAAATCTCAAGTCTGGTGCGTGTAATGGTTAGCCTCTCTGCCTCACAGCCTGAAGCTCTGTGCTATCAAGGTTTCTCTCCAGGTGCTTGGCTTCCTGCCACCATCCTTAATAATAACGTCAGATGTAAGACTAGGGCTTTTTACTCATGGAAATCAACATGCACAAAGTTTTTGTTACATTTAGCGTCAAGCACAAATGCACAATCCAATCCAAATTTTGACTTGACATGCAAACAACCTTGTTATCTGTTTATTGGAGTATTAACCTCAGGGCACTCCGGCTTCCTCCCACCAGCCAAAGAAATGCCTGCAGTGGATGTTAACTGCTCTTAGTAGGCCCTCGAGTGACTGGTAATCATCCGATTTATGCCTAAGGCAGCAGGGTTTAGCTCCAACCACCTGCGACCCCTGATAAATGAATGAATGTTTGTGATCTCCTGGCCAAGTGTCAGGGAGATCATGGTTAGGCAGTCATGGCAATGGAAGCAACAAGAAAAACATCTACCCCTTGGTTTGGAGTCATGAAGATTAAGGATGTGTTGAATATTTAAAAACATACTGCGCTCTGTTGCATGTCATTTTCCTAACAGTTGGATACAGACCATCACATGACCGCTAATACATAACCACAGTGCACACAGTATGTATACAGTCAGCCAGATTTATATTCAAGTGACTGTATGGAAGCATTTAAATGAACACGCTCTCTCTGTATCCCTCCAATCCCCTCCCGCGCTCCTCAGCATTTTCTAAATACTTGCAGTGACCACAGAATACTTTCCCAACTTCTGCGGCTGACTAAACTCAACGCTGTTCCCCATCGTCCCTCTCATCCTCACATTTCTCCCTCTGTGAGCTCTGTCCCCAGTCGACACCATCTTCATTCCTGTTGTCTCTGCTTCTACTTGTCTTTGGCCTCTTTTTTACATTTAATTAATGTTGATGTGTCTTTATTTGTCAGCCAAACTCCTTCAACAGCTTTTTTTGCCTGTTGCAAATTCCTGAGTGTCCTTTGTCAGCCTCATTTTACATTAAATTTCAGACCAATTTGTTTAAAACTAAAAAAACGCTCGAGACACAACCTGACATTACCAAATAGGTAACAATACTTGGCCTTTTTAGTGAAAACACAGTGAGCACAAACTAAAAGAACCATCTAAATGATAGCAATGGCAACAGACTGTGGAACATACTTCCTGATTAGCGTTGATAATTAGCGTGCAGACATGATTGCTGCTTGTATTACTATCACACTTTTTATCAAGGATTTTAATATGAGATTGTTCGGCACATACCTGAAAGCTTTGGTCGACCACAGGCTCACACTAAATAAATTAAAGCTTTAAATAAAGCCAAAGTTTTTACTCCAGTTCTGGATATGATAAAAAAAAACGTAAACGTAAAGGGAGAAAAGAGAAGCAAAGTAAAAAGTGGATAAATATTGGCGAGTCACAATTGTAGGATCACACCACTCTGACACTGAACTCAGAGCTAAGTTGTAAGCTCTGAACTTTGGTTATATTTTTGTAGTTTTTTGTGTTTTGCAGTGACAAATTGGTTAATAAAATTAGAAAAGCTTGCTAAAACATGCATCTGAACAGTCACTGCCTTAAACGCTTTCCCAGGAGTTGGAGAAAAAGTTATATCAGGAGAAACACTTAGGGAACGTTTTGTGCAAATGTTTGTGTGAATGAGTCACATGTGTCAGTAAAAATGAAGTCCCATCTCTCAGGACACATTCCACACACAAGGTTGGACAGCACTACACTATAACTTATAAGGACCCATCTTAAGCTTGTGCCAGGAGCGAGCTGTCAGTTGAGCCAGCCAAAAGTTTCTGGGATATTTGTAACATAAACAAATGTGAGTGAAAATTATCGAATAAACACACACAAAAAAAAATGTATGAACACAGTTTAATAAAACTGACTCTGTATCTCGTGACCTGTTCTGAATGAATTTATGGAGCCAAACCTCACTGACCCGTGAGAGTCCTAGTTCCCCTTCATCATGTCTTTATTTGAAACAGTCACATGAAACATTACTCTCAAAACTGAGGAAAAGGTTTTACCAAAATATGAGGTTCAAGTGTTGCCCAGACATGAAAACACAGTTTATTTCCTGTTGGAGAACTACCAGGAAGCCTTGTACCAAAGATATTTAATGAAATTACAGGGTCATATATGCAGAAGACTAGCTGGTGGCTTTGATGGATATAGTATAAGTCTTTAACAACTAGATTTTTTTTTATAGAACTGATCTTAAACCACAGAGTGCCTGGAAAGAAGGAAATCCAAATAAAATCTTAGTGTGTTCTTTGGAAAGCAGTAGGCAGTAATTCAGGGTCTACACGATTTGTTTTAAATTAGGTAAAACCTGTAAAGCCACTGCGGTAAGTTCCTTTAAGGCAACCTCCTTGAAAAGTGTGTAGAACCCCAAACTGACTGCATTCTTTTACTGAAATTAATATCAGTATTAATACTAGTGTATGAAATAAAACCAGTGGAAGTATGGACACCATTCGTAAATGACTATGATTAAAACAAGGTTTTATTCAGTGACTTATAGTGGCCTGTTGTGCTACTGCAAAGACATATTTCTCATGTGTCCTGAAAGTCAAATATACAGTGCCTTGCGAAAGTATTTGGCCCCCTTGAACTTTGCGACCTTTTTTACACATTTCAGGCTTCAAACATAAAGATATGAAACTGTAATTTTTTTGTGAAGAATCAACAACAAGTGGGACACAATCATGAAGTGGAACGAAATTTATTAAATATTTCAAACCTTTTTAACAAATAAAAAACTGAAAAATTGGGCGTTCAAAATTCTTCAGCCCCTTTACTTTCAGTGCAGCAAACTCTCTCCAGAAGTTCAGTGAGGATCTCTGAATGATCCAATGTTGACCTAAATGACTAATGATGATAAATGGAATCCACCTGTGTGTAATCAAGTCTCCGTATAAATGCACCTGCACTGTGATAGTCTCAGAGGTCCGTTTAAAGCCCAGAGAGCATCATGAAGAACAAGGAACACACCAGGCAGGTCCGAGATACTGTTGTGGACAAGTTTAAAGCTGGATTTGGATACAAAAAGATTTCCCAAACTTTAAACATCCCAAGGAGCACTGTGCAAGCAATAATACTGAAATGGAAGGAGTATCAGACCACTGCAAATCTACCAAGACCTGGCCGTCCCTCTAAACTTTCAGCTCATACAAGGAGAAGACTGATCAGAGATGCAGCCAAGAGGCCCATGATCACTCTGGATGAACTGCAGAGATCTACAGCTGAGGTGGGAGACTCTGTCCATAGGACAACAATCAGTCGTATACTGCACAAATCTGGCCTTTATGAAGAGTGGCAAGAAGAAAGCCATTTCTTAAAAAATATCCATAAAAAGTGTTGTTTAAAGTTTGCCACAAGCCACCTGGGAGACACACCAAACATGTGGAAGAAGGTGCTCTGGTCAGATGAAACCAAAATCAAACTTTTTGGCAACAATGCAAAACGTTATGTTTGGCGTAAAAAACACAGCTCATCACCTGAACACACCATCCCCACTGTCAAACATGGTGGTGGCAGCATCATGGTTTGGGCCTGCTTTTCTTCAGCAGGGACAGGGAAGATGGTTAAAATTGATGGGAAGATGGATGGAGCCAAATACAGGACCATTCTGGAAGAAAACCTGATGGAGTCTGCAAAAGACCTGAGACTGGGACGGAGATTTGTCTTCCAACAAGACAATGATCCAAAACATAAAGCAAAATCTACAATGGAATGGTTCACAAATAAACATATCCAGGTGTTAGAATGGCCAAGTCAAAGTCCAGACCTGAATCCAATCGAGAATCTGTGGAAAGAACTGAAAACTGCTGTTCACAAATGCTCTCCATCCAACCTCACTGAGCTCGAGCTGTTTTGCAAAACTGATAGAGACATACCCCAAGTGACTTACAGCTGTAATCGCAGCAAAAGGTGGCGCTACAAAGTATTAAGTTAAGGGGGCTGAATAATTTTGCACGCCCAATTTTTCAGTTTTTTATTTGTTAAAAAAGTTTGAAATATCCAATAAATTTCATTCCACTTCATGATTGTGTCCCACTTGTTGTTGATTCTTCACAAAAAATTACAGTTTCATATCTTAATGTTTGAAGCCTGAAATGTGGCAAAAGGTCGCAAAGTTCAAGGGGGCCGAATACTTTCCCAAGGCACTGTACAGAGCCCCCGACGTCACCCCAAGGAGAAAAAACTATAATTCGTGTCGACAGATTTTCAATCCGTTCCCTCAGTTTATAAACCGTACCCACAAATTCTTGAATTGTTCTCTTAAAATGATTAAACAAATAATTTATAAAATTGCTGGGGCTTTGATGATTAGAAAATATTAATAAAGTGCTTGCTTATTTATTGTTTACTGATATTCTTATATAAAGAGGAGTATGGAGTATGGTAGTTCTAGTTTGGTCACATATCGTTACAAGTAGCCTATATAATCACTTAAAACATGCAGCTAAAATAATTGAATGTATTTTACTTAATACATAATAAAACCATGTGCAGTTTCAGACAATAACAGTTACAAATAATAATTAGTTACCAACTTAACCTGGGAGCCTGTGCTGTTCGTCTAAAATAAGAGAGGAGCCACAATTGTGTGAGTACAGTTTACAAATCCGTCAGCATAAATTATAAACCTGTGTATGATTTATACTAATGGAAATGCTGCAATCGATTATTATATTTTCTCCTTGAGGTGACGTCAGGGGCTTTGTACAAATAATCTTAGTGTCATTGGCTGCAGTGAGAGGCCCAGACTCTGTCAGAGCGTCTCGAAAACGACGCCCCAGAAGCATCAGATAAAACACACCATTTAGAATTTGAAGACCTAAGATTTGAATTAGCTAAATATTAGCATCTAAATAAATTAAATCAAATGTACATATTCTTATAATGCCCAAATGCACCAATAAACATTACCTAACAATAATTTAGCATCAACGGTAAAACTTTAAAAAAGTTTGAAGAGTTTATTTACCATGAACAGATTTACATCACAACAATGTGTTTTAGTATTTGGACCTACATATACGTAAGGGAAAGGTCTGGTACGCCCCGGAGCCACCATCAGAATCAAAAGACAGGAGCCTCCAGTGACATATTTCATGTTTTAGAGCTTAGCGCCCACTTTGTTCCTAAATCAGTGTTAAAACCATGCCAGCAATAGCACCTACAATTACACTTACCCTTCGCTGTGCCCGGCTTTAATCACATGTCGTCTCTCTTGATTTAAATTAGGATGTTTTTTGGCCTCAGAAATTACTCGAAACCAACACCGTTATTATCCCATTACACCCATAAATCACTTTCTCTGCCTTTAACCGCACTCCAAACAGCTGCAGCCTCTGGAAAGCGCTAAAACACTACTTAGGCTTCAAATGAGAGGCTCTAGTCGAGAAATGGCCTTTTGTTGTTGTAACAAATGGAGCAGCCAACAGAGAAAACTAACTGGAAATCATTCAAAGTATATATATTTTGTTGATATTAAGTGTAATTTTGAGAGATTTTCCTGTTTTTTTGTTCCCAATAATTAAATTTTCTTTGATTGTTTTGGAGCTGCTTCACTGCTGTCAACAATTTATATCAATGTTTTCCAGCTGTAAACCCATTTCTGACCTGCTGGCATCCATCAACAAGTCAAACTAAATGAAACACTGCACTTGATTCGTTAACACTGCTCAAAATGATCATGAAACTTGGAAAAGATAAGACGACTAGATTATGATATGAAAAAACACCACTGTTATCTGACCTCTAAATCACTTTCTCCTTCAAAACAACTGAAGAAGACAAGGCTGAGAAAGAAAATGAGCAGTACAGTATTTAGATGAGAAAACAGTGGTTTGTGTTCACACATAAGTCATACTTTGCAAAGAAAATAGTTCATAAAATGGAGTCATATTTGGGTGAAAACCAGAACCACAGTTTGTTTCTGTTTTCAATAGACTCACACAAACAAACAAAGTGCTGAAATATGAAATATGAGGATTTGCATCTTAACACAGCTTATGAATTGAGCTAAAAGACGCCAATGCGGCTCAAAAATATTCTATTTGACAGTGCATTATTATTATTATAAATTGCATTATTTATCGAATAATGGGGGCGGCAGTAGCTCAGTGGGTAGAGCGGTCGTCTTTCAACCAGAAGGTAGGCGGTTCGATTCCCGCTCTCCCCACAGTTCATACTGTCGTTGTGTCCTTGGGCAAGACACTTAACCCACCTTGCCTCCAGTGACTGTAACACTGGTAATGTAATGTAATGTAAGTCGCTTTGGATAAAAGCGTCTGCTAAATGAATAAATGTAAATGTAAATGTAATGTCTGAGGTAATAAATGTGCCCATCTCTTTATGGCTGAGAAAAAAATATTATTCATGTTAACTCACCGTATTGACTTTAGAAATGATAATGATGGGGTTTTCAATGTTCTAGTGTTGTTAAAGGTGTTACAGAAGATGTTTTGTTTTATACACTTTTACAATATTACTTGAAACTTATATTTATTTGGCGCACTGAAATTAAAATGATTAATGTACATCATCTTTGGAGGTGGTGTCTTAAAAACCGATCAGCCGATGGTTAGCGCGGTGCCCTCTGGCTTGTCAGTCAAAGTTACGTACGTATGTTACGTTATGCAGCGTGTTCCAGTTCCAGCGTAGACTGGGAAAGATACAAACTTGTGTTCTGACAATGTAAAGCAACAGGAAGTCCTGTCGTGTTAGTTAGACTCCCACTCGTAGCTCCAAGCTGTGATTGGCCAAAGCTCCCGACACAAGCTAATAGTTCTAATCTATTATAATCCTCTATAATAACAGTAGAATCAGTAAATCATAAAACGTTTTTTTTCTCAAATGATTGTTTTTACAAAATTCTATTTGGGGTATAAACTATTTTCCTATTTTCCACTAGAAACAAAAAGTAGAGTGTGTTTAAGTGAAGTCAGAGTTACAAAGTTAAACATGGCTTAAACTAATGCAAGTCAGAATAAAACACAAAAGCAGTGAATTCAGAGATTATGCTGATGCTGCAGTTTTCAATGTGGTTTAAAATGTTCCATTGTTTGGGGCTTCTGTTTGTGTTTTTGGATGTAGCCTTCATATCTGTCGAGTCTGTACCCAAACAGTCTTTCTAGTCATTTCTTTCTCTAATGTCATGTCTTTAGCCTTCACTGCACACAATCATAATGACCGAGGTCTGAGTCATCTTCAGTCTTTTCTCCGTTCGGTCCAGACAGCTGTTGGGCAGAGCAGCACACGTCACACAGAGGGTGATTATGCAGCGTTTGGTGGAATTTAAAAGAGTGTCTGGACGGGACGGAGGTGGGGCTGGTTCACGGCTCGACAAACAAAAGGCATCCCATCGACCGGCTGAGTGTTATTCTATCACAGAAGCTAAACTGAACTTTAATTAATGATCACAGCTGACCGCACATTACTGGGACATTATAATTATGGGATTATGACACTTAGCGGCTAAATCAATTCTGTCTGTGTCCAAACAAGTGCAGCCCAGTGCTGAGGCTCACAGCTGAGTGGAGACTGAATGGTCCTTGAGTTTTGAATGAGTGGTTTTAGTGAAGGACCTGGCTTATGATTTATTAAAAAGAAAGATTTTTGCAGGATTTGTATTTTTTAATTCTATAAAATAAAGGGAATGAAGGATTGTATTGATTTGGTTGTACCTGTTTAATGCAAGGTAATTAAAACTATTGCCAAACCTAGCACACGTCGAGGTAGAAAATGTTTATGTCATAGGGTTGGTATGGTTCAAATAATAAGTTACAAAGAGAAAAGGCCTAAAGATGGATTTATTTCTGTGATTTAGAGGTTTCATCATTTAAGATCATAACAATTGTTTTCATTAGATCACACAAACTGATCTCGAAACGAAGGTCTGCCATTGATTTTATTCAGTTTTTTGTGTTGTGACATATCATTAATTTCTTTTTTTTCTTTGTCATCCGGCCAGATATAAATAAAACACAGTGTCGTGGCTTTTTATCAGAGAAGTGAAGATGGTGTTGACAGTAAATCAGTGAGTGTCATAAAACATAACTGAACACATGTCGTCCGTTGTATTTATCATGTGTGGGAACGGCAGTACATTTGGTTAGATCTTTAAGGTCGTGTCAGGTCTCTGGGGTTTTTGTAATGCATTGGAATTACTGAGATATGATGGACTCTTAACTGTTATTAGTAGTATGTATAATGTATGTTAGTGTGTCTGAGGGACAGTCTGGTGCAGGGCATCTTTTCTTTCATGATTAATACTCCTGTACATGGTCCCTGTCAAGAAATAAACTATTCAACTAAACTAAAAACTACTGCAATGTTGATTAAGGTTATCTCTCAAACTTTCAAAAAGATCTGTGTGCTACAGGTTCACATATTTATCTGTTCTGTTGAGGTGGTGGAACATACCCTATACCCAGGACTACCCTATACCCGGAACAGGAGACTGCTGAAGTTCTTATGCAAAAGTTAGATATGACATATGTCAGAAACAGGCATTTAGCTTTAGCCCAAGACTATATATGTAAATACAAGTTTTGTTCATATTATTTTAAATGTATTTTCAAATTCCATAGAGGCATGCTGTTTTCCTAAATGCTCAGTTAGTGCATGCTTGTTGCAGTTTTGTGCAATATGTCTAAATGTATTTATGGTAAAGACAGTAAAATGTATTAGTTGGCACTTTAAACAAATGGCTATTTTTTGCTTCATCACAGAATAGCATATTGTAAAGGTGTGAGAATTTTTTTTTCCATTTAGATCGTTGTTCATTCAAATAAGTAAGCTTTTGTCTCCTAAGTCATCACCTAGTCTTTAAGGATGTATGTCTCACGTAGAAGAGGCTATGCACCATTTGTCCACGTTAAATAAAATACACAGAAATTATGTGCTCAGTTGGTTCAGTTTAATTTTTATTATAACAGAAGAGGTGTAATAGGATTTTTGGCGGGTGAGGGGTGCAGCATGGCATGTTGTTAGTTGTTTTTTTATGAAAATATCTGGTCACTTTTTTTTTTTGCAGTACATTTTCAGTGAGTAGTATTAGCTAACAGTGAGTAGACTTTTTCAAATGTTACTCATCAAATGCTATGTAAAACCTTGTTGCTATTGTTTTAACCACATATACAGTAATTTTTCACTCTGTGCCTTTCTTAAAAACGTAAAAAGTCCTGACTCAATGAGCGACTGGGTGATAATGCTATGACTCAAGTGACATCTAAGGTCAGGGCTTTCCACTAATTCTTACATTTGTTTTGTATCTGATCAGTTCGATTGGTAGATTACATTCCGGACGCCTCAGTGGCCTGTCCCGTCCCTTATCGTGGCCTCTGCACTCATTAAACCCGGGCCAGTGTTTGAGTGTGCCTCAGTCTGATAGCATTGACTCCAGGAATCACTGCATCTCATTCAGCGGTTCCCACAGGCTCGCCACAAAGAGAGAAAAAAACTCCACTCAAACCACAAAAGAAAAAAATAGACTTCACTCGAAAAGCCACAAGAATAAAAAACACTTATCACCCGCCCAAACCCACGTCGGAGTCAAACAATCCCACTCTCACTCGCTGAGCCCCTCCCTGCAGGAGTTTTTCTTTTCAGGACCGTTTTTGTCCTCGCGTCTGATTGGCAGGAGATATTCGCTCGCTGACGGAAATGAAAGCGGCTCCGGAAAATGTGTGGAGTTTACAGAAAGCAGGGCAAAATGATGGAAATGATGTAAAAATGAAGATAAGTGTAAATGAGCAGACTAAACAGGGCCAGGGACTGTTTGGGAAACAAAGAGTGAATACGTGAAAAAGTGCATTGCTCATTTTTCTGCGTGTGTTTAAAAGAGTGGGACGTGACAAAATAGTTGTAGATCATGACCTTAATGTGTCATTTGTCAGTTAATGTTTAAGTTTACATATAATATAAATGACTTTGCAGTAAGCAGGATTTAAAAGGTTTAAAAGCCATAAATAAATCTAGGACATATATGTAATAAAATGTTTACCATAATGTCCCTTAATGACAAAATGGTAGCTTTTAAAGCCTGTTGTAGGCAGTGTTAATTTTGACACAAAATTTTAATTTAGTTTTAGTCTTAGTCTTTTGACTATAATTCTTTTTAGTTTTAGTCAAGTTTTAGTCATCTGATTTGTTTTAATTTTAGTCTTATTTTAGTCGACTAAAATTGCTTGTTATTTTAGTCAACTAAAATAAGACTAAAATGAATAACAGATTTACTAGACAATTTTTTACAATATTTTTTAAGTTTGGTATAGAAAATAAACTTAACCAAAATATATAAAACACAAATTCAACTTTATGTCAACACAACGGTGTCTTTATTTCAATTCAAAAGCTTTTATGCAGCAACAAACACTGTCATGGTAATGTAAACAATAACTAGCTGCCAATTCACCATCAATAAAAGAAAAATAAAGTTAGGTCCAGGACCTTAAAGCTTACAGCTGAGCTGAACAATAAGTGCAAACATTTTTAATTTCGAATCTAAAGTGCACTGAACGACATTTTCTTCTTGCTACCACAATGCTGGCAATTCAACCACAGAATAGTAACACTTATTTACCTCTATTCATTTTCAAGAAAGCACTTCGTGCTAAAGTGACTTTTGCTCTGTTACGCTTTCCCTGGTTAGGTCACCTGTGACATTTTGTCTCTTTGAATGCCGTCTTCCCGGGAGCTCAGTCAAATAAGTCAGTCTCTGATTGGTTCTCTTCTTCTCATGCAGTTTCGCCTGTTCCTTTCTTCTTCTTCTTCTCTAGTATTAATAGCGGATCGCAATCAATTTTTTCGGTGCATACCGCCACCTACTGTACCGGAGTGTGTTCGCCTGTTCCGTTTTGCGGATTGGTTCTTTTGTTCATCTCTCCCGTCTGCTAATTGGATTTTCGTCACAGTCTATTTTCGTCTCATCCTTTATTCGTTGACGATAATGTCAATCAATTTAGTTATAGTTTTAGTCTCCATCAGTGACTTCTTTTTTAGTTTTTGTTTAGTTTTCGTCCGCAAAAAAATATTCGTGACGAAAATAATGACGAAAATATTTCGTCAACGAAATTAACACTGGTTGTAGGTCTTTCAGTGATACCCACCTTTATTTAATAAGAAAAGAACAAAATAATGACTATCTAGCTGATATCATCAAATCAGAGTGCATACATTGTAAAACTAAATTGCTCAGGAACAGTGAATAATTATTATGAAAAGAACAAGAAAAGATCAGGGAGAATAGGGCCAATGCTTCACGTCACAGAGAAAACAAATATTATATCATTTATTCCTTCATTCCTTTTCCTTCCACTTGGTCCCATTAGCGGTCACGGGTGACTGGAGCCTATCTCAGCATCTTAATGCATGTACAGCAACAATACACATACAGTACATATAGTTGTCCTGAGGATACTGCATTTCAATTTCAATCATAAAGTTTTTCTCAGTTTCCAAGATCTGTCCTTGGAGGGATCCATGTCACCGCCGGCTGCTGAAGCCTGTTCCAGTCCGCTCCTCCTCCAAAAGAACGCTCTGTGCTCTATGTGGATAAAATATCAAGGGTGTGTGACGTTTTACTTTTCATGTGGCGTTAGATGAATGAAAGTGAGATGGGTCTACACTGGCAGCTTAGCAGCACATACCAGTCTGAGGGAACTGATGTGGATGTGGAGCCAAAAACATGCGGTTTTCAACAATGCACAGTGGGGTTTCTCTGGATTCCACTTTAAACAAACTTACAATTATATTTTTTCAGATTCTGTGTGAAAATAGGCCTGCCTTCTGTGAGTCCTGTAATATACAACAGAGAGACACAAGAGTGTTAAAAGATCCATTTACTTCAACAACCACATCTGCATTTCGTTGCCTTGTACCTGTACTTGTGTAATGACAATAAAGTTGAATCTAATCTAATCTAATCTAATCTTTCTATTGTTGCCTGCTGTGACTTGACGTGCACAGGTTCTGTGATGGTTGTATCCTTTAGAGACATAATCATCGTTTTGTTTGTGAATCACACCAATGGTTTTCTTTCACTGTAATAATTAAGACTTAAATAGTTCATAAGAAAAGAAAATTGCATTTAGTTAAACTCCTCAAACATCACTCTTGTCCATAATTAAAAAAATACTTTTGTGTTGAAGGACCTTTTTGTCCAAAAATCTTAATGTGAGAAAAGTGTGGCGCTCTAATAACTGTCAACAGAGCCCCGTTTTAGTTTCATTGTGTTACTTTTACTGTGTCATTCTGAAGTCAGTCCTTTCTTCTGTTCTTTAACTCCATTAATCTTTTTACTGGGTCTCTTCCAGTGTCGTCTGGGTCTGCCTTAAGGTCTCCTCTTTAATTATTCAGAGAAGTATCTGTAAAAATCAAGTGCTTTTCATCTTTAAAGAGGATTTTATTTTCCTGTTTCATGTCAAGAAAACAAATGAATTTTAAATGATTTTAATGATATTTAGGTTCCATTTTGTAAGTTAAAAAGTTACAAGTTACATGATGTGGTTTAAAGCTTTACAGCTAATGGCAAACAATGTTCTTATTATGTAACATTATTATGTAACATTTCTTATGTAATGAAACAGAACTTTATTTATGGGAAATTATTATTTTTGTGAGTCTTTTCCATTGAAAAGAATACATGAGTCAAAGGCCGATTTTGTCAGTAATGATCAGAGGACTGACGTTTTTGTCTCCAAATGTCAGACCTGGACTTAAGTAGGGCAGGACTTTCCCCTTGAAGCAGCAGTCGGTGAAGGTGAAGATGAGAGCTGCAGTATCCACATCATGAAAGGCAACCAGACCCCTGTCATAGTCCACAAACACCCCCACCTTCTGAGGAGCCGACTTCAGGGAAAGACGGACAGAAGGGTCAGTGAGAGCGTTGTACTCATCTCCTTTTCTTAAAGAGATGCTCCAGTATCCATTCGGAGGAACAAAGGTGACCTTATTCTTTCTGTTGATGGATTCATTGGCACTCCTGAATCCACACCAATGGTTTTCTTTCACTGTAATAATTAAAATTGATCAGAAACCCATCCACCACATCCCAAAAGAATATTTTTCAAATCCACACAATAAACCTCTTTCTTATTTCTAGACCCAGTTAGTTTGGGGTGAGCTGTGTCTCGGTCCAAAGTAATATTCACAGCAAACTGTTGAACTCTCTTCAGTTCTGCCTTAAATACTTTATTAAATTGTTCATTGAGAGTGTCCTGCAGCGCAGACAGAGCTCTGGCGGCTGTGCCCTCAAATGAATCAGGCATTTGAGTGTCCGGTGTGAGAAGTCATAAAGAAAGAATTCAGACAAATAAACCTACATACAACATTTTTGAAAATGGACAGTGTACATTAATCAACATTAAACAACATAATCTTTTTCCCAGTCGTAAAAAAGCAGCCTAAATATAAAACACATGCAGCCTTAAATAATAGGCATTGTAAAATTACACAATGTACAGTCAATTTACAGTTAATAACATATCTATACATAAAATGAATCACGTAAGTAGAGCATGAAAGCACACAAATCTTAGTCTCATTAATTGCTTCTCTTTAGATGAACTTTATAGAACAAGTACTGACCATGTGCAAATATTTCTGTTAATTCAATCCAGTACATCTGGTGATTTATTTTTTTGAGTTTGTACTCCTGGTCCGACCCATGGACCCACCCTGAACCCGTCCCTCTCATTCTTCTTGACATTAGCTATGACTATAAATGCTGCTCCACTTAGCCTTAACCATTTCACTGAGTGAGCCCAAGTCCAAGGTGTCCCAGGCACCAGTTTGTGGAGGAGTGTTTCACAAAGTGTACTTTGAAACATCAGGATGTGAAACATCAGGGAGGAGATGTAATGCCACAAAACATTTATTTTACCGGCTTGTCCTTTCGATTGTTTCTCAATTTCTTTTTCAAAGACAAATCATCAATTCAGACAATGTTTCAGGGCCAACACTCTGCCAGGACTCTGCATGTACCCTGCCGAAGACCCGGAATAGGCGACACATGCAAAAAGAATGAATTTCTATGTATCAGAGACAGCGTTTATCAATCAAAATGTTTTTACTTGAATCTTGCACCAGCAGTGTAGCTTTAGCATTTAAAACTCTGCTTTGGCTGCCTGTCCACATAAATTAACTTAATCATCCGAGACATCTTCCTCATTAAGTTCACAGCCTGAACCGCAGTCAAACCACTGGGATGTTCCTCGGTGTTAACCCCAGCCCCATCTGTGGATATCAACCCCCCCACATGCAGACACTTTCCCACACAGTGTACGCCAAAACTGTTATTAGCATCAGTCTGACAGAGTTTAAGCGCATGCGGCAGATGCAGCTGCTAATTTAGACAAATATCCTCCAGAATGTGACTTTAATGAATAAGTCAACAGCTTTGCAAACTTTTTAATTGCAGCTAAGATTGCTAATACATATGCAGAGCTATTTATGTGACACCATCGGGCATCATGGTTGACTGAGTAGTATGTTTATCCGTGCACCTTCCTGTCATTTTCAAACCCAAAAGTCGGTCATATCCCTGGTTTGTCTGCAGCTTTTATCACATTAAACCACATCATTTGACAACTTGATTTTTGTACTTCATCTTCTGTGCTTGCTTGTAATCAGGAGGACTGGTATGCTTTGACTTTTGGCAGACGTCGCACGTATATTTTGAGGAAAGTATGTATAAATGCCTGACATTTTTTCACTTACAGTAAATATACATTGGGAAAAAGCTAGAATTAAGTTCAACCACATTTTATCCAACTGTAGATTACGTTTTATTATAACATTGATTTTCACATTTAAGTATAAGACAGTTTTGTCAGTTTATTGTTGACACATATTTTATGGAGATGTTTTCTTTGGTTAGTGAAAGTCAGAATGTTAAAGGCACACTTTTAGTATTGAGTGAGAATTCACTTAAGGGACAAACTTTTGCAAAAGGTTTAGGCCTTTATAATCATTAATTTTCTTAGTCCCGTTAGGGGTCACGGGTGACTGGAGCCTATCCCAGCAGCTTTGAGCCTGAGGCGGGGTACACCCTGGACAGTGGCCAGTTGGTCGTAGGACTGACATTTAACGGACAGACACTGACAGACAAACATTCACTCTCACATTTATTCACGAGGGACACTTTAGAGTTGCCAGTGAACCTGTACATGCATGTGTTTTATCGACCAGGAGAGAACCCACAGTAACACGGCGAGGACATGCACACTAAGAAATAAACTTCAGTTTTAATTAAAAATTAAGTAATTGCTAAGCTTCACACTGTGAATACTTTCCAGATACACTGTAAATATTGTACATTCTGAATACATGGATGAAAAGCAACAGCAGTGAGACTTGTTGGACAAAGGAATAAATGAATAAAATGACAAATGACTTGTGCAATACATGAAACCTGCCAAACATGATGCTTAGGAAACCTTCCCAAGATGCATCAGTGTTGTATCTCTTGACCTTTGCTACCGCCTTCCTGTGCGTTTTTGTGTGTGTTCATTTCTGAGAAAAAGCCCTGACGTTTCCTGAATTCCTCTCACTTTGTCATAAGCTAAAGCCAAACACCTCTTTGGAAAGAGATGAGAGGAACGGGTCGAGGTTCTGCCACAACAAGTTGAAAAAAGTCAAAAAACTTGTTGTGTCATGAAATCAGGAGGCAAGTCTTGTGAGAATCGAAGCGTGAGAGTGAAATAATGGCTACAGTAAATGACAGAGGAGCTGAGAAAAGACAACAGAGGACAGACATAAACAAGCGATCGAGGCGTTGTGTTGAGTGGGAAAGGTCATATATTGTCCTGTGGCACTGCCATGCATTAATTACAGAAGCAGAAATGATAAGCTCCACAGTGCAGCTATGAATAGACAGACACAGAGACAGACGGACGGAGAGCTGACACTGCAAACGGATGTCGGCCACTGCTGGATTTAACTTCAGGACTCAGCACTTTCTGGCTATTTTTTAATGTCAACATTCAGCGTTGTCTGTCAGGCTTTAAAAAAAAATGACAGTAGTAATTTCAATTGAAAGCCATTAAGAAAGACTCAAAGAGTAAGATTAAAAAAAAAAATTACTTACTAACTGCAAATAGTTAGGGGACAATCGAAGAGTTTGGCCAATCACATGCTCGCTTGTTGTGAGGTGGCAAAGAGAAGGAACATGAAATGAGGATAATCAATCATGTAATGTTTAATGAGGCAGAGATACCTCGTAAGTAAGGAACTGGTATACACACAGAGATGGGGCTCGGTAGATGTGCGATGGGCTCGGTAGATAGAGAAGGTTGTCCAATAACTTTGGATCACCCACCTGACATTTATACTTTCGAACTGTCCTTGAATGAATGTGTGTGTGTGTTTGTGAGAGAGTAAATGGAAGCTTGATGTAAAGTGCGTTGAGGCCCCAAGAAAGAAGAGAAGCACTATATAAATGCATCCATTTATCATTTTATGAAGCATATAACATTTTTTGATTCAATAAATGTGCCTCTGCAGTCGACAAATGCTGACTAACATTGTTTGGTTGCACACTTTTTCACTTTACAACAACTGAATTGAAATCAGATCAGAACAGTCTTACATAAAGTAATTAAACTGACACTTAAATGAGCTGACCACAACAATTATTCATGTCAACAGTGCAACGTAGCTGACTACAATAGATGCACCCTCTCCCAAAATAACACTTTATTTTTGATTTGGAAAAATTTAGGCCCATTTTTAAAAACTTCAAAAATAAGACTTCTCCAAACTACAATTAAAGCTAATAATAAACCATTTAACTCATTTAAGCCTCCACTTTCCTCATATTTATGAAATGATTCACGTTGAGGTTGGACCGACTTTATACAGTCCAATGTGTTGGGGCCGACGCGGCATGTAAAGCCTGTGTAAAACCCCAGTTCAAGGGGAATTTGGAGAAAATGGTTCATTTTCTCTATCACACCCATGCATTTTACATCATAAAACATCACACATAAACATATAAAGGCCAGGCAAAATTCACAAACAGAATTATTTTCTCATTGAGCAGCTTTGTTTGCATCATACAGTGGGTTTCCAATGACTTTGATGGGATTGTGGAAATCTGCTCGGAGCCCAGTTGGCATGCCAAAATGGCTGTAAGATGTTTTATTCATGCAACATCAGCATTTAGCAGCAAAAAGACCAGAAATAACCAAGTTAAAGTGGCATGGTGCACACGATGTAGGTGCCAGTGTCACCACACAATTACTCTTCAAACACAGTAATTAACACCTAATTGAGGGACTTTAACAGCTTTTAATGTGGGGAGTCACAAGCACTGTGGCTTTGCTTTCACTTTTTAAGACTTTTCTGGCATGTTTGGTTGTAGATTTTGATATGAAGAACAAGAAACAGGCTCCATCCAGGCTGTTTATCCTAGAACCATGAGTGGGCACCGCTAACTAAGGTAAACAACATCAGAAAGATTGTGCTCAGGTGCAGAGACGAACAAACACTAACAACGACAATAATAAAGAATAAGAGATAATAAGTACAAGAATAAGTAATGACGGTAATAATAGTTACTCTTAGCATCAGTCCAACTGCATTTTATGCATGTGACATTATCCACTGTCTGTTGTTCATTTCAGCTGTTTCAAGTTGATTATTGAAGTTGAAATTTGACCTCAGTGACTAATTAGTGGACTGCTCGATCAGAAGCTGTTACCATAAAATAAACTAATCTAATATTGACTGTAATGTTATAATTAAATAATTGACTGAGGCTTTACAAAGCATGTAATTAATATCTATAGATGTTAAGATAGAAATCATTTTTACAATGGAGCACCATGTCTTGTCTCCAACAGAAAAGAAGTTACAGCAAAGTTGAAGGTTGTGACAAAATGAACTCTGAACTTTCTGTGTAGCCTTGAAATTGTACCACTCTTTTGACACATGGTGTGTAAGAGTTGTCTTACTTGGTGTGTGTGTAGGTGTGTGTGTGTGTGTGTGTGTGTGCGTGTGTGCGTGTGCGTGTGTAGGTGTGTATGTGTGTGTGTGTGTGTGTGTGTGTGTGTGTGTATGTGTGTGTGTGTGTGTGTGTGTGTGTGTGTGTGCTGTGTAGGTGTGTATGTGTGTGTGTGTGTGTGTGTGTGTGTGTGTGTGTGTGTGTGTGTGTGTGTAGGCGTGTGTGTGTGTGTTAGTGACAGCGGAGGGGGATTCCTGCAGAGTCCAGAGCCAGCAGTGATTGTCCCATTCATCACTGCACACATTTCCCTTCTTCAAGCTCTAAAATAGATCTCTGTGTGAACATGACCTCTCACTCTCACACTCATTACACTCAGGACACCCATTGTGACTCTGCTGTTGTGTGTGCTCTTATATCACACAGTGAGGACTACAATAACTGTAATCCTGAAATGATTTTTCAGTTTATATTTGTGATGTATTAGGGTCGAAGACAAGTGTGATGACATGTCAACTAATGTAATGTGATGTGTGCAAATTAGCCATGTGTGAAGTTTAAAAGTTAAAGGAGACATAAGTGATATATACAGTTTATGTTTGGATTAAATAAGTGTTAAAGTGTTAAAGTCTATATTCAACACATTGTAAAGTATTGAGCCAAGAACATGGCTGCTCCACTCCTAAACAACGATCCCAATTTTCTATCCAGTCATTATAGACAGCTCTCTATATTAGTCTGTAGGTATGTATTGTGTTTCAAACAATGAGAGCAGGTGAAAACAAGCAGCAGGTACAGAAAAAGGAGTGTTCCCATTGATCAACACAGCTTGGTGAAGGAAATAATGGCCTCCAATGAAACAGAGACAGTATTTAGCTCTGGATACGTGTTTTTACACAAAGAAACAATGTAAAAAGAAAAAACTTGTTGTGTCATGAAACAGGAATAAATATTGTCCATGTGAGACATCAGGAGAGTGAAATAATGGCTACAGTAAATGACAGAGGAGCTGAGAAAAGACAACAGAGGACAGACATAAACAAGCGATCGAGGCGTTGTGTGTCGAGTGGGAAAGGTCATATATTGTATTGGATGTTTGAGTTAAATGAGCTACTGCTTTCCATTACTGCTTTAGTAAACGACAAATGCAATCATCACTGAAAAAAGTTCCTCAAAATATAAAGGTGGTTAATGCTTACAAAGCTCATACAGCAGTATTATTTTCAATAAAATACTTTGTTGCATATTGCATTCCACCAACAATGTCTAAAAATATTTGTTGCTTACAACGCTGACGCTTTTATCCAAAGCCAGTGTTACAGCTGGAACACCACTGGAGGCAAGGTGGGTTAAGTGTCTTGCCCAAGGACACCATTGAGCCACTTCCTTTAGAAGCCAGCAAACTAACTGGTTTAAATAAAGGATAGAAAGCAGTTTTTTTTTAAATATAGAAAAAGACTGAAATGAACTGAGGTAGAAAATAGGCCACATTACGTTGGTCAGTGTCCGTCTTTGTTCCATGTGTGTATTTGTGATCAGCGCTCATGAGGAAAACATCCCTCTTGTCCTGCTTCAATGCTTTCTCTCTTTTTCTCGCCGTCGTTTCTTCCTCGCCACAAAGTCTGGAGTCACTGCCAAATTTCCTCTGTGGCAAAGGTGTGGTGTCAGGCTGAGACACACAAGACACACTCGGAGCTGTGCTGCTTGTTGCACTCACACAAACAACAACGAGTGTGTTCTGATAACAACAAGAGAAGGAGGCGAGGAATGCCAGGCTTTTGTTTATGAACAGAAAGACTCTTCAAACCTGGACACGGCCAAGTGCTTAGTCAACTCCTTTTGAACAATTAAATAAACAAAATAAGGCTGAAACTGTGGGTATTGTATTATTTACTTAGTACAAAGTCACAAAGCAAATTATTATTAGTGCAGTTTTAAAAATCTGAAAAATCCTTTTCACAGATTTTAACAGCAGTTGTTATTTTGGCCTTCTAGAAATGGTTAGAAAAAGTATAAAATTGTAAACTTGGTAACTAAGTTTTTTATAAGCATCTGATTTGTAAAAGTCAAAAGAGAAGTGTGTTATATTTGAGGCAAAACCTGTAAAAGTGGACTCCCATTATTACGTAACATTAGTAGAACTTTTTTATTATTTACTTTAGATTAAATAAAATTGCTTTGTTCATTGTACATGTGTGTTCTATAATAATAATAATAATAATAATAATAATAATAATAATAATAATAATGGATTGGATTTATATTGCGCTTTACTCCCGAGGGACCAAGGGACTCAAAGCGCTTACAGTCTGTCCATTATTCATTCATACACAGTCACACACTGGTGATGGTAAGCTACAACTGTAGCCACAGATGCCCTGGGGCAGACTGACAGAGACGTGGCAGCCATTTTGCGCCTACGGCCTCTCCGACCATCACCACATACATTCACTCAACATTCTTACACATTCATACGAGGCAAGGTGGGTTAAGTGTCTTGCCCAAGGACACAACGACAGTTTTTTTTTAATTGTGGGGAGAGCGGGAATCGAACCCACTACCTTCCGGTTGAAGGGCAACCGCTCTACCACTGAGCCACTGCCGCCCACTGTTCTGTGTGTTTATGTGTCTAAACTACTGTTAAAAAGACCATATGCTAATACAGAGAAATATTTCATGTCTTTGGTCCGGCTTCACTTGCCAATGGACCAAGCACAAGCTTTGAGCTGTTCTCTATTTTTTCTAGAAGAGTAAAAACATGTTTACATCTACCAATGTTTAATGAATGAATGTATAATTACCAGTCCCACTCTCCTGCCTTCTATCCCACCAGTGGACACGTGAGGTATTGCAGCATAAAAGACCAATGTGACTGCATGCACGGGGTGCACTTACTCTATAGACCGAATAATGTCACAATAATTACCAAAACAACAAACTTTAGCATCTGTGTCAAAAAGAAATGCCATGTATTATTCAGGATGTGCACAAAATACTCTAATAGTCTCTTAATACACAGCCAAACTAACTCAATAAGATCAAGATAGTTGACCTAAACAGTCAAAAACAGTGCTGTTTTAACCAATCAAGAGCTTGAAAGTAACAATAAATCTAATGTAGACTTTAAGCACACAGATAAAAACAACGAGCCGAGCTGGACCACAAGTTTTCAGAGGTAGAAAGGACAGATTGAAATACAGAGTATGACAATTATAAAGTCAACAGAGAGACTTGTAAACGAGATCATCATCAAGTCATTTTAAGTGTAATCACATGATATACATTTGGGTGTAATACCACATAAATACCATCTGCATTCTTCCAGTCATATCACATCATTAACATGATTTACACTTGGCTCTAAACACACAGTTAGGTCCCACTATAAATAGACAGTGACATCAGGAAATCAAACACACAGAGACGGAGCAGGGAGTGTGGGACAGTGGTGGTGAGAGGGAGTTTCTGGTGGGACGGGCAGGAGGCTCGGCGACGCCAGGGCAGTGTCCCCTGGAGCTGGGCGTGGGGGCGTGTGTGTGTGTGTGTGTGTGTGTGTGCAGGCGGGGGGCCATTACACAGTGGTCCTGGGGAGGGGGAGGGCATGTCCTTGGCAGAAAACACACCACATATACACATTATCTCAGGATGGAGTTCAGTGAAAAGGTCTTTCCTTTTAACCTTTTTAATTATTAATTGTATTTTTGAGGTAAGCTTAAAGAATGCTTTAAATATTATATATATATATATATATATATATATATATATATATATATATATATATATAAAACACTGACTCAGTGCTAAGTGAGCAACTATAAGGCAAAGGCTGGTCAGAGCAAATGCTATTCTTTCTTCAGTATGTTCACTTTAGATGATGTAGATTGATGGAAATAAGTATTTGGTGCCTGCAAACATTTGCACAGCACTGAATATGGTAAAAACATTGAATAAGATTATCAATATATTGCATTAAAGTACACAAGTAAGCAAACATCAGTCTGATCTACTGCATTTACCAGACCATTTCTTTTCACCACAATTACCTACAATCAAATACTTACTATATAATTATGAAATTTCAAAAGTGCAAAAACATTTCTTTGGGTAAATTATATACAATCTTTGAAACAACTTTAACGGATATGCACTCACAAAAGGAATGACAATATTTAAGTATTTTAAGGTGATGAAGATATCTTAATCTAGCATATAGTGTATAGTCTTCACACAAGATGGAAGCATGCTCCATCACTCAGTTATGTAATAAAGTATCTGAGAGTCCAATATATATATCAGCTATAGCTATAAAAATGACACATGTTAATGTCATGGCTTAGTATTTTATTCTTGTTTAAAATGTTGTTATTCTTTAACTCAATATATATGTGTGTAATTGTCACCGGTCTGTCTCTAGGCCAGGAGTCCTTCTCAAGGGACTGGTAACAAAAAGGTAAAATAAAAATGTTTTTAATTTTTGGTAAAAAGTAGCATGTGCAGTTTTATTGATACATGGGAAACATGTGTATATAACTTCTTCTTTTTCCTTGCAAGTTAACGACAGTTAGAGACATGGTAAGACACTGACAGATCTTAATACAGTGTTGCATTTGTCATCAACAATACCTGAATAAAAATGCAAGCTCTTAATTTCAGAACTGATTAAGATAACCTCTTTGAAGGACATGAACCCCAGAAAACTGTTGCTCATGCTGTTGTCATGTCTACAGCATAAAGTATGTCTATAACCCATCATCAGACTTTCACCAGTCTCATCCTCAGCTCTGTCCAGGCCCCGCCCCCTGGTCTTGATCGCCCCGCGTGTCTCTGTCTCTCTCTGTAAGTTGTTGTTAAGCTCAGCCACTAATGACTTTGGTTGGGACTGTGGTCTCCAGCGTTACCACTGCTCTGCCCTCAAATAGTGCACTCACAAACACAGGCATGCTCCTATGGCCCTATGGGGACTTTCACTCACTGAATGCATCTATTTAGTGAAGCCTCTGACCCGCTTCAGAACTGCATGTTTAACCCGAATACAGGAACGTCTTGCTTCTGAAAGTCCGTTTTTACACTGGGTAAAGCCGGTAAAGTATAATTGATATTCCAAAAAAAATAATGTCCACATATTGTTGTAGTTTACACTAGGGTTCTGTCAACACAGTTGTCCCTTGAGTTCTCATGCAAACATTTAGAAGTTCGGAGGCAACAATAGATCAAAAAATAAACAAAATATATACATATTCCCTGAACGTGCTTTGGAAATCATTTGATTTTAATGTTAGACATGGAAGAATACCATTAGATGGACAAGAAAATTTGATTTGGTAAAATGCCCTCATTATCTTTTTTATCATGTTCCAATAGTTACTTTTCCGATGCCTGTTTTTGGCAAATCAGTTAGCTGTGAGTCTGATCCTGAAACAGGGCAACTGAACACAATACAGCAACTGAATTACAGGAGCTATTCTGTAATGTCACTTTAAACACATAGTATAGAAACAGTGAAGTAAACCTCTGCCTATTTTGCCATTGTTTTTGATTAGACTTGGATTAATGATGAGATTTTTAATGAGGCTTTAAGTTAAATGAAAGCATCAATATTTGTTACAATTTAGGTTGTTCTTATCACCAGTCCAAGTCTTACTGTCCAACAATCATAATCTCTCATGAGAACCTCAACCCAGTGTTACCTAAAAGCTTCTGTCAAAACAGGCCAAAAGGCTGGACAGAGGTGTCTCAAATAGAGTTCTTCATTAGGTTTCTCAACAAATCTAAATAATAATATATCAACATACATCTGGTAGTGTGGCTGAGACTAGCTTGCACATACTATTTCAATTCAACTACACGACAAATAAACTGTGTTACATTTAGGTGGCACAGCATCTTCTAGGTCAAAAAGTTTGTTATTTTGCATTTTACTGAGTCTATGGGCCTCTTGAATTTCAAATCTCACAATTTTAGCTCCTACAGATGTGGGTTTGTGTCATCTTTTACACTGTTGTGTGAGTCGAGATACCAGTGAACAAAACTTAGTTAACATGCAACAACATTTATAATTACAATATTCTTTGATTCTCTTACAGTTATACAGTACATAGGACCACAGTTTTAAATTGTAAAAGGTTTTACCAAAACTGAAAACTAAATTAAATAAGCAAAACAAACCAAAAACTGGTTCTTTTTCATCCACAACATTCAAACACCACACAGTTAGAAAGAGAAGAATAAAATTAGTTTTTCAGATTGAAAAATTTCTGATTCTTTATTCAAGAAAAATGGGAGCAAAAAACCAAGTGTTGCATTAATATCTGAACATATCTGTGTGTGAACCTCTGAGTGTCTTGAATGTGTGTAATGGTGTGTGTGAGAGTTGGCCAAAAACAATGGATGCTCTCTGATTACATCTCTGCTCGGGTCGACAGTGTGTGTTCACGGAGCTTCGGGGGGAGTGTATAGGAAAAGGGTGGCGGTCCCACACTGGAGGAAGGCACCCCCCTCTGAACATACAACACCCCCCCTTTGTATCTCTCACACTCTTGTAGTTGCCCACTGCGTCCGTCTGGCGTCTCATTGGTTAAACTTACTGCTGTGTATTTATGCCATTGGTCAGGGCGGGGTATATATACACAGCATGGGTCGGTTAAATCTGGCCACAAGTTTCAAAACTTTCAAACGGGACGCAGACAGACAGAGAAGGGGGGATCCAGCTCGGGACAAACCGCCACACCGCACACTCCAAACAAGAGAAGAAGAAAAAACTAGACCAGAGAAAAAAGCAGAGTCACTCGTGGACCTGAAGTTTTTGGTTTTCTCTTTTTATCCTCGTCTTGCTCAGATCTCGATGGTTTGCTTTGGGATTTCTTCTCTAAACTCACCAAATTCTCAGTTTTCTGATCCAAGACAAATTCAAATTTTCAAATTGAAAAACTCTTTAAGAACTTTGCAACAAATTTCACTTGGAGTAAAATATCTTCTAAGAAGCTATTGAAATCAAACTCTGAGATGAATTTAACTGAGTTTTCAAGAGACACCCTTTTGCATCCAAATAGACTTGCCCTAGACGGTCCTTGGACGTCCAGGAGCTCGAGTCCAGCGTCCGATGGTGAGATGGGCTTCGAACACAGCTTGTCCGGAGACTGCAGTTCTCCTGATGTGGTTGAGAGCGGGACGGTGAGGAGCGAGGCCAGGATTTCAGGAGGTCAGACGGTAGATGTGACCAGGGGAGGTGGATCCACAGATGGGAAGGCCATGGGGGGTGAGCAGAGGATTCGAAGGCCCATGAACGCTTTCATGGTGTGGGCCAAAGATGAGAGGAAAAGACTGGCTCTGCAGAATCCGGACCTGCACAACGCAGTCCTCAGCAAGATGCTCGGTAAGAAACCAATTACTACAAAATGTATTATTATTTTTTTAATAAATTAAGATTACTTGTAGGCATTTAAAATGCAATATTACTATGCTTTGGGGGATGGGGGGCATACTGTATCATTTAAATATTATTACACAGGGAAGGTTTCAAAAGCCTGTATTAAAATTTCTTATATATACTGTAGTTAAACGAGTCTTTCACCTAAAAAAAGAACTTAATGTTGACTGCCTGTGACTAATCTCTGACTGTGGCAGTTATTATCTTTTACAATTATCTTTTGTAACAAACACAAGAACCAAAACAATGATTTTATAATCAGTCTTATATTATGGTCATTATATCAGATTATTTATCCATTTTGTTATTTTAACATGACTTATAGAATTATATTTTATATTAACCTTACACTGTCGTCACGTTGATTCTCAAGTGGTGACAATGCATTCATTAAATGTGCGCATTCGTCCCACAGCCATCTTATTACTAATATTACTTCAAATTTAAAAAGGAATTGTGAGAAAAAAGCCATTTTTAGTTGCCAAATATAAATGGTTAGTTTCAAAAGCAATCACAAAAAGTACATTCTTATATGTAAACAATAAACCTCTAACACTGTAAGGCCTTTCTTTGAGGCAGTAAGATGCAATGTAAGAAACGTAAAAGTGCTGTGCAATTTCAAACCAAACTTATTTTTATTGAGTTATTATATAACAGTTGTTGTTGTCATGCATTTTACCCAAAAATATATTTTAACAAAACAATGAAAACACAAAAAAAAAATGTTGTAGTAAATATAGTATTGTTGTATAGTTTACATTTACATTTACATTTATTCATTTAGCTGACGCTTTTATCCAAAGCGACTTACATTGTTCTAATGTAATTACCAGTGTTACAGTCACTGGAGGCAAGGTGGGTTAAGTGTCTTGCCCAAGGACACAACGACAGTATGAATGTGGGGAGAGTGGGAATCGAACCGCCTACCTTCCGGTTGAAAGACGACCACTCTACCCACTGAGCTTTGTTTATATCTTGACCTATTAATGTTGGTCATTATTGTCTGTGTGATGTTAGAATAAACTGTTTTCCCAAAACACTGGAAGGCCATCAAGATATTAGACATGGTATTTTTCTTGACTTTGTTTCTCCAAACTCAGCATCAAATATCTACACAATGATTTCAACATCACAAAACTAACTTTCTACAGAGGTCAGTCCTTTTGGTAGTATCAGAGGAATGGGATAACTTGTCAAAGATTATTATAGTATGTAACAGGATGTGAAAAGTATTGTGATTGCTGAACAGCAAACGTATTTTTTATATACCATTGATAATAATATTTTCTACAATACACATGTAACAATGGCCATTTTATTTTTACACACTGTATTTAATTAGATGGTGTTGACCTAATAGTGACAATTGACCAAAGCTAACACACACACATTAAAAATCTACATTGACTACATGAACTTCTCTGACCATGTCTCTGTTTTCCAGGTCAGGCATGGAAGGCGCTCAGTGCTGCAGAGAAGCGCCCGTTTGTGGAAGAAGCTGAACGTCTGCGAGTTCAACATCTTCAGGACCACCCCAACTACAAATACCGACCTCGCCGCAAGAAAACCACCAAAAAACTCAAACGTGTTGAACCGGGGATCCTCCTGCACAGTTTAGCCCAAGGCGGAGCTACTGGCATGGGGTTGGGAGAAAACATGTCTGGATCTCCATCCTATGGACATCCAGGCACCCATGCTCCTCATCAGCCTCACCCCCATCACCTGCTTCCTTCAATGGGCCACTTCAGGGACCTCCAAGCCACTGCACATCCAGAATTGGAGAGTTATGGGTTGCCAACTCCTGAGATGTCACCCTTGGATGTTCTCGACGATTCGGGAGCTGGAGAACCGGTGTTCTTCCCACAACATTTGCAAGATGAATCAGGGATGGGGTGTTGGAACGGCTACCACCATCAAATTCAACACAGTCAGCATTACAGCCATCATTACAACCATCACAACTCAAGTGCACTTTCACACGGCCAGCATTCAGGGTTGAATATTAGCTTAACAAATAGCATTAGCTCCAGTTTGAGCCCCGTAAGAAGCCCTAGAATTGATACTATGATGACAAACGTTGATACTGATCCAAACTCTAGACTAAATCCAATTCCCAGTCATCATATCGCTTTGAGAAGTCCAGCTAAGTGCCCCATTCCCGACTCCTCATCTCCCATTTCCTATCCGTCCATTTGCCTTCCCGAACCAATCAAATCCAACCAAAGTATGAACTACTACAACCAAATGTACCCCACAAATGTCCCATTGAGTAGAACCCATTTTGCACCAACTAATCTCGGGCAGCTTTCACCTCCACCTGAAACATCTTTATCAACTTGTTCCTCTCAAAATGGGTTTCTACATCCCGTCCAACATTTAGACCAGTCAGAGTCTTCCAATAACCTTGCCTCCTCTTCGGATTTTTGGTCCGAAGTGGACAGACATGAATTTGATCAGTATGTAAATGTCAGGAGAGGTCGAGATGAGCTTTACGGCTCTAAACTCCTCAATAGTCGCAGCAGCAGTAGTGTTGGGAGTACTTTGAATAGTGATCTGATTAGTAGAGATATCAGTAGCATTATTGGTGCTAGTAGTGGCTGTGAAGATGTGAGCAGTCCTCTTATATCAGCTCTTTCTGATGCTAGCAGTGCCGTCTATTACAGCACATGTATCAGTGGGTGAATACAAGCACAGTTGTAATTATCTTACAAAAGCCCCAATTAAATCAGAAGTGAGTGGTAGATTTGTGATGGAGTAAGGTTTTAGTAAGGGGGCTTAGTGGTAGAGTGGTTCGATTCTCGCATTCCCCTCGGTTCATACTGTCGTTGTGTCCTTGGGCAAGACACTTAACCCACCTTGCCTCCGGTGTCTGTGACACTGGTGTGTGAATGTGTGTGTGTGTGAATGGGTGAATGGAAGCTTAATGTAAAGCGCTTTAAGTACCTAAAAGGTGGAAAAGCACTACATAAAATCCATAGGTTAATATTATTTAGTGTTAATATTAATATTAAGTTGCTTCATACATTTAAAATGATCTCTTTCTAGAACAAAAAAACACAAGTAGTATTCACTATTTTAGGTTAGCATCAATCTAAAGTTCAAAAACATGACAGATTTGACTTGAACCATAGGTGTTTTGCAACAAATGTAATCACCATTTTGTCAGCGCTACAGATTTTTTAGTTGAATATCAAGTTTCATTTTAAAATAGGTTACTTAATCCTAATAACTCAGGATTTTTGTCTCTTTTGGATGCCATGGTCTACCCCCAGTGGATCTTTGCCTTGACAAGATCAGCAAAATGCATGATTTAATTTAATTGGTGAAGCAGAGCCGTGTGGTTTTTAAACAAGTATAACAAGCCTGGGAATCTAAACTATGTTAGCATTAGTCGGTGCCAAGGAACTGGAAGTCTTCATCACTTGCTGGACACATTTATTGACTGATTATTAGCATGGTTTTGTAATCTGCGGCAGTCACGATAGCTGTGAGAGGATAGATGTTTTTCTTCTTTGTTTTTTTTTTACCTCTGAATCTCAGGATCTTAAAGTTTTAAAGCTCAATGAACATTTTCCAAGCGTGGACTCAGACTGAACTCTTGTTTTATAAGCAAAATGATGGACAAATAGCACAAATGAACAAAAACGTGTCTCGATCCAGATTCTGCATATCTCTCTCTGCAGAGTTTTACAGGAAATCCTTGGCCCCGGAGCCAAAGCTGACCACTGACTTCTCCCACAAACGATTGGGATGTCGAACAAGCCGGGTCGGGTTTGTTCTGACCGTGATAGATGCCTTTTTTCCTCTCCATGCGAGTGTATGATATGTCAAACCTCATGCCAAAGCTGGGAGTTTTAAGTTACTATTCTTCTTGGCGAACATACATGAAGGACTTGATGTTTGAAACCTTTAAACATAGGATTTGTTTAAACAATATGTCAGTCTTGAAGTTTTAAAGACAGTGTTAGCTCAAAAAAAAAAAAAAAAAAAACACCACAAATCAACAATAATGTCTATGTCATGGCTTTTTCATGTGTTTGTTTTTTTTTGTGTTTTTTTAACCTAATTGTGATTTACTGTATATAGAGATATTTTGGTTTGTGAAGGTATATGAAACTATGAATATTCTCTTTGCACTGGGTTTAATGTGTATAGTTTAGAAAGATCAACCAAAAAAAGTATTACACAGATGTACAGACTGTTTTGAATTTGAGTATGTTATATAGCATTTTTGGGAAAACGTAAACTACTTCGCTGGAGTAAAAAGCTTGGAGTTGAAGACTGTCGTTTGAACTTGAAAAGATTGAGCCAAGTTAGCTTTTTAAAAGAGTACCTAAAGTGTTGCTCATATAGAGTCAGCAAACAAGCTAGAAGACTATGCTTTTTTAGAAGTGAACATTAATCAACATGAGTACAACATATGAGTACAGTATATTGAGTAAATGTGCCAGATTTAGCCCATGGCAGGTTGATGGCAACAGAAACAAAACACATACAGGCTGGAACTGACTGCAACCGACTTGCAAAACATGGTTACACAAAAAAAAATCCTGCATTATTTTAACTCTGAACATCGTAAATCTCACTTAATGCTGTGTGTTCAAACCATATTTTAGATTAATAAATTCTGTATAATTAAAGGAAATAAGTCAAGTTATAAATAAAGGCACCTTCTAATGTGATTGCTATAAACGTAATGTAATATTCTCAAACCTATTGTTGTGTAATGACACCATTTAGTTGTTAAACTTCTTTTCTGCTTGGATATAACTCAGTTTGACATGACAGAAGACAGAATATTTGATGCTAAAAAGAAATGACAATTGGCAAATGGATGATTGTAGATGTCTAATTAATATCTTTTTCAATTAATTATTTTGTTGATCTAGGAACAAACTTGTTCTTTGATGAAGTTAAGTGAGGGCTCGTCCGGAATTGTGCTGCAAAAAAATTAAATTAAATACTTAACAAATAGAAATAAGATTTTTTTTTTTTTTAAAGCCAATAACATTAAGAAAAAAAGCCTTGATAATGAGCACTGTCCAAAGGGGGATGGGGTGTGGTGAATTAGAAACAGAATTAGCAGCTCATTGCCCACTCCTGCTCCGATAACTACTCTGTGAGTCTACTATTTTTAACACTAAGGTCACACTTGCTTACTTTTAGATTACTAATTGTTTTTGTTTTTTTTATTCATTTGCCAATGTTGGTTGGGGTAAAATGGGGATTGTTAGTTTTCACACAGCTCGAAACACAATATAAAAGAAAATGCTAAGACCTTGACAAACCTAAGCTTATGGCCCTTGTCTTGTGTCTTGTTTGTGAAGTTGTGTAGTATCAGTTTTTTAGTTTTGAAAACAACAGGGAAAAGCCAAAGTCTTTCTTGATGCATTCTTGCTGCATCTGGTCTGCATTAGTTTGACAGAAGAGACTTTCTTGTTCATGAAACAGTAGATCTAAAGTGAGTATCTTGTTCAGTGAAACCAGTTGTACTCACCACACTGGTCCTTGTGGCTGCCATTGGTCCAAAACACAGCAACATGACAATTTTTCCAAACATTTCTAGTGAAGGATGGGGACAAGGAACAGCCACGCTCTAACCATTAAAAATACTTCTGCATCTGCATTTGACATTTTTTTTTCCTGTCGATACAGCGTCTTGTTTCCATTTTAATTTACTGTGACACACCAAGAACATCAGAGAGACGGGCGTTTTTTGGAGTCGTGCTATAACTTTGGGCCTTTGGTAATAATTATCCGGAGAAAAAATAAAAGCGTTTGACTTTTTGGGATTGCAACAAAGGGCATTTTCTGAGCAGTCATCTAAGGACAAATCATAAGCAGTGTTTTCCCAGAAGTGTTGCTGTGACATTTTCAAATCTGTGCAACTGGGATCAGAATTATAGTTTTAATTGTAAGAAGTTTTTGTGTTGTCTATATTTGAAAAATGTGTTCTGGGTGTAAAGTAATTGTTCTGTTTTATAAAAAAAAAGCTTTACAAAATAAATATATTATTAGATTATGCAATGGAGTTGTGTTAACACTGGTTTATACTCTACAGTGTAAATCAGTCAATCATTTTATTCAAATCATTCTTGGATGGAAATCCATTTTATTCTAATTTAAAATCAGTTTCTACCACAAGACTTTTATTATACTGTGTCACAAAAGGAAGCCGCACGTGGTTTAAGCAAGTTCTCCCAAAAAGACTGGGAAAAATAAAAAAGGACTGCTTTCTCTTTTGACACAGATTTCAGCTGCCATTTTCTTCACACATTTTTTCAATAGAGCCAGTTCCCATTTTTCATCTTTTACCATCTGCTCAGCATCTCTCGCTTTTCTTCTTTGACAGCTTGACAGAAATAGTAAAGATACTCAAATTTAAAGTTACGTAGCTCTTGTTTTGGCATTGCACACACAAAAAATACATAATATTTAAATGTTGAATTAAAAATCCTTAGGGCAGAGACATTATAGTTATCAACATTCATCTTTAGAAATCGTGCCTAAAACTCAAAGATCTAACCATGCTCATCAGCAGCAAAGACAGTCTTTTGATGTAAATGTATGAAACCTCTTTGTCCCAGTTATAATGGTGCTAAAACTAAAAACTTCTGCCCTCCCTTTACTGCTAACAACAATTTATTTCATAACATGGGCGTCTTTTCCCACTGGGTTTACACACATTCATGTGGTCCTCTGAAACACAGAGAACCTTTTAGAAAACTTAAAAAAATGTACATGAATGTCTTAAAAGAAAAAGAACCTGACAACAAAATGTGGTCTTTTCAGCTTCCGTAACAATCAGGCACGTTAGCAAAAGCTATATTTGAGTTTATATTAGCATTTTACCTTGATTGATAGACTTGACAGTTTGTTAGAAACAGAATTGAAAGCACAAATAATGTGTTCTTGTGTTCTTTAGGAGAAAGGGTTGGTGGTTCAATTCCTTTTGTATGAATGTTTGGAGGTCAGAGAGTCTGTAGGCCCCGAACCGACTGCCACATCTCCACCTCCAGTGTGTGACTGTGGAGTGAATGAATAATATACTCCGTAAAGCCTTTTGAGAGCCTTGAAAAGTGCTATATAAACCCAATCCATTGTTATTAATATTATATTATAATCATCAATACAGTATTACACAATCCCTCTGGATTAGAGGGTATGTATTCAGTGTGTAGCATTCTGCCAATAACAGTGCAAGATAGAACAGAAAATACAACAAAACTATTGCCTGATGAAGTGCTTTGGTCTCTGAATAAATCTATTACGGTTTGTTAGACACTGTGCAATAGTTTAAAAAAAAAATAAAAATAACTGACTGTTTTGTAAAAGAGATATTGGGTCAGGTTTGTTTACATGATCGTGGAAGTCATGGAAGGCCTCTAACTCAACCCGGCTTGAGATGAAAAGTGTTTTAGGTGGTTTTAGCTGTAGACCAGTATTCTTTGTTTCCATAATGTTTAATTTACAACTTAACTTTTTGCCTTTTCCCTTTCACCTTAAATTTCCCACAGTGTTTCCCTACAGCTCAGTTAGGTATCGTATTTACGGGTCTTAACCGAGTCAGTAAAAAGCAAACAGTGACTAGACTGAGGTACGAGTGTTTTCCTACAATGTTCTCGGGACAGCGTTTAGGATTTTTCAGCTTGTTGCTGCGTTGCCAACAGGAATGTGAGGAAATTGAGTGGAAGTCTGGGATGTTCGGAAAGGGTGTGTGTCCGCGGAGCTGTATGTACAGAGCGGAAGAGGTGTATATTTTTGTGGGAACACCTCAGCCCCGCTGCTAGTAGCTCTGACTGGAAAAGATAACACCGGTTTGGATTGCCCTCGTCCCAGCTGGAAACGCACTTACCCACGTGAGCATCAACGCTGAGTAACTCCGGCCGCTTTACGCTGAGGTTTAAATTCCTTCCATTAATTTATCATTCCTACATATTTACATAATACTGAAGAGTGTTGACCTTTCACTGACTTCAGGACCTTTATCAAACCACAGCCAGTGCAGCTGAGGACAAGGTTGTGTTGGGAAAGCAAATGCCCAGGTTGCAAGGGCCCGGTTTTGAATGGGATACTTATCGACGCATAATCGTCCTTGCTTAAAAGACTTCCTTGTCTTTGGTGTCGAGCTGCTGTATCCTGGGGCATCTGAAGCTCTGACCACATTTATGCAGTAGTCCAGAAAGGACTTTAACTCCTCAAAGGATATAGGCTCAAAATCAGAGAAGCATGAAGGCGATGCAGAGTGCTAATGGCGACAAAAAATCTTGGGCTGTAAAAACAGGGGAGTTTTTTCTTCACTCATCTGTTCACAGAAATGTAAGATCTACAGTCTGTGATTAAAGATGTTAAGGATAGGAAATAGGGTATCCTTGCAACAAAGAGGGAACCTTTATAGGTGCTATCACAAGGCAACACTTCTGGTAATTCAGATTTGTTTTTTGATCAACACCATTGCCATATTGAAATTCTCAAGACTTGTTTTTAGACACGTTTCATTGTTAAACCAGAAAATAGATCTTCTAACCAATCTGTGACTTTTCCAGAGAAGTGCCACTGAGTCAAGAACAGCCGAGATTGGTATCAATTTCCTACATGGAATTGTGTACTGAGTGGGTGTGATGAAACAAGAAATTGCTGATAGGCCATTGTAACAAAAAGGAACAACACACTTACCAGAGTCATGTATGTACAGTAAGTAATCTAAAATTATACCAACCATTGTCAAAAAAGAAAAGAAGTGAGACAGCGAGATCAGAGATATCAATGCTTCTAGCAAGGACAAGGTCGAGATGGCTAAAGAGGGTAAACTGAATAAATGTGAAGTAAAAAAAACAGAAAATGATCGAGCAGAGGATGACATTGATGAGACTAAGACAGAGGGAGAAAGTTGAAATGAGTCTGTCCATGTGCTTCAGAGCGAGAGGGAACTGAGCGAGAGAAAGGGATTTTCCTTCAGTCTCAGTCGTGTTTTATTGGCCACATGTGGTTAGGACGTCCCAGATACACACAGTACACACTGGCTCTGCTCTGTTTTATCGACTGATGAGAGCTGACAGCCCGTTTACTCTGGAAATGTGTTTGTTTGTGAGTGTGTGCTGCGTCTTTGTGTAGGACACAGTAAATGTCTTTACATTTATGTCTTCATCTGTGTGCGATTATATTGTAAATGGTTGTTTTTTTCCACTCTGGCAACAACTACTGAACATAAAATAATTACATGTGTTTGTGTGTTTTTGTTTGTCACATTGTTAAAGGGACAATTGTCAGTCATCAGGAAATCCTTGTCCTGCTTTTCAGTTAAAACATGGACAGTAATTAACACTAGACCGAGAAATAATACCCTTCAGTTACAAGGACACATCTTTCACAGACCCATTTAGTAGAACAAGAAACAAGAGGTTAATGAGATAAGATCACAAAATGATAAGTTACCATTTAACAATTATGTCACGGAGTGCCTACTTGTCAATTATGAACAACCAGTCCATCTTTAACAATCTCAAAAACACAGGACTTTTGTACAAAATAATGAATAAATGTATTGTATATGATGTGCTGCTGTCTCCCCAGAGATGTTTTAGTAATAATGAGAATATGGCAATAAATTGTGCCTCTACATTGACCAATAAGAACCAGTAACTGTTGCAAATTTCATCAAATACAAAGCCTGCAAAGTAACTCTATAGCTGTTATGTTGTTATGTCAATGCATAAAGGCAAAAACATGGGACTTCTTTTTAGAGAAGAAAACACTTTTTAGTTTATCCCTCTGTTTATTCCCTTGCTCTTATATTTATTCAAACTCTACCCCGACAGCTCATCTAGTAAATATTTGACAACACAGCGATGCTTAATCATATAAGCATGTTTAAAACAACCTGGTTGACCAAAGTGCAATACAATAAATAGATAAGTACATGAAATATTATACATAAAATAAAAAAACAGTAAAAGAATAAACCAAGGGTAAAACTTTCATTGTGGTTCGAAAGTAAATATGTAAAAGTGAGGTTTTTTTAGTCAAGACTTAAAAACAGGTCGACTAGGACCTGACCTGCTTAAGTCTGGTCTAGTCTGGACCTCAGTGACCGTGACGCCACATGGAGCTTCAAAAGTTCAGAGAGATAAGATGGCGCTACAGCATGGAGGGCTTTATTAAGAAATATAAGTATAATATCAGGTTCTAATAATTCTCACTTTCAAAAACCCTACTTGCCTTTAATCATAAACTGAAAACAGATAAAGCCTTTTTTTTTGATGAGATGAGCCTTTCTCATCTGTACTGAAATGTTTTATTATACTCTCGTGTGTTTTTGAATTTCCACTCCAGCGCTAACCACCAAACATGAAGTACTGACATGTGTTTGTGTGCATTTGATGGTCTCACATTAACTGTTGCCCGACAACAGATACAGATGACCCTCAGAGAGTTTAACGACAAAAGTCTGAGATCCGTCATGTTTTTCTGATTTCACCTCTGTACTTTTGGTGGTCTAATAAAACGCCTTTCACCATCTGTTTAGGGAAGTTTTTTCTGAGTGATTTGTGTCCCTCGATAGACGTTCCAATATTTTGATCTAGTTTTCTACATCTGCTCTGTTTGCCTGCTCTGATCCAAGAACAGTAATGGTAGATGCTCAAAGGGAAAAAGAAACCGCAGTCTAAATTACACACAGACATCCTTTAATAGTCAAAATACAGTTGATGAGGTTTTTGATCTGACTGAGAATCAAACAGAGACTCTTGGAAAATCTCAGCAATATACAAGGCCCTACAGTAGTTTGTGCTTTATTCACAAACATCTAAAAGTATGCATTTCTAAAATTGTGTGTGCTGTTTGTGAGTATTTTATTTAAATAAGAGTTGTGTGTGTTACAGTGGTGAGAGTTTGGAAAAGAAAAAACTAAATGACATATTTTTCTTTAACACAGGAAATATGTTTAAGAATTTGCTAAATTTAAAGTGGCAAAAACTAACACAGTTTCATAAATCAATAAATCAGACTTGGGCTATTTGTCCATAATGTTTAGTTCTTACACCATTTATTTGACGATGTGAATGCATGTGTAATGGTTCCATGAGAGACAGCCTGTGCATAGTCACTTACAGCTACGGTTTATTAGTGATGGATATGCACCAGTGTTTCCTGTGTGCCAACAAAAATGTTGCACTTTTTAAAGCATTTGTCCTGTGCTTTACATGGATTATTTATGAATACAGAGGAATATGTGTTATCAGGTATTAAGATGACAAACATACAGTACGTTTACATGCAAGTATAGAACTTTGATTGCTCTAATCCCAATGTAACCTGAGTAAGGCTCCAGGATAATCCCATTCATTGAGGGAAGCAACCAACTCCTTTCGTAGAGACATTTTGAAGACACATATTTTACGTGGCGCTGCCCCTGGCTCCAGTTCGTTGGTTGTTCTGCCTCGTCAGGTTGGAAAGCGCAGTTGCTGAATGTAGATTTTTTTATTTTTATTTGTTCATGTGTTTTTAAACCGTAAAGACATAAAGAGTGTTACTGCTGATATTTGTAAATTAATTGATAATTAATAGCAACTGAGTGATAATTGATAGAGTTTATTAGGATTTAACTTTACAAACATGTCAGGTTTGTGGTTAACTTTTATTTTAAATTTTTTAAGTCTTAATGCTTGTGCATGACAATAAAACTGCATAGATAGATCATTTCATTTCTTAAGATAAAGATTATATATTTATAAGGTTTCCAGTGTCTGTGTCAGGGACAAATATTTCAAATACATGCTGCTATGTACACTTAATGCCTCATGATTGGTTCTGGACGCCGACCGCAGTCTGAACTCTGCTTCAAATAGACCAACTGATGTCATCGGGGGGTTTCTCAGTTTCTGCTCACCACTTAAAACTCTCGCCCGAGTCATTGCAGCTTCCTGTTTCCTGTCTTTGCAGGAAGCTCTGCGCTCACTTCCTGAGGAACAGTTGGTATGTGACAGAAAGGAGAGCGTTATTGTGTTGACTAAGTGCAACCTGTAAACTTTTACTAAATGCAGAAAAAAGTAGACGTAGATTATAAAAGTTTGATTATTATAATAATTTGATTATTACTGTTACTTATTTACTGTTATTAGAATGTTTGCCAAACATTGAAGACACTTTATAACAGGGAAGAAGAAACAAAAGCAAATTTACATTTCCAGCACACACAGCTTTAAAACTTTAACACTGTTACGTATTGTATTACATAATAAAATATGTTATATACATTCAACAAATCTGGAGGTCAGTGATGTTTGTGATAACTAACAATATGCGGCTCAAACCAGTGCTTGCAGTAGCCTCAGCAGGACCCCCGCAGAACCCCAGCAGAACCCGTGGGTGGTGGATGGGACCTGACCACTGAGGACCCAACTTTGCATTGATACAGACACACGGCTTTAGTTTCCTAATGTAATAACGGTAGAGACTTCAACCTGTGGCTGGTTATGACAATGAAAGTGGAATTAGTGCATGTATGGACATAGTTCTTCTAATAAACAAACTTATAGAGTTTACCATTACGAGGTACAGCTTTTTGAAATATTATAGCTTTGCAGTGGGAACATTAAAGTAAAAAGGTTGGCAAACGTGTGCACAAAAGGGGAACCATTAGGGAAGCATTAAAAGTGAGGTCAAGGACAATAACTAATCGACGCACAGGTTCTGTGCAGTACGTCCAACATAAGTCCAACACTGCTCTTCTGGGAGGAAGTGGGATTGTGTTGTTGTGGGCTGTGTCTCGGTGACAGTTGGTCTATTTCCACGACTCACAGGAAAGACTCAGTGATCTTTGACCTTCACAAGGCTGAGTGAACTTTTAATAGAAGCTGGATTTATCTAACCGACAAATGACTGACAGGGAGTGTTGGCTGCATCCATGTAAACTGCTGTGTGAAACTTTATAATCTGTTGTCCTGAGAGGTATAGGTTATGCTTTTAAACTGCTTATTAATCTGTTTTGGCAAACCTGTTGTTATACCTGTCAGGTATCCACTGCATAACATATTAGAAAAAGTCTCTCAGGTTGTGTTGAAACTGGCCTGAGCTCAGATATACAGCCTGTGTGTGTGTGTGAGACTCAGAGCCAAAGCTGTAGGAGTTAGGACTCATCTGACGGCCTTGGCTTTGAAACCCTTGTGGCTTTTGGGTTCAGATCCAGGGTCGGTCTGACCACTGACTTTAAACTGTTCAAACCCATCTTTCTCACACAGTCCAATCAACGAGCCAGAAACAGAGTCAGCAGAAATCCAGACAAAGAATAACACTTATTTCATTTTTTGCATTTCTGTCTTTACTTTTTCTGCCTGTTTGAATTGGTTGCTGCTGATTACATCACTTAAGCCACAGTTGCACACTTTTGTGAAATATTAACTATATATATATATATATATATATATATATTAGGGCTGGGCAAGTTAACGCGTTTTTATCGCGTTAACGCATTAATGAATTAACGCCGACAATTATTTTATCGCGCGTTAACGTCGGCCGATTAGTATGGGGAAAGACGAATGACTGCACGTATGAGCCGCCTCATCCAGTGCTTTAAGTGGGCCGATGCGCACCTGTACTCAGTACTGCCACTTCTCCGTGCGCCCAGAACGTGCTTTTAGCGTACTGGTACGCTCATTTGAACATCTGTTTTAATAGAGGTTTTAATCCTTGAATGCCTGATCTGCCGCTTTCCAGAGCGCCCTTCACAATGCACGCTTCCTAATTTCGTCCCACCAAGAGCAGAGACTACATTACCCATAAACCCTTGAGTTTGACAAGTGAAAGGGAGAGGGTGTGTGAAACGCGCAGGAACTGCATTCACATGCTCTGACTGTAATGAAAACACAAGAGAGACATTTATATAGTTTATATTGTTATAATGTTATGATTGAAGCTCTGGACCTAACTTGTTTTTCTATAACAAACTAAACAAAATATTAATGCCCTGTCAGTGGCAAATATTTTTGGTTTTAATATTTAATTTGATTACATTAATGTTTAAGTTCAGATTTAGAAGAAATGTTTTAACTGCTGTAAAAAGCACATTATTTGTTTAAAGTGTTGTTTAAAGTGCAAACCAAATGTTATTGCACTTTTGTTCATATAGCAGTTCTTTTAAAATGTATGCAGTACACTAATTTTGAATTCATATTACATTTTGTGTATAATGGGATTAATCGCAATTAATCACAGAACATTGTGCGATTATTCGCGATTAAACATTTTAATCGTTGCCCAGCCCTAATTTAAATATTGATGATAACAAGCTTGGGGAAAACACAATTGCAATTAATTACAGAAAATGTGCAATTAATTAGTTATTTTTTTAATCGATTCCCAGCCCTAATATATATATATATATATGTATGGAGGATATTCCCATTAAGTAATTTCTCAAGAATCTTTTGTTGAAAAGTATGTGAAAAGCCAAAATATGGGGGTGCAACAAACAGTGCTTGAAGCCACAATAATAACGTACACTACAAATGGGATCAGGGCTATTGACTCATATTTAAATGTGCTATTGTCTTTTTCAACACACAGTCCCATCTGTAAAATTATTGCTTATAACAAGATTTGGCAAAAATATCATATCACATTTTGTATGGTAAGGTCACTACTTTTATTATAATGCATTCAACTTGATTTTGTATTATTATAATATAATATAATATATATAAATTTACACAGAAGACTATTAAAGTGAAAAAGTAAGTATAGCTTAATACTAACATTTTTCCAAGTGATGGTCAATAGTAAACTATGCCTGAGGCTACACAACCACATTATTAGGCGAGTAATCAAGTCTACAGAAACCTTAAGCAGGAGAGCAGCATGAGTTAAATAAACTTTTTATTAAGAATGTTATGTCAACTTGTTTCACGTAACTGTTTTAAGTAATTGCTAAACTACTTGATTTCTTAATTTGGACTTAGACTTGAGCAGCTTCCAGTAAAAATGACTGAAAAATAAAGTCCATCTCTGTCTGGTCTCTGTGACTGTCCCTCATGTCTCAGATCCACTCATCTTTGTTTAAGACTGGTTTCTAACACTTCAATACACAGCTTGACTGAATAAAAATAACATAATGAAGTTGAGTGAACACTATTACATATAAATCAATCAACTTCCTCAAGTCCATATTAAGAAATCAAGTAGTTTAACAATTACTTAAAGCAGCTACGTGGAACAAGTTTGCATAACATTTTTTATTAAAACTAAAGTATATTTCTTAGAGTGAAGTAGGAACTGTTACTAAAAATCCACAGAGGCTTCAACAGTTCAATTCCAAAACATGTGTAACATCAGACTTTACTGATCCAGTTTTTTACAGTCTCTTTATAATTACAAAATGCACAGAAACTGATTTTTATTGTGACTTAATAAAGGTCTGACATAAATGCATGTGAAAGACAACCTCTATTCCCTTTTGCTGATAATTTCAAAGAAAAAAAAAACGTGGGAAAATTGAATTGAACAAGAGAAGAATCATGGTTAAATGAGAGACGTCTGTGACATTTTTAGTGATTTGAGTCTCTCTGTGGTCTTTTTAGCCTATTTTTAAACCTCTGACAAAAGTACCCATGCTATTTAGGGACCAACGGCTCCAAAATGCTCTGCCATAATTCAGTTTATTTATCTTTCTGACTGCCCCTGGCTTTTCCTAAACCTTTAGCATGTCTAAACACCGGTTTTACGAGAGGACCGCTGATGTGGAAATCTGCTCAAATTTTAGCCCTTTTTTATATATTTATCTGTTTTTGGTTTGTGTTGTCACTAAAACGGGCTCTGACGCCGTGTAATGTGTGTGGTGACCGAGCATGACGCCGTAGTAAGCATCAGACAAGCTGCCGGGACGGACTGTGGGAAACTGAGAAAAAGGGACTGACATTAGGAGAAAGAGAGAAAAACACGAAAGAAAAAGGGAGTCCAAACACAAAGGTAAACAGACCACTCAAATGAACTGAATCATATCTGAAAAGCAATGCAAGTGCAAGAACCAAAAACATCTGAATAGATACTTTGCAGGAACAGTAGCATTTCAGATTGGATATAGGTTAGGGTTAGGTATCAATGGTTAGGATAAAGGATGAAGATCTGTTTTTATAAAGTAAATTAGAATGTCAGTTTGTAAGTAAAGGCCAAACCAAACCTGCAAGGGAGTCTTGATCATAACAATATAAAGCCTACAATACATTAGAGCTCAAATTTGATCTTAAACTTTTAATATTAATATTTTCCAGTTCCTAATGAACCAGAGACAACTGTAATCTATTACTTTCTGAGCTGAGGACACTTTCTTTTACTTTTTCGAACATACGGTGATCATGAGAGTGCACACTTCGAAGGTGACAGACCCAAAATGACCGCTTTTGTATACTCTTGTCATTGTTTTCCTCTTCGTATCGTTGTCCCCTTCTCAGGTTTCCCCGCTCTACATTTCTAAACCTATCATTGGGCTGAGAGAGTCTGGAGCCAGACTACTGAGAGTGTGGTTACCCACTGGAGCGACCCGGGACACAGGGGCACCACGACTCCCACACTCTCTGGACATTTTATAATTTTATATACAAATCTCTGTATAACTGCCCACTCCAAAACTCTTATGTCATATTTAGGGTCATTTTGTGTCACAGCTAAAGCCCCAAACAAACAGGTGCTTTCTCTTAATATAAATGCATTTTTAACAATTGCATTACATTTTTATTGCTGTATGGTAAATTTAAAGGTGCTAGAAAGCCCATAAATTGTAAATGTTTTTAGCTTCCAAGCATGAAACCTAGATTGAACCCAGAACCTGGGCTAACTATCACATCTGAAGCCAGAAGAACCGCTGGCCGTAAACTGTTGGACCTTAACCTCAGCGAGAGGCTTCCAGGTTTTCTTTACGGTGTGGAACGGAACTGCTGCAAAGACCAGGTCCAGGTAAGAGCGGTGAAGATGACATCAATCAACTTTTGGACATGCACTGAGTGTGTCAGGTATTTAAGGTATTTTAGGCATTTAGTCATTTAGCAGACGCTTTTATCCAAGCAACTTACATTCACCAGTGTTACATTTTACGGTTGACACTTTCATTTAAAGCGACTTACATTAAGGTTCCATTCATCAGTGTTACAGCTGGAACACCACTGGAGGTGGGTTAAGTGTCTTGCCCAAGGACACAACGACAGTATGAACTGTGGGGAGAACGGGAATCGAACCGCCTACCTTCCGGTTGAAGGACGACCGCTCTACCACTGAGACACTGCTGTCCCTTTGACCATTGTTTTGCAATATACAATTCCATTGAACTTATTGACCATATATGAACATTTACCTTATAAGTGCACACATTTAGGTTCAGTCTTTCTGAATTCACAAGGTCCTTGTGAATTTGTATAAATGATACTTCAGTGACATGAAAAGATAGACCATTACATAAAATTCATGCCCACCATAAACAGAAAAATGGCAATATTTCCTATTTCTTCACATAAAGTTAAGACATTTATCTACTGCTACTGATGGACTATCTTTCTACTCAAGTTATTGATTATTAGCAGATAAAACAAGAATGCAAACAAGCTAACGCCTTCATGTTCATTTGCATACGGCAACAAACATTTTAATCCATGTTTTGCAGCTTTCATGATGCTGTATGTGTATGCTAATCTCACCAAGCAGATCTCAGTCTTTTATGAGGAAGTACATGTCATAAAGCATTAGGGAAAAAACTCTAGGTTCTCCGTTTCATGTAATTTTGATGTTCTGTACATGCTCAGCGTAACATGTAGGTCTTAGGCATAAATAGCTGCTTGAACTGTTAGGCTGGTATTGCTAAAATGCTAATATAGTACATGAAGCAGCTTATTTTTTCTGCTACTCACTAATGTTCTCTACCCACTCACTGTCGGCACACACAGAGTCATTTGCTAAAACGATCTTGTTTTCTACTGTTTTAGTCACAAGACTCTTGATTATTATATTATGACTCTTTCTTCAGTTTGGCCAGATTTGAACGGCTACTGTTTCTGCAGGTCACACATTGTGGTTGTGTGGATCTTTTGGCTTCTGCAAAGTAGCAATAAAAACCTGGATTTATTCTCAAAGCTTTTATGGCTTCTAACTCTGGGCTTCAAATGACACAAAACCTGAGCAAAATGCGAGTTAAATTACTTATAATTTATTCCTAACGACCCACTGTCCAAACCAAACAGTCTCTAAGCCACTTCCAAAAGAGCAAACATTTGAGCTGCTAGAAAAATGGTACCTACAAACTCTGCAAGGGATGACTCAGCTTAATTTTTTCTAGGTCTTATTTCTTGTATACTCCATGTTTAATATTTAAAGTTTAGAGTTTTTTTTAGCTTTTGCTGAATGACATACCAGCTACTGCTAAAGACACATTTTACTCTGTATTTGGGCCTTTCAACAGCAGAGGTGGAAAGTAACAAATTACATTTACTCACGTTACTGTAATTGAGTAGCTTTTTTGTGTACTTCTACTTTTTAAAGTAGTTTTTAAAATCTGTAATTTTACTTTTACTTTAGTATAATTTGTTTGAAGTATTGTACTTCGTTACATTTTAAATCATATCCATTACTGAGTAAAAAAATAAATAAAAAAAAAAACCAAATGGGGGAAGAAAAAAAAAATCACGCCCCGGAAACTACTCCACTGATTGATTGATGGGCGGGAGAACAAACGCGCTAAACTGACAGGAACGATGGAGACGTTGTAGAATAATGTTGTAGGTTTAGTAAAATTAATCTTTGCAGTTTCTGTATTAACAGAAATATCAAATATGCATTTTGAAATTCTGGTCTATGTAAGACAACACCTTGACCAGATGGCAGAGGCAGCGGTGGAGCAAGATGAGTAACATTCATCAGATGAAGATTTCTTCTCCTCAATGAAGTCCAGAAGGTCACAAGGTACAGGGGATTTATATTATCTTGTCTTTTTTGAACTACACTACCCCCACCCCAGCTGTTTAAAAAGAAGTAACGCAGTAACTTTTACTCTGAGTAAATTTTTAATGAGCTACTTTTTACTTTAACTTGAGTAGATTTTTAGACTGGTAACTTTACTTTTACTTAAGTAAAATTTCAGTGAAGTAACAGTACTTTTACTTGAGTACAAAATTGTATTACTCTTTCCACCTCTGTTCAACAGTCCATTCAAGAGTGTTAAACTCACAAAATACCTTACAATGGAAAGATTTTTAGAAACTCCAAAATGCAGCAGAGACGTGCCACAGGAGAAAGTATGTGTACGACTTACAACAGTTTAGTCAAGATGTTGTCTTACACTGGACAGTGAACGATTTAGCCCAAAAATATATATTCTCAAAATCATTTTAATGGTTCTTAGAGATGAGATATGTATAATCATGTTTATCTCACTGACACAGTTACCTCCAATACAAGTACTTGCCTCCGGGACGGTTTCATCTCGCGGGGACCACACTTTCCGGCCCTCAAATAGTGAGCACTGCCCAGTTTTCAAAGTAACATTGCTATGGACCATAGAAGAGCAGTATTAGTACAAGATACACTAATATTACCTACTGTGTCAGAAGACATGTTCTTCTTTCTGTCAAACTTGTTGGCTTGTGTGTGTCTATGCTCGTAAACAATGTGCCAACATGCGCCTGCAACAACTTTACGATAGTGCAGTCGCACTAGAGAGTCTGTGGTGGGATCGGCGCCCCTAATGGCTAAAAGTTACATAATAACGCTTTAAGGAGTTTTCTTTACCATTCAATTAAAAAGGGAAGGAATACCAGAAAATTAAGTGTTCTGTTACTACACACTTCATAATATACAGCTATTTAACCCTTATTATAGCAAAGTCACACTAAGTAAATAAAAAGGAATGCTACAAAATATAAAAAGAATAGAGGTTTGCTTTGAACCATTGGGCATTTGGAGCTACAGACAGTCACTTAAGTTCATTTCCATCCAAACCTGATCGAGTACGAGGCCTGTGTTTGTGGCTTCTGCAGCTGCTTGAATATTTTTCACAATCCAAGTCTATAGAGACAGTCCCATCTTCAAAATAAGGTACTTTACTCTTACATGTTTTTGCCTTTGTTGCTCTCTAAAGTGCCATATGCTGGGTAACAATTCTGGGATAGATGCTTGGAGAGTCGTCCCAAAGTGTCAGAGGTCACTTGTTGGCATTATAAATGGGTTGGGGGTGTGAAAGGGTATCACAATAAAGCCCTGCAAGAGGAAATGGACCAATGGTAAAGAGCTGTAAACACAGAGGTGGACAGTGAGTTGAGACGTCCTGTTCTCAGTGCTGGACATCCTGCTCAGGGAAAACCCCGGGCCACAAACAGGTGTCTGCTTTGATTCACACACATTACATTCAACTTAATAAAACATTATATGGCAGTTGTGAAGTAGGAAGCACTGGAGCGTATCCGTTTATTTACCTGAAGGTATTTGACAAGAAGAATTTTTTCTGATGACTGATAGCATAAAAACGTGACTCAGTTTCTCCTACAGATGGCGCTGTGCTCTTAATAAGTAAGGGTACAAAGTTATGTTTATTCAGAATTTAATTAAAGTTAAAATATACGTAAACATTACTTTATTTTCCAAATCCTATACTTTACAGAACATGTAACTTCTATCTTAGACATAGCTACTTTTTTACTCTTAGTATATTACATTCAAAGATAACTAACAAAAGGTTTTATTAATGAAAGATTACAAGTAGCTGAGTGTACACACAAAAACACAACAATGCACTTATTTAACAAAATCAACATGAATTTAATCATGGAATTAATATTTGGCATTTTGAGTGAAGTTCAAAATAAATAAAAAAGTACTTTTGTGGTCTGATCATGATCTTAAACACTAATAGTTTAGCTTTGATTGTTGTTATGTTTGAACTCTGAGCTTAGTCCCAGTTGAGGCCTTGTTTAAGTCCTTTAAGTGCAGGACATTTGGTGATATAGTCACTTGATGAGTGTATGAATCAATACATTTTGTGAACAGTGAATTCTCCGAACATTAAAGGTAATAAATAAATAAATAAACAAATAAATAAATGAACAGAAGACAAACATCAACCCCTTTTTAACTAGTCTATATTCAGTGCACTAGGACATTTCTCTGTTAACACTCTGAGTTATATTTCTAATCTAAAGGACTATTGTTCATTTGGATCCACAGAGAGTGTTTGTGGCTTCTGCAGTTGTTTGGAGAAAATAAATTGTGGCAGAATAGTCACTGCTTCTTTAAACTTTATATTATAATGAAATGAAATGTGGGTTTTAATAAAATGTTACATTTTTCCTAGGCAAACAATAAGATCACATTTAATTTAAAATCTGAAGATTGGTTGTGTAAATGCCACCATAAACACAACGCTACAAATGATGCTCTTGAGAAAAGGTGTCCCATTGCTCTAAACTCTTCTCTCCTTCATTCCTCTGTCTCCTCTTTCTTCAGGACGACCGGGGGCTGATTGATGTGGTGTACTTTCATTTATATCCCAGCAGGTGGCGGCAGTGCAGCAGTCTGTCACCTCAGACCCACTCTGTGTCACACGAACACAGAGGTAGAAAATACAGACACGACACATCCTGCTGTATCTGTCACTGACTCTAAAATGAAATGACAAAGTGCTCCAGCTCAAAGTTAAATGAGCTCCTCGATGTCTTTATAAACAGCTGGAAGGGTGCTTTTAACTCTGCATTTTCGGTCAGCACTTACAAGCTTACCTCAATCATGCCTCAACATTAGGTGTAAATCCTACACTGGACCCTCTTTGTCCTGTGTTAGTTGTGACAGAAGGAGATGCCTGCCTTGTGCCTCATTTGCAGTGTTTTTACCTATTGTTTAATAGTTTATATATCTGACCTTTTCTCACAGCTCTTCTTTTTTCTGTTCTTGTCCTTAATTTCATCTGCAGTGTCAGCAGGTGTGAGTCTGTTCTACGAGTCGCAGCTCTGTGTCAGACATTACCTCATCGTTTTGCTGTGATGTCACCCTTTCTCTCGCTCGTCTCCCTCTTCCTCTCCAAACCCATCCTCTGCTCTTCTTCATGTGTTTCCACAGAGTGTCCTCTCTTTTTCCCCGATGTCACTGCACTGCAGCCTGGACACATTCACACAGACACATCTAAATTCCATTAAGCAACAACCTACATTAGGTCATTTTTGTCCACATTGACAATTCTGCAAACACGTGTTTTGTGCATAAAAAAATGCCCAAACACGAGTTTTTAATTGTGATGTATTTTCTTGAAAGACAGTTGACAGGTTGTGGAGGCGGAGGGGAAATGTAATACCCTCAGAAGGTGCCCTCACAACAGAGTTAAGCTTGATGCATACTCTGATCTTGTTCTTGAGGTGTCCCAGGTTTGGAAGTTCTCGCAGCTTGTTCTTGACACATCGCCTGGACAGAACTGTTTTTTTTTTTAATGTGGGTGTCCAAGAACTATTGAGTGATTGGTCAGAAATCTGAAGTGGGCGTGGTTAGTGCAGAAAAGCAAGGAGTTCTGCTCTTGAGTTTCTCGTGAAGTATGAAAAGTCCTGGTCAGAACTAACTTTGTTCTTGTTCTGGCCAACTTAAGAACCAGAACACATTTATATGTACCAAGCTTTAATGCTGGCTCATTATGGGGAGCATCAACACAATGCTTTGGCACAGTTTCAGAAAAGATGTGATTAACAATGGGTAGTTAAAGTGCTGGATAATATAGAATCTGTCATTTGATAGATCCTTGTTTCGACATCATAGTCTTGGTTTAGTGAAGAAACAGCTCATCTGTTCTTTCTGATAACTACCCTTCTACAACAACAAAAAACATCCATTTATAAAAAAATACATTTTTTTATTTTTATTTCAAATGTCTTAGGCTTTCAATGTATTTTATTTGGTCATTTTGAACTATTTTATGTAAAATGCATCCAAACTGCGCTTAGATAAAAAGAACCAGCCGCCATTTTGTGTTGATGTTTAGTTACATAACCTCCGCAGCCTACGGAGCAGCCTAGTTTATGTTTTAGTTTAAGCAGTTTTACTTTGTATACAAGTTGATATTTATATGGCCTATTCTGCAGGCCAGGTTTTATCCCCACCTCAAGGAAACCCCAAATTTGCCAGTTTGGACTTGAACCACACGAGGCGAGCCATCCCACGGACTAATGTTGGAACAACACGTGGTCCTGTTTTCAACGGAAACACTGCTACACTGAGGTCGTGGTAGGAAACAAACTCATTGTTCCGGATTGACTATTGACCAAGTTAAAGAGGATCTGCCAATCAACATCAAGAGTACCTTGCTAAGCTAATGGACATTCAAAGCCACTGTTCTTACACTGTTTTACATTTACATTTATTCATTTAGCAGACGCTTTTATCCAAAGCGACTTACATTACATTACCAGTGTTACAGTCACTGGAGGCAAGGTGGGTTAAGTGTCTTGCCCAAGGACACAACGACAGTATGAACTGTGGGGAGAGCGGGAATCGAACCGCCTACCTTCCGGTTGAAAGACGACCGCTCTACCCACTGAGCTACTGCCGCCCTGCCGCCCCGTTTTGCAAGTTGTGTTGTTTGATTTGATTTTTGGGACAATCTTTGTGAACTTTAAAGGTTCAGTATTGTGTCATTTGAATTGATATATTTAAATTAAAAAGCAGATAAAAGTTAGGTTTAATACTCAAATGCTTAGATTAATGACCGGTCATCTTAAAAAAAATCAGATTTAGACTTAAACTTTACCTTTTATTTTGAACTTTAACTCCATAATTAAGGTTAAAATAATATAGAAGGGAGTTTTAAAGGTAACTTTTCTCAATTCAAAGTGCCTGAACTGTGTGTTGATTGTCTGTTTAGTCATTGTTTAGTAAATTGCCGGCTTACCATTCACATTTATTTGTCTCTGGTTCTTATTATACGTTAATTACCACTCTTTACGAATCTAGAACTGGTCCAGTAGCTCTGCCTCACAGCATAGGTGCTACACAGTACTGTCCTGCACCACATTCCCAGCACCTTTAGCATAAGCAAGAGGCAGAGCGGCAACAGTTAAAACATCAAATCTACAATAAAATGAAAAAAACATATGCATCCAGTTAAAGAATAACAATAAGACTCATCTGTTAAACAGTCTGTCAGAAGAAGAATGAGATGCTGGAGCTGCAATGACTTTTGAATATTGTTCCATGACGAAGGTGCAGCACAGGAGAAAGCAGATCTACCAAGTTCTGTGTTTATTCTGGGAACTTTTAAACTTAGCTGATGAAGAGCGGGAGTTGTACCCACTGCTGGAGACATGAGGTGACACAACTATGGGGGCAGTTTTACCCAAGATGGCCTTGTAGATGAATGTGAGCCAGTGCTATATGGTGGTCTGACACATTACAGTTAACAGATAAACACAACCAGACGCAGATGGAGAGACTACTAATCTGTAAGAAAAACATAGGCACCAGTTACAGAGCCCCAGTTACATAAAAATGTGTCATGCAGTGTGAGGCCTGATGTTGCTAAACGCTCTTCCCCAGACGGTCTCTAGTAAAAGTTAAAAACCCCTCGGTGCAGCAGCAGCAGCAGCAGCAGCAGCAGCAGCCGGTGCAGCTTCTGGAGATATTGATTGTGGACTCTGGCTTGTGCTGTGTCTGAATCGCCCATTTCATTAAGCTCCACTGCTGCGGGTTTATTGGTCTGAAGGCGTGCAGCGCTGAGGGAAGATGTGTTTGGCTTATTGCTTTGGCGGAAGACAAGACGCAGGCTTATTGCTAAAGTCTGCAGCCGACCAACGTGAACCCAGTGGACAAACTCTCGCTCTGTCTGTCTTCTGTTAAGATGAAAGTAGGTCAGAACAAATATATAAAAACATGAGCAACTTTTGGTATGTAGTCTTTTATATTTCCGATATAGTATATTTCAAACAATTAAAGGTCAATAAAAGTTTGGTGTTTTAGTAAAAGTCTCGACTGAACAGGCAAAACAAATCCAAACTGGGTAACTTTGGGTTGATTTGTTTCATGAGGCTGGTTATAAAGCTCCTCTCTCAGGTTCAAACTTTACCCAGTGATTTATAAGTCAGACATCTGCAGTTGAACAGCAAATTAAAAAGAAAAAAATACTTTGCTCACAGCTGGTTTGGTTTTTCTCTAAATAAAACATTACCAAACAAAACCTTCTGGAGACTCAGAATTCAGAGTCATATCAAAATAAATGTCATGTTGTGCCACATCTTTTTAAACTTCCACAGAGGAAATCATAATACTGTACAGCTCTTTTGGCAGATCATCGCTTTAAAGGTGTACCTCCCTTTATTACATCTAATGTTTTGGAAGTCTGTTTTTTTTTGGAATGTATGATTTTGATGTTGATGTAAAAAATATATCAAAGCCATAAACTTTTTCATTTTGCCATTTTCCCTCCACCTGCACTTCTCCGTCAATGATTTGTCTTGGCACTGAAGCAATCAAGCTGAGGACACAGAGAGAGGCACGAGGCATAAATAAACAACTGTAAATGACATTAAAGCATCAGAGCGAGCTTGGCACCAACACAAACTCTGTCAGGTGTTTCTTTTTTTTTAATAAAGATTGGCTTAATAACTCAACTGACCTGCTCATCTGAGGAGAATAATTCAACCAGAATACACTTTCCATGTTTGGAGATGAGGTCTGTTGAGTTTCAGGTTTCTTTGTCTTGGATGTTAAAGTTGACAAATAAGAAGCTTCAACTGAAAAGTAAAATTGTTGCATACTCATTAATTTAAGTACTGTCCCAGACTTTAAACGTTGCTTAGTGTAGATCTAATACTAATATAGTCCTTGTTGGGTTTAGCCCTGGATACATTTTTGTATGTTTGTATGTATGTACAGTATGTAGTTTGTATTTATAATATATATTTAATCAAGGTTTATTTCTGACTTCAGTCTTCTGTAAGTCCTGAAAATATTCATTAAATGAATCTTTGTTAAAACATTGTTAAGTCAAGGCTGGTTTTAGCATTTCTTTTTGTCTTGGAGCCCAGTCTGAACCTGTGTTTAGTCCTGATATGGCTCTTAGGGTTCTTTATTTAATCCTGGTGTAGTTTAGTTCTTGTTTGGTCATGGTTTAGTCTTGGACCTGGCTACAAGTTCACAGATATTATATAAAGGACATTTCTTGTTGTGTGTGCCTCTTGCCAACACATAAGCGTTTTCAGTCTACAAAGTGCCCAGACAAAGACCACACCAATAATCCACGTTTCACTTTTGAACTCACCATCAACGAGACGTACAAATGAGTTTAGCTTTGCCAAAGCACAACTGATTCACTGCAGGTGCTCTACCACCATCTTGTGGTGTGGAGAACTCTTTTATGAGTTTGTAGTTTTAGTTTGCCAGACGCTCTCATCTGCAGAGATTTAAAAAAATATATATAAATAAAGAAATCTGTTCATACAAATATCCATGTACATGTACCAGAGTCTTAGTTACATGTGTAGTCCTAGTTTTAATTGTGGTTTAAATTGTGTCCTGTCCTGCTTTTTCTGCTGCTTTAGTGTAGTAGTGTTTAATTCTTAACATAGCTCTAGGTCTGGTTCTGGTTTATTACCTTAGTTTGAAATATCATTTAGTTTTGCTTTTATATTTTAGTTTTAACTTGAGCAGTAGCTCAGTGGGTAGAGCGGTCGTCTTTCAACCGGAAGGTAGGCGGTTCGATTCCCGCTCTCCCCACAGTTCATACTGTCGTCGTGTCCTTGGGCAAGACACTTAACCCACCTTGCCTCCAGTAGCATTAGCTCTAAAATAACACACTTTATGGCTGTGACAACACTATGTTTTGGTGTTTCTTCACATAAAATGGCCTAAACCGAGTCTCTTCAACCTACAGATTTAACACCAAACCAGAGAATCTCACGTTCCTGAAATAGTCTCATAAATACGACAGTAAAAATAGTCTTCCTCTCTCACAGTTCTCCGTCTTGCTCGTCTCATTTGTCTCTTCTGTTGCAGGGCCATTAAAATCATAATGAGACTGTTGCCATTTTCGGAGAGCCGGATAGAAAGAGTCATTCTTCTCCATCTCGGAAGCTAAATAATTAAAAACATGAAGGATTTTGGAGAATGGAGCAGGGTTTCTGTTTGAGATGGTAAGAGTGACGTTAACTGGCTTTAAAAATAACTGTTGCAGCGCCTCAGGATGACACTTAGAGCGATATCAAAGTGTGTGACTGCACTGAGAACCACAGAGTTACATGAACCTAAAAAGGTGGCAGTGCAACAAGCATAAGCACAAACCAGTCAGGTGTCGCTTTGTGTGATAGATTCATCAGAGCTTTAGCATCTGGGGAATTTAGCATCAGTATTTTATTTCTGGTTTCCTGTTTAAGCCAGAATCTAAGGTGTTAAATTAATTTTAGACTGAGGTCAAGGATGCATTTTTTTTTTTTTACAACAAAACAATGCATGCAAATCTACAAACAGCCAACTGAAGATCTGGCAGTTTTGATCTGTAGTTGACCTCAAAGGTGGAAAATGTAAGAAATTGACTAAAAACTCTGGGAAATGTTGTTTTTTAGCTTCTGTTTGCTCGCAGTAGGAGCAGGTGTCAGATAATGCTCTTATGGAGTGACCACTTTGTCAAAGACAACTCATCTTTTGTGGTTTTTGTAATATGAGATTATATATTGTTGTCTGGGCAGCTGCATAACCACAATGTTAAAGTACTAGACTGCTTTAATTTATATAAAAGATGTTGAGAGACAAGTAAAGAGAGATATAGATAAGATAAACATAAAATATATACCTTGGGGAAAATTGTCTGCCTACTTGATACTGTAGTCTTTCTTTTGGTGTTTAATGTGGAGAACAGGATAATTCATCATATATACTGCCCCCAAAGCAGACTAACCCTTCAGCTCAGTTAAAAAGATTTTCTTCTTCAATATAATAATGTGACTTCCTGTTCTTTTCTAGAAACATCAAACAGAGCTATATAGGCACTAGAGCTGCTTTTTACTTCCTGCTCTTAATCAGATTTTCTTGCTTCATTAGAATCTTGGGATTATGGATCTGCCACAAACCAAAGATATGGCCCATAGACATGAGAATGTATGGTGCAGTAATACGGTTGAGACTGCTGTAATTGATGCACTACAACAGACAGGTCCAAAGTCTGGCTCGAGGGCCAAACATGGCACAATGTATTCATTATTATTATGTGGTTTTCAACTTCAGAGATAAAAACAAATACAACTTAAAACTGTGTAAAACCATTTAAAAGTTCAAATCCATTTAAAACCTGCTCAAATTCAAATAAAACCTGAAGGACACCGTCGAAATATTCCTTTCATCAAATGCTGCCCTCCTGGCGAAAAGTTTGGAAATCAACATAAAACTGGACACAAATACCTCTGACACACACTCTACTTGGTCATTTTAATGGTGAGCGTATGACAACATTGTGTTATTGACATTATGGATCTGTCACGTCCACAAATCCTCCCTGTGTGCACTCCCTGTGTGCACTCCCTGTGTGCACTCCCTGTGTCCTGTGGTGTAAACCCAGCTCTTCTTTCTGCTCGGTCTCAGTGAGGCTACAGTCCTAATGAAAGGCGGGTAATTACTCCTCTTAATATAAACATTATAATGGGATTAAAATGATTCCTCCCTCTCTGTCCCCAGTGGACTCACTCTCACACATTGTCTTTGTCTCAGTGTCTTACAGCTTTACTTGGAACACAATGTAAACCCAAGCAAAGAAAGTTGAAGTATAATCATATCAATTAACATAAAAACACTTTCAATCCTATAGAGCTTTGGGACATACAGAAAGTGGATTGTAATTCATTTACATGTCATTAATCTACATTTTTATGAGCATTATTTTTTTACACAATTTCTAGAAACACTAAATTGAAATATTTCCAAAATGAAGGTTAAATCTAGAAATGACTGAAACAACCGACCGTATAACACACATATTTTACTGTATCCAACAACACGCATCAGAAACTCTAAAGCTAGTGCATCCAGTGTTGACATGACCTACATATTTCGAATGTGAGTGTTTTTCACTGATCTTTAAATCTCTCTGGTCCCAGTCCCTGTGCTTGTCGTCTGCAGTGCTGCACGAGACCCTCTTCTGGCCCAAGGAGACGCATGAACTGAGGGTCACTGCTAAATGGTCTTGGCTTTTTTCTGTTGCCGACTCCGAACAACAGCCAATAGGAACCTCCGGTTGTCACTGCTGCAGCCAGACTCTCGTGACACAGATAAGACAAAACGCAGTATTGCCCCAGTGTAGGCTTTTTGACTGTGGGCATTGTGGCATTTTTTTAATTTAAACACTTAAAATGTCTCCTGGATTATATGTATATGCATAATACTGATGAAAGATGCACTAATCTAACTAACCCAAGCCACACATGACAGTGAACATTCGTTTTTTTTAATGGTGCATGTTTAAAGTACCTCTGAACCCTACACCCGTGTTCCCTCTGGGTCTCTTATTAAAGAGCTGTGACATAACAAGAGTGTATTAAGTTCACGTTTGAATTAGACGACATGTACATGTTGTGATTTCAGTCTCTAGGAAATGAGTGTGAGCTAATAGTGTCTTCAACACATTCAGGCCCTCGGTATGTGTTTGTGTGCACTTTAGGCAATGTGTGACTAAATAACAGAGAGTGAAGATGGCAGCTGCCGCACTGCACACCCCCTGTACTCAGACGAACGCACATGAACTGGCATCTATAACCACAGTTATTGTGCAGAGCTTTAAAGACATTCACCCTAAAGGACTCTGAACTATAAAGTATATATATATATATATATATATATATATATATATATATATATATATATATATATATATATATATATATATATATATCTAGTAGAGCATTGTACACAGTTTATCCCATAGGTGACCATTATCAAACATAAATAAAGTCACATGTAAAACACAGATTCAAGTTTATTTTAGGTTTTATGCACTGCAGATTTGGGACAAACAAAAGCCATTATACAGCTAAACATAAACGTCTAACTAGTTTAAATGAGGACCATGCTTGTTCCCTGACCCTGCCGAACAAATACTGCCTCCAAAAGAAAACAACAAACCATGAAAAAAGGATCACCACATCCAACACCAAGAAAAATGAACTAACAAAAGAAAAAGAGAATATACACCTTCTGCAGATCGAGAAAATATGGACACCTACGGACACAAATACATATATTAACTGCCTAAAGGCCCACTTACTGATTGTTTATTCATTAGAATGTGTATAACGTGTAATCATGAGCAAACATGTAAAATTGAACTTTTTTCAGCACAAATGTGGAAAGCATATACAAAGTAGATAAACTATGTGAACACATTTTGCAGAATATTTTAGCGTTAAATAATTCAAGTTGCCTCGGTACTTGACTGGAGTTCAGCCGACACAAAAAGGGAATCGTTTCACAGAGTTATTTTGGATCCTCGCAGCAGAGGGACGTAGGTGGATGAAACAATGCAAGAAGACACAGCAAACAGTGAGTGTGAAGCTCGTCTGGTGCCAAGAGGCCAACAACACAAGTGTAAATATAGAGGCCTGCTTTATGAAGGGCTTTTGAAATGACGCAGCTCACGATCAAAGCCGAGGCTGAGACACTGGAATGATTCCTGTTTGATAGTACAACTTCAATTTAAAGGTTTAATTCAAATAAATAGCTTCTCATTGATGGTTTTTCTTCAGCGACGGCAGAAGCTTGTCGATCAATTTAGCAGATAAAAAGCAAACATTTTCATTCACATTTCCTTCTGAACAGTTTTAAATAATGCATTTTCCTGAAACATTTATATTTGTGAGACATGTGAGCTCTCAAAGCAGGATTAATAAGACTTATTATTTGGAAAATGGCCCATTTTGTCTGATTGACAGCTAAAAGGTCGGGTGGGGCTGGAATAAGTCACACAGCTTAATACATTTATGTGAAAGAATGAGTTAGGCCTTTGGTTATATTTACAAAATGAAATTGTCTGAGCGAAGGTGTTGTGCTTATAAATAGCCTTCAACATTTTCTTCTATTTACATTTAACAGGGTCACTTCAGCATCCTTAGACAATGAGAAGTTTACTAAACCTATATATATATGCAAGTCTCTGAGCTAACATCCACTGGTCACTTTCATTTTTGGCACCACAGCTTGATTTAAAACTGTTCTCATTTTTCTTTAGAGTATTAAAATACAAGGGCCTATAAAAGTTAGCACGGCAGACTTTGTTTTCCCATATGAACATTGTGAATTTGCTATTATACTGTGCTGTTGTAAATTGAACATATCTCCTATTACTATCTTGTCTATTGAGTATATTGAAGAGAAATAAAGGTTAGATTAAGTGTGTGAGTGAGGGAATAAAGGTAAAGAAAGTGCAGGATTGTAAATACTTAGGCTCAACAGTCCAGAGCAATAGGGAATGTGAAGAAAAGGTGAAGAAGAATGGAATAAGTGGAAAAAAGTGTCAAGTGTGTTGTGATAAACACAAGAACCAACAAGGATTAAATTTAAAGTTTACAGGACAGTAGTGCAGAGATGTTGGAAAACAGGAGGAAGAGTTAGAATAGGAGCTGAAGATGTTGAGGTTCTCTTTGAGAGTGACGAGGATGGATAGGATCAGGAATGAGTCCATCAGAGGGACAGCTCAGGTCAGATCTTTAGGAGACAAAGTTGTCGAAGGCCAGGTTGAGATAGTTTGGACATGTTCAGAGGAGAGAGAGTAAATATATGGGTCGAAGGAGGCTGATGTAAGAGCTGACAGGAGGCCCAGAGGCTAAATGGAGGCAGATGCTTCACTGGGGCGACCCCTTAAGAGAACACTCAAGGATAAGAAGAAGCAAGTAAAACTTGTTTTTTTTAGTTAAACTCAAAATTAATAGATTTATATCTTTTGATCTTGACATGCATAAACTGAATAACTGTATATCTTTATAAAATAGTGTTGGGTCATACTCTTGTTGGGTTTTGTTCATTTTCTCTCTTGATCCACATCTCCACACTTCTGTATCATCTGACTCTGCGTGTGCTACTAACTTCATTGGACAGTTTTTTTTTGCACACTTGCCCGATCATATTTTCCACTGAAGACTTCTTCATTAGCCTAGACTGTTGTGCCAAATGATCTGCTCTCAAATAGATGACCACTGCCCGCATTGGCAACCATTTAGCAGATAAATACCTGCCAGTCACCACTCAGGGAATTAAAACACACTGGGAAAGCAAAAGCCCTGCAAAAGATGAATGGACCAAAGCCAAAAAGGTTGTTAAGTCTCTGCATTTCAAATATATTACCATGCATCAACACAAAAATATGAATTAAATGAATTTCTATTGAGTGGTACAGTAAAAGTTGGGTTCTTGTGATACAGTTTGAAATTGAGAGTTGAGCTAGAGATATATAATGTGTTTGAGTCACATTTTCAAAATTTGAATGTGAAGCCATGTATTTAAATAACTAACTTTTCTGGCATTGCAAGAGGTTAGATGTATAGCCATATAGTCTAATGGCTGCACACAATCTATTTTAGACTATTTAAGTACTGCTTGTCTTTAATGCAATGGAAAATAATAAATGCTAAAATTTTGTTTCATAAAGCAAGAGCCATCAGAAACAAAAAAATGTTGTTAACAAACGCTAGCTTCATTTTTAAAGAAGTGTAACAGTGATTGTTTTATTTATTTTTTTTTTTTTTTTTCAGATGGGCATTTAATTACATAAATGCAAACAAAAGAGAAAAGAGTGGTGCAGTGTTTTGAAAATAAGGCGCTACGTGAGCCAGTTTGGATGGACGTTTGCTGACGGAGAGGCAGACCAGTCCAGAGGAGGGATTTATGAAGGAGAAGAGCTGAGCTGATGGGGCTGGCTTTTGGACACCACTCAGCAGTTTTTTTTTTATGTCCGCACATCTGAAGTGAGCTATGGACATAGACTTTAGGTTATCATTGGAAAAAAAGCTATTTCTTCTACCTTGACAGTTTTAAGATTCTGATTCTTTGTATGTCTGTATTGTGTACTTCATTTATTTTGAATTATTTACAGGTCTGGGGGCTTATTCCTGTGACTTTGGGCTTGAGGTGTGGTATAATTAATAGCATGGCTCCTTTCACTGAGTTCTGTGATACTTCTATTTTCCAAGATAGGCAAATGCAAAGTGTGCTTTCATGTGATTGATGTGACTAATAAAAGATAGGTTTGATTGATGTTTTCCATTTTCTCAAACTTTAACCTCCTTATTCCCATCATGTTCATGTTTGTCCTTTGTGGTGGACAGGACGTTTGGCCCAGACTCTGTTCAGTCTGTTCTATGGTAAGTGTGCCTTACTGTTTTTTTATTTCCTGTCTTTCCAATATGGTATCTCTTTTAAAAAATATATTGAAAAATGAAAGCAATTAAATTTTCAAACCAAGATTCTTTTTTTCAAAATCAAATTCTCAAAAAATGTTCCTACTAAAATATTTTTCTTAATTAATTTTCACATTAAAACGTTATGATGTTTCTATGTCTCTAAAAATGTATTATTTTTTAACCATCAAATATAAACAGGACTTTTTCTTTTATAAAGATTTATTTTTCTTTGTAATATATTTTGTGATTCAAAATGTATTCCCAAAAACATTCCATGTTCTGCTAACTTTTTATTTCCTGAACCGCAGCAGAGTTAATCTTCAGTAGAAACTCCTCAGTGTGTTCAGATCTGTTTTAATCTGGTTTTCTCTAATGAACTCCCTTTAGTCTTAAAATATAATGAGCATCATTTATCACCAAAAATCCACATAAATCTGTGCAGATCTCAAATATAAGCCAATAAAGAGTATTTTAGCTTCAAACTATTCCTACTGCGGCCAAATGCTAAAATCCTTTAGGGAGAGAATTATGGTTTATTAGAAGATTTTAGTCTTTCTTTATTTCAGAGCATTTAAATGTTTTAACTATTCTAATATTTATCAGCTTTGACAGTTCAATGAAAAACTCATTGGTATGAAATTAAGAGCAACTTATATGTCGGTTTGTGCTTAAAATTTATTTACTTAAATACTCAGAGCTGGTGTAACAGTCTTTATCACGTCTCATTTTCTCTGTTCGCTTTAGTGTTTCTATCACAGCCTTTTGAAATTTGGATCTCAAAATCTGTATTTTTCAAATACAAAACAGATTTGACCAAATACCTGTATTTTTAACCCTTTACTTACTTCACTGGGAAAAAAGTTTCAAAATGTCAAAGAAGACCATGTCATTTTTCAGGATTTGGACTCAGGACCAATGCTTAAACTCCCGAGGGACTTTTATGGCTCATTATAATAGCCTTTTTCCAAATATGTAGAGATTTGTAGGCTATTATGTAAAAAGGCCTTTATAGGTTGTCTGTTACCTTATTGAAAATTGAATGCATGATCTATTGTTGTGGATATAAAGAATCTCTCTTGTGCTGGGAAATGTAATGTTGCTGCAAGTGTCTTTTAAAGGGTTTTATACATTTTTTACAGGTACGTTCATGTCAAGGCTGTAGCCTTCAGTGAGTCTTCTGTGAAACGCTGCTCCATGTGGCGACAACACAAAGACAAAGGAAGAACAATGGAGCCATAAAGCCTCGTCGCTGTGGTTTTTCCCTGAGTCCGCAGCCTCTCAGCTGCACAGAGACACAGATTGTGATAAACTTGGGTCCTGGCCTGGCCCCGGTGTTAAAGACTCTGTGATGGTACCTCTCCGTTAATTGGCTGATGATGAGGCTAGTTATGATGTAATCTCTCTCGCGCGCACCGCCTGCCTCTCCTCTCTCTCCTCCCCACCTCTCCTCGTCTCTATCCTAACCAACATGGCCGCTAAGTCGGACGGAGCAGCGGTGTCTGTGGAGGATGACAACACGCCCAGGACCGCGTCGGAGCCGGGGATCCCCGCCAGGCGGCCCCGCTGCACGGCCACGCCGGGCTCCAAGCCCTACACGGCGCTGGATTGCTGCTGGGTGCTGTGCGCGCTGCTCGTCTTCTTCTCCGACGGCGCCACGGACCTGTGGCTGGCCGCGGACTACTACCTGCGCGGCGACTACTGGTGGTTCGGCTTGACGCTGGTGTTCGTGGTGGTGCCGTCCGCCGTGGTGCAGGTGCTGAGTTTCCGCTGGTTCGTGTATGACTACTCTGAGCTGAGCGGCGGGGATGGAGCGAGCGGCAGCTGCGCGGAGGCGCAGGGGGTGGCAGAGGCGACGGGAGACAACGCGCTCAGCGCCAAGGACAGCGATCAGGCGGCAGCGGGGAACGCGACTGGTGCTGTCCCGGTCCACACGGGTCCCGCAGCTGCGGGGAGAGCGGGACCGCGGCGGTGCTGCACTGTCTGCATGTGGGTCTTTCAGAGCGCGCTGCACGTCCTGCAGCTCGGCCAGGTCTGGAGGTAGGACCAAGGGGGTGTGTGCTGCTCAGCGTGTGAGGGTGTGCGCGTGCTGTGAGGTGTAGGTATGTGTGCGCGCGTGCAAATGGCTAATTAGGTGGCCAATTAATCTGTGCGCAGGTCGCTTGTTCGTGATTCATTTTGGTCTAAGACTGTATGTGCGTGCACGCAGGTATGGATGACAGATGTGTGCACGTGGTGGTGAGGTCATTGTATGTGCGCACTGACAGTTCATGGTTTTATATGTTAGCTTCCTTCTGTGTGCACGTGTGTAGAGCGTGCACGTGGTCCTGAATGGATTTGGTGTAGGCTCGTGCACGTGACTGTAGGTCTTGGTCTTACAGTAGCCTCGCTGTAGTGTTGTCTCTGGCGTGAGCTGCTCAGAGCAGACCGGACAGAGGCTTGATCCTGAACCCTGTGTTTGCTTTTGTAAAAGTGAAGATGGTCAGCAGAGCCTTTCTGTTGTTCCTGTTGTCAGATTTATTAAAATAGAGTCCATGTTCCATTTTTACTTATTACTTATTCTGCCTTTACCAAGTTAGCCTTTGTTTTAAACATCTCAACAAAATCCCTTCACTAATGTGCACACCTTTGCTTAGACAAACAACAATGACTTGAAAATGTGTTCTAATACATTAAACCTGTCTCTCTGTGACAGATATGCTTTGATGCCCTGGTAAGTGACTGATGCCATATCTGTACTTGACTGACCTATGCTTTATTAGCTGTAAATGATCAAACAGTGTAAACAAAACTCACTCATCTGTACATTGGGAGTCTCCAAAGGCTAATCTGACATTTTAGCAGCACATTTCAGACAGCTGAGTAAGAATATTTCAGCAGTGGAGTTAGAGAGACATACTAGAGAGGTGGAGCATATACAGCAGATGAATTTAAATGCTTCTTAGATAATATCTTGTTCGATTTTTCTTGATTTTTTTGTTCAAATATTTTAGTATTCTAATAAATAATAATAATAATAATAATAATAATAATAATAATAATAAAGTAAAAAGATTTCCGCTGTCTGATCTTCAGAGTGGTACTTACTAAACACACTGAGCTGTAACAACTCTTATGGAGCGACTGTGTTGACAGTATCCCATCAGCCCCCCTCTGAGGCGGACCCCCGGCAGCTCGTCATGTCCCTGATTCCTGCCTTCTCGCTCAGACTCAGCAGATAAGGCTAACACTAAGTGGATGAAATGTGAAAGGAGCTACACTCGGCCAAATCTTCACAGCCTCAGTCGGCAGTATTTACTTGTCTGAGCTTTAAAAAAAATGTCTCAGCATATTTTAGCACAAGTATCTTGTGGCAGTAGCTCAGTGGGTAGAGCGGTCGTCTTTCAACCGGAAGGTAGGTTGTTCGATTCCCGCTCTCCCCACAGTTCATACTGTCGTTGTGTCCTTGGGCAAGACACTTAACCCACCTTGCCTCCAGTGGCTGTAACACTGGTAAGTCGCTTTGGATAAAAGCGTCTGCTAAATGAATAAATGTAAATGTAAATATATAGATAGAAACGCTTTTTAGAAACCATATACTCAGATTTTGTTTATGGGTAAAATCAATGTAATTTTTTTTACCCATAACAGTAAGGTTAAGGTTAAGTAAGTTTGGCTTCTTTATTAAAATGTACAAGAAACAGGCAAGAAAAGAGAGTGGGATGCATTAATGATGAAAGTATTTAAGTGAGGTTTTACGTGGCACTTGTATACTGCATTCCTATAGCACAACGTTTTGTGATTTCTGTGTATCCGTGTCCATATCTTCTAAGTGTGTGTGCCTCAACTATTGGGAGCACTCAGATTATCCAAATATGTTGTGCTGTAAAGTCTGAAACAGGTACTGTTCAGGTTGACAGCATGTGTACAACCTTATAGAATCTCTTGCCTCATAGACTCCAATGTAGCTGAACTACACGCTAGAATATTGTAACTTAATTGAGTTCACCACTGCTACCTTCTCGGAGCATCACCAGCTGCACAGGGTGTTACATTGGGACCGTCTTTAGTGTCCCGGTGTATAAAGAAGGATCAAATGATGCCAATGTGAAAGTTAGGGATTGGCTCCAAGATGTTGACTCTAATTCCAATAATTTTTTTGGACATGAGGTCATAACATTGTTATAAAGGTATTAATTGAATGAAGGATAAAAACAAGGATGGAGGGTGGAAAACCAGGTGAGTCCTGGGTAGAACAGGAAAAATTAGAAAACAGAAAAAATCCAATTCTACGTCCAAGCAGTAGATATACCACGGGGGTAAACTGACGACCTGGCCGAGTGTGGGAGGCTAAAGCGCTTTGTCCAGTTGAAGATGTGAGGCTTGGTTGGAGAATGGTTGCAGGTGGGCAGCAGACCCTTCACCCAGCTTTAGACAAAGAGCTGGGCGGACACAAAAGAGGAGGGGGAGACAAAACAAGAGACAAAAGGACAAAGCTAGGATCCTGACCAACATATAGCTTTGATAATATACATTAAGCAATAATGACTGAATAGTTTACTAGCTGTTAGCATCACTAGCTGAATAGGTTGATACGTTGTACCTCCAAAATCATCAACTTTAGGGTTTTAAGTTCTGGTTCATAAATTTGGTATCCAGAAAAATAGTACTTCAGGGTTTGTTGAGTCCTTTATGTCTGAGTGGCTCACACAGCTGAATGGTTAAAGGAACCTATGACATAACTCTTGTTACAATCCCAGAAAATTACTTCAAACAAGTTGGACTTCTGAAGAAGGTTGCATGCCATGGTTTACCATACTGCACAATCCCTATTAATCAGACAAACTATTTCTATAAAAAGACTGTAATGAGAAATGTTTCTACTGCAAAGTCTACGTGGCTCTAATCTGAAGCATCATGGCTGCTCCTTTAAATAACCAAAATATCACATTTGGTTCTCAGCAGGGGGTGCCTAACAAGCAGCCAAAAAATCATACCACGTTCAAATTCCAATAAGCATCAGGCGTGTACGTGATCACTTAGTCATTATGAAAGAACACAGACTCTAATACAAATCAGTTTAAAATAGCCAGTATGAATTAAAAGTGATACATGTGTTGAGTAAAAATTAATATTACTAAATATGTGTAAGCAAAGCTATAACAACTGCAGAGAAATCTTTGAAAGTACATTGAACTTAATGTTAAATACCTTTTCTTGCCGTGAGCACATTGCAGACAAATCCCATAGTGCAGTAATAAAAAAGACTTTATTGAATTTGATGTTCTCCACTGCTTCACCTCGGCACATTTCTCCTGCTTGTTCTGGCAGCGTTAATGTGAAAATGTGCTTTACAGAAAATACTTTGTGATGCGGGTGACTGGTTTGCTTTATTTAATTTGATTGTTTATTATTTTGCTCAGAGCTCAAAGAAGCAGGTAGTTATTGTGGAAGAATTGTTTTTTTTCTAAACAGTATTAGTGTGACTCGACGCTAAGTGTGGTGAGATACTCAAATTTAGCTTCAGCTGATGTATCTGACTTTTAAATGTCAGCGTTGGAAAAAAAAAGCATTTGTGACAAGTCTAAGTCTCTGATACAACTAACTCACATGTTGATTGCTTTAATGGAAAATGTGCATTGCTTTGTACAAAACTGCAAAACAAGCACTTATATAAGCTCAACGATGTCTAATAAGGAAGTCACAAGGGTCAAAACTAGACTTTAAACTTCAGCATCCTCAGAGGATCTAAATTCTATTTACCATGGCATCAGAGGGTGAAACCTTTCACTACAGCAGCCTCAGAGGGACAAAACTCACACTTACAAGCTCAATGTTAACATTTTAGGTTTCACAGATTTTGTTATTTTTATTATTGGCTGCCCACGATTTTAATGAAGACAGGTCTAAAGTATAGCTCTGTGACTGGCCCCCAGGACCACCGCAGACCACTAACCCCAATCCCAGACACACAGCGAGAATGAGATTCAAATTTGTGTAACATCACCTAATTCTGAAAGAGAGCATGGGGGAATTCACACAGCAGTCTAATTACATGCAGCCTCAGTAATGAACTGCTTTAATGAACAGGGATAAGATGCTGAGAGCTGATGAATGACAATGAGTTTGTTTTAATGCAATAGTTGCAGCCGAGAGTCTTGGACTGAGCCCAGAACAACTCAATTCCAGTAAAAACAGACAAATAAAGCCTAGCTGTGGCAAAAAAGATTTAGAAAAATTAAGATAATGTTAGCATGAAACACCTGGATTAGTTTTGTGTTTAGTCCTGGTTTTACTGCAATCATAACTGTGAAAGCACATGTAAATCAATCTGTAATACCAGCACTGAAAAGCTTTGTTTTCCTTGTGACGAAAACTGTGTAGCCAGGGCCTTGGTTTGTTCCTATTTAAAATTCAAATGTACTCCTGTGTTTAATCTGGTTTAGGCCCGATTAAGTGTTGGTTTATCATACTTTATGATTTTATTCAAGTAATTGTTATCTCAGATTATAAACTGTATTTATGCTTGATGGGTAAAACTGGTGCAAGCATGTGGATTTTTCACTTTGAACTTTATATAGGTTTATTGATAAGTCATAAAGATAACATAAATAGTATATGTATTATTTAAATTAATTTTAGAACATTTATATTTGACATATTCAAAGTATGTGTTCAGAAGTCCAAGTCCTCAAAAGATTGTGGGCCTGTGCCGTTTGAAGAGTGTGCTCATTTCCTCTGATTCTCACCACTTGATGATACAGTTATGTGTTTCCATCGAGCCCAGAGAGCTGCAGTAAGGCCCGGCGCTGACCTGAGATCAGTCGGACTCCCACACCAGCTTCAAACTGATCCCAGAGCTGTCAAACAGGGTCAGGTTTATCCACTCAGAGCCAGCAGAGGTTCTGGCCAGAATCAAAGGCAAAACACTACAGACACACTCGGTTACACAGGCGTAGTAGTCTTCTGAAACACTGCAGACAACCAGACAACTGCAGGTTTAATCAGAAAACATATGCACAAGACAACAACTGTTTTGTTCAGTGTGAAAATGGTGTGTGTATTTGCAAAGTGAAAAATGCTGCTTTCATCAACTTCGTGAATGGTCCAATTTCCCTGAGTTACAAAGTAGTTCCCACTTGACTGTTCATTTTTATGCATTTTCAACTCAGAAAGGCATAATCATAACACTGCTGTGAACGTCACTGTATTGTATTTGGTTGTTCTACTTGTGTTTTTACAGATGGAAACATTTTATTACTACATTAAAAGATGGTCATAACAGAAATTTCCAGGATAACTCAAGCTGAGAATCATCAATTTAGGAGAATTGAATAAACTTTAAGCAAACTTTTAAAAATAAAGATTTTTTTCTTATAGTTGGAAAGTTGGAGTTGGGAAGTCAAGGTCACACTGAATAGCAAGACAAAAAAATAATTACACATTTTGTGTACAAACGTTTGGAAAAAGAAAACATTTTTTTATTTGTGTGACATTTCGAAAGTTTGTTTCTGGCAGAGGCAACAATAGGCAATGGCATGCTGTAATTGTAATCAACAAAGGAAAGGCTAAAAGACACAACATTTCTGAGCTTATGAAGAGAATTCAGAATTTTCTACATTTTATTTTGGTTTACTTAAGAATAAATGAATTGAGAAATTGATTTTGCGTTTTGAATTATAGTTATGATCCCAAACTCTCTCTCTCTCTCTCTCTCTCTCTCTCTCTATATATATATATATATATATATATATATATATATATATATAACCAGCGGCTGGTATACTGTGTATATATAAAAAGGTTAGATAAAAATGTTGGTGGCAGGGTGTTAGAGACTATGCAGCTTCTTTTGACATTAGGCGAGTTACACCCGGGACAATCAACAGTTAATAATCGCAGGGCTAACAGTTTATGCTGCAGTGCCGCCGGTGGCCACAGGTGGAACTGACAACAGAGCAGAAGGCGTGGTCCTACATCTAGTGCTTACAACTAGCTACTTGGACGACATGCAGGCTCCACACGGAAAGGCCCATGCTGATCCTAAAACTTTCTTGCTGTTTTCTACCCTCAGCTTTTTTGTTTTTGAAATTAGTGAATTGAGAAAACTCCCCACCTTTTGCCTCTGCAGTTTGTTCATTTAGGTGTCAGACTCTGAGGAATAAATCCATGTAAATAAGTGGAAACATGCGCTGGCAAACAGTGGAGCGTGTTCTGCATCGTTCTGACTGAATCCCTCATTTGCAGCAGCAGTCTCGAGCTCAGCTATCCACGAATATCTGTCAATCTCATCTCAACTTTGTTTTGATCTCCTGTAATTACAACAGAGCGAGAGAACTTAAAGGCGAGAGGTTCAGGGCCAATGTAGACCAGAAAGCACTGCGGCGTTGAAACAAGGTCAGTTCATCTTCTGTGCACTCTCTCGGCAGTGTTTATATCGCTTTCTCCAAAATCAAATGGTGAAAAGCCGCAAGGTCACGTCTCTTTATGTGAAATGCTGAAAGGCATTCTGGGCTTTGGAGGAAAACTACTTGAATAAAGCCAGGGAAAAGAGAGGGAAAGTTGTCCAACATTTTGGGTTTGTCTCTCAGACCACCGCAAAGTGTGTGTGGTTTTATATTACGTTATTAAAGCGCTATAATTACAAAATACATTAAAAAAACACAATCCGGTCTTAGTAAAGTCTATTCAACAACATTGTATTGTATGCAACAAAATAGAGGTAGAATATCCACAGTATGTCATTTGGTTCTTATCTTATCAGAATTAGTCTAGCTTTTTGAGTCAGTTTTTCCCATAGGAAACCATCCAGTCCTTATCCTATGTTTTGATTATTTTTTATTATATCTTATATGTGAACATATTAAAAATGGACCCCTTATGATTTAATCCACCAAACCACTGCTTGTTGTCTTATACCTGTATTTATGACAATAAAAGAGCTATGGTGATGAGTTCAAACAGTTCTTGTCTTGAGCAAAGGTAACATTAATAAAGTTACCACTCTATTGCCCTTATACTTTATACATTACCACATTTTTTCCTACCAGCACCACTGGACCTGAAGCTGGACTCATTTCTGAGGCTGTGAGGTTGTTGGGTGAGAGCCCAGTCAGTGTCCAGTTTGTCATAAAAAGGACATTTCTCCGTCTCATTTGTCTCATTTGCTTTTATTGAAGCTATTGGTCTCCTTTATGAACTGCTGCTGGAGTTCCTTAGTCTTTAAATGCTATTGATTTTATATTACTTCACACACATTTCTACCTTGATGTACAATTTGTCTTTCTAATAACACCTTTTATTGTTGGGGTCAGTAATCTTGCAAATGTACTGTATATGTAAGTAACTCCATTCTCAAGTGTGCAAGTGTCTAACATGGTAGTATTTCTGCTTTATGGTCTGATTGTTAATTTGAGAGTGATGACATTCTGGACTTTTAAACACAACATTCACCAAATGGATTTTGTTAAAAAGCATACTGGTATAAAATCATTGTTTTGTTTATGATTTGCAGCTGCTTTATGTAATTGTTATTATTTAGAACGGCTTTCTGATGCATGTTGTCCATAAAGCAGCCCAAATAACTCAATAGTCCAAAGACCAAATGGAAAAATCACAAAATCTGCATAAATATGGTGATTTTGGCACATTGCACCTGTATGTGGCATGGTGGCAGAGTGGTCAGCACTTTGGTTTAGCACTCCTGCCCCCTGCCACTGTTGTTGTGTCCTTGGGCAAGACACTAACCCTCCTTGCCTCCAGTGTTGTTCCAGCTGTAACACTGGACAATAGAAGCTTAATGTAAGTCACTTTGGATAAAAGCGTCTGCTAAATGACTGAATGTAATGTAAATGTAAGAAGGTCCTGGTCTTTCTGTGTGGAGTGTGCATGTTCTTCCCGTGTCCTCCGGGTACTCCGTTTTCCCCTACCACTGAAGACATGTACAATAGTCCCCTCTCACATGGGGCCTGGACTCCCCTGCAGAAGAGATTTGTAATCTCAGTGCGATATTCCTGAATGAATAAAGGTAAAAAGAAATAAAAGTATAAGTGTGTGTGAGGTAAGTGAGTGGGTAGACAGCATTAGCTAGTGGCTCCATTTATAAAATTATTTAGGCTAAACCAGCTGAAAGGTTAGGACTTACAGAATACACCTGGAAGACTCAGATAATTTTAGAACCTGGACTTCCTTGTCACAGACTGTTAAACCGAGATCTGTCTGAAGACATTAGCATACACCTCCAAAACTTGCGAAAGTTATATCAAGTAGGGCTGTAGTAATCGAATATTTTGGTAATCGAGTATTCTACCGAATATTTTATCGATTAATCGAGTAATCGGATAAAATGTATTTTTACTTAATTAAAGTGCAATATTAAATATGCAAGAGAAAATAAGACTCTAGGTCTCTTAAAAAGAACAACTACGTTTCATTTTTTAAAAGAAAATTTTAATTCTTTTTTTAAATGCATAAAATGCAATGCATACATCAAAAATAAACATTTAGTTATTACCCATTGTTTCTCTGGCTGTACTTGTACTGTGAACAATAAAAATAAAGTGCATTTAAGTGCCATTCATTTGGGGTTTTAAATAAAGCATTTTCTGAGATGCAAAAACAAATAAAATTAATTACTTTCAAATTACTTTTTAAAGTATCAAAACTAAGGCACACATTAAATTAATAATAATAATAATACAAAAACACTGCCTTTAAGTCATGCAACTTAACTTTCAGAACTAAAAGTTAAACGTTCTGAACATAAGTCTTCTTCTTGAATGCTCTCTGAAAACTCAGCTGCTCAGTGGAACATGAAGTAGCTGTCCGCACATCTGTTCATACGAAGCTGTTATGATTTACTGAAAAAGAGGAGAAAAAATAAAAATTATTGATATTTATTACTAAGTAAGCTATAATATCATTATTATACAGCAAGTTCATGGATGTGTATTTATAAATCCTATTCATGGCAATCAAACTAAATACTTATGAATACTAGAATAAATTGTTTTATGGCTGCTCGATATTGAAGAAAAATGTGATATGCGATAACAAGATGCAATGTTCGATATACAATCATGGGATAATGTTTTGAGTGTGTAAAATAAATTTAAATGTATATTTAAAAACTGTAAATGATATAACCAACATGCATGTTTTCACATTATAAATAATCTAGTATACTTTATTGTAAAAGCCAATCACAACTTTTTTTGCAGTAAATTAAGTCCTTTGGTAGCTACGAAGTAGCCGTGGTATTAACTGCTGTTAAATAATCTGGTGGTGTAACCCCTCCGCATCCAGCGCGTTTATTTTCACATAATTGTACTGCCCGTGGGTTGTCCATGACATAGTTAACATACTTGATTTAACAGCTTTCATCTTGAATAGCAATCACATTTATTTAATGCTGCATTGAATTTACCTTGTCCAGGGTGACGGTGCTCCGGTCTCTGAGTAGAGTGGAGGTTCTCTGTTGCTGCTGCAGCATGGCCCTCGTGCTGTTGTGGTATGCTAGCTCGATCTTGCAATGGGCACATACGCCACAATGTTCTCCTTACGTTTTAATATGAAACCCAAACCTTGGACAGTTTAGTTGTTTTCTCCTGTTTCTTTGCTCATCGCTATTGTTATCAACCCTTCCATCTTGCAGCTCACGCAGCGCACCTCAAATCAAAACACCGCTAACTCCTTCCGTCTCCTTCCCATGCTCCTTCCGCTTTGTGGGTGACGTAAACGCGCTGTCACATAAAAAAATCATTGCGAAACAAACTGACGGGAGCTTAAAATAAATTAAAGAAGCTTCGAGGCAGAGGAATTTGCCTCGAATATTTTTTGTAATCGAGTTACTCGAGGTACTCGAGGAATCATAAGCTAGGCGGTTTGATTCCCATTCTCTCCACAGTCCTTAGGCAAGACACTGAACCCTCGTTGCCTCCAGTGTCTGTGGCACTCGTGTACTAATATGTGAGAATGTTTAGTGAATCTATGTGGTGTTGGTCGGAGAGTCTGTAGGTGCGGAATGGCTGCCACGTCTCTGTCAGTCTGCCCCAGGGCAGCTGTGGTTACAGATGTAGCTTACCACCACCAGCGTGGGACTGTGTAGTGAATGAATAATTGATATGTAAAGCATCTTTGCGTCCCTGGAAAAAGGCTATATAAAATGTATGTAATAATAATAATAAATAATATTAATAAAATACATGTAGCCATCATGTACATCAACATAATATTAGTGCATATTAGGCAAAGTAATACACTTATTCAGCTTTAGGGCAATTCCAAATTATGTTAAGGCTGTAGCTTCTTGTCACTGTTGCTCCATCGCCTTTGAAGTCCATGTTCAGGAGTGAATCGAGTAGCTCCATCACTCCACCAGTTTTGCACTTTTGAGGACAGTGTGCTTTGTTCCGGCTGTAGCCCGTCCAGATAAATCAATGGCTGACAGTAATTGAATCGGTTCCAAACGGTCCGTTAACTCTGGACATCCAGCCACGGTTAATAATCAGCCGAGTGGCTAACTGGCAGCGCGGACCCTTCTCGAAGCGCTGAAGCACGCAAATCTGACAACAGGGTCATCCGGCTACTCATTCACAAATTAAACAGACCACAAGAAATACTGCTTTTAGCTGATCAGTCATGTTTCAGAAGTTACACGCTAGATCTTAAGTAAAATGTAAAAAAGTAAGAGAATGAGCGATAGTACTCATTGTTTACATGGATTGGGTTTCTCTGACTTTACTCCCATTTTTTTGGTTTAGATGTTGTTTAGTCTTACTTTAATCCGTGGTTTATCCCCTTTTTTTTCTTGCATTAATCTATTGTTTTGTCGTGGCAAAGTCATGGGTTTAGCCTGGTAGGCTTAGTCCTCTATTAACAATGTGTTTTACCTGGTTTGGTTCTGGTTTCTTTGGTGCAGCTCTGAAAAGGTACTTTGGGGACACTAAAAAAGAGTGAAGCAGCATTTAAGTAATTTTGACCTTGAACACATGGAGAGTATACAGAAATTGAACAAGTATAATGGTAATTCAGTATTTACCACTGCTTATTGGACTTTAGCATCCATTAGCATTTCTACCAGTCACCTGTGTAATGTATGTATTAACATTAATGTATGTATTGTAAGTTATGAACCCGCAGCATCTAAAAACTGGCCTGGCTTGGGCTGGCTCACAGACCGACCAACAGTGTAATAAAGTAAAAAGTGTTCAGAGTTTCAGAGATTGTTATGATCAAACAAAGCAAGGCCCCACTCACTGAGTCAACACTGTGAAAGAGAACTCTTCATCTTTAATACAACATTGTTCATTGTTCATTGTTTATTGGAATCTTACTGTATGTCTTCTTGAAAATGCATTGTTATTGTTGGGGATAAGATAGTGTTGTAGTCAAGACCAAGACTAAGTCATGTCTGAAACCAGAGATTATCAAGACCGAGTCAAGACCAAGACAATATCAGGCTGGGACCGAGTAAAGACCAGTGCACAGTACACTATAATGGATTCAAGAAAACAGTATCTAAATATCTAAACAGTCCAGGTCCGGTCTTAGACCAAGTCCAGACTCACGGAGGTCAGTGTTTGAAGGAGACAGAGTTAGTCCAGACTTAGACCAAGTCCAGACTCACGGAGGTCAGTGTTTGAAGGAGACAGAGTTAGTCCAGTCTTAGACCAGGTCCAGACTCACGGAGGTCAGTGTTTGAAGGAGACAGAGTTAGTCCAGTCTTAGACCAGGTCCAGACTCACGGAGGTCAGTGTTTGAAGGAGACAGAGTTAGTCCAGTCTTAGACCAAGGTCAGACTCACGGAGGTCAGTGTTTGAAGGAGACAGAGTTAGTCCAGTCTTAGACCAGGTCCAGACTCACGGAGGTCAGTGTTTGAAGGAGACAGAGTTAGTCCGGTCTTAGACCAGGTCTAGGCTCACGGAGGTCAGTGTTTGAAGGAGACAGAGTTAGTCCGGTCTTAGACCAGGTCCAGACTCACGGAGGTCAGTGTTTGAAGGAGACAGAGTTAGTCCAGTCTTAGACCAGGTCCAGACTCACGGAGGTCAGTGTTTGAAGGAGACAGAGTTAGTCCAGTCTTAGACCAGGTCCAGACTCACGGAGGTCAGTGTTTGAAGGAGACAGAGTTAGTCCAGTCTTAGACCAGGTCCAGACTCACGGAGGTCAGTGTTTGAAGGAGACAGAGTTAGTCCGGTCTTAGATCAGGTCCAGACTCACGGAGGTCGGTGTTTGAAGGAGACAGAGTTAGTCCAGTCTTAGACCAGGTCCAGACTCACGGAGGTCGGTGTTTGAAGGAGACAGAGTTAGTCCGGTCTTAGACCAGGTCCAGACTCACGGAGGTCGGTGTTTGAAGGAGACAGAGTTAGTCCAGTCTTAGATCAGGTCCAGACTCACGGAGGTCAGTGTTTGAGAAGGAGACAGAGTTAGTCCAATCTTAGACCAGTGTTTAGAACAGACAAATATGCCATTTATTGTCTTGCTTGATCTTGGTAGACCAAGTAAATATAATTTTGAGGCCAAAACAAAACCAAAACCTTTACAAAATAGTCTTGAGAATGGTATAAAGACCATGACCAGTCTCAAGTACTACTACTAGAAAGGGATGAACAGTAAAGCTTCACATTTAAAGAATTTATATATTTAGACATTACTCTAGACATCTATATTTTACTGACAAAACCATCCTTCAGCCACACCATACACTCACCTAAAGGATTATAAGGAACACCTGTTCAATTTCTCATTAATGCAAGAATCTAATTAACCAATCACATGGCAGTTGCTTCAGTGCATTTAGGGGTGTGGTCCTGGTCAAGACAATCTCCTGAACTCCAAACTGAATGTCAGAATGGGAAAGAAAGGTGATTTAAGCAATTTTGAGTGTGGCATGGTTGTTGGTGCCAGATGGGCCGGTCTGAGTATTTCACAATCTGCTCAGTTACTGGGATTTTCACGCACAACCATTTCTAGGTTTTACAAAGAATGGTGTGAAAAGGGGAAAAACATCCAGTATGCGGCAGTCCTGTTGGCGAAAATGCCTTGTTGATGCTAGAGGTCAGAGGAGAATGGGCCGACTTATTCAAGCTGATAGAAGAGCAACTTTGACTGAAATAACCACTCGTTACAACCGAGGTATGCAGCAAAGCATTTGTGAAGCCACAACACGCACAACCTTGAGGCGTATGGGCTACAACAGCAGAAGACCCCACCGGGTACCAAAAAGAGGCTACAATTTGCACAAGCTCACCAAAATTAAAGACTGGAAAAATGTTGCCTGGTCTGATGAGTCTCGATTTCTGTTGAGACATTCAGATGGTAGAGTCAGAATTAGGCGTAAACAGAATGAGAACATGGATCCATCATGCCTTGTTACCACTGTGCAGGCTGGTGGTGGTGGTGTAATGGTGTGGGGGATGTTTTCTTGGCTCACTTTAGGCCACTTAGTGCCAATTGGGCATCATTTAACTACCACGGCCTACCTGAGCATTGTTTCTGACCATGTCCATGACCACCATGTACCCATCCTCGGATGGCTACTTCCAGCAGGATAATGCACCGTGTCACAAAGCTCAAATCATTTCAAATTGGTTTCTTGAACATGACAATGGGTTCACTGTAATAAAATGGCCCCCACAGTCACCAGATCTCAACCCAATAGAGCATCTTTGGGATGTGGTGGAACGGGAGATTCGTGTCCTGGATGTGCATCCCACAACTCTCTATCAACTGCAAGATGCTATCATATCAATATGTGCCAACATTTCTAAAGAATGCTTTCAGCACCTTGTTGAAGCAATGCCACGTAGAATTAAGGCAGTTCTGAAGGCGAAAGGGGGTCAAACACAGTATTAGTATGGTTTTCCTAATAATCCTTTAGGTGAGTGTATATCCATCTGGGGGCGTGAGGACTATTACACAATGTTTATTTATTTATTTTTTTTATTCAATTTTAAAGTGGCTCAGAGAATAACCTAATTAAACATTTTGAAATTTCAAAAGTGTGTGTTTAAGCCTCACTCTTTAAACTACTTTGGCCAGACCACAGCCATTGGCTTCTAATTGGAATTCCAGTTAAGTGTCCATTACTGGAGCTGTGGGTCTTACATTATTTAAAGGTGGAGGTAAACACTGCAGTCTGTTGACTGAAAGCCAGTCAACAGGAAACTGAAAGAAAAAAAGCCATTTGGCAAGGTTTTAGTGTTCTAGTGATATCATATTCCAAAAATAAAGAACATACAGTTGGTGTATAAACAATCTTGCCCTTGTATTTTTTTTTTGCAGCAGCATACAGCTATAGTTCCAGCCTCTCACACTGTGTCACACTTTACACCATTTGTACTCTATTTACAGGCAGTGTATCTACATTTTGGGTTATTTTCCACATAGAAACAAAGCCTATCACTGAAGACCAAAAGAAACACGAAGAATAGGAAAGATTTAATAATAGTCCAATTAGATCATAAATCACATGATCAAAGTTTTTATTTTTTAAATGAACACTATTGCCCAGTGGCAGAAAACACTGCATATGTTGATAAATCATATATCACTGGACACACAAAACCATTTTAATAAGTTGTCTTTTATAGAAAAGTAATTATGTTTTTTGACTGAAGTAGCTACGTGAAAGTTAATCCCAGAGCACGGAGTCATGAGTGCACGTCTTTTTTTATGGAGATATATTGCTCATAAAAACTAAAGAGCTCAGCTGATGGCGTATTAGGGCCGAGCGGAAGATGAGTGATTATTGAGATTTATTGCGTGACAGAAAACTTATGGAGTGAAACAACAAGCTCAGATGTTTTCAGCTGAATTAGCCTGATGGATCAGGGCGAGCTCAGCAAAATGGAAAGAAAAAGCGGGCATAAACTGTTTTTGTTGAAGCCAGTCAAAAGATATGGTTGATTCAAGGTCAAAATTATCAAAGCCTGCGAAAAAGTCCTTTGTAACAGAAAATATGACTGCTTCTGAAAACAGATATTATGCACCAAAACCATCAAAAAGTTAGTGTCTAATGTCCTTTCGTCCTTTGAAAATGTATTGCAGCCCACTAACGTATGTTGCCAGAACATGCATTTAATAATTTTTATAAAAAATTGTCTATACTTTAAAACTCTGCGCAGTAACTATTTATTTACTTAAATATTTCTACAACAACATGCAACAGTTCTCGTCAAAACAGTGTAAACTCATGTTTCTGTCAGAAGTCCATTACATTTCTACAATAAAAACAAACATGAAAATTTGTGTTAGTTTTGTGTTCTGAAAATGTACTATTCATTCATGAAATTTTAGGGGCACGCGTCACCTCAGACTATATCACATTATGTTATATCTTGGTAAATGTAATTTTATTTCATATTTAAAACACACTGTTAAACTTTTTATGAAACTGCTCTAAAATATAGTGGGTTTGAGTTCATTTGTTCTTTGGACATTAAATGTACTTCTACTCCCTGCAGCTGGGATTCATTTGAGCTGCTCACTGGAGTTTGTACAAGAGCCCTTTTCTTTCCAAAAGTACAAATGTTAGACTAATCTTCTTAATGTTACACCTCAAGCTCCACATTCGCTGCACATCCTCTGCAGAGTTTCTAGTGACAGAGCTGCTTAAAATGACCCGCTTTCACCACAAGTCCATTGGTTTAAATGAACCACTCCGCCTACACCGCACTGTGACATGGCAATAGTGTTTTAACCAGTGATGCATTACCAAGAGTCTGCTGTAACATTAGGCCTGTTATAGGGAGGGTTGTGTTTGTATTTCTGGGACAGACTAAATGAAAGTGTGATTGTTTAATGCTTGGTTTGTTTTGCCTATAATTAACTGCAGCTGCTGTGTTGGTTAATGCTGCCTATTTTACATTTATACGATGTAAATAAGGATACAGTTAATTTCAGGTTGGTTCTAATGAATTATGGTCGCAGCCATTGATTTCCAAAAAATTGTACTGTTCCTTTATGAGAACTAAAAAACGACAATACAATACAATACTTTCATAATCTAAATCCTTCATTTCCATTAACATTTCTTTGCTTCTTACACCAAGCTCCACCTTTTGTCCATCTTTGGATAAAGTTAAGAAAGCCCTGGTCCAGAGGAAAGTGCATTTCTGAAAGGTGCTTCTGACCACTTTACTAATCAACATCGACTTATCTTTGATCATATTGTTGACTTTTGCTGGAGAAGTGCTTGTAAGCGCTTTGTTTACTGTTGTATTTTGTCCATATATCGTCCTATACTTGACAATAGCAAAGAAATGTGTCAAATTTTTTACCACCCTGCCTTCACTTTCTGACAAAGTGTAAACATGAGGTTAACAGTTACAAAAGCAGAGGATGAGACACAGACTGAAAACAGTGAGGGAAGTGGCAGAGACGGATCGGATGACAAGGCAGAAGTACGAGACAAGCTGCGTCCGAGTTGTGATTGACAGCACCCTGAAGGTCTGTAGTGAATAATTCAGCCTCGTCTGACTGGCCGACTACTCCAACCGGACAGAGCAACACGGCACAGCAGAGAGCAAATACAAGCCTGTGGATCATCAAAACCTCCCTCCAGGCACAGTTTTATTCAAAATCAATAACGCTATTGAATTTTACATAAACCTATGTGCATTTACAGTCCAGGGATTTTTAATTCTTAAAGAGGCAGACTTTGAAATGCAGCGTGTTCCTTCTACAGCTGCCCATCGGACGAGGAAGGACCTGACACTGCATTGAGTGGTTAGTTTAATAAAGCTAATCAAGGGCACAGACGAAATGGATCCAGTCAGCAGGGACTATATCTGATACTTAGAAAAAACAGCTAAAATAAAAGAACCAGGACATTATACAGTCTGACAACACAGGATTTCAAAAATAAATGATTGTCTCTATTGTCTTGTTGTCTCAAGCTTAGTCTGATCTAAAACTAATAGCACCGAGGACACTACAAAATTGTGATGTGTTTTTTTTTAAGAAGCAGCAGCAGCAATGTAGAAGGACTGGTGATATATGGGCTGTTTTAGAATGGTTTTGTGCTGATGAGTACTTTTTGTATAGCGTTCAAAGAATAGATGACTCCCCACCTCTTCTTTAATTATCAGCCATTCATATGACTCAATTGGCCTGATTATCAAGAATAATCAGGCCAATAATAATAAAGTTGGCCCAATGATTTACTATGGATTGGACTGAATGTGGTAAAACATTTAGACCAAAAAACCTCAGGTTGTACATTGGACTTGTTTGTCCAACAGAGAATCCTTGCATTGCTATGGGCAGCTCTCATTGTTGGCATCCACATGTCCCTCACTAGTCTCCTACTCCCGTTTTAGTCTCCCACAAAGGAGACACAGAGAGGAGACAGGAGAGGACAAAGATGAGTTTAGATGAGCTATAAGCAATGGCACATCTTTTTTTTTATGACAATTTACACATTTAGACATCTGGCTCTTCAGCAAACATAACATCAAAATTAAAAATTCATGATGAGTGTTTGTCTAGCCCAGAGGCGGGCAATATTTTTTTTCCCAAGGGCAACATTAGAACATAGGGCTCTTGTGGATGGTCCGGGTCAACACACTGAACTCACTTGTGCTCAATAAAAACACATTTCTTTTGCCTCTAGTTTAAAGTTTGAACTATAGGCAATGACTTTATTAGTGCAAATAAAACTGTGAATGTGAGGGTTTTTATTTCTTCCTCCTCCAAAAGCATACTGTGACTTCACCGGTGGATGTTCCTCGCCCATATCTCCTAACTAAAGTCTCCTTGTTCCCCTGAGTAGCATTAAGAACTGTGTAAAGATGACATGCAGAGAATATAGCCTCTGGTTTAAGAAAAGAGTGAAGAGACAAAAAAGAGAATGAGACTAACCCTATGAATAAAAGGGAATGAGAAAAAGGTCTTTTCTAGTGCAACAGACCCACTAGGTTTCCTGCTGGATCCGACAAAAGATGGGAAGGAAGATGGATGCTTTGCTATAAAACACTATTGGCAGTAAGATAAAATGAACTGTGAGTGAACATGGGTGTCTTTGCCTTTATGTGACTGGAGTCTGTATGTGGTGTGGTGCTGATGGACAGATGAACGGATGGCTGTAGATGGAAGCAGATAGATGCTGTAATCTAGGCCAGAACATAGACTGCGGCCTGTGCGGGGTTTATTGGTTTATCTCAGCGAGAGTTTGCTTCAGTGGTGCATGTTATTAGCATGTACCCTGCAGGTTCAACTCCTCTTTCCTTTGGTTCGAACAAACACCTTTAGACACATCCTCGACCACTGTGTGAACTTTATTTTCAAAGACTGGTTGGCTGTGGAGTGTATAGTGTTTGGTCACAGTGCTCTCTCTGATCTGTCTCTCTGGATTTTTCTCTGTGCGTTTTGTGTTTTTGAGAGGAAAACCCCGCCACGGTGAGGACACTCTAGCCTCCAGACTTAAACACGGAGAGAGAGGAACTAAATCGGGATTCAAGGCAGTAAAGGTTTTGCACAATTTCTCTTCCTAAAAATCAGTTATGGGCCATTTTTTTTAAATAGATTGACTGCATTTGGTCTTACAAAGGTCGTTGGGTTTATGCATTACTTAAATATATACTGTTCCTCTTCAATCCCCAGGTCTGAAAAAAACATTGGAGACAAAATGATACTTCTCTGTATCATCAGTTACTTACTGCTAAATACTTGCTTTATAAAAGTTCCTGAGTTTGTAATGTAAATCCAGCCGAGTTGGCAATAAATGACCTCTAGTCTACTGTTTAGACGTGATGATAAAATTACTATCACCTATGAGTATCTCAATATAATGCAGACAATTAAAGCATTTCTGAGCAAAAATGTCCTTCTGTATCAGCCTGTATACGTTTTGAACTGAGGATATCACTTTAAAATGTTGCTACAACCAGAAACACTGGTTGTTCTTTTGCTCCTATCAGCTGTGCCACTAACAAAGACAATTATTTACTCTGTGCAGCCTTTTTTCAACACTGGCAGCTAATTTGTTGTCACTGTTTGTTCGTTGGGCTGTGCTTTTACCCTTTGTCTTGGAGTTAATATGCTCAGGAACAAGTTGGCTGCAAGTTTTCCCACATACCATTGGGATCTACGTTGACAGAAAGTGAAATTTGCGATACTAAAAAGCCAGGGTTAACCCAAACTTATCTTACTAACCTCATAATCCAGCTTCGTACTACATGGCCCTGGCATCATTTATGTGTTGATCTGCATAAACGCAATAAAAATAACTTTCTTAGATTCTTCTAGACAAATAGCCTCAGGATGTTTAACCTCACATCCCGAGAGCTTTGTCAGTGGATGAAGATGGATAAATTTAAACTTTCACTGACATAGCATTGTGATACATTTAAGAACAAAAAAGCAGACAGACAAAGCACACATGGCATGTCCAGGCATTACTGAGCAGTGTTTAGTTTCTCTGGTTTGTTTCTGAGAACTGGGAACTACAGTGCTCTCTCTTAAACCAGCTCATGTTTGATGTTCATCACCAGTTTGCACTGGACTGACTTTCCAGTTAACAACAGCCAGCACCATGGCACAGCACAAGTCATTGTTTTTCAATCAGTTCTCTTCAGATGATGAGAAGATGGCAATAATGTTCATGGAATCAATGGTCTGTAAAAATAATTGCTTGTGAACTACCTCTTTATATTTAGTTCGAGAAACCAAATATAACTGGTAGCTACATGTGATCATAAACAGTGCAGTTAATAAATCGCCCAAATAAAAAGAAAATTCAGCAGTTGAATGAGCCAATTTAACAAGATGACACTGCAGTTTGCAATATGTATCTAACTAATGTTTTGTTCAGGCTCAGAACCAACTTTTCAGGTTCAGAAGCAGGTCATTAGAGGTGTGAACATTTCGGTTGGTTTATAATTAGGTTTGGGAACATGAACCAGCATGGAGCTTGGTCAATGTGAAAGAGGTGTTGGACACTTTCTTTTTGCTGCTTTAAAGATAGACTAGTCTGGATGGATCATGGCATATTAAACCTGACTTCAGTGGTATTGTAAGAAACAATACTGGTGTTGTATCCCTTGTCTCACACAAAACCACACAGACAGCCCCAGCTCCTGAGTTTCTGTAACCCACCAGTCCAATGAGCCTCTGAGCAGCGCTGGCCCTAAATCTCAGCTTGAACCACTCGGCTGTATTTTCTGCCTAATTGCACCTCCTTCCAGTCCCGCTGTGTCCTTTTTATTTATTTTTTTTATTTTTTGTAGTGGATTGTGAAATAAACCAAGCCTGTTAGGTCAAACCTGAAGACAGCTGCATAAGTTTATATTCTCCAAATAAAACATGACAAGGATCTGATGTAACACCAGTCACTGAAATGAGCAGACGCTTAGTTCACATAGACTTTAATTCTGACTCGAGCGTTTGGCCCAGAGTCTTTGAAACAGACTCGCTTCAAACTCGACAAAAGAGGCATTTGTGGAAATTATGATCTTGTTTTGCATAATGATGTAATGTGTGGGAAGACAGAAGAATGAAACGGAAAGATTTGGGCCTAAATTACCTCTATGATCTGAGGAATATGGTTATTATTGCATGTTTTATGCTTTCTTGATGAGATTAGTTCAAAATCAATGACAGGCAAAGGTGTAGCTCTATTACAGTAAAAAAATGTGAATTGTCTTGGGTATTTTGCTATTGGACTAATCCAAATCTCGACCAACATCATTTATTTCAGCTAAAAAAGACCAGGTACTTCACTGATGAACTTTTATGAAATATACTGTATATTATGTATAAGTATTTTTTTTTTTGGGGAAACATAGTTTTTAAAAGGTCATGTTAACATTTAACATAAAAAGCAGCTCACTCTTAAAACTCTACTGTGATTCTCAGATATAAAACTATTAAACTGTGCACGATACTAGTGCTTATGCCTGCAGTCATGTAAACCATTCCTTCGTTCTTTTGTGTTGGTGATTTATGCTCGTGCCTGATTGGCTCATTCCGGTTTGTAGTTTGAGGAATGAGGCTTTGAGGGAACAGGCCGATTAAATCAATCACTGATAGATCCACTGTTTAAAGCCTGTGCTCAGATCTAATGCTGTTCAGCTCTGGACTTTGCTTTGTTTGCCTCCAGCACAGAATGAAACAGTAGCATTTCAAAGCTTTATACAACATCTGTCATAAAGACTGGATAATTTAGACTGGTGCTTTAGTGACGTTTAGTGAACATAGTGTACGGACAATAGGGACATTTGTTTAGGAGGAAGGCAATGTCTCTCAGTTAAAACAACATTTTTTTTTACATATTCATTAAATCTTCTAATAGTGTCTTATTATCAATGTAATGTTTCCTCTTTGTTTGTGGTTTGGCACTTTTCCCTTTTACAGGTTGTATTAAGTATCATCTTCTCCAACCCTCTTCTGGTCGAGACTCGAGCCTTAGGATTGACTTTGTGAACTTTCAGAAGTGTGTCCAATACTTACCATGAACTTGAAAGTCTCTTAGGTCTCTGGCTCTTCCACTCTCGGTCTCAGGTCTCATGGATTGGAGATGATGTGTGCCCTTTTGAGATTAGCAAAGTGAATATTAGAGTGTAGGAGTTAAGAGGGTGTTCACTCCTTAGGCACTGATTTGAGAGAGTTTGACATCAGTAAACCGCTGATGACAGGGATGGCTATGTTAGATAGATTTTACAGTTCAGGTTGTTTTAGAAAAACAGGATACTCGAGGGTTTTAGAGTCCTGTCCTTAAAAGACAGCTTAATCTCTCGTTAAATATTTATAAAAGCTAAAAGGTGAGTTAAAATCACACATTTTTATTCAAATGAATGCATTAATCCATCCTTTTCATTACCATAAATGTTCTGACTGTTGTTCAGACATTGTACAGTGTAATACAGCAATAAAGCATCTTTACTATTTAGTCTAATAAAACAGAGAAAAAGGTTTGCCAATGGGTCATTGTGATGGCCTTCCTTCTCTCCGTTGTATCAGGGAATGGCAAGGAATGGAAAACTCACCTGAATAGCCAGCAATAAACACAAACCCAAATCTGAAGATGGGACATAGCCAGTCATGATTAGCCACTTTTACACATTCAGTCTGGACATAATCAGGCTTATTTCAACCGGCTGATTAAGTCCACAAAATGTCTGTGTTGTTAATGTTCATATATCTCATGAATAGTTCTGTGACTGTGCTGACAAGCGGGGGAGGGAAGAGTGGGGATGACGCTTAGCTTGATGGAGCTAACACAAAGCTAACAAACAAATGAGTTCTAAACGAAGACAGTGATTCTTGCACTAATTGTGAAAGGACAGTAAAGTTCAAAGAGTACGAGGTTTCAGCTCCAGACACACAGCGTGCCTTTCATCAGCTCACCGCGGAGACTACACTGTAAATGTTCTCACAACGTGGCTCCCCGGATTTGTCACTATGGTCCCTGAAGGATTGAGTGCAGGTGTGAATGTTGGGGGAATTTTTATTCTCCTCCACCTGATTTTATTTATTTATTATTTTTTTCAGGTACCACTTACTTTCCCAATCTTTTGTTGTTCCTGTTTTTTTTTTTATGTTTTGCTGCAATTAAATTCAAAATGAGCTATAATTTGATGAAATAGTAAAATTAATATAAAGTTTTAGAATTAGGTTAGTATGCAGAACCCAGATTAAACATGCTAAATGCCATTCTGTGAGTGTGAGTGGTTACCTGTGCATGTCTTGATCTTAACTATCCCAGCTGTTCTTGATCTGAACAGCTGGGAATAGGCTCCAGACCTTTCACTCATAAAGGATTAATAAATAGACACAGAGACAGTTATTATGCCTTCACTCATTATTCACTGCCTAGAATCATCTTTTATTGATCTTACCTCCCTTTTCTATACTTTTTCCTAATTTTCCTAATCTTTTTTCATTTGGTAATTCATGACTCGAGGCTTCATTAGTGACGTTGCCATTCTTCTGCTCTGTCAGTGTACAGTGTAATACAGCAGTAAACCTCACTGAGTATGTCCAGACAGAAATATTGTTGTCTGTCAGCTGTAGACATCTCTCCAATGCCTCCAATTTCAACCAGAGACGTTCACAGCACAGGGGAACAAGGGGAAGGCTGCGGAGAGAGTAAGAGATAGACACGAGGCAGAAAAAAGAAAACAAAATGTCAGATTTGATGTTACTGCCTCGATGTCAGGGTTTTGAATGGAGTTTGACTGACAGCACTGCTTCAGACTCAGAGCAGCGGAGAATACAAAGGAGCTTCTATTCAGACTCAAAACCCACTGTCAGAGTGAAAGAAGAGTGTTTAATTGAAAACAGGCAATTCATTGTAGACACAAAATTGTGTAATTGCAGATTATTGTAAAGACAATTAATGATTTGTATGATTCCTGATAATACTGAGAAACAAGTTACAAACAAAAGTAGTTTAAAAGTACGACTAGTATCTGGACATAGTTAAATTGAATCTCCTTTTGGAGCATGTCAGCAGGACAGTGCATGTATTTTCAAATTATTTAGGAGAATGGTCAGGATTGTTTTGAAGAGCGATACTATCCATCCCAGTGCCATTAATAGTATTAAAACAATGGTCCAGAGTCAGTAAGCCCTTAGTCCAGGAAGGCAGTGACAGAGGAGTTTCATTTGGAGGTGAACATATAGAAGGCACATAAAACCCACTGCAAAGAGAACTCAGAGCTGCAGAAAAGATGAAGAGAGGAGACGGACCCAAAGCAAGTGATGATTGTTTCTGAACAAACCCCCAAACCTAGAAAAGACAAGTTTTTTTTTTTACTTTTCATTTACAAACTTTTCAGATCATTCAAATTCAAATTCATTTTTTGTGTTTGTTTAGACCAACAGTCAGTCAGAAGCTATACATTACACAAACAAGTCCTGTTACATTATCACCTGGTTTCATTTAATGTATTATATTTATGCATATGACAGGCCCAATGATTATTGTGTAAATATGAGAAGTCTTTACCTTTTATGAAAACATGCTGTATTCATCCTAGAATTTAAATGTGGTAGTAAGCATATTGATGATGTAATTAACATTGTGATGCATAAGCTGCTTTTCTATAAGAAAGGTATAGATCTGATATCCTACGAGTATAGATCATAACTGACATGATATAAGAGGTCACTTCTGACAGATATTAGGTTTTGACACTTCTACAATTGTTCACTTTATTACAAACCTCCTGAATATGATGCCATTCTGTCTTTATTAAAAGTACATCAATGTCAAAGTGCAAATCCCAAAATACAATAGATTCTCAGTGACCTTTGTCTAGATTTGTGCTCTTTTTGGGAGTTATATTTGATGGTTTAAGTTCATGTTGTACAGTATGTCTTTGTTTTTGCAGTGCAGAGATTTCTTGCCCTTTTCCTTGTATTATAACTTGTCTTTGGTCATTTCTCACCTCTACCTTCTCTTCTGGGACTAAACCTCTGGAGTTGTCAGCTGCTTTGCTCTCATCAGCTTTTGCTCTCCAGTCACATTAATATTTCATATTACTTTTTCTGACTTGTTTTCAGCTGTACTCAGTCATGTTTGCAAAAAGGTTCACAGAGACACAAAAACATGTCAAAAATGTCTGTTGACATTACGTTGTCAGCCAACGTTGAGAGACTGATTTCATGAAGCCAAAAGTTGTAACTGTCCTGCAAACAAGTTCAGGAGGTTCAGAACAGTACTATCTCAAAATGAGTGGAATACTAACATCAGTGTTTTGTGAAAAATGGATAAGATACTGCCCTCATATATTTCATCAGCAGTGTCACCAGTGTATCCCATCTAAGCTGCATGTGCGGTTACACTAACATTTACTTGTTTCAGCACTGCAGTAATATTGTATTATTCAATGCTTTAGCGACTGTTCTCCAAAGGCTGTAAGGACTGCTCTTTTGGCATCCAGTCAAACTTGTAAGCGAGGTCAAGGCTGTGCTGCCTAATATTACGCTGTATAATACTATTGGTGCATTTCTATTTGGTGCAGACGCAGTTAGTTTGTTCTTTCCTTCCCACTTACACTATTGGTTGGTCTGCGTCATGCTGTGACTGAGTGATAGACAGATTTAACCAGTCATCGTGAAGCGTTAGAAGGGCTCTGTGCAGTGGACTTCAGTCACAGTTAAGTCATGGGCCAACTGTGGAGGTACTGTACACTGCTTTTGTAAATTAGGTTCTCGCAGAGTTGAAACAAAGAAAAATCGACATTGGTTAAGATGTCAGTTGCTCATCACATCTAAGCTCACGACAGGGCTAAACAAGTTCATGTCCACACATGAGGCCAGGTTGTCATTGTAAATGAGAATTGGTTATCAATTGGGCTACCTGGTTAAATAAAGAATCACAAATTTAAAAAAAGTTACTGTGTTCTTAATGATATATTTTCGTACAAACTAGCATGCACTTAATATGAATGTACTTTTGTACTAAGTTCAATGTGTAATTGCACATTTTAATTGACAAAATCCTCGTCATTGTGGCTTCTCTGCTGAAACTTCTCCTAACATCTAAAGACAGAATGAAGAATCAATGCAATATTTTACATTAATGACCTGTTAGTCTTTCCAGTGCCTATATATCCTGACTGCCTTCCTACCATATGTCATGTATTTGAATCAAACAGGCAGTGAGTTCTCAATTACATTTTTGGGAATAAGGAGTCAACATAAGCCATTAGCTTCATTTCCTGTCAGCCCTGGCATTGGTCCATTATTTTTTACAGTTCCTTTTATTGAGGTCTGTCTGTTACTTTCACTGAAAAAAGGCTAATTATGTTAATGTCCGTCTGAGTGCTCGTGTCTCCAGTGATCCGTGCAGTCAGTAAGAGTTCAGCTCAGGTTAATGTAAAGGCGCTGACCTGAAACGCCTGAGAGTCTTTTAAACACAATCCCATAATCCCACAAATCCAATTAGAACAACACAAACAGGTGCTTCATCAAGTACAAGTCCCTCTGCTTTATTCCAACACAAATTTATACGCCTCACAAAATGTGGAGTGAAAGAAAAAGGTTGTTAATATAAAGTAGTTTAAGAAACAAGGCAAGACTGAGACATGCAGTAAGTCGTTCTTTAGAGTACTATTCAGTGATAGTCTTTGAATCGGTTAAATAGTATCGAGGAATTGTAAAACAGCGGTAAAATGTCAGAAGAGTCAATGTAATCAGAGAATCCCTAAAGAAAACTCAGATTTAAACGTTTTTACATTTATAACGTCAATGTTTTCCTGACCTAACCGTGGAACTATTTATTTGAGTTGGATTGTCGACCTCAACAACTCTGTATGGAGAGAAAAAAACGTAATGTCATAACATGGCTCAGGGCAATGACAATAGACTAAAGACAACAACAAACCAAATTATTGGATTTATTTTATGATTAAGTTAGGCAATAAAAATAATTATGGATAAGTGGTTATGATGTGCATGTTGTATGGCAGGAAACAAAGCTCAAAAACAAGTAAAAGACTGGTCTAGTGAGGGCCAAGCCGGTTGGAGACAGGCTCCTGTGCAGCAATTATCTTTGATACGTCTCCAAACAATAACACAGCCATGATGCAGGAGTTGTGACAATAGTCGATGTTTGTAAGTTGTTTGTGGTTAAATTAAATAAGGTTAGTTATGGGAGAGGTATTAGAAATGACTGAGTGACGCTTGAGTTAGCCAATAAACTTTGCCCTTATGATTGTGGAAAAGGCATCAAAACGGTTCCATACAAAGGCTCATTAAGGCAAAAGAAAGTGGCTGTTGTTGCTAAAAGGAAAGTGTTAAAGAGGGATTGAGGAAAGGACAGTGAAGCTGGAAGGTGAGAGGCTTAAAGGACCTAGAGGAGAAACAGGGCCGATAAAGAGAGAATTGAAGCAGAAACAATAAAATGTCCCAATTTCCCATAATCCCTCGCAGTTGTAAGTAAGTGCCCATAGAGTGATTCAAGCCATGGGTCACAATGTTCCCATTTCTGCTGGTTTTTGCTCACAGTGAAGATAACACTGCTGCTGTGAAACTGTTTGTGTGGTGTGGGCCTGCAGCCGAAACTCAGGGCGACAGCAGCCCACGGGTTCAGGTCACAGGTTGACGTCCTCAAAGCCATGCTGGGAACCGAGTAAATAAGTTTCCCCGAAAGAAACAAAGGGAATTGACGTGGAACTGAGATCAGACACTGTCAGTTCAATGGAGTGAATATTTCGACATGTGCTACATTCCATTTTAACTTGAAATCAAATAGGTTTCAGAAAATGATTTATTGTTATGTATAAGAACCATCTTCTTGAGTCTAGGGGATGCTCACAAATATCTTTAGTGTCTTTAATTTGTTTTTAATGAGAGTAGATGCAAGTCTCTGTTTCCTTGGTTCATTATTTAAATAGTTCCTGTTATTGAGGCATTACATTAAGTAATATCTCCCTATTTAGGCATTTGCCATTCAGAGTGTTACAAATATTATAAAGGAGGAAACAGAAACTCTAAAGCTAACACTAGTCAGCTACATTTGCATTGCCCCGGAGCACACATAAGAACAGAACTCCAGTAAACCACAGCAGATGGTTGTTGCGTTTGAGTTTGTGATGTTTCCACTGAATATTTACAGTAGTCGTGTCCAGAGATGAGGAAACGCTGAGGGAATACAGCGGTTGCCGTTGGCGACGCCTCAGTTTTCCCCCCGGCGCTGTCTCCTCTCACTCTGCGCTCACGGCTATTTGCTGTTTAAGCATTTTTCACACAGAGAGAAGTGCCTGGTCATGTGACTGCACACAGGAAGTGACTCATCTTTATCGCTCTGCTACAGGACATCAACAATTTCTCACACAATTAATGTGAGTTAATTGGACTAGCCCCAAGAAAAGAAGATATTGACAATAAATGAAGCCATGTTGAGGACAATGTTTGGGTTTCAAAGTGTAATTGGTTATAAAGTTGCTTAAATGTTTTATACTCAGTTACTATTCTTTGTTATGCTTAAGAAATCTTAAACTTTAATATCCTCCTTCTAAGCCCAGATCTCTCTGATTGGTCAGACGACTTGCTCTGTTTGTGTAGCCAGTCATAGAACGCTTGTGTCAAAAGACCTTGGCTTTTCTTATTGGGTGTATCTACTTTACTATGTAATGGGAAGCCAGGCTGAACATGCAATAATTCAAATATGAAGCTAAGGCCCAGATGCATTAACAATCACTAATAATAATAATAATAATAATAATAATAATAATAATAATAATAATAATAATAATAATAATAATGGATTAGATTTATATTGCGCTTTTCTCCCAAGGGACTATGGGACTCAAAACATTAGATTTAAAGTGGTTTAAAAAAAAATTCATTGCACCAAGCTTTCAGTATTGAGTATAGTATAATATGAACCACGTTTTGAATTTTGACCTAGGTTTAACTTCAGACTGAATTGAATTTAGCAGTACTTTATTAATCATATTTTTTTTACTGTTACCTACCTTTATTTAACCATAACCAAAAATGTTCTTACAGCTTCATCAAGAAAGAACTACAACGAGATTGACTAGAGGCTGTACATTGGTTTATGAAAACACATTGTTGTTCAATATCAATGCAAACACTACCTTTTAACATAGGCTCTTGTAACTGTTGTAGTTAGGTTTCCTTTGGTTCTGATGGACTTACACATTTATTGGTGATTAAAGCATCTAGGAAGACATGTTATCCACAAGAAACCTCTCTGATTTTCACCTCAAGCTTTATTAAACACACTATCGTTATGTTCGCTCTGAAGCCCACCTCTTCCTGATGAAAACACTTCTGACATTTACATCCAGCTCATCAAACTGACCTCTGCAGCTAATGAGAGAGAAGAGATGAAAAGTGACAGAGAAATACTAGACTCGGCCGAAAATCTGTGGAAAGACAGACAGACAGAGGAGTATGGAGAGATTACAGACGTTGATCTGGAATACTAAGCAGCTGATCAAACAGAAACAGCTCATGAAACCGATCGACAAAACGACAATAAAGAGGAAGTGAGGAGCAGAGGGGAGCAAGGACAGCAAGATGGACTATAAAAAAGATGAGTGTAAGAAATGGCAGAGTGGAGAAGAGATTGTAAACAGCTGTTGAGAGGTAGATAAAAACATACAGCTGGTAGTTTTAGTGAGTGTGCTCCTGTGAATATAAACTCTCTGGTTGAGTTTATGGTTGAGGCAGAGTTCTGACCTTTTTGTGGACTGTATCTTAAAAGCTTAAGTGCAGCCATGAGATGCAAATGAGAGACTCTGGTTTTCATTTCAAAAACAAGCTTAGGTGAACTGCTGAATTGTCCATAGTGAGAGTAAAGTAGTCTGGTTGTCTCTTTTAGTGTTTGTCATTGGTCTGAGGCTGGACATGGGCTGTTCCTCACATTGGTCTCAGTCTTGACTGGACTCTAGCTACTGTGGTAATGACTACAACACTGTTTTTAGGCCTGGATACATTTACTCTTCTGACTGGTAATCTCCTTTACTAAATGGGTTTGAAATGGGCATATTATATAAATGGATTGTCTGTTTTTGTAAATTTATTATTCTGCTTTCAACCCATCCATTACCATGTGCTGCAAGGAAAATCTAAAGCACCCTTGGGCAATGACTATGGTTTAGCCTTTGGTGCATGTTGTATGTTGTAAACTGGTGGAAAATATATTATCTGCCTGGAAATCATTTCAAGCCAGAATTTGTTTCTAGAAAATTAAGGTATTTCCGGTGCAGCATCTTGCGGTGTCATTCATGTTTGTATGGAAGAGTTTAGGTAGTCAGACTCTCTAATAAAGCTTGCCAGAGGGGTTTCAATGTTTGCTTTCTCAATATGTGCAAATATAATCTATTTTCATTGCAAAAAAGTGGATAATGATGCATAAAACTACATCTGAGGACAATAACGTGTCCATTAAAAATGCAATTTAGATGCTCAGTTTTTGTTAAACTTATACACATAATCCATTTTGTTTTGTAAAATGTAAACTGTCTTTCTGCTTAGATCTGAAAAATGGCCCCAAGACAACCTTTGTTAATAAACACTTTTCAAATCCACTGAAGCCCAAACCTCTGAGACCTCAGTGGTGCCTTCACAATAACTTGACTTTCTTATGTTGTTTTTACCTTAACATTGTTACAGAGCTACACATTTTCTATATGTTCTAAATGATGGATGCATTATCACAACAATAGACTCACCCTAAAGATAAAAAACTAACTCCATCAGAGACACAGCCTGACAGCTAATGGCTCTTAAGAGAATCTCCAAAGGATTCAACATGTGCATTAGCCTCTTGATGGATCGTTTATATTAAAGAAAGTATTGATCAGAATCACCGTAAACCACTTGTGTAAGTTTATCCCATTCTATTGCATTACAGGCTTATTTAATCAGATTTGACTAGAGTTTTTGTGCAGAGAAGATGCTTTACAGAATGGTTGCCTGTCCACAAACTGTCAACTGTCACAAAACAGCTCGTCCCTGATTCAAAAACCCATCGGTGTGGAGACAGCGCTGAACAAACGGGACGCCGGCACTATACAAATGTACACACAGGGGGGAGTTGAGTCACGGGAGGGAGGAGTGACTGTCAGAAAGATGGATGGATGGAACAATGAAAATCAATGAGCTGTATCTGCCAGTAGGAGACATGTCGAGTGTGTGTATACGTCAGGTGTACAATCGAATAGCGGCTGGAAATGAGGTGGGTGTGACTCATATTTTACCCGTTGCTCTTTTTAATTACCTCTGTTTGACCACAGTTGGCTTCCTGGGAGCACAGCCAAGACAAAACGACACATACACAATCAATGAGTGAAGCTGGTAAAGTGGTGTTTTTTTCAACCCTTTCTCCAAAATGTAATGTATGCTAGCTTTGAAAGAGTTTGCTTGTTATACCATCCACTCCTAGGGAACCATCTTAAATTCTATGTATTTGTGAATAATCTTTCTCACTGTACAACAATGAACTCCAAATTGTTTGTGAGACCACTTTCCAGGTTTACCTGCAGAAACGACTTATCTAAGACCATTAATAATGTCTGTCTGCCTGATCTAGACAAGCAAACTATCAAAATGTCTGCTGTTATTTAAAGACTGGTGATTAGCAGAACCTGGTTGAAACTTACCCTCTTATTTCTTATGGGAGCAGTAAGGAATACACAGTTGTACAAAGCCCACTTTGCCCACACATTAAACATAAAATTCAAAGAGTTGGGCTTAACTGTTTCAAATAACTACAGTGTTCATTACAAAAAAGAACTTAACTCATGACTGTTCCAGGGAACAAAAGAAAAAGAACAACTTGACTTGAACAATCAATGCCTGATGAACCTTTTTTGAGAATATATTTTTCATAGTCAGTCTCCCTGCAGGAATAACTTTGGAGTCCTTCTTGGTCGACTTTCCTGTGTTTGCATCATTCACTTGACAGTTTTTTTTTTTTTTTTCTTCAGGTTTCAGGGAAGTGCTGTCAGCCACAAGAAAGTCAGATTAGCATTTGGAGCAAAATCACTCATGGGCCAGGTTTAAACCTTTTTTTAATGATTGTATCACCTGCCAATAAATACAAGCTTCTAGTTGGCTAAAATAGGGCTTTTATGTTAATAAATTTTGTAAATGTGTAGAGAGAAATAATCAACTGTAGCAAGCCTGCATTATCTTAAACTCTGTACTTCACATCTTCACTTTGTGTCCCTTTTTTCTTTTTCTGATTGTGTCAGTGCAAGCCGACAAATCCCAGGCTGGCACTTTCCCTTTCCAATTTTATACCATTGATTATATCTTGAGAAGAGTAGAAAATGCCATACTGTGTCTTTGTTTTACGGTCATTGTCCTGTGTCCCCATGGGTATGTAGAAAATACCCTAATATGTCTAAATTTTGAACAGTTTGTCAACACACTGTGCTTGAAAGTAGCACTTTGTAACTTCTAGCCAGTAGCATCATGTAACTTTAAAGTCCTAACATATATTCTCGCATTGATTTAATCTATTTGACTGACACGGAACCGTGAGCTGGACAGAAAATTGACATAAATATTTAATTATATAATGATATATAATGCCATGCCACCAGGATGTGCAGACCTCTCCTGACTGACACGCAGCAGAAATAAGCCGATACACTGAACCCTAGAAAAGTTTTACAAAATACACTAAAATGACCCTAGCGTTTCAGAAGACATGTTTTTTTCTTTTTTATTTATGTTCACTTTTCAACACACATGACTGAAGCATCAGCTTTCATCTGCCAATGCTAAAAGATAACCCAAGATTTGGCAAAACGTGGACACCATGTAGTATAAAAGTTCAATTCAAAATATAAATGGTTTCCAAAGTCTTTTGTATTTGCCCATGTGTGCATAATAACTTCCAAAAAGTATGCCATTAATCAATCATTTCCATCTATTTGAATCATAACACGTCTTTATAATTCACCATCCTGCCTTCATTCCTTTATGTAGCTCTCTTTCATAACAACTCATTCAACTTCTTTTGGAAGAACCAAAAGCAGACAGGAAACTAGCTTCTGTAGTAAGTCTTGCTATCTGATATGATTTTTAGTGTTTAATGTTTTAGGAAAAGGCATATCTAACGCGTTTGACTCCATTCATTAAGCCCTTCTTCTGCTCACAAGGAAGACTGCCTGTAAACGGTGTATCGCTCATTAGCGTCATTCAGCGTCGCTATAATGATATGAATGGACTGGCAGCTGCTGTGGCACTAATGACTCTGCTTGGTTCATTTCCTCCTGCGCTGTGCATTTGTGTGGATTGATGAAAGTAAAACACATGAATATTTTTTTCCCAGTAAGGATGAGGAAACTAGAAAAATAAAATGTGAAGATGAAGGTGAAGAAATGTAAGTAAGGCATTGCTGTTCAATTATGTCTTGAATATACTTCTAATAAAAAGGTTTTATTGAAGTGGATATGATGCGTCACCTCTTACTTTAGTCCCATAAACATTAGGGCAGTGCTGCTAAGTTGTCAAAGGATCATACAACTGAATCAAACTGAAAGACCCGAGATGAAGACAATAGCCTTTTACAACTGCTGTTAGCAACTTCTTCAAGGGACAGATGTATAATTTTGGATTGGTGCACAATCCAAAATTTTGAGGGTGTTTTCAAAAAATCCCATGATCCAATGTCACCTAAATTGTAGTCTTTCCTGAGAGCAAAAGAAAAATAACCTAAACAATATTGTCCATCAATAAAAATAGGACAAGCGCTAGCTCAGCTGGAAAAACACATGCAAGTTTGACCCGGTTTAAGTCTCGCTCGGGTTGTTTTCCCAAAGACGCTCCCTATTATCTCCCACCCTGTCTTTACTGTCAACTTACATCAAATAAAGGCAAAAAAACAGGACAACAATGTGAGGAGGAAAACAAGCCATGTTATTATTTAGGCCGACGGTACCATCACTGTGTTTCCTGAGAAAGGCTTTGTTTTTTCTTATTCAAACGCTCGTTGGACCAGGGCTTTTTGCTTTGGAACCGATCTGAATGGATTGTTTTCTGTTTTGGTGCAAACTAAATAAATTGAAATACAAGTGTGAACATACCCTTAAAGATGTAAAGAAAAGGGTAAAGTTTTGTAACTCAAAAGAAAACTTGAGTAAAACTTAGATAAGCACTGTGCTGGCAGAAGTCCAACATGGACGAGATGAGTGGAGATAATCAGCAGCCTCCTAATGCTGTAATGACATCTTAAAACTTCAGATATCTAGCACAGAAGAGTCTATGTAAGAATACAATAACAATGTAGTGTCTTCTTGTTTGTTGTGGTTCTAGTTGATAAAATGAACACAAAGGGTGGCAGTAGCTCAGTGGTAGAGCGGCCATCCTTCGACCGGCGGGTGCAACATCCCAAAACATCATAACATCCCACTCTCCCCCACATACTGTTGTTGTGTCTTTGGGCAAGACACTTAACCCACCTTGCCTCCAGTGATGTCAGCTGTAACACTGATAAATCGCTTTGAGTGCCTACTAGGTGGAAAAGCGGTGCTACCAGAACGCCTCCACTCATCCTGGCTGAACCTCTCACTAATTTCACTCCAGATTTAATCAACACCAAGCGACAGAAACAACACCTACAGAAGACAAAAAGCTAATTAAAGACAGATTATATTAAAGTAGCAGCTTTAAATTTGATTTGTAGCTATTATACAATTTTTGTATTGAGTGCTGAAAAAGACATTCATAGATAGGTTCAGATCGTTATTTACAACAGTAGCTACGAGTATTTGGGTCACCTACAAAATTTATTAGGTCAATTTGCAATCTTTCAAAATATATCAACAGTGTGATTGACAGACCAGTGTGATTGACAGCTTTCACTTTGAAGATAATGAAGCTGGACTGCTCTGTGGGTCTTTAGGGCATGTTTTAAGTCTGACCCTTTACAATGTGTTAAACTAATGCCTCATCAGTCCATCCCTATTTACCTTGTTGTTTGCATCACAAAATCACAGTTTTGATTGCATAATTCTGAGCTATGTTTAGACAATGATTAATTGGGTACATCATTTTTGTCCTGACAATAAATATCTGTGATATGGTACAAATGTTGGTGGAGTAATAATAAACTAGAGTTTAATTTGTGGATGATTAAGTTTCTTTTTTAGTCCAGTGAGGCAGACTGTCCAGTTCCAGTCTGACAATGTATTTCCCCTTCCTGATCATTATATTCAGGTCAACATGACATCTCTTCTCCACAGAACATTCTTGAAAGGATGTGCCTTTTGGGAAGGATTTTTTTTTTTTAAAGAATTATTGAATTTGAAGTGTTTGGCTGGACACAGGTGCACAAAATAAATACCTTTATGTGCATTTACAGAATCCCTGAGTGGTTTTGGACGACATATTGTTAAAAAGCAATGTTTATTGGGCTAACTAGTACCTAATTAGTTACCCCAAATCATGTCTACCATTTTAACCACATTAAAAAACTGTTATCAGCATCAACTAGGGGCATATGTGACATCAACTTCTGACAGCTCATTATTTGGTAGCTGCTTCCGATGCAGCAGGTCCACATTTGGTGACAGTAAATTATTTGAGGTGAATGTAAATGAAAAGGCATGTCTCTACGTTGGCTCGACTGTGGGTCAGTATCCATGGCGACTGTTAGAGAGGAAAAGACGTTTGGGTGATGCTTAAAGCTGAACTGTGAGTGTGTGAGTCTGTATGAACAACGCTGCACCTCTGCTTCTTTAAAATGTCAGACAGAGTAGAGTGTGTGCCCAGGGCTGGAGCTCCATCCGCTGAGCTCACATTAATATCTTGTGACTAACTCCACTAAAGAGGTGGCAGAGATCCACTTCAGTGGGAGGTTGTGTAAAGGAGTTGAGCTCCTAAGAGTATACTCCACAGTCTAACCGCTTAAGTCTGATTAAATCACAGACAATTGAGTTTTAAGTTTGGTCATTAACTTTGATTTTGTCTCATTTTGGAAAACCGCTACTGCTGACATGTGCAGTCGTGAGTCTTTTTACAATTTGTTTATAAGAAAAGTAAAGACAGAGAGCCTTTTCATATCCTGTAATGTGCAAAGGTTGTGCTGTGTTCAGATAAGGATCTAGACTCAGTTCTTCTAGAAACACTAAGACTGTGAAATGTGAAAATACTGCAGAACAGTAACAACCAAGTCCAAATGATACAGCAGAAACATCAGCATTTCTAAAAAACTAATGAGATCATTTTAATTTCATGCTTGTTCTACAACACCATCAAATAAACAAAAAACAGTCTAGACTGTCACTCCCCAATTTGCATCATTCATGCTTCTTAACTAAACAACATTAACAGTTTAATCTCTAGAAAAAAATCTATATCAAGCACAGCACTGTTTCACATTTTTTTCCTTTCAAAGAGCATTGCAAAAATATGTTGGTGTTGTTATAGTCAATCTAGACAAATACTGACCTCAGATTATGTTCTTTTTTGATTTGCTAAGTTGTCTATACTTAATTTATTTGTAATGTAAAGTCCATTTCAAATGTTTGTCCAAGTGATGTTGCTGTAAAAATCTAAGCAAGTGCTGGGCAATTTTGAGTCAAATGAAAAAGTGGATTGGTAAGAATCAAAAAGGTTTCTTCCTTCATTTAAATATGTTTCAGTTCACTTCAGCACTTCTGCATTTGTAATGACTTCCACGATGTATTGCTGTTTTTTATGAAACAAAAGAAGGTCGTTCTTTGAGTTTGGTGATTGGGGTGAGGAGGTTAGAGTCAGAGGATCAGAGACAGTAGAAGGGCAATGGAGATCTGAGAGGTATGGGGGCGTTGTAAGTGATGGGGCCTTAAAGTGGCTGCGGTGCTGGATGGGATGCCAGTGAAGCTGTTGGAGGACGGGGATGTTTTCTCTGGAGCGGGTGTGGTGAGCTACCGGGCAGCGGAGTTCTGAACGTACTGACGTTTAAGGAAGGAAGGCCGTAAAGGATGCTGTTGCAATAGTCCAGTCGTGGATGAGTGTTTTGGCAGCGGAGGTGGAGAGGGTGGGACGGAGATAAGCACTGTTACATTATAGTTTCAAGCAGACTTTTCTTCTTGTTCTATTTCCTCTCATCCATTTATGCCACATTTTATTTGAATTTCAATAACATATTAAACATTGCAGTGCTTTTACTCAAGGGATGCCACTGTAGTTGTTTGTTTTGAGCAGTTTTTCTACACCAAAACATATTTTCCACATAATCTGACTTCCCTTTGGCGTTCCTGAAGCAGTCCAGATTGGCCTGAGGGGGCGCTGTGTTTGTTTACTCATTACTGATTGGCCCAAAGCATAAACCAAGAAAGGCATTTACACACTTTCTATTGACAGCTGAAGAGTTCTGTGTCTTTTTCTGTCTTTTCTTTTTATAAATCGATAAGAAGTAAAAACTTTCAATAGATTTTGCAGAAGCCTCGGGGGAAATAACTGCTTTAATGCTATTATATTTATTATTCTAAGGTGAAGATATATATATACAGTCTATATATATTTATTTATTTATTCTTATTTATTTATAAATGTATTTTTAAACTATATTCTGGTAAACCTTTTAGATGTGTTTTCAGAAACATTTTTGGGGGTAATGAACTCTCTTCTACCAAAAGGATTTTCAGGGTTTTATGTCCTCACTTTTCTGTTTTCAGAACACAAATCATAAATGTGGCATGTATTATCAAATGTACACTTTGTATATTCCAACATTAATCCAGGAGAATACTACAAAGAGCTAAAATTCCCTAACACTTTGTCATCCAAAATGCATTTTCTTTGCGACTCAGAAAATCCAGAGCTCAGTTGACTGGTTATGTGGGACAGCAGCTTGGGGATAGACAACTGATTCACTTTGAGTGGCAGATGGATATTTATAGCTACAGCTTGTGCATGTTTGTTTCTTTGGCTCTGACAGCAGGTGACGTGTGCTGACTTATTAACGCCTGTGGATTTTGGATGTGTCTGTCTGTCATTCTGTCAAAGGCCTTTTGCACAAACTATCAGGGCTTTGCGTAATGCTAAATATGCATTGTGCCAGGTGAGCCGCAGTGGGCATGCTCAGTTGTCCCTCTGTTTGTTCTCTGAGGCTCTGCAGCGTCGTCATGGCAGCAGAGAGTTGGAGCAAAGCTATGTAGGAGACCAAGTTCTAGACAATCACATGCAATGAATATACAGTCTGTAAAATATGTTTTTTTTTTACTTCTATTGAAACCAACAGCCGTTTGTTCTGGTGAAATTCCACATTTGTTCACAGTTGAAACAAGCAAAATACAGTGGGATTTTGTAAAATTTGTAGTGTACAGTTATACCAGCACACCAATCAAAAACACTTTTTGCAGTGCGCCTCAGTGGCTCATCTGGAAGAGTGCATACCACAAAAAAAGAGTTTGATTGATTCTGGGTCTGTTTCCTTCAGGTCTTTACCCTCTGTCGGTGATCCCTGTTCCCTCTTGAGCAACTGTCTTAATCTGATACGGGCAATATAATGTATATTCCTAGAACATCCTTTTCTAGTTCCTTCCTCCCTACTTCTACTTTCTACAAACTGAGCACTGCTGGAAGGGAAGCACATTCATGTTTCTTTTGGGAAAATGCAGTATGGCATGAAGGCTTAGGACATTTATGAACAGGTGCATGCATTTGTTTTGTAAAATTTTCAAGAGAACTCTTTAGTCAATCTTTTTCTCCAGGTTTTGTTTACGCACAACAGTATGCCCCTGCTGGGTAAATGTAGGCGTTCACAGACAGGAAGTGAGGTGTAGAAATGCAATCTGCGATGTCACTGACACTCCCCAATTTGTGTCAAAAAATGCTCCTCATATGCACACAGCACGGTCTGCCATTTTGGGTCCTGCAACACCAAACATACAACGTCACATAACATTACCATTAATATTTCAATATTACATAGTCTTGATTTTGGAAAAACACATTAAAGTTGCTTAAAAATTTCAGACAGCGCAATAAAGAACATAACACAAGCTCAAATAATCTGTCAAAGAAATAACAAAGAGCAATAAAAACAACATTTATAGACATCCAATCCAGACAATATGACAATACACTTTGTACTTTCAAAGAACAAACTTTACAAAATGATGCTGCGTTAGCATTGTTTATTGTCAATCAATAACTGTGTGTAACTGCCAAATAAAAAGGAGCATGTTTGACTAATTCTAGCAATTAAAAAAAAACTGTAAAAATCCCTCAGGCTAATAGACTCATAAATCATAATTGGCACAAATCAGATCACTGACAAACACTCACACACACTGCTCCTTTAAAATGTGCAATTGCTATTTGTCAATTTAAGCAACTGCCTCTTTCAATTCGGTTTACAGCCGATGCAGCGGCAGAAGGAAGCGGGCTCTAAAAGTGAAAGCAGCTTTTGAATTGAGATACTTGTTTTGGTTAAGTATAGCATTTTGCATTCTCTGTTTCCTAACCCTGAGTATAGCAGGACTGTAGAATTGGACAGTATAGTGAACTTATTGGGAGACTTTATACCACTCTTGACAATTGCAGCGCCTCTAAAAAAGGTGTCTTCACTGCTCACTCAGCTCACACAGGGCTTTAGTAGCTAAAGCGTTCTGGGCTTGGGCAAGGGCTTTCTTATCCATTTCACAATTCAACAGAACTTAAAGCTGTTGAGCTGAATTTCTGTTTCAAAGCGTACAGTACGAAAGACTCAGAAAGACCTGCCTCAACCTGATGCTATGACACAGTGTGACCATGACAACAGTAATTCTGGAACTTTTTTTTCCCCCAGTAACCATGACAACACAGGTCACTTAAGATTTACATAGCAACTTAAATAGATCTGTACATCATGTATTTCTACTAATTCTGCAATCAGGTGTTTTTGAATAAAGCCAACAAGCATTATTCTCAGGGCTCTAGTTTGTAACAAATGGATGGATGGATGGATGGATGGATGGATGGATGGGTGGATGGATGGATGGATGGACAGACGGACGGACGGACAATACCACTCCCTGTGTGGCCGTGTTCACAAAAGGTAATTTTCCTAACACTATGGACATGAAAATAAACCTTGACGTAAAGGGGTCTCCTACATTTTTTTCTTTAAAAAGCTACTTTAATAAAATGGCAGAGAGCTACTTTGTTTGTAACATTGATTCACATTAATTTGTTTTGCCAGAACATTAACCTTCTACCTTTACAAAATGTTGGTGTGTGCACATTTTGCTATAAAACATAATAAAAAACATTTTGTTCATCTGCATGTGCATTTTGTTTATGTACTGTATATGCATTTCTTTCCTGTTTATCTCACACTAGAAAATAAAAACACAAATGCTGTCAAAACAAAACAATGCATTTTTTAATGAGTGTGTACTCAGGCGGATGACCGGTGTCTTGTGAAGTGTAGACACTCAGGTTTATTCTTATGGACTTATTTAATTGTTCATCTGCTTCTAAACTTACTTTTATGGTCTCTGAATAAAGTTTCAGCCATTGCGATCATATCGTCTTTTACACGCTCTCCTCGACATGGCGCTTTAATCTTAAAAACTTTGCATTCTGTCTTTGTGTTTATTAAAATGCATCCAAATGCTGTTTATTTTCCTACTGTCACTCACTTCTTTATTCTTCTCCATTCGTCCTGTTCAGCGCACCTGTACATGAGCTACTAGGAAGGTGGGGGACGTGTTGGTGACCCCTGCTTTAGACGCTAAACTGGTGAAAACTGAGACGTAGATAGTGTGGATTTAAATGCGTTAGCAGGACTTGAGCACTTTTATGGAAGCTCTTCTGTAGGTTATTGCTTCCTTTTGCAATATTTTATAATGAATAACAGACCAGTTGTTGTATTTTTACTCCAAGTTGTGGCGGACAACTCACTGCTTCCTGCCAACAGCTATTTTAACTTCTAGATTTAGAAACACCAAAAGCCTGTTTTTACCTCCACAGTCACAACATTTTTTCCTTCTTTGTTCTTTGTATGCAGCTCATGTGAAAATCATTTCGACCTGCACCCTTTTTACATTTACATTTATTCATTTAGCAGACACTTTTATCCAAAGCGACTTACCAGTGTTACAGTCACTGGAGGCAAGGTGGGTTAAGTGTCTTGCCCAAGGACACAACGACAGTATGAACTGTGGGGAGAGATAGTGTGGATTTAAATTCCGGTTGAAAGACAACCACTCTACCTCTTCTGAGCTACTTGCTTTCTTTTGCAATATTTTATAAGTAACTCCAGATGCTTTGTTTTGTCCTCCTGCATCGTCCGCATTGACCTCATGGCTCTAGTTGTGCCTTGCCTCTTACTTTAAAACATCTCATCTGTGGATGCATTCAAGTCTCAGTTAAAAACATATCTATTTAACAAACATTTTGGGTAATTACAGCTATATGTTTCATGTGATGTGTATCTAAATGTTTGTCTGTACTGTATTTGTGAAATGTAAAGCGACCTTGAGCTACGGAAAGGCGCTATATAAATAAAACTTCTTCTTCTTCTTCTTCTTGTGCATATTCATTGACGTGTCTTTAAAAATAAGCACAATACTGATATTTAGAATCATTTTTATTACTTTGTATCATAATACAATGCTAAACAACTGTTAAACTTTGTCACCTGTACATACAAATTAAGAATCTGATCAATCAGAATATACGTCTCTTGAACTGCAGAGATTTTTGTCCTAACCCTAGTTTTGAGCGTTTATGTTGGTCCTATTTGGACAGAGACCAAACGTTCTCATGTGGACAGGGATATTTTTGTTGTAGCCAGGGTTTAAATCCTGTTGATCATACTAAAGACAGACTGCCCTTTTGTTTGTTTTATTATGTCTCAAGCCAGCAACTCAACATGGCCGTAGACATGTTTTATGACTCCTGAGTGGCTCAGGAAGCATTAACACGGTCCTTCCACTGAGTTCTTTGCCGCTTTAAATGTCTTTAAATTTAGCCAAGATGATTTTAAGCAAAAAGTGTTGATTTCAGAACTAGAACAGGGCCATGCACATAGAATCATTATAAAGATGATTTTTTTTTCTTTTTCCATTAAACATTGATAATGACCGGTGAGTAAACAGGTGGGTATATTTCCTATTGTACAGTATTTCTCTATTTTTTATTTCTCACTCTACTGTTTTATCAGACTTAATTACATTCCTGCTTCCTGTCTTTACCATTTTACTCAGAGTATTTCTGAAGCGCCGCCTCGCCACTTTTTGAAGGTCATTACTTTCAGAGCATTTAATCGCAGCGGGGGCCTTGTTACAGCGCAGACCCCCCATCGTTTGGGGTCGACCCACAAAATGTCTGTAGTCGCTCCCAGTTTCTCAGACAATGATGTTGGTCTGGCTGCTGTTTAACTGGCTTTATCTCCCAAATTGTATGAAGCTAGTCATGGTTCACATTGTTTCTTTTGCATTTTGTGCTATTTTATGATAAAAAAGATTAATAAATTAGATAAAATACCCCTATGAGCCCTTTCTGTGCTGATTCCCGTGATTTCTCCCACTCACATATCTCTAAGTTAGCCTAGGGTGACTGGGATATGACTTTTTGTTTGAACCTTTATTGATAATACATTTTTTTTTAAGAGTATTTGGGTGGACCAGTGGAGGTCCCATACTAGTGAGCACTGATGTTAGTATCTCTGAATGTAACAAAATTCAATAGTCTCAGTCTGTCCATCTGTCCCAGTCTCTTTTTCTTCTCCGTTCCTTAAATGGATCGTCCCATAAACTGTGATTGATCCGCGGAGGCAGCACTACAGCCCTCACCCCACTCTCTCCACTCCTCCGTCCATTACCTCTTTTCTCTCCCTTCATTACCTCTGCTTTAAACCATAAATCTGTTAATCTTTATCACTCTTCTCTTGTCTTTCCCCCTGCTACACCCGCCTGTTCCTCTCTGTCCTTTTAACAGTGAGTTTATGGATTTAAAGTAATGAATATGTATCAATCTTAAGTTTAAACCAAAGCTAATACCAGCGTTAAACCTATAGGCGAAAGGTTCCCTAAACTCTTTAGTCCCTTTTCCTAAGTTTAAGCTTGACATTGGTGATGTTTCGACTTGTGTTACACACTGACTTTAGTTGTGGTTACTTCTAGATTTGCTCATAGGTCTTGTCCTCGGATAAGTCTTGGCTTCATTCTAAATTCTTAACTAAAGTGTGTTTAGGCTTGTACTCAAGATGTAGTGCTGTTTTTTTACTATAAAGATCTTTTCTTGGGTGTTTTTGTGGCCATAGTTTTGTTTTCGACCTGGGTAATAGTGTCATTGTAAACCTTTGTTGTAGCTGTAGGAGTAGTTTTGGTTTAGTCCTGTTTTTTGTCTTTGTCTCAACAGAGGCTCATTTTACAGTTGAACTGGAGAAATACAATAATCAGACTGGAGTATTATAAATATAGAATTAATACAAGCAGCTGAAACTTCAAATGCACAGACACATGATTTGTTATAGCACCCATTAGGAAACGATAGGCTTCACAGGAGGCATCTGTCGCAGCGTAGCAAGAAAAATAGAGCCCTACTAAAGTAAAACAATATAATCTATGCATTTGATGTGTTTTTAAACCCAACATATATCTGTTTGTTTTGAACCATGGTCTGCTAGCGCTCGAGTTCAGACCAAACAGGGCAGGTGTAGTTCTGATGCAGAGTGGAGGAAGTGCGGCGGGACAGAGCGGCTGAAATCTCTAGCATCCATTGTGGTCAAGCGGGCGGGGGGCACAGGGGGGTTTGGGGGTGTGGAGGATCCGAGGGTGCGGGACAGAGTGACAATGTAGAGAAGCAGTTTTAATTGAAACAGTAATTCCTTTATATAAAGCGTTTTCCATCTTTCTCCCATCTTTTTTTTTTCCTTGACGACCATCTGCTTTGCTGTGTTTCTATCCTAAAAAGGCGACAGATGTGAGTCTGTGTGTACGAGGGAACAGCAGATCCCAGATCAGAGCCCTTCACTTCACAGATAAACATCGGCAGCGTCACAATTCCCAATTAACACTGAGCGCTCTGCTTTGTCTTATCTGATCTGCAGCGAGGCTTCAGCAGCAGCCATCAGCGCTCATCCACCTCTGTTTTACTCACCAACATCACCAATACTGCCTTTTAGTGCTTAATGTCGTCATTTCATTTTGCAAATCACAAACTTAAGGAGATATAGATATTTAAAATGTTGAAAAGTGTTTTATTTAAAAGTGTTTCAAGCTACTCCCTCCTGGTTTAGTAATAGGGGCTGGTTTCGCCTGCTATTCACTTCACAAGCCCCTAAAGTACTCTTGAGACTGGAGTTTTACAGTTCAGTCTCTGTGGAACTTTTTAGAGAAGAAAGAATAGTGAGCGAGTGGTGAGAGTAAACATATGTGTTTTGATTTGCTTTAAATTATTTGGTTCCCATTTAGCCCCATATTAGTGTTTTTCTTTAATAAAACTGAGTAAAGATAATGGTTGCTCCTGTTGAGTCATGGTCAGACCATTGAACAGATAAAAAAATAAAATAAAGGTCATCTGATGTCAAGCCAAGTCATTTCAAGCGTCAAGCATTATTCAATTTTTTCCACGTTTCATCACATAACTCTCAACACTTGCCTCTGAACACTTCCACAGGGACTGAACTGTAAAACTCCAGTCTCAAGACAGTGTCTCAAGAGCAGACTCTGACTGAGTCTCCAGTAAAAATGACTGAAATATAAAGTACATCTGTGTCTGGTCTCTGTGACTGTCATTCTGTCTCAGATCCACTCTCATCTTTGTTTAAGGCTGGTTTCTAACCAGGTTTCAATCAACTCCTTCAAATCCATATTAAGAAATCAAGTATTTTAGCAATTACGTAAAGCAGTTATGTAGAACAAGTTGACATAACATGTTTAATAAAACTGAAGTTTATTTCTTAGAGTGTAAAAGCATGAAAACTGTGTGTAACTTTCTGAACTCATGGTTTAAAGAGATGTGCTACATTTCCACTGAGCAGTGTAATGCTAAAAGGTGAAGCTAAATAGTCTGTTTATTGGACATTAGAGCCTCCTCATGATAAAGAATCCGTTAAAGAGAAACAGAACTACTGACATAAAATAGTTGACATTAAGAAACTACCATCTACCATTACTTATTCCTGATTATTGCAGCAGTATAAAACCAAACCTTCAGCCTTTTCTATTTGACTAACTTCCAACCCAACTCCCTATTTGTTTATAAATTATTTAGAAAGCCATGTCATGTACTCATATTATTGGGAAACTGGGTTTAAAGAAACCATGGCTGAAAAATAAAATGTTGCAGTATACAGTATACTTGAACAAAAACGGAAAACAACAGTCAAAAATATATCTTCAATACTGTGTACAACCACATCCCCTGCATTGGTCTATCTAAGAAAAATATTTACTTCTTGTTCCTAAAACTGTCCAGAGTGAAAAAACAGATCACAGCTGGAGGACAAACATGGGTTCATGCTGAAGGTGTAGTGCATTGTTTTCTTTAAAATTAGTTTGTTAGAAAAAAGGAAATCCCATCAAACCTATTTCCATTAGGTTTGTTCAAATACAACAGCATGTCTTTTCAGGGCTCATCACTTTCTATGAAAAGGAGGAGTGTTGTGTGTTAAAAAATTGCACAATAGCCACTCAATGTTGCCAAAATCAAACTTTAAACAAGACAAGGTATCTTTTTCTCTAATCTTATTGTTTTGCCATCATTTCTTCAGTGATTTGCAGAAGTGTTCAATATTAGATCATGATTCTCTAAAACAAAGAACAATGACTTTTTTGTCTTGATGATTGAGGTTCTGACGTAGTTTTGATCCATTTTCATTCAAATCCAGGTCGTGACAGCTGTAACCGATACTGTTGTTCTGGAAACTGGATTGAATTCTCCCTTCTGTTTTCTTTCTAATCTCTTTTGCTGCTTCTTTCCATTTTCTCTCCTCCTCCATCACTCGCTCCTAATCTCCCGTCCTCCGCTGTTCTTCTCTCTCCATAGTTTGTCTGTGTGGCTGTAAGTAGGTCGGTGTTGACAGCTGAGCTCAACACAGTCAGAAAGGAGACGTTATTTCTGCTCCGTGTGGGCTCCTCTATAACCCTCTGTCACTCACAGCACTGTACTGTTGTTTAGACACAACAGTTTAGCTCCTGAAAAGCTCAGGACTCACTAAAGTGAGCCCGGAGTCTAGGTAGGGCTCAAACATCATCACTACTCACCCATCTAACCCATTTAATCACAGCTTGTTCCAGAAATTAAGAAATTCAAATGGTCTTAGACTTACTCAAATAATCTCAAGTCATTAATTGGGTAAATTCTTAAGTAAAAAATAAAATAGTAAAAGTAAAAATGCATTACAGAGAGAACTAAACTCTGTAAAAGTGCAATTCCACACATCTCAGACCTTTTACGTGAAACACTATGGAAGCCCTGGAGGGACATTCTGTTATCCACAAAAAACACAGTTGAAATAGGTTTGTGGAAAAAAAAAACTGAATATTTACTTTGGGCATTCATAAAGTCTCATTTAGAAATAACACAAGATGGTGCTTTACTTTCAGCAGTGCTCAGTTTGTCCGCTCAGAAACAGGAAGTTATTGAACTAAAATGGATTTACACTTGAATTTATGGAGCTTTAGGTGTCTGTTGTAGAACAATTGTAACTTCATAAAACCACTGTCTTTATTTTCTGTGTATGTGCACTTTAAAGGCAATTATTTCCCTCTGTTTAAAAACATTTTGCAAAGTTGTAGCAACCAAACAAGTCTATGAGCCTCAAATTGTCTCAAATCTAGCTTAAATTAATAAATACAACCAGTAAACAGGTTTTATTGTCAATACTAGTACTAAGTATTCGTCTTAGAAGAAGTTCCAGGCCTCTGTTGTTATAATCCTATAGTGTGTGTGTTTTTGTAAAACATGCCACTGTTTGTGTTTTTTCAATGTGTTCCATTTGGTTCAACTGTATTCTTCAACATTTTAGACAGCGAACCTTTAAATGAAAAGTGCTGTGTGTAACTTTTGGCAGCATAGTGGCAACGCTAAGCAATCCCATGTTCGACAGCCCTCAGCCACGGTGGCCCTGCAGGGACATACTGTCTTTGAACCACACTCTTTGAAAAACAATATCTGATATCCACTTTTCCCTTTATTTCCCTTTATTTGTATGATATTAAAAACAGGCTCATGTTTACATTTTCAGAAACTGAGCAAATTAAATTAGACAAAATAATCAAATAATCTGGGGTCAGTAGTGTCTTGTTTGATAATTACATCGCATACTTTGTTTATATAGCTCTTTATAAGAATACAGTTCATCAAACAGAGCTGTTGGTCTTCAGTGAAAAGTGACTGCTGCTGTAACTCGCGGTCTCCCTCTCCAATATATTTTGGTCTCGTTCAGTGTGATCTTGACTCCAACACTACTGTATACTGCATACTATATATTTGCATATTCTATTAATACATATATTGCAGATATTTAATAGATCTCCATTGAGTCTCTGAGATCCACTTAAGTTATTGTATTTATTTTTACCAAAAGAAACCAAGAAAATATCCAAATAGTCTTGTTAGGGGCAGATTTAAAAGTACTAATTATAAATGAGTGTTTGATTTTATTGTGAAAGGCTGCGGGTGCTAACAGTCTTTTACAATAACACTTTTTATTTGTTTCATTTCCCTCATTGAGGTAAACACACCGTTAATTAAACTCAATGTAATATCGGCTTCCTGCTCTTTGTTTATTGCCTTTTACTGCCCTCAATAGGCATTTGCTGATCAATTTCAACTCAATGAGGCGTAATAATGAGAAATATGCGGCCTGTGAACGATGACAACAATTATGATAATGACTATAATTATGCACTGAAATGATTTCTGTTCTTAAATTAAAATCGTTTAACAACTCAACACGTTCACACAGATGTAAGGTTAACTTCACATAAAACATACACTTAATGTTTCAAGGGTTTTGTAAAGAAGGTTGTGGAGTCTTCACAGTGCAATAGTCCCATTACTGTCATAATACACAATAATACAGTATGTATTATACTGCTTTGGACTAAGGCTACTAGTTATACACACAGTACATTTAACAGACTATTTTGGCAATAATAAACAAAATAATAATAGAACATTAGGTATTATTATGTGTATAAGTATTTTGTATAGTTTATGTGTAGTATTATTTTGTGTAAACTTTAGTGTATTGTGCATTGTAGCACAGTTCAATGATCTCATGAGCTTTCTTCCTTCACAATTTAATATTGTCATATAATACAGTCAATCAGTTCTTAGCTGTGGTTTTACTAATAAACTATTGACCTTCTATGACCTTGAACTTTCTCTTTTATTTAATGAAATCGCTCAGAAATGCACAATTTGTTAATTAAAAGTCTGTCTTAAACAATTTATGACCAAACATCTGACTGAAGCTCTTTGATTTCCTAAGTTTTGGCACACTTTATTCTTTTAACTCATTATTTATCATCTTTTTTTTCACCATTCCTTCAAATTTCCTTCTTCATCTCTATTTCTTCTGTCCTTACTCTTTCTTATTATCTCTTATTTTCTCTCACAATGTAATTCTATACAGCCTTTTTTCTCTCTGTCCAATTTATCGTGCTTTTGCCTCAGGCGTCCGCTCAGCGTCCATCCTCAAATCTATCAAATCTATACCAGTCCCCTCCTCGTTTTTCTCCTCCATCACTGCTCTTCCCTGCTTCGCCGGCCATCGCTCTTCCCTCTTTTTTGCTGCCAAAATAAGAGGGGCGAAAAAAATCACTATCTGCAGGGCCCCAGTCGCACCGCTGAGACCCGGTGAAAAGAACTGGGGAGTAATGCTGAGGATTTCAGAAAAAAAAGTGCTGCCAAGTCAGATCCTGAACCTGGAATGAACCCGAGACAAACTCACTCCAAGAAATGAAACTGTTGCATGAATTTCATTTAAATGTGTTATAAATAAATATGACAGGTCAGGGGATAAAACGCAGTAATCTTCAGCAAAAGGGCAGCAGAGTGTAAGTGAAGTAAAGTCACCAGTGTCTTTACATGTCTAAATGTAAGTTCCTCCTCTAACCCACTCCATATTAGACAAACATGCTTAATGGAAAAGGTTCCAGACCCACTTTACTTTATGTTCTTTCAACTTAAAAAGTCAGAATATTGGAGACTAACTGGTCATTATTAATGTTGCCATTGTTTTGAACTAAAAGCTGAATGCTAAAAAATCAAATGTAGCATTTGTTAACATACCTGACTTTTAACTGTTATCTGTAAAACTATCAGAATAGCTTTTCTGACAAAGGTGATGTAATACATAAATGCAGCATAAAATAACCAAAGGAAACAGTTGCAAGCTTTTTAGCACTGACATTAAACCGGCCATAACCGTTATGACAAATTAAAATGGCATTGTTGTTTTTTGTTCTGTTCTGATGGACCAACAACCCAGGTACAGGACGACACACATTTTATCAGCCTCTATATTTACTTAAATATACAGTATGTCTGAAAGTCAACTAAGACTATAGCCTTCATAATAAAAAAAGGAACACAGGAGTACCCAGATCCTAAAGAGGTAGAATACTAATGAAAGTGAGCTGGAGACAGTCTGAGCAGACGAGCGGCGGCTCTGCTGGCCAGCACTTTATTTGCAGAGCCACAGATTTCCAGGCCGCTGTTGGTCTTCTGCTGTCGCTGGGGGAGTTTCTTCATGATACATAGTGATACACAGAGCGAACCAGTCGACTTTTATAACCAGCTGTATCAAGACATTTTTCTTCAAACTGGTTCACACATCACATTTCACACAATGAATGGCCGAAATATCTGTCAAATGTAAAAATTGACTGAAAGATGATAATGTACTTTCTTCCAAAGTTGCCGCTTGGATAGTCTCTACTTGTAAACAATTCACATTCAAGGATCTGCGCCCTCTGCTGGCTAAAAAGTGTATTTATCAGAATAGACAAACTACTGTTATTCTGAAGTAAAAACATTGTTCTTTTTATGAGAAGAAAACTAAACAAAACATGTCTTCTGAAACTGTAGGTATTGTAATTTAAAATACTGTAGTGTATTTTGGTCAAATACAACTCTGGGGTCAGGGACCAGTGTATCTGCCTTTTTCTGCTCCCTGTGTTTGAGCCGTAAAGCAAGTCACTCACGTAATGTCTGCACGTCCCGTCAACAGGAATCAAGTTTCTGTCCAGCTGAGGGGGCTGTGTCAGTGAGACAGGCTTGATTCTACCAAACCTATGTCTAAGAACCTTACCATTCATTAATTTTTTATATATTTTTTGCTTAACACTTGAAATTCACAATGTTCTCTCATCAAATAACTCTGAAATAGCTCTTAAAGCTCATATGCAGTATAAAGTATGAAAATAGAAGACATCATTTTCTTTCTTCGTGACACCATGTTTTTAGTTTTGTGTTTGAAGAGCTGTTTTACTTAACACCTTATTTATCTTTTTGAAATCAGAGTTTAAAAATGAAGACCTTAAATAAATGTCTATTTTTCCAAGATAAACAAATGTAAAAAGTGTTTTTATTTGGTGTGATTATACACTATTAACAATATAATTCACAATAATTCTGTTGTCTGATGTTAGGTCTCAGTTTGCTCTGTTGTCGTTGTCTGAGGAAAATTAGTTACTGTTCTTCATTATTGCTTTGTTTAATGACAAATGTAATTTCCACTGCAACAACTGACAGTATTGTGTATTTTACTTGAGAGACCTAGCTGACTTTTTAATGAATGCAAACAATAAAAAAACACACACAAACAACTATTGTTCCTCCCAGCATGCCCTGCCCTTGCATCAATTCTTCTGCACAATAAAAAAAAAAAACTGCATCTGAGCTGCAACCTGTCGACGCGACCCACATATGCACAAAAAAACAAGGCTGCGTTGGAGCCGAGTAGTGACAGCAGGTTAAAGCTGAGAGAAGCTGGTGAACGGTGCAGATGTCCTCAGAGATAACACTGTGGTTTTCATACTTTTGTATTCCTCTGAGTGTGTCCTATCAGAGGTAATGCCTGCTGCTGCTGCTGCTGCTGCTGCTGCTGCTGCTGCTGCTGCTGCTGCTGCTGCTGCTGCTGCTGCTGCTGCTGCTGCTGCTGCTGCTGCTGCAACGCCACAGCATCAATGTCAAGCAATGTACCGTCAAGGTTCAGGTCGAATGCTTGTACAACAACTCCATCATTACTTATTGTGAAATTACGTCATGCGGTGAAGCAGACAGATGACAATTTCAGAAAATTTGTTGATCGATTAGTTGTTATTGCCACAAATTAAAGGCAACTTCTGTGTTTTGTCTTTTGTGCTCTGACGTAAGAAGATGTTTAAGGCTAGTGTTTGTCAAGTGGCCTCTTTTGTTCACATGTTGTAGAAATGGAAAAGAAATATGTGTGTTTTGATTAAATTAAAACATTTCCAATGAAGGATATGTGTGTATGAAGTAGGGTTGTACTTACTGTAGATAATAAGTATATTAGTAACAAGTTATATGACTATATTTACAATTGCCATTGCAAAGTTTCTTTTTCCTGACATTTTGAAAACATATGATTATGTCAAAAAGGAACATAGGGCACCAAATCTTTTAAGGTCAATTGAATTTTTCAACCCTGAAAAGATCTTTGTCTTTGTGTCTATGACAAAATGAAGTAAAGGTAAAAGCAAAGGCATCTGGACTAGGTTTTCAAGATGAAGATGTTTTGTCTCTTATTCAATTCTGAGCTCAACTGGTGAGAGAGCTGAGCTTTATCTCTAGAGGGAGGGATTTGACCTGAAACTAACTCTGATTGGACCAGGTTCTGGTCTTATAGTTGTTACTATGAAAGGGCAGAGGATGCAAATAGCAATGAGAGCTCTGGATGGACATGCTTTTGTTTATGAACTGAAATCAAAGACAAAAAGTTGAGATGCTTTCTACAGAACTCATTATTTATTACCCTTCTGTGTGTTTCCCTCAGATACATCCATGCCTTGTACCTGGGCGCTCAGAGCCGTTGGCACAGCAACAGCAGCAGGCCGCGCCGTCATTTCCACTGGCGGCTGATGTTCGAGAGCGCTGACATCACCATGCTCCGCCTCCTGGAAGCCTTTCTGAAGTCGGCCCCGCAGCTTGTCCTTCAACTCAGCATCATGATCCACGGCAACAACGTCCTGCCGCTGCAAGGTCAGGCACCAACACTCAGAGGGCAAACAGGGACGAAATGTCAGTTTTGTAAATGCTTGAGATTGCTAAACTTGACTGTAACTTTTGAAATGTCAAAAGGAAAAATGCTAATTTCTGTAGATTTGGTTTCATTAAAGGTGCAGTGTGTAGTTTTTGGAATAAGCTGGTGGCAACATTGTAGATTACAGTGGCTGTAGAAACCACTCCTTTCTACAGCCTCTGTGCATCTACGGATTTTGTCGATGAACAAACCCAGTGAAGAACAGATTTAATAATGAGTGCAGTTTAAAAGCAGAATTTAATATCTTCACATCAGCAGCTAACCAGAAGAGGATCAAGGCCACTGTAAAAAAATATAATATTGGTAACCATATTGGTTTGTGTTGTGCAGTTTGGGGATGGGTGATCTGAATGGACTGCTGCAGCAAACCAGGGCTGATAACAGACACATTCTCATTGACAAAACCGTGCTTGGTACTACTACTAGAATAGTTTTATCCTTATAATTTCTGACCAGAAATAATAATAATAAGTGTTTTGCTGCTCTATAAAGGTTGAAAAGACTAGACTAGACTTATGATCTAATAAATGTATCACAAAACACTGTGCTGGATGGGTCATGTTTTATAAACCTTTTTTAGATATAAAGACTAACAAAATGAAGTACAGTTTGTTGTTCTCTTGCCTTAAGGCGCTGCTGTCCACCCTTCAGGTGGGAAATGACCAAAACATAGGTCATCATAATGTGAAGATGACAGATAAAATATATACCAAAGCTGTGTTCATTCATATGATGAGATCAAGTCTCAGGAACTGGATGGATATATAGTGTGAGGACAGAACTGGATGGATATATACGTATGAGTGTGTGAGGACAACGCATCAGTCGCTGGGCCTATGCTTTATTCATGGCTCTGTTCAAGAAGCAGATTGGCCTTTGATGAATAAAACAAACCTGACTCTTTCTTTGATGCACCTGCTCTGTGTCAGGGAGTCACACAGATTTAACACAAGGCACGGCAGAAGGACAGTAAAACATCAATCTCCAGAAAATATGTGTAACTCTGAGCCCATTTTTCCATTATCTGATGACTTCTCCTGTTCTAGTCAATACATTAAGGTACTCTTATTGTAATCCACTGAATAAATGCTTTAATACACAATAATGTAATTAACTGAAGTAAATCAACTTTGCCAATTAAACTCATCTGTGAACAAATCCCTAGCATTTGTTCATTTTGGCTTCTCTATATTTTTTCAGATTTGCTTGGCTTATAAGACATAACAATGTGCATGTGTCTGCATAATCCCTGTTATTTTGGGTATTTCTTCTCATTATTTTAAGAACTTCAACAAGAGCATAACTCCTAAATTTGTAATATTTAGTTTAAACTAAAGTGCCTCTTATCTAATTATGGCTTACAGGCTTGCTGTGTCATGGGACTACCATTTGATCAGTTGTTGTATACCTCATTCAAGTCTTGAATCATAAAATCAGTTTGGACTCTGGTCTAAAAACCTGACTTTGAATTAAAAAGCTCAACTTCATTACCACCAACCAGCCAGCAGGTGTCAGAGCTGTTGAATGACATGTTCCCAAACATATTTGTTGTTCAGTCCCTTTAAATACGATTACTATTTGCCAAGCAACTATACTTTTTTTCCCCTAATTCTCTCTCCTCTGCTTTCCCTTTCCCTGTTGTTGATCTCTTGTTGTGTCGGTGCAGGATTGTCAGCCTCGGCGTCGCTGGTCTCTCTGGCCTGGATGATTGCGTCCTATCAGAAGGTCCTGAGGGACTCTCGGGACGACAAGCTACCCATGTCCTACAAGGCTGTGATTGCTCAGATGCTGTGGCACTTCTTCACCATCGGCGCCAGGACTGTGGCCTTCGCACTCTTTGCCTCTGTCTTCCAACTCTACTTTGGCATTTTCATCGTAAGCCACTGGTGCGTTTTACAAAAAACACAGACCGTTTATGAGTGAATTATTATGATCGTTACAAAACACAACACCACAAATTAGTGACTTGAAAGCTTTTTTTCTTCAGCCAAATTCAAACTTGAGCACATTTTCTGCTATCGAACTGTTGTGGCAAATTGCATGGTGTGGCTTTTCAGTGCAAAAGTAGTACTTTACCCAATTGAGGTAAGGTTTGGAGTTAAGGGTACAACTTTGGTGTGAGAAATGAAGGCAGCTGCGTTTCTATCTTACATAGAGCAAGCAAAAGCTGATTGACCAAACTGTGTTAGCAGAACCTACATGACAATTTAGCCATAAGTTAGAATATATGCAAGACTAAGTTAGAATGTAACTAAAAAAGAACAGCCAGTGTCAATCTTACAGAATTCTTGCATTACCACAGTGTGCTATTCTGGTTAGCTAGCTGGATATGTAAATACACTCTGATTTCATGTCCGTTGTTCTCATTAAATTGCATATTAGTCATCAACATTAGGGTGCTTCTGTTGCTTACAAAAATACTATTTTCTACTCGACGAGGCACAATACTTTCCTCTGACAGTTTTATAGTTGTACAAGCACAAGTTTATTTAACCTCTACAAATGTAATAAAGAAATCCACTGTGTAAAGCACCAGTTTATTACCTCCTCCAGAATAATAATGTTTGCAAACACTGGTAATATTCCAGTGGTGGGCTATTTTTAGACCTGTCTCAGCAGAGAGAAGTTGTGTGGTTATGCACGAATGCCTCCGACACAAACTTGCTACTTTTCTTACAAATAGAAGATGTAACTTCAGAAATAAGTGTGTATTGAGAAGTTTAGTGACTTTTACTGCTATTAATGTAGTGACAACATTGTTAAGAAAGTAGTTTTCCCAGTTTCCCACTTACCTTCATTAAAACAATCAGTAAATTGAAGCAGAAGCAGCAAACAGATGATAGTGTCTGCTATCACAGTTATTGTTCTTGGAGATGCAAAGGGGCACATACAAATGAGACTGTGCACAAAAGCATAGCTGAGATGATAGCCGTGAGCACTCTTCAACCAGACAGCCTTTATATAAGGAGTTTGCATGTTCTGGCAGGTTCCCATACCCATCTGTCCATGTTATAAAAAGCTCCATTATGTGGTCTATTGCAACTACATTGTTTCCCTTTTACAAGAAGAACTTGACTGCAAAGGGCGAAAGATTTTTTCAGTTTAAACTTACGGAATATCAGAGTATGCCAACTCAAAAAACATGTTTAATAATGAACCAAAATGACCAGCAGGGGATGCTAGAGAGCAAATTATTCCATTTTCCGTAAAACCAAAAAGAGCATCTTAGGGAGACAAGGTTTCAAGAATGTTATTATAACTGCTGTGATATTCCTGCATCAGTGGACACATACTGAACAGCCCTGTATTAATATTATCATTCAGTAGCACTTATTAAGCCATTGTTCTTGAGTTTGTTCCAACATAACACTTCTTCTGCCTTTGTAACAGACTCAACAGTGCTTTCAATGACAAACCTGAAATAAAAACCTCCAACTACTGAGAAGTAGTTTCACTCATTCACTGAATATAACAAACACTGTACTAATAAAACTATTCAGTCACTTTTTCAAGCAGTAATCGTAAAGCTGACACGACAATGAAAATATTTCAGTAACAGACACAGTTGGCTGCCAAATACATAAAATCAAAAAGTGCAACTAACTAGTATTTTCAAAAATACTAAGATTATGTGTGTTTAGCTTTAAAATACACACTCCCTAAATCCATGACAACCAACACTGCACTATGGGAAAAAAAAAATAGGATTTCTACAGTAGCAGTTTTTATCTACTCACTCCACAAACACACTGAGGATTTTGTCCTCATTTGTCCTCAAAGTAAGAACATCCATATCTTATGTAGTGTGTCATGTTACTAGTGTTGCTCCACTAGCATCTGAAGTCTAAAATAAATATATAAATCGTTTTTTTATAAAGTATTATTTTTTTGTCCAAGTAAAGGCTACTCAAAACGGGTCCGCGACCCCCACCAGTTGAGAACCACTGCTCTAAATTCTGTCAACTTTAAGAACTTCATAACCACATAAACGTGATGACAGGTAAAACACAAGGTCATATGCTGAATAAATATACCTAGAAGAAAAAAATCTTTATGCAGCAATGACCAACTGTCATTGAATGTGTGATTTTTTTTCATGCATGCTGAAGTCGCAGAAATTATTGTAACTTTTATAATTCACTTGATATCTTTGTCTTTAAGGTGTGTCATGACGTTCTGGATCATTCAAGGTGAGACCGATTTCTGCATGTCCAAATGGGAGGAGATCATCTACAACATGGTGGTTGGAATTATCTACATCTTCTGCTGGTTCAACGTCAAAGAAGGCCCCAGCCGTTTCCGTATGACAGTCTACTACTCCGTCACTCTGGCCGAAAACGTGGCTCTCACCGCCGCATGGTACACCTACCGTGGCCCACAGACGTCCGACTCCTCTGCCCTGGCGGTGGTTTGCCTTGTGGCTTGCAGCTTCGCTTTGGGCACCTTCTTTATGCTGGTGTACTACTGCTGGCTTCACCCGGACGGTCCTGTTATAGGCTCCCAATGGGGGGGTTGTGTTGATGAGGGAGTAGTGGGTGCTGGTGGGGTGGCAGGGGTCATTGATGCTTGTCTGACCCCATCACAAGGCTCCCAAACGGACATGGTCATCACAAGCCCACCTAGGACCTTACCCAGGACTAAAGACGCCGGGGAGCCCACACCGGGGGATCGGGACAGTTGCTTGCCCGTTTTCCAAGTTCGTCCATCCTCTGCTTCTTCTCCGGCACTCCTTCAAAGAACCTCGTCTTCGTCCCGTCCGGAGGGCCCCGTAATCCGTATCGACCTCCCCAGGAAGCGGTACCCAGCCTGGGATGCACACTTTATTGACCGACGCCTACGAAAAACCATACTACTTCTGGAAACCACATCAGCAGTTAGTCCAAGGATACAATACAGGAGTAGCATGATGGGCAGCAAAGAGGTTTTAGAATATGAGACGACTGTCTAAATTAACAAGGAGTTTCAAACTAAGACCGAAGCCCTGCGGTAACTTCCCAGGACTCTTCTCTTCACAAGAAGACAAGGAATATCTGGCAACATTTCTCACAAGAAAATGGTTGTTTGATTGTAAAAAATGTGAAGTGCAATCTAGGACAAAGGCTCTCCCTTCAGGGCAGAGTTCAGGAGTTAGTAGCATGAACAAGCCCTGGGAAGCTAATAGGGTAACACCAAACTGGGATAATCTTGCAAAAGCTCGGAGCTGAGAATCTAATCTTCTTCATCCTGGGACCGAACAGTCTTAGATGTTGCAGTCAGTACAGGGGCACATGAATTTAAGAGCCACAGAGTTTGATTTGGAGGGGATTTAGAAAGAGTCCAGTGCATGTGTTTGAGCCAAGGACTCTTGAAAATCAACAAAGACTTAAAGGAAAGATTTCAGTTGACATGGGACAAAATCTCTTACATTTACATATTGTGGTGACTCATTTCCATTGAAATGTTTATGTTTTGTGAGAAAATGTGTAGGGTCTATGTAGAAAGTAGATTTATTTGATTAAAGTGCTAGTCTGAGATATATTTCTTCTATAAACAGTGCCTCTTTTGGCGCAGAATGAAATAGGCACCTTTCCCACAACCATATTCCAGATTAGACATTGTTTGGAGTTGCCACACAACTTCCACCCAGTCACAATCGAATCAAGGATGGCCATTGGTCAAAACATCTGACAATGACCTGTATTTTAGCTCGTCCCATTGGATAAAAGACATGTGTGGGGTTGGAGCAATTGAGATAAAATGTTTAAAACTCAAGATACAAAAGTCAGTTATATAACGTCTGTAAGTTAGACTTACTCAAATATGAATGATACCATGTTTATCTTAATCTGTCTTGCTTTTCAGGCAAATTAATCCCAATTTCAAGCAGCATCTCTGGATATGGTTTGTGGTTCAAAAGGTGCTGTGACAGTGAAGTATAAAAAAATGCAGGTTTTTATACCTCAAAAGAAATGCTAATATACATTTCACATCATGCTAACACCAGGTTGCACGTGCCATAAGCTACGAAAATGGCTAGATAGACATTATTTTGTTTAATGGTATACTGCGTACAAAAACTGTTTTTAAATCCGCAGAGGACACAAGACCATTTTACAAAAGGTTTCTAAAATCTATGCCTGATTAAAAGGTCATTAATTTTGAACAAAAGAGTCCAACTGTTTACATCACATCTTCAACAACATTCTCGATCTGAAGAATGACTTTGGAAATATTCAGTGCTAAATGTGGAGTGAAAAACATTAAAATGCATATGTCACAACCAACAAGTCTGTACAGTACTGTAGTATAAACATGGATGTGTCGGATATAAGCTATTATTATGAGATTTACAACAGTAATTACTTTTGTCTACCAAAGGGTTGGATACTCAAGAGAGTCTATTTCAGTCATTTTCTCTGTCAATATGGAAAGTTGAAATGAAGTGCATATACTAATCAGCCATTACTCAGAATTAGCTGAAGTGGGTAAGGTGTGTTAGAAGCTCAATGGACATTTTCTCTTGATTTGTTTGAAGCTAAAAAATGTGTAAACATTTTAGCCACTGTTGCATGGCTGCACTACTGGGTCAAAGACTAAAAACAACAGCATTTAGGGGTTGTCAGTAGTATGCAGCTAGTCTGTATTAGGGGTACTACAATGGCTTACTATCCAAGTATAAACAAGGGTTGGAACTATTTCAAAGTTCAGTGCTCTTCAGACTCAAAGTGAAAGCATCATCAGACTGTTTGGGGAACTGTCCAGTACTCTCTGTTGCTCCAAACAGGCTTTTAGAGGGCCATAAGCAAACAACATAAAAGTTAAAGAACGGTTTTGAGACAGTCAAAATGGAAGATTGCACACAAAAACACATCAGCTTTAAAGCTAGCCTCTTTTCATTCTGCTTTCACAACCAAAAGTAGTTTTACTTTGATGTTTTCTTCAAAGATATTATTCAAAAGCTGGGCTTAGTGTTACACAAAAGATCCACATTGATGCAATTCCTTCAAACAAACAAACATGCAACTAACAAATGGTTGAAATTTAGTGCTAAGAGATATCTTTTGTGCATTTCTGTAATTATAATACAGAAATGTGTTGTTACTGCCCGCTTTGCAGTGTGTTTCCATCCTAGGACACTAACATTAAGTGGTGTCCAAACTTTTTTCACATGACCAGATGTTTAAGCAGCAATGATCTTATGACATAAAAGTAACAAATGCACTCTGCTGTAACAATGTTTTTTAGGAAGCTCACAAACAGGTCTCAATGATAATGTTTTTATTATTATTTTAGCTCTGGTTCAGATAACTATCACTTTAACATTACTTCAAGGCAGTGAGGCAAACAAACTGATGTGGATTTGAGTGAAAATGTATAACAATTTCTTTCTCCAACTGTAGGAAGTTGCTCTGAATCTGAAAGTTTGGTGAGTCCTGAAGAAATGGATTTTACGATGCAAGTTGAATCTGATGTTGACTTTGGACATGACAGTGTTGGTGGTTAACACCAGGTAATTCCTCTAGAAAATATGCCGTGTCTCACTGTATAAATTTGGCATCAACATCTGCAGTGTCACATCGTGTACAGCATTACAAACGAGCACAAAAAATGCTCCAAAGATATCCCAGATCTGTGCAGTAGCATCAACTAGTGCCAAGCAAACTCATCAAGAAAAGACTTTTTAAAGCACTTAAGTGTGTGCATACCACGGTCAATCCAGGCAAAGATTGTCTGAGTCAAGAAAAATTAAAATGACAAGTTGGTCTACTACTGGCTGAGAATAAAGTCAGCTGAGCAAGATACAACAGTGGATCTATTAACGACAAAAGGACATTGTCCCAACTGTGGACTGATATTGGGACGTGATGTGGGGACACTTGTGGCATGGAAATGGTGCTCAAAATACAACTATGTCAATCATGTCATGTTGACCATGATGGTTAATGTACAGATACGTCAAACGCCCAATCACATGCTGAGGCACACTCTGACTGGGTAAAGAAAGGGACAGTTTAAACTTTTTAATCTGGGTTTCTATGTAGTAATTATGGAGAGTAATACAAGAAGCAGACAAGAATAATGACTCTTAAGGAAAAGCTATGTGCTGTGAGATGTATTTGACATTATTGGGCAATGCCAATATTGCTGATGACTTAAAAAAATATTCTAGTAATATAATTGCATAATGGCGTCTATTTTTTCATATTTTGTCATACGATGTTTGTGGCCCATTTTTAGCACAACATAATTTACAAACTATTTTGGCTCTGTATCTTGTAAAAAACAGCACGCAGAGGACTTTTTTTCTGATTCAATTAAAGGAAATGTGATATAAAGAGCCATGTTAATGACTAATATTCAGTCAGTGCGGTTACAAACCAATAGACTTATTTGTCGTAGTTGTGACGTTGTATTCCTGTGCTTTCAGCATGTAAAGTTGTTATTAAGAAATCGATTGTTTGAAATTGATCATTGATTTTGTTGTGAAGTAACTTACTTCATTAGCATTTAGTACTACAAAGGTTTTACTATTATTTCTTTTCTTTTCTTTTTAACTAAGGCTGAATGCTGTTAAATACCAAGACCACATGAATATAGCACTACTTGGAGCACAGTGCTGTGGACTCAATAGTTCGATTCTCTTCTGTTCAGATAAACTCGGACAAAGACAGAAGTCCGATGAGACAGCATATCGACTGAGGAGCATAGTCAGACTCAGCAAGTGAACACTGCGTCATAGAGATTTGACGGAAATTGATGCCATTTAACCGTTATTTTAGCAGCAATATATCACATCTCCTTTAACATCTATACAATTACTCCTGTCTGCTTTTCCAACCAACTCTAAGATCTTCACCATAATCCCATTGGTGTCATAGAAAGTCATTTTGAAAGCGAAACTGTCCCTTTAAGCAGTCTTTTGTTGTAGAGGTAAAAATAGTGGTGCACTAATTATATATCGACTTGAATAAAAACATGTTAGTGTGTGAGTTCAAAACTCAAATCATCTATTATTAATTGATGCAAGTATTTCTGTTGATTTATTTTTGTATTTGTTTTATATCTATTTCAAATATTGTTTACACACTCAGTGGCCATGTCTTTGGTATGACTCTTATATTAAGATGTAAAAATGACAAATAGATTTTTTTTACTCATGCTATATATCTGTATATACCAGAGTGGCGCTATATAGGAAGTGTATGTATGAGTATGTGTGCCTTGGTTTGTATGTTGTAAGTGCAGTATGTAAGTCTTTTTTGATAATGCTGCTTAAAAATCGTCTGAGTCAAACAGACAGAAAAATAAACCAGTGGTGAAAATATCTATGACAATGTGAAAAAAAAAATCTCAAAAAGCTGTACTGTAGATGGGAACAATACCGTAGTAAACATGGCTCAACGGCCGCCAAAATAAAACGTGTCTCTGTTTATTGTGTCTTATCTTACACACACTGCTGTCTACAAATATATTCCTTTGCACAACTGGATCCCATTTATGTTTACAATACGCTAGAAAAATGTGAATTATTGTCTTTTATGCTGAGTATACATACACTTTTAACATTTATATAAAAAAAATACCTCATTTTCTTTTTGCTGACCCTTTCTCATGCAATTATTCAATGGATTACAACCAAAAAAAAGTTTATAGCTTAACTTTTAGATCCGACTGCAGTGTCCAACCCAAGCATCCGACAATTATCTCCATCTCGTTAAAGACCGTGTGATTGCTTCACTTTTCTGTTTCAGTTTTTCTTTTTGTGCTGTCTCTCTCAAAATGACATATTCAGTGCTGAATATACACTTCCTCTGTTTTAACGGTAGCCATAACTTTCTTATTCACATATCAGTGTCGGCCAGTAAGAGCTCACCTTTTTCAGTGAATTGACCAAAGCTTTTGTTCAGGACTGAAAATGATCATCTATTCTCATCTCATCCACCTGTAAACAGATATTTTTATTAACGGATATTTTTTGTCTTTGTTTATAAAAAATATCTCTGGCCAGACAAGAGTATTTGAGTTAGTTCACCTGTAATGTGTTTTGCAGAGATTTGTAGTTAGTTCTAATGGAGCCAAATACACATATGTTCAATGCACACATCAACAGCCGCAACATCAGCGCAAATATTTAAATCTCTGTTTTGTCCGTCTACATGTCTCTACTGTAATCAGACAAAAATCTTCACTTTGGAAAGCATTTTTTTTAAATATCCGTTTTGCCTAGAAACTCTGTTTATGTGTGGACGAAATGCACAAACACATAGTGTGTGTATACTTGTGTATGTGTAGCCAGGCCCTATGAGTCATGATTTTTCACAGATGGATACCTAATACAATGCAATCATATATATACAGTATACAGTATATGTGTAATAATAATTGATCTTTTTCTCAGTTTAACTCAGAGCTCATTTCCACTGAGGGGCCGGTGCAAAAGGGTTTCTTTGAAGAAACATCTGAAGAGTGCAGTGTGCAGGGGAGTGCCGTCTGCTACACTGAAAATAATGTATACTTTATATTTCTCAATGTATTTTAGATAATGTTTGGGACATAGAAAATATTTTAATTAATTTAAATACAACACTTACTCATTGAAGTTTTTATTATTAAATACATTTTGTCAGATTAACATGAAAGTCCTAATCATATGCTTCAGCCTAACACAGGTGAACAGAACCCCTCAGGATTTTTAGGGTTTTACATTGTTTTTTACTTTCAGCAATTCTAATGAACTGCGCTCCTAAATACAAATGTAATTTTAAAAACTACAAACTACATGTTAATAAAATGATCAAAGTACAAGCCTTAGTTGCTGTTGCTATGGTGAAATCTTTCACTTCATATAAAGCTCCAAAATTAGCCACATGGCAACTACACTAAAAGCCTCTCTCTCACAGACTCTATTAGATATTTGGCCAAATTATTCTTTGTGAATCCAAAACAGTGCGGACTTGAGACTGCAGTGGGATGTCCTTCTGGAATCTCTGTGTCCCATTTGGCTTGTTTCTCCTCAGCTTTGCTTTTCCGTTCCTCTTGAGGCGACACAATCTCTCCGCTGAACTGATTGGATGTTGCTTTGATGTTGTCGGCATCCCTCCGCTCTCAGGATCAGCTCTTTATTTGGTTGTTGTCTCTGGAGATAGCCACCAATTTGTGTTATTCTTTCTCTTCTATTGACATTCTGATATTGTATTATAAAGTAACGGTACCAGATCATTTTAACAAGAGTTGTACAAATAATCATGGCACTAGCTCTTGTGTAGCTGGAGGCCCCCATCTGGATTTTCTCTGAACACTAGTACATATCAATCAATCAACTTCCTCAAGTCCATATTAAGAAGTAGCTTAGCAATTACTTAAAGTAGTTACATGGGACAAGATGACATAACATTTTTAATTAAAACTAAAGTTTTTTTTTTCTTATAGTGTAGGAGGGGGGCAACATGAAGCAGGGACATTCACTATGAAAAAATTAAAACGTGAGATTTGGTAAACATACACGCTTAACTCAAACATGCTGAATAATATTCTGTTCAAATGGAGCTGTGTCCTGTTTGTGCTATGGTGAGTTATAGCTTCATCAACACTCATATTAATATAAAAGTGATTGGATGTAATGTTTAAGTACAGTCAATCCCAAAACTTGAGCATTATATGATTAGAAAATGGCATTATTAGAGCCAAAGGAGGAGATTAGAGCTGAACGTTGCAAACATAACCTGTTCCTGACCAGAGTAGCTCTCCATATGGTACTGAGCAGATCTAAAAGTGACTGGCATTAGCAGACCACAGGCTTTTTAAGCTGAAGTCCTCTGCTGCAACAGGAGACATTCAGTGTGGCTCCAGTCTGAAAAGCTGGCCAGAGAAAAAGAAATATGTCATAAATATGTGTGTATTTATTACTTCTTTTTGCACACACACCTGATTACTGAGTATTTTCTTAATTATAATTATTCAGTGTTGTTAGAAGGTCGACCTGCCTTTGAGCCTGCCAGTCAAACAAATGAAGAGCTACAAAGATGGTTCAAAGATAAAACCCATCCAAAAGATTTATGGCCCTTCTTCGTCCCCTGTTGCCGCGGAAACCAGGCAACCATCGCTGAGTAAGACAAATGGGTTGTTCCTCCCCTCCTCAGTTTCTTTTTGTAGCTCACCTTTCTCCTTAGCTGTTTAATCTTGTCTCAGTGCTGCCTCCCTGTGACCAAATCCACACATTACACCAGATAAGATTTGTATCTGCAGTTTCACAGACAAGATTTAGAAAACAACTACTGCTTTTAAACTACTATCAGGAAAAGGGGCCCACATTTCTAGATGATTTTTGTATTGTTAGCTATGTAAAGCATTTTAGCTAATAATAACATGACTTACCTCTTACCACTGCAGCATTGCACAAGTTGATATGGAACTTGGCCTTTTGTTGTGAAAAAGATGCTCCTGCACATTGTCTCATCTTCTGCTGGATAATTTATCTGAAGGTTACAAAGCTTCAAACCCATGTCAACAGGTTTTTTTTTCGGGTAATTTTGTTTATTCATGTACCAGTAGTTTTTTTTTTACAAAGCAGGGTTAAAATAAAGACATTACAGCCAAAATTACAACTGGGAAAGCATACATTTTGAATGGGAGGCAAAACATGTGTATTTTGTCTTGTATTATGCTTTTTGACTGTGGCTTTTATAGCATATAAATGAAAGAGTATAATTATACCAAAAACAAGATTCCGAAAAAACGGCTTTGTTTAAAGCCTTTTTGATTTATTAGAAAAAAACAAGCACAAAGAATTGGGGTACAAAGTAGTAAGTGTTCTTTATAGTTACTGATAATTACTAGTTATAGTTTGGTTGTTTTTTTTGTGTGTTTTTTTATGATAATTTTAAAGTTTGATGGCCATAATAAATCTGTTAAACCTTGAAAGTAGCGGCGGTAAAACTCTCTCTAATGTTTTCTCTCTGTGGACTCTCTTTAATGTTAATCACCTCATCAGCACACCGCTGCCTCACTGATGTGCTCCTAATGAATACCAATGTAATTAAAAGCTTAAATACAACAGTGTAGCGCTATATCTGAAATATTCAGTGCCTGCTAGGCCAGGAGGTGTCAGCAGTGGGCAACTACAAGAACCCGGGAGTGATTCCTGAAGAAGTTTAGGTCTTTCAATGTGTGCAACAAGATCGTTCTGTGGCTGAGAGATTTTCCAACAGACTCACAGCTGCACACTAAACTTTATAAATGACCTTTTTAAAATCTTCAGTTTACTGTAAATCCCTTTTGTGTCAGATATTTACCCATTCAAACACATTATTTAATAAATACATTACATTATTAAATTTATTTAATTATCTAATTGTTTGACGCACATATTATATATTGAATTATATTTCCTTTTATATGTAGGTATGTAAATCTGTTCAAATGTTCACTTAAGACTAGACACAGTAAATCCAAAAACTCGGTTCACAGCAAGACAGTGACCTATTGTGAACTGAGAACATGGAAAACAACAGCATCATTCACCCTTTTGTCAATTCCAATCTTTCTAAATTATGTTGTTGGCTCTGATCCAGTCACTGCAACAATGACCAACCTTGTGTGCCCCATGAGCTAAAGTTACGCAAAAAACAACAAACGCTTTTCTAAGTAGATCACATACACATCACGTACCAGTTATGTAAACTCAACCATGAGTTAAAATCCACTTTCTCTGAGGACAGTAACTTTGTCATGATTAATGGAATTATCACAGATAGCAGGCCGTACGTCTTAAAGAAGAAGTGGGACAGATACTTTTAGCGATCAGTGCGTGCGAGTCAACAGTAAGCTGTCTACATCAAAAGCTTGTGACAAAGGTGTTCCTCTGGGTTCTGTTCTTGGGCCACTGCTGTTTACACTCTATATTAACAATCTCCCTTCAGTGTGTGGCGAGTGCATGGAAATGACGCTACAAGTGTGGCTAAAAGAGTGGTCTTTAATGAACCGAAGAGAGCGCACGTATCTCCTCTATTCATTAGGTTACACTGGCTCCCGATTGACGCCCGCATCAAGTTCAAAGCTATGCTCTTGGTCTACAAGACCACCTCTGGTTCTGCACCCCCATATCTCCACTCACTTATACAGACCTACGTTCCTACCAGATCCCTGCGCTCTGCAAATGAACAACGTCTGGTGGTACCGTCCCAAAAGGTAAAAATCACTCTCACGTACCTTCTCTGGATCTGTTCCACATTGGTGGAATGATCTACTGCTGCTACAAGATCAGCAGATTCTGTAGCCATCTTTAAAAAACACCTGAAAACACATCTCTTCCGTCAACACCTGACTGACAAACACTGAATCCTACTTCCTTTCTATCGATTCCTTTCTATTAAAAAAAAAAAAAAAAAAAAATCTCTTATCCTTAGCATTGTATACTGCGCTGGGTTTAAACTGACTAGTTTTTTGTGCACTTATGCTTTTTGTACCTTGTGTTGTTAAAATTGCTTCCATTGTTATCCTCACTTGTAAGTCGCTTTGGATAAAAGCGTCTGCCAAATGACTAAATGTAAATGTAAATGTAAAAAATTCACGAAAAAGTTGTGTTAAAACAACTTACTCTATATCTATCAGAAAATGACCTCCTCGTGCCGTTTCAGTCTGCATTTAGGGCCTCTTATTCCACTGAAACAGCTTTAGTTAAAGTGACTAACGATCTCCTCCTTCAGATTGACGAGGACTCATCGGCTCTACTGTTATTGCTAGATCTCAGCGCTGCATTTGATACGATTGATCATGCAGTGCTAATCAACAGACTAAAGAATGTGTTTGGCATCTCTGGCTCTGCTCTTGCTTGGCTAGAATCCTATCTGTGTGATAGGTCTCATTTTGTCTCTTTTAATAAATCCTTCTCCTCCACGGCACCAGTGAAATTTGGTGTGCCACAAGGGTCTGTGCTTGGTCCCATACTATTTTCACTATATGTTACACCATTGGGACAAATCATCAGAAGTTATGGAGTAAACTTCCACTGTTATGCCGATGATACACAGCTGTATCTACCAATAAAAGCAAATAATACTACTACTACTGACATCACGTGTCTAGAGGCCTGCCTCATTTCAATTAAAACATGGTTGTCTCAAAACTTCCTGCATTTGAACTCGGATAAAACAGAGCTCTTGATAATTGGTCCTGCCAGTCATCGGCACAAGTTCAACAATCTTACTGTCTCGATCAACAATTGTGTGTTGGAGCACGGCAACACTGTGAGGAACCTTGGTGTCATTTTTGACTCCACACTATCTGTGCAGCAGCCCATTAGTGAGGTCACTAAACTGGGCTTTTTTCACTTGAGGAATATCTCAAAAATTCGCTCCTGCCTCTCTTTAGCTGATGCTGAAATTCTCATTCATGCATTTGTTACATCCAGGCTGGACTACTGCAATGTGTTATTCTCTGGACTCCCGAGGAAAAGTACTCACAGACTACAAATGGTCCAAAATACAGCCGCCAGACTTTTAACAAAGACCAGGAAGTTTGATCACATTACTCCGGTCCTGGCTTCATTACATTGGCTTCCTATTCATGTTAGAGCAGATATCTAAGTTCACCTGTTAAGATATAACTATGTTAACATATTTAAAGCAAGACTTTTTCGTTTTAGATGTAACTACACTGAGGCTTTTTACTACACAATACAAGGGGTGTTGTGTAAAATCCACGTCATTACAAATCTGATACAGGAGAGTAACAAGTACAGTTAATACACATACAGATGTAGTAACATTGACAATGTTGGACACAAAGGCTCCTGACTTGTAAATACATTTTCAAATGCAGCAGCCTGGAAAATATAATGTGTATAATATAAAGTTTTGCAGGAAACTGCTCTTTGTAATCTGATATTTAAACATTATTCTTTAAACTAGAGTGTACATACCACCTGCATATTAGTATCTGTAGGCTGACTCTTTTCAACATGCAGTGCAAGGCTCTAAAGTGAACAGGTGGGTTACATTGACGAAGGAACAGGAGTAAGGGGGCAGTGGTTTAGTATCTAGCGCCCCTGGATTGGAGCAATGTACAGGGCACTCTTTCCACTGTTACTTGCTTTCTTAATTAGGGACCCAGTATAGCCACTGTCCTCGGGTGACACCACATTCACTTTTCGAGAACCCCATCCACTTGATGAAAAAATTATATAGTTTAATTATATTTCAAATGCCGCACAGTCACTTTGAATTTAAAATTAAAATATTGTATTGGCCATTAGTATGTTTTTTGTACCTGTTCTTTTATAAATCAGCCAGCCCCAAGAAATACTAAGTTGGACTAATTCTTCACTGCCTTTAGGGGTAAATGTCAGAATTGATTTTAAAACTAATGGCATAAACACTATCTGCATTGTGTTACCTAAGTCTAAATATGTTTTTCTTCTGCATGAGCCAAAACAACCAGGAAACAATTATTTTAATTATATATAATAAAACCTGTTAGGAGCTCTTTGTCAATGTACAGTTCAGCTTTTCGTCAAATCTTCTTAAAGAATCAAATGTTTGTGACTATGAGCAAGTAACTTTAACACAATAAAACTGTACATCTTAAGTTAAAGCTTCTATGACTTTAAATGACTAAATATAAAGAATAACAAGACTGATAGAGGAAGTCATTTCAGGACACTTGCTATTCCTCTGAGTCATGGTCAGACCGTTGACAGAGACAGATTAAAAAAAACATGAGTGAACAAGTTTAATTAAAAAAAAAAAAAAGGTCATCTGATGTCAAGCCAGGTCATTTCAAGCAGGAAGTAAAACTAATTTTATTATTGTTTATCACATCTTTATTCTCAACACTTGCTCGAAAGCTTTTCTTTTCTGATAACAGCCACAGAGACTGAACTGTAAAACCCCAGTCTCAAAAGTAAACTCTGACTGAATAAAACCTGTTCGGCGCTCTTTGTAAATATACAGTTGAGCTTTTTGTCAAATCTTTTTGTAGTATCAAAAGTTGGTCACTAAGACTTTGTGCTTTGTATTGTCACCACCACAATTGGGGTAAAATTACTCTTTGTCAATGTACAGTTCAGCTGTAAAAAAATAAAAAAATAAAAATAAAAAAATAACCTGAGAATGACAATTATTTCTTACATTGAAGCTTGTTGAGGCTTGTCTTTGATTCCAAGAAGAAAAAATGTCACATGTAGTGTCTTATGACACCACTCCTACCATTTATTTTTTAATTTACTTCAAAATAACCTAAACTGAAAGGTTACATAGTGTTGCTATAATGAGTAAAGCACAACATGTTTATTTGTTAATACAGTTTCGTATTGAAAATTGTGTTATGTTTGAGTATCATTTGCCATTTGGGGAGATTTACTGTTACTTAGGATGTTTCCTAGCATTTTAATGAAGTCCAGTTTTTGTCTCAGTCTCAATCTCTGGCAACAAACTCACCTTCTCTTTATAGTTCTATATATTGTGAATAAGAAGTGTCAATCACAACAACTTGCCATACTGTCAAGGAATAAAATGTCAAGATGACAAACATACATTACATTTTTCACTCATTTATTATTTGTCACTGGTCCTGTCAGGGTTCGAGGATCTGCTTTGAGTTGGGCTACACTCTGGATGAATTTCAGGTTAAAACAGGGCCAACACTACGCCATTTTCACACGTGTCCTCTAATCCTTCATGACTTTCTCCTGACATTGAGAGGAGCCAGCTGAGCTGGCTCGGGCATCTGTTCCTGGACACCTGAGGAGGTGTCCCACCGGGAGGAGGCCCTGTGGAAGACCTAGGAGACGCTGGAGGGACTATGGGCCTTTCCCAATCTAATCCCTCTCCACTTCCACTCCACCTTCGAGTGCCCCACAGTTTGTAGAGACACTCACAGCTGACTGGGGTTCCCTCGATCACAGACTAGGGTCTAACTCGTGCACTCCCCTTTTAGACACAGTCCCCTCACTCTTCTTAAAAATAAGAAGCTAAGATATGTTTAAAAACAAAAACGTTTAATGTACATTTTGTGTCAGTGATGCACAAACATGTTTTCACATTTACAATTAAAGGCATGAGGGGCATATCATTTACAGATCAGGAAATTGTAGTGATTATGAATGTAATAGAAATAGTAATTTATTAATTTGAATAAATTATCAATTCATATTTTTATTATCAAAATTATTGTCTCATTGAGGGCACCACCCAGATAAGTTCTAGGAAACTGATTATATTTACTAAGTCTCAATTAATCTGAAGGAATAGAATTCTATCTGTTTTGAATATATCTTATATAAACATTACAACACCAAATCAAGATCTTTAACGTTTTATGGGGTTTTATTAAAGATTATACAAAGTTAACATTTTAATGGGGAATGATGGGATAGGACACAAAGGAAAAGATTATTGACGGATAATGAGAATGATTAAAACAGAATAATAAACAATAATATTTACTGACTAGAACTTTGTGGAGTAAAAGGGAAGTTTTGAACCATTAAAAATGCCGTTTACCTAAAGAGTGTTTACGGGATTTTAGAGGGAAGTAGATGAAGGTATAGTGACTTGAGCTTATAAAATACAGTTTAGAACGCCAAACTCCTGCTGTGTCACGTGCGGCTTACTTGGTTCGCTGGTACTGGCCCAGTTCGATTTCCGTCACAGATCCAAAGTTTTGCTTCGGAGCTCTGAAGCGGGGCGTCTGGGTTTAGAAGAGATCGCTCTCACAAGGCATCCGTCACGTGACGATGCCGCTGGCTGGTTAGCGATGCGGCTGGCGAAGCGGAGTTGATGAAAGGCGTTACTGTATAAAGCTCTCTATCTCTGCTGTTGGCATTAGGCAGAAACAGATTAGAGTCTTTGAAAACTGTCGCTAGACCACTGGAAAAAGGGGTCTCGGGAGTCGTTCCTCTGGCTTAAAGCGTCTGTTAGTTCAAGCGGAGTTCTTGGTCTTTCACAAGATCTAACAAAATGTCTTCCTTCTCGTGCAAGTGACGTCACAAGAGTGTCTTACAAAAATAGGCAATGTGTAGCTTTAAAAGGAAAAATTACGTTTGCATTGCGTGTGCAACGGGTCTAGAAAAATTTAAAAGTAAGTTACTAGTTAATAGAGAAGAGTCCACACGCAAACAGGATTGCTCGGGGCAAAGAAAAACGTAAGAGCAAAGAAGCGAAGGGAGGCGTCAGCGCGAAGAGCTTAAGAGAAGTGTAAGAGGCTTAAGAGAATAAGATTGAGGTTTCTGGTGTGCCCACGCGTTTTGTCTGCGGCTTGAAGAGGCGTGTTTTGAGACAGCCTGGGGCGTGTTTGGGGCATGGCCTGGGGGAAGTTTATCCCAAGTAAATTTTAATTCAAATAATCCTTTTACCTTCCACAAAGTAACATTGAATTTTTAGTTTTGCACAATCATAAGCATACACATACTGCAGATTCATATCGATAGAATGCATCTTTACGCATGCTGCAACACATAAATTCATTCAACAATTGACTGATGGAAGGAGGGTTGATTCTTCTCGTTATGACTCTGGATCCTGTGAGGAGCATCACAATATACGTAGATACACACTTTTAATGGCATAAACACAATAACACAATGTCCTTTGAAAACCTTTCCGTCTAAAAAGGGAAAAAGTTTAAGTCATTGGTTTGATGAGAGACTTAGCGGCGTTCATCCATACCGTCACTAGAGGGCAGTATGGTATCATCCAGAAAGTCAAGTCTTTTACACTTCGAAAGGGACATTCCAGAGTTCAATCAGACAGTCATAAAATGTTCTTGAAGAGCTGGATAAACAGTCTTATCTCAAAGGATTTACGATTGTCCTGACAGGGTGCTGGGTACCACGCCACCTAGGATCGTAAACTGGGTCACTCCAAGACTTAATAACAACATTTGGCCATCTGGACTTATTTAAAAAGGCAGTTCAATCTCCTTTTGGAAAAATCAGACAGGGTTAGTGAGCCTTTTATGGCTCTGGAGTATCTGTAAAGCAACCATTCATCCTGTGTGACTGGTCACCAGATCTTAACAAAACAATGAGACATCTGGAACGAATCCCAGAGATGAGGTTCACCCCATGGCCATCTCCTGTGGGGGTGCTCACTGTTGCAGGCCGATGATTTCACTACAAAATGAATATGTGATCCTCAACTATTTACTCTTTGCTTCATCTGTCTATATAATAGTATTGTATTGTTCCACAACACTCGTGGAACTACACCTGGTCTGGATTCTGGAGTCTGTCATGAGGACTGAAAGTGTTTCGCACAGACTGTCTGGAGGGTCTAATAAGCCAATCACCCTCAGCACTCAGTGGTTTCAGATCCCTCTCGTGCACGCTCAACTCAAGTGGAAGTGAGTAGGGCAAGGGTGTAGGCAGTTGATAAGGAAAGGCCCTAAATCTCTACATCTGTTCCTCTGCAGCTGGTGTCATGCAAAAAAATGACCAAACATATGGTGCAACCTTTTTTTTTACTCTGGCTCCTCCCAGCTCCTGAGCACAGATATCACTCTGTCCTGAATCACAGCCTCTTTTTCTCAGAGCAACATAACTGACAAACATCACCAGGTGAGACCTCAGCACTCATTTATCATTTCATTTGGACAAGGAAAGTGTACAAAGTATTACGTGTCAGAGTTACTGAAAGTAGTAACAGGTACATTAATTGTAAATCACTTTGTTTGTGGGATAGAAAACAGGTTGTATCTGAATCTGTCCTACCTTTTTTTTTGGACCTCATTGCAAATTGTTGAATAAACGTTATTAAAATGAAAAAACTTTGTCTCTAGAAACATGAGTAAGACATCCATCAGCACAGACCAGGAGCTGCGCAAAGGCGAGTCTCTGGTCTTGTGACTTGCAAAAATATACTTTGAAAGTAATGTAATGTAAATGAACTAATTACCTCTATATAGGGATCCAGTCCAAGATAGTACATGTTTTCAACCATTTTCTGCAGGAGACAGAAGTTAGACACAATAACAACACAGCAGTTACATCTGGCACAAACCTTAAAGCCTTAAACACCTGTTGTTGTTCATATACAGTCAGTTCTGATGCACAACCAAGTTAGATCTTCATGTAGACTTTGTCTCCTCTTTACTTTGTTCCTAGTGACAGCAGAATATATTATGACCACAGTGTTAGATTTTGCCTTAAAAATAAAGAAAAATTGTTAACCTTTTTTAACCTCCACAGGCAGACAACAACTTTGTCATCTACAGTAAGTTAAAGGGGCCAATTTGGGCGACTGCAACAAATGCAAAGAACCCATTTCGGCTCCTCCTGCAAACGGATGGGAACCTGGTCATGTACAGTAAAGAGGACAAGCCGGTCTGGCACACTGGCACCCAGTCGGGCTCCACCAGGATGCGTCTGACCATGGCTGATTCAGGTTTCTTGGTTCTTGACAACAACGGAAAAACCACCTGGAGCTCTGAAAAGTCCACTGGCATCACTGTGTAAATTCAGTAAAGAGAAATAAATAAAATCCATTTAAAAACAACGTCTGTGTCAAAGAGTTATAACTGTCTAAAGAGGTTACTGGAATTAGGTTACTCAATAAAATGTGTCTACTAAAGTCTGTATGATTTATTGTGTCAATTATTTATATATATTTTTTAACCTTTTAATTATAAACATTTTACATTCAAGAAACAAGCACAAAAACGCCACCAAGGGGCGCCAATTGAATAGGCCTGGTATACTGCATTTTGAATTTGCCTTTTTCCCAACTCCTCCTGGAGCCGCATGGTAAAAGTCCTACGTTTAAGTGTAATAAAAAAAAATTATAATAATAATAAAAAATAAGAGACTTATTGTGGGGGGCTCTTTTAGTATCCAGCATTTTGTTATGGCTTTTTTATCTGATCTTTAGGAGGTAGCATCAGACCCAGTTCATCAGAAAAACATCCAAGGTACAGTAGTGTGCATATAACTAACTCTGACCAGAGGGCTGTTTCTGGAAGGCAGTTGAACAAACTCAGAGTTGTAGAGTAAGTTCTGAGTTGATAAAAACAAACAGATCCAAACTGGGTAACTTTGGATTCATTTGTCACATGGTGCTGAGCTTTCTCTCTCAACCCATGTTTAAACCCTTAACCAATGATCACAGGGCATATCTGTGCAGTGAACAGCCAATAGCAATCAACCTGGAGGAAAAAGGGGTGGGACTATTTCTGCAGAAACAGGAAGCAACATGGTCACAGCCAAAAACAGAAGAACGAGAAAAAGGCTAATTGAATAAGTTTTAAGACAGTATTTTTAATTGTCTCACTCTGATGACAGACCAACTTAAAAACTCATGGCCTCGACATATTTTGTGATGTTTCGTAGATATCGTAGATATAAATCACAAAAAAAAAATGAAAATGAATAAAACACATTTTACATATTTTGTAATAATAGTTTTGTCGCAGCAAATAAAATTTAAATGCAGACAAAGTGCATCTGATGTCCTCTACATTGTTTTGTGCATCATTTAATAAAGTAGCCTATATTCTCTGATCCAAAAGATCACATTCATTCACCAGAGCTGTGGCCCTGGAGGCAGGGTGGGTCAAGTGCCTTGCCCTACAACAGTATGAACTGAGAAGAGCTGGAATTGAACCATTTTCGCGGTCTGAACCCTGGCCTTACCGGCTCGTTGTAAGTAAGGAGAAGAATTTAATTGGAAGATTAATCACATTCATAAAAAAAAATACAAATTTTTTTTAACTTTCCCAGGTGGCTTTATTTGCATTGACAGAAAGCTTTCCAAAACTATATTGACACTGCAAAATCAATTATTAGTGCTATTAAACAGACAATATATGAATAACACCTGGTTTTGACATACAGTATTTGTAGCACCTTGGCGTAGAACAACAGGAAGTATAAGTGTTAAAAAGCTGCTGAGTATAAAATGAATATTAGTCTTAGTCTCAGGAGGCCTCTCTGATTCAAGACTGAGACACGGAACAAGAGCTGCATCTGGACTTCAGTAACATCTACAGCTCATGTAAAATTCTGCAGGTTAAAGAAATTCTCACACAGTGGTTTATAGTTAATGTCAAAAATGATTTTAAAAACTGTTTACAAAGCATTTTAGGCCCAATCCCAATTCTCTAACTTACCCTTCCACATTCTCCTTAGCAACTTTACTCAACATTATGAGCCTCTAGAGCTCTCTATTCCTCTGCATTCCCTCATGAGAGTTTATTATCTTAGATCCATCTGGTGACTGGAACTAAATGATTTAAAGCTACAAATATAAATCATCCTTTTGTCTCATCACAGATGTTTATGTTCAACATTTGCTCATTAGTTTTACCTCCTCTGTAGCAGGATTTTTCTCCATTGTGTCTTTGTGAATGTCACTCGTGTTTCTGAACCACTCACTCATCTTTGTTTAAGGTTGGTTTCCTAATGTTGATCTGAAGTCCAATTTTGTAAAAATCGGTCAGAATAAGTGACAAATAGGCACACAGACATTTATCTAAATGTTAACTGATTATTATGTTATTTGCATTAGTATTGATAACTATAGTGTTGGCGAGCATCAGTACTGTTTGAATAAAATACATTAATAAACAAAAACCTGTACTTCTTGCTCTGAACTGCCAATGTCCTGAGAATTATGGAACAAGTTTCAACAAAACTATGGCCATAAACACTGGCTGTAAAAACAGAAAATGGGGTTTGTTGAAGCTTGTTGAAGCTTAATGTATTCTTGAAATAAACGGTCCTATTATAAGAAGAAAGAATGTCACATGCAGTTAAAGCAGTTAAAGCAGTGGTTATTGTTTTTGTGGATCAGGAGGATAGATGCATGATCTGAATTTTCCCCTGGCACTTACTTTATCAGTGCCCACTCAAGGTATTCCAAAGCAAATAAAAATCCCATGTAGCCTAATAAATAAAGAAAGACTTCAATCAGATAATTGCATTTGACAGAAGTCCAGTTTTTGTTTTTGACTCGAGCTCTGGACACAGTATGCTACACAAGATCTACTTAGAAAACCATTTGACATGTTTTTGATATCTTTATCTCATAGGGTAAAGTTCTAAGATAATACAAAATAGAGACATTCATTAAACTATTTACTCAAAAGCCAACTCTAAGGTGATTTACGTACACAAAGAAAACTTTGTCTACCACTAAAAGGTTAGTTGTAGAAACTCAAGTCATTGTAACATTGACAACCTTGAGTTATGACAAAGGGTTTTCTAAGTAGATTACATAATACACGTTATGTAAACTCAACTCTGAGTTAAAATCTTCTTTCTGTCACTACTCTACAGCTCATGTAAACTTCTCCAGCACATACCAGGTTAAAGAGATTCTCACACACTACATCCAGGGTTCGAATTACGGGGGAGCTAAGGGGAGCTCAGCTCCCCTGAAAAGGACCTGGGCTCCCCTGAAAGCCTACTTTGAGACATTTAGGGGGAGCTCTAAAACACTGTCTATTTTTGTGTCGCATATAGATTTGGATTTTCTGTACATTAAGGTTCCTGAAATAAATGATGATATTAAAAATGTGTCAATGTTGTGTGTTTATTCGCTCATTACATTACTATTTCCGAACACTATTTTCCGCTGTGTCTCCTGCTGTGACCATCCATGCGTGGCGGCGCTGCACTGAAATTACTACGTTTACGTCACTACTTGAACTTCTCACTGAGTTGGTATTTGGTTAGCTTAACTTTAAGTTCAAAACATACTTTATTCGTTTTTTGGAACACTCTGTGGATACTAATAAGAATGTCAAAAAGAAAGCAGCCAAACCTCAGTCAATTTGGATTTATAAAACAAACGAAGAGGAGTGATGACAGCACACCAGCTACAACTAGCTTGCCAGTGATACCACCGCCGCCGCTAAAAGTTGCTGCTAGTGACAGCACCAGCACCGAGGATAGCGAGACTTTGGCGCCAGAAACCACCGCTGCGACCTGCAGCGGACCAGGCGATCATGCAACACCTTTCAACTGGACAACAAAGCAATGGAGTGAGTGGAGAATCAGGAATACATGGCTCTATTCCAAAAATCAGAAGTTAGGATGTACAGTAATCCTATTCTTATTCCTCTCCTATCCTATTTAATATTGATGTATTTTTTTTATGATTGTTATGTGAGTTACTCAGTTTTTTTTATCATGATTTGCATAATGTAAGTCTAAGCGCGGTTGATTCAGAACCGTGGACAGAGCTGTTTGCTCGAACACTGACAACACTGACTGACGCTTGCGTTTTATAGTAAACAGTTTACTAAGTAAACAATAGGTTTACTGTAAACCTATTTTTTTAAATGCCCTAGCATGCACCAAAAGTGTTAAAGTCAGTCAGGGAGGATCGGAAAATAGGGCTCCCCCGAAAGCCACTTTGTAATTCGAACCCTGACTACATCAGTTCTTAAATCTCTGAACTGGTTTATAGTTCATGTCAGTATTGAGTTCAAATTATTTTAACTGTCTACAAAGAATTAAACGCCATGCTCCCTTTACTTACAACATATGAGCCTCTATTGCTCTCTGCTCCTCGGCAGCCGGTCTCCTCGTTATGAAAAAATGACGGTTTTCTTGCTAGATATGGTGCAACACTTTTTTTCAGTGAGAAATTCACTCTGGCCCCTCCCAGCTCCTGAGCACAGATACACCTGTTGTTAATGTTACAACCCTGGCTCCAGTGGAATCATAGAAGCAGGTTCATATTTGGGACTGCACTGGACTGAACACCAGATGAGATGGCACACAATAACATTTGTTTTGATAAGTTAGTGACAGGAGCTGTAACATTAGCTTTAATATTAGCTTAAAAATATGAGGGAGAATGGAGTGTGTTACGTTTTCTTGTTTTATCTGTTAAAGTGCTTCCTCGCTCTTCGTCAGCTCATATCTGGTTGTTTTGCTCAGCAGGTGTTTAGCGTTGGGCGCTGAGAGCTATTTATGGTTGAGCATGCCTTTTTATAATACACTTCCAGTATCGGTATTGGATCAATATTGTGATATTTGTCCTGGTATTACTTGGTATCGGATCAAAAGAGAAATTACTGGTATTGCCCATCCCTGTTGTTTACGAGGGTTGTATTTTATGGGTGTAACCGTTATATTTCAAACAACAAGGAATGAATCAACTATAGCCTCCTTCCAACACTGAAAGAAATCTTGCACCATCCACTACTTACAGTAGAACACCTTTTGCTAAGGTTGGGCAATATGACCCCAAAAATAAATCTCAGATTTTTTTTACCATTTTTTTTTCCCACTTAAAATTAAACTGTAGACTAAAAAAAATAAATTTTCTGGCATTAAAGTGAAATCAAACAAACCAAAAAGTGCCTGAAAACTGGTTCTGTTATTGTAAACCAAGAAGACAACTTTTGCCAGGCTTCATGTTCAATCACAAATAAAAGTGACAGAATGGTGGGGAGATGAAACTGGTATATTTTTTTTATTAAAAAAGGCTAAAGTCACAGGTGGGGCCTGTTATTGGGAAACTTGTACAGTTCACTACATTTGAACAACTTATCAGGACTAAACCAGGACTAGAGCAGGACAAAATCAGGACTAGACCCAGACTAAACCAGGACTAGACCAGGACTAAACCAGGACTAGCCGAAGATCTGAAGCAGGACTAGACCAGGACTAAACCAGGACTAGACCAGGACTAAACCAGGACTAGACCAGGACTAAACCAGGACTAGAGCAGGACAAAATCAGGACTAGACCTGGACTAAACCAGGACTAGCCGAAGAGCTGAAGCAGGACTAGACCAGCACTGGTCTTCTGGACATTATAAATAAATTATGTTTGATGACACAGAGCACTTTCCTGCTCTAACTCTGTCCTTTTCACCTCTTTTGAAAGTGACATTGCAGGCACCACCTTAATTAAGGGCATAAACACCATCTGCATCGTGTTACCTCCAGTCTAAATATTTTTTTTCTTCTGCATGAGCCAAAATCAGAAAACAATTATTTAAATGATATAATAAAACCTGTTAGGTGCTCTTTGTAAATATATAATTGTTTTGTCAAATCTTTTTGAAGTATCAAATGTTAGCAAATAAGACCAACATTTTTCTGGTGCTTTGTAATGTCACCATCAGATCTTTTCATCACAATTGGGGTTAAGGATGCTAAAAGCTTAAGATTGTAAAAAGTACAACAACTGAGGATGGCAGTTATATCTTAAATTGAAGCTTGCTGAGGCTTGTCTTCTATTCCAAGAAGAAAAAAAAATGTTGTGTCTCATGACACCGATCACAACATTTCTTTTTTAATTTGCTTCAAAATATGGAGCCTCAAAATCCTTAAAATAATTGCTTCAAATTTATTTTGATGGTTTCTTGACATGAAACAGTGAAATAACCATAATTTCATGTTATATTATATAGATATTTCACAATACAGCTTTAAGTGACAGAGCTTATAATAATAGACATCTTGCAAGAATATGTCACATGATAACAAACATCACTGTTTTAAAAAATATTACTTAAGCAGTAACTGTTCACTGTTCATTTGCAGCAGTACTTGCCCCTCTATTTTATTATTGTGTATACATCCTGAAATGTTACATAGTGTTGCTATAATGAGTAAAGCACAACATGTTTATTTGTAAATACAGTTTTGTATTGAAAATTGTGTTATGTTTGAGTATCATTTGCCATTTGGGGAGATTTACTGTTACTTAGGATGTTTCCTAGCATTTTAATGAAGTCCAGTTTTTGTCTCAGTCTCAAGCTCTGGCAACAAACTCACCTTCTCTTTATAGTTCTATATATTGTTAATTAGAACTGTCAATCCCAACCACTTGTTATACTGTCAAGGAATAAAATGTCAATACCACTTCCACTCCACCTTCGAGTGCTCTCAGGTTGTAGAGACACTCACAGCTGACTGGAGTTCCCTCGATCACAGAGTAGGGTCTAACTCGTGCACTCCCCTTTTAGACACACTCCCCTCGCTCTTCTTTAAAATAAGAAGCTAAGATATATGTGAAAACAAAAACGTTTAATGTACATTTTCTGTCAGTGATGCACAAACATGTTTTCACATTTACAATTAAAGGTATGAGGGGCAAATAATTTACAGGAACAATAATGTGATCCTCAACTATTTACTCTTTGCTTCATCTGTCTCTATAATAGTACAAGTGTAAATAGTATAAAATGTAATAAGTATTGTATTGTTCCACAACGCTCGTGGAACTACACCTGTCTGGATTCTGGAGTCTGTCATGAGGACTGAAAGTGTTTCACACAGACTCGCTCTGGAGGGTCTAATAAGCCATTCACCCCTCAGCACTCAGTGGTTTCAGACCTTAGTATGGCAGATCCCTCGCGTGAACGCTCAACTCAAGTGGAAGTAAGTAGGGCAAGGTTGTAGGTAGTCGATAAGGAAAGGCCCTAAGTCTCTACGTCTGTTCCTCTGCAGCTGGTCTCCTTGTTATGCAAAAAATGACAAAAGGTTTTCTGCCTAGATCTGGTGCAACCTTACTCTGGCTCCTCCCAGCTCCTGAGCACAGATATAAACTGAACTCACTCTGTCCTGAATCACAGCCTCTTCTTCTCAGAGCAACAGAACTGACAAACATCACCAGGTGAGACCTCAGCACTCATTTATCATTTCATTTGGACAGGGACAAAAAATTTATACACTAATGTAGGGGAGAGTGGGGACATTTGCAATGTGTGGCAGTTGCAACATTGCTAATTTCTCCAATCAGGAATGAGCTAGAGTCATGACAGTCCTTCTGCACATGCTCAGTATGCCCCTCCTTCTTTCTGGAAGTTCATAGCCACATGTTAAACTTCCTTATAGGAGAATTGAAATTCAGGGTGAAAAAGTAACTTTTTTTACAACAAAATATTTTGTCATACTGTCTAAACTGTTTAGGTATTGATCTTTATAGTTTTATAGTTTAAATGTGCAGTTTCTTAGCTCTTAACAGAGTTAGGTACAATGTGTTCAAGCTAATGTGTTAGGCTAGCATTTTTAGTTTTAGGATGACTGCTAGGGGGTGGGGCAGTTGCAACGCATTGTTGCAACTGTCCCCACATGGTGTTGCAACTGTCCCTCATGGCAATAATAATGACAATTAGATAAAATTCATATAAAAGGCAATTCAGTGGTTTGTTAAGGAACATATTTCAATAGCCAGGTCTCCTCTTTGTATTTCAGCAAATTTCTTTTTTTTGTTTAAGTGAAAGCTGCAGTGTATGCTTCATTTTTTGTTCTTTTTTTTCAGTATGCCACGCGACAGGAAAAGGACAACAGAAAGGGGTGTCCCTCTACCTATTCTGTCCTTAGCTGCTGCTGTAGTGAGCAATGAGGGCAGGGCGGTGAGGTCTGTGGCAAAACAATATTCAATTTGCCACACAACCCTCTACCGCTTTATTAAAAAGAGAGAGAGGCTAAGTCCAGGAGAGGAGATGAAGACAGGTTACTGGACCCCAAGGAGGGTATTCTCAGTCCAACAGGAAGATAGCCTGGCAGAATACCTAAAAAGAGCAGCTGATCTTTTCTATGGTCTCAGCACTAAAGAGGTAGGCCTAGGGATGAGAAAAAATATTAAAGCAGAGTGGCTTAAAGGGAGGGCTGGTAGGGATAACTATATAAGAATACTGAGACTGCAAAATAATAAGTTAAGATAAATTACCCATTTCGCAGGTTCGTCGATTGGCCTTCCAACTGGCTAACTACTACAAGTGCCCCTACCCTCAAACCTGGAATGAGTGCTCCCTGGCTGGCCGGGATTGGTTTATGGGGTTCATGAAAAGACAGCCCAGTCTGTCTATACGGCGCTCTCAAGCTACCAGTCTCACACAGAACACAAGCTTCAACCGTCATAATATATCCTTGTTTTACGACAATCTGGCCAATGTGCTCGACAAAAACAAATTTGAAGGGAAGGACATCTGGAATATGGATGAGACTGGGGTCACAACTGTCCAAGAACCAGAAAATGTTGTTGCTGGGCGTGGCGTCAGACAGGTGGTGGCAGTAACCTCTGGAGAGAGAGGAACACTGGTAACAGTTGCCTGTGCAGGCAATGCATTAGGGAACATGATTCCACCCATGTTCATATTCCCATGGGTTAACTTCAAGGACCATTTCATCCACGAAGGCCCGTCTGGATGCATTGGAGCTGCCAATAAATCAGGGTGGATGATGGAGGACCATTTCCTACAGTTCCTTAAACATTTCCACTATCACACGAGGGCCTCATTGGATGCCAAAGTGCTCTTGATCCTTGATAATCATTCCTCACATCTTTCTGTAAGAGGAATAGATTTCTGCAGAGAAAATGGCATTGTCATGCTATCGTTTCCACCCCATTGCTCCCACAAATTACAGCCACTTGATCGTACCGTTTATGGCCCGTTAAAACGTCATGTCAACACATTTTGCGATACCTGGATGAGAAGTCACCCAGGCCAGACAATGTCCATCTATGACATACCTGGAATTGTTAGGTTGGCCCTCCCATTGGCTGGAACACCAGGCAATGTGCAGAATGGCTTTATTAGCACTGGAATTTGGCCTTATAACCGTCATAAATTCAAAGACAGTGACTTTGCACCATCTTTGGTGACAGACCGTCCGCCACCACCAGTTCTTCTAAGGCAAGCTGGGACATCCGCTACTTTGGAATTTCCTCCAGTGCACACTGGGAGTGCTGCATCTTGTGCAGTTTCCCCAGTGCAAGCTGGGACTTCTGCTTCTTCTACAGTTCCTCCAGTGCATGCTGGGACTTCTGCTTCTTCTGCAGTTCCTCCAGTGCATGCTAGGACTTCTGCTTCTTCTACAGTTTATCCAGTGCATGCTGGGACTTCTGCTTCTTCTACAGTTCCTCCAGTGCATGCTGGGACTTCTGCTTCTTCTGCAGTTCCTCCAGTGCATGCTAGGACTTCTGCTTCTATTACAGTTCATCCAGTGCAAGTTGAGTTCTCACCTGAGACTGTTAGACCTAACCCCAGAGCAGGACCACGGAAAACAAAAGGAAACAGTAAGGAAAAAATGCAAATCGGCCATCTTGACAGACACCCCCGAAAAGGAGGCTTTGGAGAGGGAGAAAGCAAAAGTTACGAGAGAGCCAACAAAAGTTAAGAGAAAACTGACAAAAAACACACTGGAAACAAGTGAACAAACCAAAGCTGAGAAGAACAAGCATACAGAGAAGGAAAGTGACTCTGAGAAAGAAGAAGACTTTTGCATTGTCTGTTTGGAGAGCTACTCCAGACCGGGAGAGGTGTGGCTTCAATGTTGCCAGTGCAAGGCATGGGCTCATGAAGCCTGCACTGATGGTGGTTCCATTTACATTTGCCACAACTGTGAGTCAGATGGTTAATTATGAGTACTTGATGCTATGAAATAATCCGTTTGTGTGCTTTTGGTGGTTTTATGAAATTGTTAGTTCTTACTACAGTTGGGCCTACATACATCAGTTTGGCAAAGGTGTTTCATGGTTGTTTACTTGTTTTTTTACTTTAATAAGTTAACTTAATGAACTCTGGTTTCAAATAAACTAAAAAAAGATTTGAAAAATGATGCTGAAGTATGAGTTTTCTTACATCTAAATGACTGTTGCAACTGCCCCTCGGTACTGTTGCAACTGTCCCCAAGCACAAAAACACCATTAAGGGGCGCCAATTGAATAGGCCTGGTATACAGCATTGTTAATTTGCCTTTTTCCCTACTCCTCCTGGAGCCGCATGGTAAAAGTCCTACGTTTCAGTGTAATAAAAAAATAAATAAAAAATAAGAGACTTATTGTGGGGGGCTCTTTCTGTATCCAGCATTTTGTTATGGCTTTTTTAGCTGATCTTTAGGAGGTCATCTCGACCCAGTTCATCAGAAAAACATCCAAGGTACAGTAGTGTGCATATAACTAACTCTGACCAGAGGGGCTGTTTCTGGAAGGCAGTTGAACAAACTCAGAGTTGTAGAGTAAGTTCTGAGTTGATAAAAACAAACAGAATCAAGTCATTGTAACATTGACATCCTTGAGTTATGACAAAGGGTTTTCTAAGTAGATTACATAATACACGTTATGTAAACTCAACTCTGAGTTAAAATCCACTTTCTGTCACTATTCTACAGCTCATGTAAACTTCTCCAGCACGTACCAGGTTAAAGAGATTCTCACACACTACATCAGTTCTTAAATCTCTGAACTGGTTTATAGTTCATGTCAGTATTGAGTTCAAATTATTTTAACTGTCTACAAAGCATTTAAACGCCATGCTCCCTTTACTTACAACATATGAGCCTCTATTGCCCTCTGCTCCTCTGCAGCCGGTCTCCTCGTTATGAAAAAATGACTGTTTTCTTGCTAGATATGGTGCAACACTTTTTTTCAGTGATAAATTTACTCTGGCCCCTCCCAGCTCCTGAGCACAGATACAGTTGTGCTTGAGTATACTACAAAAATATACTTAGAATGTAAATGCATTGAACCATTTACCTCTGACATCATGTCCAGGCGTCAACCATTTTCTGCCATGATAACGGCACGGCAGGAGGCAGAAGTTAGACACAATTACAACCCATTACAACTAAAGCTGAAAACACCTGTTGTTAATGTTACAACCCTGGCTCCAGTGGAATCATAGAAGCAGGTTCATATTTGGGACTGCACTGGACTGAACACCAGATGAGATGGCACACAATAACATTTGTTTTGATAAGTTAGTGACAGGAGCTGTAACATTAGCTTTAATATTAGCTTAAAAAATATGAGGGAGAATGGAGTGTGTTACGTTTTCTTGTTTTATCTGTTAAAGTGCTTCCTCGCTCTTCGTCAGCTCATATCTGGTTGTTTTGCTCAGCAGGTGTTTAGCGTTGGGCGCTGAGAGCTATTTATGGTTGAGCATGCCTTTTTATAATACACTTCCAGTATCGGTATTGGATCAATATTGTGATATTTGTCCTGGTATTACTTGGTATCGGATCAAAAGAGAAATTACTGGTATTGCCCATCCCTGTTGTTTACGAGGGTTGTATTTTATGGGTGTAACCGTTATATTTCAAACAACAAGGAATGAATCAACTATAGCCTCCTTCCAACACTGAAAGAAATCTTGCACCATCCACTACTTACAGTAGAACACCTTTTGCTAAGGTCGGGCAATATGACCCCAAAAATAAATCTCAGATTTGTTTTACCAAAAATAAGATTTTTTTCTTTAGTTTAAATTAAACTGTACACTTTTCTGGCATTAAAGTGAAATCAAACAAACCAAAAAGTGCCTGAAAACTGGTTCTGTTATTGTAAACCAAGAAGACAACTTTTGCCAGGCTTCATGTTCAATCACAAATGAAAGTGACAGAATGGTGGGGAGATGAAACTGGTATTTTTTTTTTTATTAAAAAAGGCTAAAGTCACAGGTGGGGCCTGTTATTGGGAAACTTGTACAGTTCACTACATTTGAACAACTTATCAGGACTAAACCAGGACTAGAGCAGGACAAAATCAGGACTAGACCAGGACTAAACCAGGACTAGACCAGGACTAAACCAGGACTAGAGCAGGACTAAACCAGGACTAGCCAAAGATCTGAAGCAGGACTAGACCAGCACTGGTCTTCTGGACATTATAAATAAATTATGTTTGATGACACAGAGCACTTTCCTGCTCTAACTCTGTCCTTTTCACCTCTTTTGAAAGTGACATTGCAGGCACCACTGTAATTAAGGGCATAAACACCATCTGCATCGTGTTACCTCCAGTCTTAATATTTTTTTTCTTCTGCATGAGCCAAAATCAGAAAACAATTATTTAAATGATATAATAAAACCTGTTAGGTGCTCTTTGTAAATATCTAATTGTTTTGTCAAATCTTTTTGAAGTATCAAATGTTAGCAAATAAGACCAACATTTTTCTGGTGCTTTGTAATGTCACCATCAGATCTTTTCATCACAATTGGGGTTAAGGTTACTAAAGGAGTAAAATTGTAAAAAGTACAAAAATTGAGAATGGCAGTTATTTCTTAAATTGAAGCTTGTTTAGGCTTGTCTTCTATTCCAAGAAGAAAGAACATCACATACAGTTTTTTTAGACACTCCTCAAACCATTTTGTTTTATTAACTTCAAAATATGCTTTAAAAACAATTTGATGGTTTCTTGACATGAAACAGTGAAATAATCATGATTTAATGTTTCAACAGATAATGTAGCTTTAAGTGACAGAGCTTATAATAATAGTACACATCTTGCAAGACTCTGTTGTTGTTGTAAAAACGCATGTCATGTAACATTGACCAATCTTGTATGAGTTATGACAAAGGGCTTTCTAAGTAGATTACATAATACACATTATGTAAACTCAAATCTGAGTTAAAATCCCCTTTCTGTCACTACTACGCTACAGCTCATGTAAACCTCTGCAGCACCGGATTAAAGACATTCTCACACATTTCCTCAGTTTTAAATCTCTGAACTGGTTTATAGTTCATGTCAGTATTGAGTTAAAGGTTCCTCTGTAGCTAGTCTCATTGTTGACCAAACAATTAGTGAGAAGTTAACTCAGGCTCCGCCCAGCTCTTGAGCACAGATATAAACTGAACTCACTCTGTCCTGAATCACAGCCTCTTCTTCTCAGAGACAGGACTGACAAACATCACCAGGTGAGACCTCAGCACTCATTTATCATTTCATTTGGACAAAATCCTATATACTTTTTAATATATTAAAGTAAAAGTATTGTGTGGCAGAGGCACTGAGAGTAGGTACAGTAATAGTAAATCACTTTATTTGTAAGATAGAAAACAGGTTATATCTGTCCTACTTTCTTTTGGACATCATGTAAAATAGTTAAACAATGTTATTTAAATGAGAAAAACTTTGTCTCTAGAAACATGAGCAAGACATTCATCAGCACAGACCAGGAGCTGCGCAAAGGAGACTCCCTCGTCAGCCACAATGGAGAATACACTGCTATATTCCAGGTAAGAATTGAATTAACTCTGTTTTCTCACGGCTCATTTGTTAGTTACTCAATAAGTTAAACCTAAGCATGGAATGGTATGTGTGTTTTATGGGAAATTCTGGTCTCATAACTTGCAAAAATATACTTGGACTGTAAATGCATTGAACCATTTACCTCTGATCGGACATCATGTTCAAACTTCAAACATTATCTGCCAAGATAACGGCGCGGCAGGAGGCAGAAGTTAGAAACAATTACACAGCAGTCACAGCTGGCACACAACATAAAGCTGAAAACACCCTTTGTTAATGTCACAACCCTGGCTCAAGGTGTCGAAACAATAAGACACCTGGCAGAAAATGGTTAACAAATAATCTTTAATCATTTGAACCAAATTTAATTAACTGTAAGGTGGTTAAGTGCTAACATAAGGTCTAACTAAAGAAAAGAGCAGACTAGGGAACCAAACCAAATCAAACAGAACCGGTGGCACAGTTTCCAACCAGCAAACAGGAAGACGGCAAGAGTCACCTGACCCAATAACCCAAGGCCCACAGGTGTGCCAGGACAGGCAATCCCACACAGGGACAATACCCACTAGGGGGCATCACATTAATCATGTCACTTCTGAAGGACATTATGGCAAAAGTTTTTTTTTATCCTTGTATTAGTATTAAAATTGTGTTTGGGGCTTTCAGAATTGTATTTTAGAAAAAGTAGCAAAACTCTAATGTCACAAATGTATGCAAAAGCTTTTGCTAATATATTGTCCTTCCACAGACAGACAACAACTTTGTCATCTACAGAACAAATAATGGTCCAACTTGGGCGACTGCAACAAATGATATGAACCCATTTCGGATCCTCCTGCAGACGGACGGGAACCTGGTCATGTACCGTCAAGATGACCATCCGGTTTGGAACACTAGCACCATGGGCTCGGGCTCCTCCAGGATGCGTCTGTCCCTGTCAGATGAAGGTCACCTGGTTCTTGACAGCAACGGAGTTACAACCTGGACCTCTCAAAACTCTCGTGGCACCAAAGTGTAAATTCACTGTGTGTGTGTAATTTTGATGGGTTTATTGAAATTTAAATTTGGTTAAACAATAAAATTGCCCATAAATGAAATTAAAATAACAGTAGGTAAAATGGTGTCAGAATGTCAAAGCCCCCAAAAGTACAAAAGAACAGGTCAAGTAAAAAAAATGGTCAAGTAGAAAAGTCTTCATGTTGCTCACCAGTGTGAATTATGGATTGTATCTACCCTATTCTCGACAAAAGCATTATGGCATGAGCAACGCATGAATTACAGATTACTTTTATTAAAACAGTCTACATCACTTTTGTCAATGGTGTTTCTCATAAGTTTGAAACTTATAGAGCCTCAAACTGAAATATAAATGTCATGAATATGGTTGGGTTACACTTAGGAGAATGTACAGTCTGGGGATAAAGTCAAATATAATTTAAAGCAAAATGATGTCACTCACAAACTCTAATAAACAATAATTGTAAAAAAAATAAAAAAAATATATTGTTCCAGTTTATTTCTTAAACAGATTGAAGCCCATTTGGGCCGCGGGACAAACCCACTTGGAATCCATATTTGAGCCCAAACATAACCCACATGGGAGTACTCGCAACACTTGCTGATTAGTTTCTCTTCTCTGAAAACATTCACATAGCCAGACTAAACCAAAAAACTCCTAAAGGTCATGACAGTGTTTCTAAAGTTGGCTTTGTCCCTTTCTCATCTCTGTGAATGTCAGTCATGGGCTCAGGATCCACTCACTCTTCTTTGTTCAAGGCTGTTCATCACTTTCATTGTGTTGAAATTTAACACCAGAACAGAATTTATGAGTCAAATTTGTAATTTAACTCCGGAGGTTTTGCTGTGTAGGTGAGATGAACCTCTTGAATCGCAGTTCAAGCAACATGGAAGCTAGTGGCTCAGTGATAGAGTGGTCATCCTAAAACCGGAAGGTTGGTGGTTTGATTCCCGCTCTCCCCACAGTCCATGGGCAAGACACTTAACCCATCTTGTCTCCAGTGGTGTTCCAGCTGTAACAGTGGTGAATGGAAGCTTAATGTAAAGTGCTTTCAGTGCCTACTAGGTGGAAAAAAGCTACAGTATATAAAAATCAATACCATTTGCCAAAATTATGTCTTAACCCCAGTCCTAACAGCCTATGGATAAAACAGATTTTAAGTCTATTTGTCCTGCTTTTAAAACTCAGTTGTATAGGAGCTGTATTCCAGGCTTTTCTGAAGTTACTGAATAGTAAAACAATAGTTTCCAAATAGCATAAACGGACATAATAATCAAAAATTCACCCTCCCCAGAGTTGTCATGTAGTAAAACCTTAGCTCTAGAGACCAGAGCCATCTTTTGTACCAGGCTGTTAACATGATCTTTAAGCCAGGATTAATACCCAGCGCATCTGCACACAGGTACAACACTGCACTGTTGAACTAAAGAGGCCACATGTTAGAATTTGACTTAACAAGTCGTTATAATGAAATACATTTTGAAGTCAGATTGTATTAAGCTTAACTGTTGTGGACCTAAAATATCAACAGAGGAGAAGGGATAATTATATTTTCTGTATTCTTATCATGATTTATTTGTAATGTTTCCTTCACAGCTCTACTTTTATTTAACAAAAAAGGTTTTGGGATAGGCCTTCCTAATATGTTTAATTTTAAAGAATAAAAATCTGCAGTAATACAACAGCAGCTTATTATCAAAGCTCACCTGACATAGATCATATTTGTGAGTAAAGGTGCATGGCTGGATCTCCATGGTAACGGTCAGAGGGAGGAGTTTGTAAATGTTGCTACATGAATTTTTGACATGAGACTACCACCACATGCTTCACTGATGAGGTGCTATGCTTTGGATCATGAGCAGTTCCTTTCCTTCTCCAGACTCTTCTCTTCCCATCACTCTGGTACAAGTTGATCTTGGTCTCATCGGTCTATAGAAGGTTGTTCAAGAACTGTGGAGGCTTTTTTAGATGTTGTTTGGCAAACTTCCTGTTTTTGAGGCTCATGGCTCAATGGTTTCCATCTTGTGGTGAACCCTCTGTATTCACTCTGGTGAAGTCTTCTCTTGATTGTTGACTCTGACACACATACATCTACCTCCTGGATCTGTCCAACTGTTGTGAAGGGTGTTTTCTTCACCAGGGAAAGAATTCTTCAGTCATCCACCACAGTTGTTTTCTGTGGTCTTCCTGGTCTTTTGGTGTTGCTGAGCTCTCCGGTGCGTTCTTTCTTTTTAAGGATGTTCCAAACAGTTGATTTGGCCACACCTAAAATTTTTGCTATCTCTCTGATGGGTTTGTTTTGTTTTTTTCAGCCTTATGATCGCTTTAATCTGCTCCTTTTAAATGGGATAATGAGAGAATAACACACGCCTGACCATGGAACAGCTGAGCACCCAATTGTCCCATTACTTTTGGTCCCTTAAAACGTAAGAGGCACATATACACACTGTTGTAATTCCTACACCGTTCACCTAATTTAGATGTAAATGCCCTCAAATTAAAGCTAAACATCTGCAGTTAAAGCACATCTTATTTGTTTCATTTCATATCTATTGGTGTGTAGAGCCAAAAAGATTAGAATTGTGTCGATGTCCCAATATTTATGGACCTGAAAGTATCTCTACTGAAGATAAAGTAGTCTGGTCTTTTACACACTGAAGGCCTATTCCTTTTTACATAAGAGTTCTCCATTTTTCCACTCTACCTAGCCTAGCTCAGTGCAGGTTTTCCGGAGGATGTTTGCATTTTTTCTGCTCTGTTAGATTTGTTTTAAATGAATTAATCATTCATAAAAATATATAAATCTCCTCACCACTCCCTTGACCTTGCCACCATACAGCAATGTACCTCCATCCACCAAAGGACAGGCTCCAAAGGCAGAAATATTAGGAGAAATTCAATAATTACTTTTCAAGTGTAAAAATTAGGTTTACAGCCTGGTTCAAAAGATGGCTCTGTTCTCTAGAGCTAAGGTTTTATTACATGACAACTCTGGGGAGGGTGAATCTTTGATTAATATGTCCGTTTATGCTATTTGGAAACTAATGTTTTACTATTCAGTAAAAGACAAAAAGTCAGGATGTAACCCCCATTTTATTGCCCTGTGGTAAGAACAATATCAGTGAATGGGGAATCACTGAGTTTGTGTTATCCACTATAGATACAATCATTGGACTCATGTGAGAACAGCATGTTACCCTTAACTTTTTCCATCTTCCAACAATATTTCTTTCTTCTTAGCCACATTATTCAGTCCATTAGAATTCAATCGGATTATTTTCTAGTCACAAACAAAGTCATAATTAATTTTTGTCCACTTAAAGTATTATTGGTCAATATAAGTTAATTTTAGGGTGAGTGGATAAAAACTAAATTATAACAAAAGAAAAAAACATTAACAAATGAAAAGACATACTATTTAGTCACCTCCAAAGAGGTAAAAGTCTGTGTGTGTCTCTGGTTTTAATCACCATTGTGATTACTCACCACTGGAAGCAAAAGCTGTTTGGTCCAATGTAAAAAAAAAAAGATCCAAGATGGCTGAAAAATAGTGTGTATGTTTGTGTGTGTGTGTATATATATATATATATATATACACACAATACCCAAATAATATGTAGTTGACTTAAACATCAATTTATTTTAAGAGACATGCTTCGATACGAGCAACAAGTTTTAGACAGGTTATGCAAGGTTAAGAGCAACAACAAGCTTAGAACATTTATGTTTAAGTGTTCGATTAAGCCCTAAGACACATATTATTCAACAGGTAACAATGTGAGTTGCTCAGGTTAAATCACAGCTGGGGATTGGGTGAACAGCCGCAACTCTGAACCAAGCAGGAAGTCAGTCGATGTTAAAACCAAGAGCCAACCATGGCAGAGCGTAGTAACACTCATATTAAACTTGTCTTTTCCTTATAGATTCTGAAGGAACATGGATAATAAAGTTCTAATGTTTTTGCTGTGTGGTAAGTACCTAATAATAATTATTAGTCTTTATTGGAGACTGGTGAGGGTATACAAAGACTAACATATCTTTTATCTACAGGGATTGGTGTGATAGAGAGCTTTCACAATGTTATTTATGAGTACTACTTTGTCGACGTAAAAATGAACTGGATTGATGCTCGACAGTTCTGCAGAGCTAAATACACAGACCTGGCCACTTTGAGGAACATGGAGGACATAAACAAAGTGAGCAAACCCAGTGGCTTCACTGGAATGACCTGGATTGGTCTGTTTGATGACCCTGCGTCCTGGAAAGGAGTGATGACCACAGACTCTAACTCCTGGAGATGGTCTGCCACTGGGACAGCGAGCACCAGTCGATACCAGAACTGGCAGACAAATGAGCCAACTTATGACTTTGCAGATAATGAATGTGTGAAGATTAACAATGGGAAGTGGGGTCACTTACTTTGTTCAAGTCAATTATACTTTGTCTGCTTCAAAGGTAAGAACTTTTATGTCTGAGTACAGATACAAGTATGCGTGCTTTCTCTTCCTCATTTAGAAACATCTTCAGTCCAGCTTTACTTGATAGTTTCATGAGGTGGTGGAGTAGTTCTGTATTCTAGTTAAAGTACACAGGAATCACGAGTGACATTAACAGAGAGGAGATGGGGACTTGGCTGACGTTGATAGATACTCTCAGTACCTTTACCTGACCTGCAGATAGAATAATTCAAATGAATGCCACAGTCTAATAACCAGAATTTTAAACTGCTGTAAATTTCCAACTGCTTGATTAGATTAGATGTTACCAACAAGGGTGTGACTATTTCAGAGGGTACGTATAATTATTTGATAATTAATTACATTCATGCTATAACATGGAAATTATCCAACTGCGCTATAAATGTTTTAGTTTTGGAAATATATTGCAATTCAGCCAGTTGACTCGCAGGCCAACAGAAATCCTAGTAGCCCTCGAGAGGTTTAAGAAAACAAAAGTTTTCACCTTTTCAGAGTTTAGTGTTTGCATATCTCTTAGATTTCCCACTTTCTTTTGTTTTATTTAAGAGAATATATAGTATTGTTTCCATCACTGGCTGCAGCTAATAGAGCCGCACTCTCGATGCACAAACACAAACTCACTGCACAAACACACACTCACTGCACAAACAAATACTCACTGCACAAACACACACTCACTGCACAAACAAATACTCACTGCACAAACACACACTCACTGCACAAACACACACTCACTGCACAAACACACACTCACTGCATAAACACAAACTCACAGCACAAACACACACTCACTGCACAAACACACACTCACTGCACACAGTCTCACTAGACAAACAGACTCTCACTGCACAAACACACAGTCACTGCACAAAAAAATACTCACTGCACAAACACACACTCACTGCACAAACACACACTCACTGCATAAACACAAACTCACAGCACATACACACACTCACTGCACAAACACACACTCACTGCACACAGTCTCACTAGACAAACAGACTCTCACTGCACAAACACACAGTCACTGCACAAAAAAATACTCACTGCACAAACACACAGTCACTGCACAAACACACAGTCACTGCACAAACACACAGTCACTGCACAAACACACAGTCACTGCACAAACACACACTCACTGCACAAACACACTTACTGCACAAACACACAGTCACTGCACAAACACACAGTCACTGCACAAACACACTTACTGCACAAACACACAGTCACTGCACAAACACACAGTCACTGCACAAAAAAATACTCACTGCACAAACACACAGTCACTGCACAAACACACAGTCACTGCACAAACACACAGTCACTGCACAAACACACAGTCACTGCACAAACACACAGTCACTGCACAAAAACACACTCACTGCACAAACACACTTACTGCACAAACACACAGTCACTGCACAAACACACAGTCACTGCACAAACACACTTACTGCACAAACACACAGTCACTGCACAAACACACAGTCACTGCACAAACACACACTCACTGCACAAACACACAGTCACTGCACAAACACACACTCACTGCACAAACACACAGTCACTGCACAAACACACAGTCACTGCACAAACACACACTCACTGCACAAACACACACTCACTGCACAAACACACTTACTGCACAAACACACAGTCACTGCACAAACACACACTCACTGCACAAACACACTTACTGCACAAACACACACTCACTGCACAAACACACAGTCACTGCACAAACACACAGTCACTGCACAAACACACACTCACTGCACAAACACACACTCACTGCACAAACACACTTACTGCACAAACACACACTCACTGCACAAACACACACTCACTGCACAAACACACTTACTGCACAAACACACAGTCACTGCACAAACACACAGTCACTGCACAAACACACACTCACTGCACAAACACACTTACTGCACAAACACACTCACTGCACAAACACACTCACAGTATATATAACACAATTCAGTAATGCTGAATGAACTATGACTACAATAAAAATAATTAAATATATTTGAATAATCATAATAATATCCAACTCTGATAGTTTTATGCTTTTGGTTTGTAACAGTTTGTGCACTTCAAATGGACTAAAAACAAAATACCCGACTTTGTTGAATTTGTATTTTACTTTAATATTTAGTTTGATATTCTTTATTTAAATGGAAGCCAACATAAGATTTGTTTAATTTTAAGGTTCTGCTAAACCGGGCTCCAAACAGTTCATTTTTGTTCAAATGCTAATGACGTGGGGAGATGCTTTGGCGTACTGCAGAAGAAACAGCACAGACCTGGCTCTGATTGAAGATGAGGCTGAAAACACTGCAGTGGCTTCTCTCGTCTTGAGTAACAATGCGTGGATCGGCCTGAACAGAAAGCCGTGGAGATGGTCCGACAACAATTACAGTGGCTTTAAAAACTGGCGGGCGGACCAACCAGACGGCCCCACTGAGCACTGCGTCGCAGAGGATTCAAACCACTTTTGGCACGACGTCACTTGTGAAACACTATTTCCATTCCTTTGTCACAGAGGTACCACACATTCAAATACAGATGGACTTTTTCTCTTTTTTTATTTAACCGTTTACCTTTATTTCTTTACATTTTACAGAATTAACAAAGAAGTTGACCAGAGTGAAGACACAACTCATGACTGGTGCCGACCTGTCAGATCCACGGATCAGAGCTCAGGTTTTACAAAATGTAAGGCCACCTATGTAGAAATTTTAGGCAAATATTTGTGAACAAATTGGGCCTTCCCATTTTGTCTTGTGGTGTTACATTTACATTTACATTTATTCATTTAGCAGACGCTTTTATCCAAAGCGACTTACATTACCAGTGTTACAGTCACTGGAGGCAAGGTGGGTTAAGTGTCTTGCCCAAGGACACAACGACAGTATGAACTGTGGGGAGAGCGGGAATCGATCCTACTACCTTCCGGTTGAAGGACGGCCGCTCTACCACTGAGCTACTGCCGCCCGTGTTCAATCCTGAGTTAAAATCAAGTGCAAGTTTTTACTCCAACGTTTGATTTAAACTCCTGCCTAGTTTTCCTGTAAATTCTTTTTTACTGTGAGTTGTGAATGACTAAAGCAGTGTTTCCCAACCTTTTTTGAGCCGCGGCACACATTTTACATTAGAAAAATCACAAGGCACACCACCAAACAAAAATGGCACAAAAACTATATTTATTTATGAATGAATATATTTATTTAAATATAATGAAAATCTAGTCTCAATTTACTCAGTATACTGAAACCTGGGCCTGTTCAGTTAAACACATTTAATATTCTAACAGGAATTGAAGAAAGACACACACAAAGATCTAAGTCTCTCTTTTTTTAATCTTTATAGCCATCATGCTTGAAAAGCCCACCTCGCATAGACAGGTTGTGGAGTAAGGGAGCGTGAATAATGGACAAAAAATGAATAGGCAATAACAAAATGTATTGAAAATATAAGAAAATGAGACAGAGTAATCAAATAAATACATTACAGTATACAGGTTTAGGTTGTGGTACACAACCGTCCATATGTCCTTTAGTTCAAGGTTTGACTCTTTTTAGCAGGTCTAAAAAGTTGCTGTTCGGTTTTGTAGCGTACTGAGGGTGTGTTTGTATAAACATATAGAAGATTAATTTTTTATAATTTTAATAATTAATTTTGATATTAATAATAATTTATTAAAATTAATTTCTGATTAAAAGGGGCACCACTCTGATTTTGCACAGGTCCAGAGAAACTGTTTAAGCTAGTCTCATTAATCTTAAAGGAAGAGAATTCTCTTGTTTTCGAACATTTCTTAATATAAACAGAGAAACATTAATGTCTTTTATGGGATTTTATTAAAAATTACACAAATCTATAATGGTAAATAATATTGGAACAGGGGAAGGGATTGACAAGACACAGGGATGAACACAGGAATAAATACAGGGATAAATATTTGCTTTCAGATGGTTTGTGAACCAAAGGAATGTTTAGACATGTTAATCTAAATGATGAAATTTAACAAAGTGACTTTTAACGGAGAAGGGAATGGAGATTTTGGGCAGAGGACATTTAACGACACCAAGGCTGTTGTGTCACGTGCGGACTTACTCTGTAGTCAGCGGGCTGGCTCGGTTAGGTGGGTCGCTATCAGCGGTCTGAGTGTCCTGAATGTTCTCCAGAAAGTTTGTTGCTTACTGATGAAGCGTTCCACACCAAGGATGCCGTTGCGTGCACGTCTCGTCCAGAGGGTTTGCAGCCCGGGGTAGAGAGAGGCATCCGGTTGTTGTCCAAAGCACCTGGGCCTCTGCGTACCGTTTAAAAGTTTGAGGTTGTGTAAGTCATTGCAATGTCCATGGAAGAGTTCTTAGCTGTTGCTGTGCTGGTTCAAACTTGCTTCTGCGCGCGCTCTTTTGGGGAAGAGCAGACACTCTAGCAGGCATGGTCTTTAGAACAAAGGAAAGTTTACTTGTGCTTACACGAGGCTCGAAGCTTTGGCCATGGTTGCCGAGACGGGGTGGTCCCCGCAGGGAGCGGACTGTCCGTAGATGATATCCGACAATAAGATAAAGCCAAGAGAACAGAGCGATTTTTGGCTAGCAGCCAGCTTATTATCAACTTTGAGCCGGGGCGCTCTTCCGGCGGAAGAGGACGTCGCTTGGGAACATTTAAACTGAGTTAAACTAAAGTTTTTAAAACATTCCTTTTGTTTCACCTTATTCTCATAACACACACCAAAACATTTGTAGGCTACTTGTAGGATTATACAAAGAAAAGTAGAGTATTATGGAAATGTAGAATATTGTTGAAACAATCATTGCATTTCATTTAAAACAAAACGGAAACCATAAACCATAAAGGGAGTTATTTGGTCACAACTCCGTGTCCTGGAAAAGAACAGTATAAACAACACAATATCAAAAATACATTTTCCTTTAATGTAAGAATTACGAAATTGTCTTTTGATGATTGGATAGAGTCATTCATCCATTTGACCACCAGGGGGGTGGTGTTTTGACCATTGTAGAAGTCTGTTTTTAAAGACACTTTAGCCGTCCTTTTAGTCTGAAAGAAAACAGTGTTAACCCAGTCCTCCTTCAGACTTTAGATACAAGCTTGTCTCTGAAGGCCTCTGGCAATGATAGAAAAGACAGGACAGTTAATCCGTGGGGATTCCAAGGGTTGTTCTGCTACAGTTTCGTTCAAAAACAGTTCAGTCCAAATCCTCAAAAAAAAAAAAAAAAAAAAATAGAAGAGGGAAAAACGTAGTCCTCATTTATCCTGTTGAAGAAAAGAATTAGTCCTACCAGCTCACCATCTTATTATAATAATAAGAATAAGAAGAATAAATAAAATAAAATAAATCATTTCAGTCTTTAAGTTACATTCATTCACAAGTTAAACAATAAAAAAAAAAATACCATAAAGTTCACTTCATCAGTTCACAATAATTTCCCCTTACCTCCAAAAGCCATAGTTATAACATGGACAATTTAGAATTAGCAACACGTTACCTTATCCATTTAGGTAACAAGCAGTTAGCACAAACAATTTCTCAAAACATGCCAAAAAGAACAGAAATAGCGGCATTAGAAGAGCCGTATGATGTAGCACAATCATATATTGTAAACCAATATATCATTCTTTGAATCAAAGCTTTGTATTTTGAGAGTATAACTAAGAATTACCCGTTTCGTAATGAGGTTTAGTCAAAAACAGTCATCAAATAAATCATAATTAAGGCCATTTTAAATAAAAAGACGCAGCGGTTAGCAAAAGGACCTTCAACAGAACACATTAAAAAGACTTACCGCTGAATTTAAATACTATCTTCCAAAGTTTTGGAAGTATGAAGCCATGTGAGACTCTGAGATCTCGCCGTGTCAATGCAGCCACAGTGGTACACAGGTGTAGCTTAAGCAATTTCCCCGTCAGGTTACACAAGATAACCTTCATTGTATTGTATTGAGCAAAACTTTTTTTTGCTTTCTTCTGCCCACAACTCAGGCTAGAGCCTTTATCTGGGTCAGAATTTTCTCCAGGACCCAGGTCAGATGGACTACATTTTCTTTTCAAATATTTATCCATCGCTATTACCTTCGATGGATAGTCTCACTCGCAGGATGAATATGTGGCCCTAGTGGAAGGGCGTGTAAATGTTCACTACACGCCATTCGCTGAGAGGACCAATCAGGTGAAATTAAATAATTTTCCACGGCACACCTGACAATCTTTTACGGCACACTAGTGTGCCGCGGAACACTGGTTGAAAAACACTGGACTAAAGGATACACTTGCATCCTTTCTCAGTGGTGCAAAAAGGGGGTATGCGACATTTGCAGCGCATAGGGGAGCAGCACCTTGTGGGGCGCCAAAACAACATTATAAAAAAAAAAAAAAAAAACTTATTTTTTATTTTATTTTTTTGTAGTATACTAAGTGTAGCTTAGCTGTTGTTGTGCATTTCTAAATAAAGTCAGTATTTCCTCAATACTATATAACATTTTAGAGGACTAACAGGCTACAGTAGGCGCCCTCATTAGATTTCATAAATAGAAGAAATGGAATATCGCGAGAGGGCGTGGCTGGCGGGGCGCCGTGAGCGCGCTGAGCGAGCAGGTAACGTTATGTGTTAGTTGTCACAGTACGCACACAGTTCTTTGAAAGATAGCTAAAACAAAACAAAAAAATAAAGAAAGAGGGAAAAGGAGATTGCGTGTCAAGGCATGGGACCGCTGATAAACAAGTGGATGGTGAAAGGCAACAGGTAGGACTTGAGACCTCTGTGCTTGGAAACTTGCAATATTCATGTTAACAGACTTAGTGTTAGCGTTTGCTACACTGGGAATGTTGCAGCCAAATGGGGTCTAAATTAAGGCTAGCTTTATATGCAAAACTGAGGTTACTGAGCTGAAAACTGGAAAATATAGGACAGCATGCCATGATCAATAAATTACAGTAACTTGGAAAACAACTAATCCACATTGGTTAGTTCATAACATCCCAAGGGAGATTCGAACCTGGGTACCCTGAATGTAGAGCCCTGTCCTTACCAGCTGAGCTAAGAAAGAACAGTCTAAATTGTAGCAAACATGTTTTTTTTGGGGGGGCGCCAAATCTGAGTGTGCACACCAACGCGGAAAACGCCACGCGTAAAAAGCGTCATTTAAAAAAAAAAAATGCCTCGGGTTTGTTTTTTTGGTTTGACGCGCCGCGTCAAAAACTATACGACCGATGAGATTGCCGCTTTTGCTCACGTGTCTGGAGCTTCTGAAGTTACAGTAAAACACAACTTGGAGGCGCTCAAACACAAAACGGTCTTGCCGAGCACACATAAGTAACGGCGAAGAAGATATACGCCAAGTAGCGTCTACACTGCCGGGAAGAAATAAGACGAAGAAGATGCAAGGCAAGAAGACTGTAGAGCTGCTGGTCTCGATGGTGTCGGAACACAAAGAACTATGTGACAAACGCGACAGCGATTACAGAAATCTTGATAAAAGAGAACTGTTATGGAGTGGTATTGCACAGCAAATGGGGGTTTTCTGTTTTACATTAAGCACCATCTAATGTCAGGGAATGAATTTGTATGTTCACTCGGCTCATCGTCAGCAAAAATCGCTTGGGTGTGAACACAAAAAACGTGTTGAAAAACGCTGGCGAATAACGGGCGCCGATATTCGTCCCGGTGTGTACGAGCCTTTAGAGTGTAGTTCAGTCCAAAACAGAAGACTGTCCATTTAGCTCAGTCCTCTGCAAAATCCTTTTGGTTCACCTCAAGTTTACAACTGACAATTTTAAACTATGGACAAAACAACAAAAGACAAGAACCACACTTGTAGAGCAACTGCACCAGAGTTTGTTTAAACTGAGACAGAGCCGCTCTGTGTAGAGTTTGTATTTTCCCCCTGTGTCTTCTGTATGTGTGGATCTCTTGGGTGCTCCAGTTACCTCATAAAATGTATATATTAGATCCCAACTAAAGTCTCTCCTTTGAAGAGAACTGTAATCTTAGAGGCAATTTATTGAAAAAATAACTGTCTTTAGTTTGTAACAAAGTCTGCTTTTTTTCTCACCACAAACAGCTCCAAAGCAAACCTGCAAGAAAATCATCCTGTGGCCAAATATTTAGGAAAATACCAGGAAGAACTATGTTTAAATGTTTTATAGTTGTAATGCTGGGTTTACACAACAGTCGGTGCTGTTACTCATCATGTTTCTTTTTCCCTTTTAGCTCACTGAAAAGCTTCAGAGCAAAGGAATCACCGACATCCAGCTGAAGGGAACCATTCAGCCATGACTCATTAACAACAAGTTATAAAAACTGACCTAGGATTGACTAAGACATGAGCAGTTTTTATGGTTTCATTAAAAATATCTGGCAATACTTACAGTTGTAATCACATTAGATTTGAGTGTTAGTTTTCAGCTTTCTGTTCACACTGTGAAAATCTTTTTTTTAATATTTGTTTCTATTATATTTGTTTTCAATTTCTATTTATAGTTCTATAAATATTTTCTAAAAGGCAAGGTTTTATAAATTGTACTTAAATTGCGGAATCCTTAATGTATTTCGAAAAGCTTATTTTTAATTGATTGACATTTTATAACAAGACTAATAAGAGTCTGAATGCAATACAACCTATCTACTTCCTACGACACATTTCCTCGGTTGATGTTTTGTTTTTGTTACCAAACCCTTCATCAGTTTTCTCAGAGGAGACAATTTCAAAAATGTCTATGATCAGAACTGTGACTGTGTAGGCTTCCAGACTTCATGAGTAAAAAAATCTATCACTCATTAAAACAGAACAGACACAAAGTAATATAATAACTACAATTGTTAACATTCCTCTAAGGCTGAGTTTTTGTCTTGATGCATTGTTTATTTTGCAGCGGGAGTTAAATGAGAGAGAGGCTTACCCCCCCCCCCACATGCAACAGGCAGAGGTTGTACAGCGTTGTCACAGAGCGTGACTCGCGAGTGCATTGTGAAGTCCAAGTCTAAGGCGAAGTCGAAGTTATCAGTTCTTAAGTCCGAGTTGAGTCACAAGTCCATATGTCTGAGACTAAACTAGTGCGAGCCATAAAAAGTCTGAATCGAGTCATTGAGGCCTACTCTCAACTAGAGTCACGAGTCATGAAAATGAGCCTGATGACTCAGACTTGAGTTCTTATATCTGCTGTTGCAAACTCAGACTCAATGTTGTGTAGTCTGAACAAGGTGTTAGCAGACCTCTGAAAACAGTTTCTCCCAGCTCTTTTGATACAAGTGTTGGAACTATGACTATGACTGCACAATGCATCTAGTATTACTTATGCACACACCTGAACCTTTCTCCTTAAAAGTTTATGTGTGGCTCAGTGCTGCCTCTCTGTGACCAAATCCACACATTACACCAGGCAGGTTTTCTTTCTAGTTTCCCAGAGAACATGTATAGGTAAACTTTGATATCGCTTTAAGAACAAGAACACACATTTCTGGATTGTTATTTTGCAACAACCTGCAAATGTATTAATGATGGTTTGAGTGGACCCCCCCCCGACTAACATCAACACCTTCTGTGGACCTCACCATTGCTGTCCCATCCCCAGATTCACCAATGGGATTTCCAGAAAAATTTGATAAAATCTGGAATTAAGATGATACCCCTTACAGCTAACTTGGCCAGGTCACGGGTTCTATCATCATCCCTAAAAACATCACCCCCAATACCACCCAGGAGTACCACTGCTTCACCTCGGCCACTACCTAGAGTCCAATGCACCTCTGTCAGACCCCCTCCACCCTCTCCTTCCAGACCGCCTCCTCCCAGACCAGCCCCAAAAGCCTTGACTAGCATCAAGACTACTATCAGTGATTAGGACACTGAGGGCCTCTGCTGTTCCAGGACTTTTTGTCATAATAAACCACTTATCAACCTGAGGCCCTGGGAGAGCACACTCACCCCTTGCTCCATAACTACAGTCAGAAGTCGCAGATTGAAGAAAAAAATTACAGTTAGATTGTCTAATCAGACAAATCTGATTAAAATCCCCTGCAAACAGATAAAGTCAGGTCCTGCTCAAACGGACTTGAAACTTGCAGTGTTCAATGTCAGGTCTTTGGGAAACAAATCTTTTTTAATTAAAATAAGCTTGATTTTATGTTTTAACAGAAACATGGTTAGACAGTAAGACTGGAAATGCGGTCCTTATTGAATCCACCCCATTGAATATCACACTTTTATCCAAAATGCGGGAAAACCAAAAGGGTGGTGGTGTATGTGCCTTTTTTTAGAGATAATATTCTTATCCAGAAGTTATCACTTGGAGAGTTTTCATCATTTGAGTATGTGTCATTCAAAATGGAGTTGAGGTTTTCTCCATCCATTTTATATGTAGTCATTTACAAACCAACTCAACAATGTCATGATTTTATTGATAAGTTACTGAAATGCTTTCAGTTATCTGCACAAAATTTGAACAAATAGTCATGTCAGGTGATTTTAATGTGCATGTGGATAATGTTTGTGACAGAAATGCTAAAGAACTTTCTACTATTCTTGATGCTTTTGGTCTTTGTCAGCATGTTAATGAGCCGACCCATAACAGAGGTCACACTCTGGACCTAGTCATTACTAAAGGTGTTCATATTTCAGATGTCACTGTGATTGATGTTGCTCTATCTGATCATGGGTGGCAGTGGCTCGGTGGTAGAGCGGTCGTCCTTCAACCGGAAGGTAGTGGGTTCGATTCCTGCTCTCCCCACAATTCAAACTGTCGTTGTGTCCTTGGGCAAGACACTTAACCCACCTTGCCTCAAATGAATGTGTAAGAATGTTGAGTGAATGTATGTGGTGATGGGCGGAGAGGCTGTAGGCGCAAAATGGCTGCCACGTCTCTGTCAGTCTGCCCCAGGGCATCTGTGGCTACAATTGTAGCTTACCATCACCAGTGTGACTGTGTATGAATGAATAATGGACGGACTGTAAGCGCTTTGAGTCCCTTGGTCCCTCGGGAGAAAAGCGCAATATAAATCCAATCCATTATTATTATTATTATTATCATTCTTATGTCTTTTTCCATCTGTCCATAATTCCAAAAGTTGCTGTTGGACCTACACTTGTACATAAGAGACACATTAATAATAACACCAGAACACAGTTCATGGAGGCAATCAGGTTTGAAAATGCCTCATTAGGTCAAGTTGATGATTTGTTGAATTGTTATACTTCAGGTGTTTTAAATGTTATGAACACCATTGCTCCTGTTAAGGTTAAAGTGATCAGGACGAGGCAGAAGGCCTCATGGAGCAATGCTCACTCTGTCAGGGCACAGAAAAGGGAATACCGAAAAGCCGAAAGAAAATGACGTCAATTGAAACTCTTAATTCATTATGAGGTATACAAAGAAAATTTGCATGTTTTCAATCAAACTTTGCAAAGATGCACACACAAACACACACATACACACACACACGTACACACACACACACACACACACACACACACACACACACACACACACACACACACACACACTAAAAAAAAAATGGCGAAAAGTTTACGCACTAATTTTACTAGCCCTATACTACATGTATTATTATATCATGTGTTTATTTAGTGTTTATTGTTAAGACTAAAACACAATATACTTACTTGTAGCCAGTTCAGACGTCGCCCCGGGCAAACAAGGTCTGTGTCAGGTGCTGGGGATCCAGAGCACTGTGATGACAAAGAGGCTACTGGAACAAGAACAAGGTGGAGATGGGCGAGATGCGATGACAAGGCTCTGTTGGAATGCTACTACTCCAGTAACCCTCGTCAAAGGGGTTACATGAAAAGGATGAACGGTTATTTCGAAACCCACAATCTTACATGGAAGCAACTAGTAGCTCAGCGTTACAACATCCATAAGCGGCAGCTGCTATTACAACTTGAGATTGACGAGATACAACACAAATGCTGCGGCAAGAGAGAGCCAGGACAAGTCAGAGGGGAGCCAACGTCGGGACCCCAACCATTGAGGATGTTGCTGTTTTTATGAAAAACATTTTAAAAACAATTAAAATTGTGTATATGTGAGGATATACGTAGCCTTAGTAATCTTTGTACTCAAATATAAGCTAAGCTAAGCCATTGTTGTCTCCCATTGAAGAAATCTATCCTGGACAGTCATGGACAAGCATTAAACAATCAATCCATACACACTGTTCACAGTCCATTCACAAACCATAAGCCCTCAATAGATTTAACACACAAAAAAAAGTAGTTTCTAAGATTTATATTTGACCTAATATGGTAATGGACATTTATTAGATGAAGAAACTCCAGTCATTGCAACAAGAATGCCTTCAGATAACGTTATGCAAACAATTACAAAAGGATTCTGAAAGAGATACAGTGCAACTTTTTGTCCTTCTTGTGACAGGGAGTAATTATTCTCTTGACAATAACGTTATGAATGTCAAAGCAGCACACACGCTTTACTTCTTTTACTTTTCTGTCCTATCTTGACTTTACATTCTTGACACTAAACTGCAATAAAAATGTAAGTGACACAAAGTAAACTCACTTTGAAATAAATTAAATTTCATATGCCTTTTTAAATTGTTATGTCTGACAGTGTCATTGTGCCATTCTAAGAAATAATCTTGAGATTTCATTAAAAATGTTATGTCAACTTGTTCCACGTAACTGCTTTAAGTAATTGCTAACCTACTTGATTTCTTAATATGGACTTGAGGAAGGTGATTGATTTATATGTAATAGTGTTTAATATAGAATACTCAACTTCATTGTTATTTTGAAATTATTTTGTTCCTAGTTAGTCCCCATTTTATTTTTTATTTTTTTTTTAAACAAAACTGGGTAAGGATGACGGTTGCTGCTGATTCAGTCAGTCATGGTCTGTAACCTGTCTCTGTCAGACCTTGACTGACGTTGAGACAAGTTAAAAAACAGAATTGAATAAAACAATAAAGTTATCCGATTTTGTAACAAGTCATTTCATGCATCAAGTATTTTTCAGGACTCATCACATATGTAGAATGTAAACAGCTTTCCTCCTCAGGTAACACCCACTAAGACTGAACTGTCAAACCTCAGTCTCATGACAATGTTTCAAGAATAGACTCAAGTGTTTCTAGTAAAAATGAAATATAAAGTACATCTGTGTCTGGTCTCTGTAACTGTCACTCATGGTCTCAGATCCACTTATCTTTGTTTAAGGCTGGTTTTAACACTTAATAAAATATTATAATAAAGTTGAGTAATCTTTATTAAACACTATTACATATAAATCAATCAACTTCCTCAAGTCCATATTAAGAAATCAAGTACTTTAGCAATTACTTAAAGCAGTAACGTGGAACAAGTTGATATAACACTTTATTATTATAATTAATATTAATAACTATTATTTCTTAAGGTGCATATGTGCTCTTATCCTTCCTGACTTTCTCTGACCTGTGACTTTACAAATACACTGAAATTCTGGAGGACATCTGCAGGATTTGGACATTTGGATCTTTGTTTAAGATAGTCTTGAGTTTGTATGAGAATAAAACGCACTAAACAATCTGTCCCCATCACATGCACCAGCGTACTATACTTGATTTTTATCTCACAATCTACTTATCTTAGAATTTCCATAGAATATGTCAGTTAAAGTCATGACCCAATCCATTTGTCAAACGTTAGTGACATATTTACCATTGTCTGTTTTCAGTGGAAACACTTGCTCAAAATTTCCCTCCACGTCTTGAACTCAGATATAAGCTGGCATCACTCTGTCCTGAATCACAGCCTCTTTTCTTCAGAGCGACAGAACTGACCAGCATCACCAGGTGAGACTTCAGAACTGATTTTTAATTTGAATTTAACAGGGACAGTGTACAAGAAAACATAATTTACATGTTTTTATATCTTAAAGGAAAAGTATTGTGTTGCAGATGCACTTAGAATAGTCACAGGTACATTATCCGTAAATCATTTTATTTGTAAGATAGAAAACAGGTTGGATCTGTCCGACTTTATTTTTGAACCTCGTGGATAATAGTTGAATATACGTTGTTTTTTAAATGAGAAAAACTTTGTTTCTAGAAACATGAGTAAGGCGTCCATCAGCACAGAGCAGGAGCTGCGCAAAGGCGAGTCCTTGTCAGCTCCAGTGGACAATACACTGCTATTTTCCAGGTAAGGATTTTTATAACTCATGAATGTCACAATCTCACAACAATTAATAACAAATTACAACTGATTACGTTTTCACAAAAGTCAAACTTGTGCCTCGCACTCATTTCATTCAAATGTGTTCAGTTTAAAGACATGTTGTGCGGCTCTCCTTCGACAATTTGCAAAGCCTTATGGTCTCATTGACCTTCTAGTGACCACCGTGGCGCACTACTTTTACCAATGCATTGTGGGAAACTTTGAGTGCACTACATTTCATTCCTTAGACATTTGGACACCACTAAAAAAATGGCGTGATCTCTATACAATGCACTATATAGAGATTAGTGTGTTGATTCAGACACAGCCTTACAGACGGACATATGAGAGATTCCCTCTTGAAGGGAGAGGAAGAATAAAGAGTTGCAGTAATCCAGTCACTTTTGTTTATTAAATGTGACAATAAAACACATTAGCGTGTTTAAAATAATACTTAATATATAATATCACAGAAGTTTGTTGTTTTTGTTTTGTTTTTAAACAGAAGTCTATTATCAGTTTTTTAACACGTACGCCAGAGTCACATGACTAATGGCGACAGAAAAACAGCCGTGTAGAGTCCAAAAACGTCCTCTATATAGTGCAACCCTACATAGTGATTGAGGGGTTAGAGAGTAGGGCGTGACCCCATCCACCACAAAATGAGTTATTAACCCAACACAATGAGCCCAAAGCTGTTATGTTGAAGTGAAAATCCTGCAAAGTGCCTCTTTAATTATGTCACTTTTGAAGCACACCTGAGGCAAGCGTTTTAACCTTGTATTTGTATTAAAAGTGTGTTTGGGGATTTCAGAATTGTATTTTAGAATGTATAGCAAAAATCTAATGTCACAAATATATGCAAAAGCTTATGCTAATATTTTGTAATTCCACAGAAGGACAACAACTTTGTCATCTACAAAGGTTCGATCCAATTTGGGCGACTGGAACAAATGATATGAACCCATTTCGGATCCTCCTGGAGGGGGACGGGACCTGGTCATGTACGCTGAAGATGGCTGTCCGATTTGGTGCACTGACACCAAGGCGGACTCCAGAAGGATGCGTCTGACCATGACTGATGAAGGTCACCTGGTTCTTGACAACGACGGAGTTACCATCTGGAGCTCTGAAAACTCTCAAGGCACCTTAAAGAAAAAATAAGTTAACGTCATGTGATGAGCGTCAGAAAACCTTGAATAAATGTGTCTTAAGAGAAGTCCTCTATGTGATAGTGTGTGTGTGAAGATATTGTGCAGGAGTGTCTAATTTAGAAGGGTTTATAGAAAATAGAATTTGGTTAAACATTAAAAATTCCCCAAATTTAATAACAAAGATTAAAATAGTTTTAATTTCAAGTAGTGATGGGAAGTTCAGATCATTTTACTGATTTGGATATTTGAGTCTTCTTTGGCAAACTGAACAAATCTTTTTTCCGAGTATTTGGATAATTTTAGCAAAATTACATTAAAATGTTATTGCTAAATCTACTCATGTTACATTACACCACTATGAATATTGTACTGTCTAGTATGGCACATTTACTGTTTATCATTAAAGACACTCAAGAAAAAAGTATCAACTGCATTTTTTTATCCCATTCAATTCAGGGAACAACTCTGCTCCTTTGCAAAGTGAGTAAAGATTGAGTTTGTTCCCTACCATTTTGAAGATAATTAATAAAAAAACAAACACGCGGGCTTTTTATAGGTTTAATCAGGACAAATCATACAAGTCATGAAATGCTGACAGCTATAGATTAACTATATTGGATGGAGATGAGGATCAGAAAATGCACAGCAAAACCTCCAGAGTTAAAACATTGTCCTCTTTAAAACTTCTTGTGTTAAATTTCAAGACTGAATTGAAAATTACAAATATAAAAACTGATATCTTCTCCTCACAGCTGTTCACTCTTTACATTTGCTCATTAGTTTCTCTCCTTTGACAACATTTACAGAGACTGAACTATAAAACTCCTACAGGTCATAACAGTGTCTCAAAAGTTTTTTCTGTTTCTTTCTCGTCTCTGTGAATATCACTCAGTCCTCCAGTGTCCGTAGCACTGATGTAGGAATGTGTGTGACTGTGGAGGTGAGTTTAGTGGTGGTCAGAAAAGGCTGTGAGTGAGCAACTGTGTAGAGTGTAGAGCAACTTCACCAGATTTTGTTTAAACTGAGACAGAGCCACTCTGTGTAGAGTTTGTATTTTCCCCTGTGTCTTCTGTATGTGTGGATCTTTTGGGTGCTCCAGTTACCTCATGAAATGTATATAATAGATCCCAACTAAAGTCTCTCCTTTGAAGAGATCTGCAAACATTTATTTTAAAAATAACTGTCTTTAGTTTGTAACAAAGTCTGCTTTTCTTCTCACCACAAACAGCTCCAAAGCTCACCTGAAAGAAAATCATCCTGTGGCCAAATATTTAGGAAAATACCAGGAAGAACTATGTTTAAATGTTTTATAGTTGTAATGCTGGGTTTACACAACAGTCGGTGCTGTTACTCATCATGTTTCGTTTTCTCTTTTAGCTCACTGAAAAGCTTCAGAGCAAAGGAATCACTGACATCCAGCTGAAGTGGACCATTCAGCCATGACTCATTAACAACAAGTTATAAAAACTGACCTAGGATTGACTAAGACATGAGAGCAGTGTTTAGGGTTTCATTAAAAATATCTGGCAATACTTAGTTATAATCACAAAATTAGATTTGAGTGTTAGTTTTCAGCTTTCTGTTATCACAGTGAAAATCTTTTTTTTTATATTTGTTTCTATTATATTTGTTTTCTATTTCTATTTATAGTTCTATAAATATTTCCTAAAAGGCAAGGTTTTATAAATTGTACTTCAATTGGGCAATCCTTATTGTATTTCTAAAACCTTATTTTTAATTGATTGACATTTTATATCTAGATTAATTTGAGACTGAATGCAATACAATCTTTCAATAAACGTATCTACTTTCTACAACACATTTCCTCGGTTGATGTTTTGTTTTTGTTACTAAACCATTCATCAGTTTTCTCAGATAGACACTTTCAAAAATGTCTATGATCAGAACTGTGACTGTGTAGGCTTCCAGACTTTATGAGTAAAACATCTATCACTCATTAAAACAGAACAGACACAAAGTAATATAATAACTACCATTGTTAACACTCCTCTGAGGCTGAGTTTTTATCTTGATGCATTGTTTATTTTGCAGCAGGAGTTAAATGAGAGAGCCCCCCCCCCATGCAACAGGCAGAGGTTGTACAGTTTTGTCACAGAGCGTGACTCGCGAGTGCATCGTGAACAAGTCCAAGTCTAAGACGAAGTTATCAGTTCTTAAGTCCAAGTTGAGTCACAAGTCCATATGTTTAAGACTAAACTAGTGCGAGTGCGAGCCATAAAAAGTCTGAATCGAGTCATTGAGGCTTACTCTCAACTCGAGTCACGAGTCATGAAAATGAGCCTGATGACTCAGACTTGAGTTCTCATATCTGCTGTTGCAAACTCAGACTCAATGTTGTGTAGTCTGAACAAGGTGTTAGCAGACCTCTGAAAACAGTTTCTCCCAGCTCTTTTGATACAAGTGTTAGAACTATGACTATGACTGCACAATGCATCTAGTATTACTTATGCACACACCTGAACCTTTCTCCTTAAAAGTTTATTTTTGGCTCAGTGCTGCCTCTCTGTGACCAAATCCACACATTACACCAGGCAGGTTTTCTTTCTAGTTTCCCAGAGAACATGTATAGGTAAACTTTGATATCGCTTTAAGAACAAGAACACACATTTCTGGATTGTTATTTTGCAACAACCTGCAAATGTATTAATGATGGTTTGAGTGGACCCCCCCAGTAACATCAACACCTTCTGCAGATCTCACCATCGCTGTCCCATCCCCAGATTCACCAGTGGGATTTCCAGGAAAATTTGGTAAAATCTGGAATTAAGATGATACCCCTTACAGCTAACTTGGCCAGGTCACGGGTTCTATCATCATCCCTAAAAACATCACCCCCAATACCACCCAGGAGTACCACTGCTTCACCTCGGCCACTACCTAGAGTCCAATGCACCTCTGTCAGACCCCCTCCACCCTCTCCTTCCAGACCGCCTCCTCCCAGACCAGCCCCAAAAGCCTTGACTAGCATCAAGACTACTATCAGTGATTAGGACACTGAGGGCCTCTGCTGTTCCAGGACTTTTTGTCATAATAAACCACTTATCAACCTGAGGCCCTGGGAGAGCACACTCCCCCCTAGCTCCATAACTACAGTCAGAAGTCGCAGATTGAAAAAAAAAATTACAGTTAGATTGTCTAATCAGACAAATCTGATTAAAATCCCCTGCAAACAGATAAAGTCAGGTCCTGCTCAAACGGACTTGAATCTTGCAGTGTTCAATGTCAGGTCTTTGGGAAACAAAGCTTTTTTAACTAAAATAAGCTTGATTTTATGTTTTAACAGAAACATGGTTAGACAGCAGGACTGGAAATGCGGTATCACACTTTAATCCAAAATGCGGGAGTGGTGTATGTGCCTTTTTTAGAGATAATATTCTTATCCAGAAGCTATCACTTGGAGAGTTTTCATCATTTGAGTATGTGTCATTCAAAATGGAGTTGAGGTTTTCTCCATTTATTTTATATGTAGTCCTTTACAAACCACCTCAACAATGTCATGATTTTATTGATAAGTTACTGAAATGCTTTCAGTTATCTGCTGTTGGACCTACATTTGTATAAAAGAGACACATTAAGAATAACACCAGGACACAGTTCATGGAGGCAATCAGGTTTGAAAATGCCTCATCAGGTCAAGTTGATGATTTGTTGAATTGTTACACTTCAGGTGTTTTAAATGTTATGGACGCTATTGCTCCTGTTAAGGTTAAAGTGATCAGGACGAGGCAGAAGGCTTCATGGAGCAATGCTCACTCTGTCAGGGCACAGAAAAGGGAATGCCGAAAAGCCGAAAGAAAATGGCGTAAATTGAAACTCTTAATTCATTATGAGGTATATAAAGAAAATGTGCATGTTTTCAATCAAACTTTGCAAAAAGCAAGAGAAATATTCTTCTCTGAGATCATCAATAACACCAGTAACATTTCAGATTAACAAACCCTCCAGCTCCATTTCCTCCAGAATTAGTTTCCACCACTAAATGCAATGAGTTTGCATTGTTTTTTAACGACAAGGTTCAAGGCATTAAACATGCGATACAGTCCAAAGGGCATAAAACAACACTGCAGCCACCTAGGAGACACTTGGTTGGTTTAACACATTTTACACCCATTAATTAAAGAACAATTGAAAAAAACTCTCTCCAGCCTGAGTTCATCCACCTGCTGCCTCGATGTTTTACCCACTAGATTTCTAAAATCAGTACTAAGCAGTTTGTGACCACAAGTTACTGATATATTCAATAATTCCTTACAGTCTGGAACATTTCCAAGGGCCTTAAAAACTGCTGTCATTAAGCCTCTCCTATAGAAGAGCAGTCTTGATGCTGCAGAGCTCAACAACTATGGGCCCATATCAAACCTGCCATTTTTAGATAAAGTCATCGAAAAAGTTGTAAATCAGCAACTTAATGACTTTCTACTGCACTGAGACTGCACTTATCAAAGTCACAAATGACATCCGTATGAACACTGACGCAGGCAAAGTCTCTGTCTTAGTTCTGTTGGACTTGAGTGCTGCGTTTGATACAGTGGACCATGGAATCCTGTCACAAAGATTAGAGGAAGAGATAGGTATCACTGGAACTGCCCTTAAATGGTTTCAGTCCTATCTTGAAGACAGGAAGTACTTTGTTTCGGTTGGTAACTGTGTATCAGACCAAATGGCCCTGACATGTGGGGTTCCACAGGGGTCTATCTTGGGACCTCTATTATTCAATCTCTACATGCTTCCTTTAGGCCAGTTAATACGCAGCTGTGGCGTATCCTACCATAATCATGCAGATGACACTCACTACATTTCACTCACAGCAGGAGAAAATGGACCAATCCATTCACTGTGTCACTGCATCGAACAGATTGACATGTGGATGCAAAATAATTTCCTCCAACTGAACAGAGACAAGACTGAACTAATCATCTTTGGGCCACAGAAACAAAGAGAAAGAGTCAGCAGTCACCTCGAGTCTCTTTCTCTAAAATCTAAAAATGAGGTTAGAAATCTAGGGGTCATCATGGACTCAGAGTTGAATTTCCAAAGTCACATTAAGTCAATTACATCATCTACATTTTATCACCTTAAAACATTTCTATAGTCAAAGTCATGATGTCTCAACCAGACTTATGGAAACTTATCCATGCTTTTATCTCCAGCAGGTTAGATTACTGTAACGGCCTGCTCACTGGTCTTTTAAAACGACGGTTAAGACAGCTGCAGCTTATTCAGAACACGGCTGCTCGGGTTCTCACCAAAACCAGGAAGTACAACCACATTACGCCAGTTTTAAAATCTCTGCACTGGCTTCCTGTTGCACAGAGAATAGTCTTTAAAACAGCACTGCTGGTTTACAAGTCTTTTAATGGTTTAGCACCAGAATATATTTCTGACCTGCTAGTTGCTTATGAACCTCCTCGGACTCTGAGAACATCTGGGACAGGGCTTCTGCTCGTGCCCAGAGTTAGAACTAAACAGGGTGAAGCAGCGTTTAAGTTTCATGCAGCAAAAATCTGGAACAGCCTCCCAGATGAAGTAAAACAAGCCTCAACTTTAACAATGTTCAAGGGGAGGTTAAAAACCTTCTTCTTTATCTCCGCCTACACTACAACCAGTGTTGTGCCTGAACGCATTCATTGAACGATAGTTCATGAACTCGTTCATATTTTGGGTGAACGTGAACTGAACGGGCTGTATTACTGCCTGATGAACGTTACTGTGAACTCGTTCATTCTGGTGTCTGTGAACGGCACGCTCACGCCAGATTTCTATAGAGCCTTCCAGGCAAAAACCCGGCTAAAACACACCGCAAACCAGCCGGAAACGGGTCTTAATATGTAGCGGAAAAACACCAAAACCTGGCAACACCAGCCACCAGTGTCGCACCGCCGTCCGCCGCATGCCTGACGCTGGCCATCAAAAAAAAAAAAAAAAAAAAAAGCATTGAGGCGACAGCAGCATGTAGTAAGGCATATGATCATTTAAATTCATTCATGTAACTTGTTTGTTGAACCTGCCTGGTCTATTTTTCCAGGATTCCAATATTCTGTTTTAGCATGTGGACAATGGAAAATTATTAAAATTTAAAAACGTTTTCACCTTAATGATTACTGTCCTGTTTTTCTTTGAATAATTCCTCATTAAAAAAGACCATTCAAGCAGCACGTTTTTCCTCATGTTTCTGAGAATGTACTGTAGGGTTGAAAGCTGCAGCTGCTACTAGTGTGGAGTGAATGGACAGCAACAAAGCATTAAAGCAACAATGTCCCCTCAATGCTAATGTAAACCCTGGTTGGATAAGGATTGAGAATTGGATATGAAAATGAAATCTGACGCATAGCTTCATTGTTAAAACTGATAAAATAATTGCTGTCTGTCATTCTACTGTATATGGGCTGTGGCAATAATTTTGAAAAATAATAGCTCGCAGCAACACATGGAAAAAAAGAACTATGAACTAGTTCATTTTTGGAACTGTGAACTTAGTTCAAAATTTTGAAGTTTGAACTGAACTGAACTAGTTCATTTTAAAATTTGTGAACTGAACTTTGAACTAGTTCTTGTAGAAAGTAAACTTTCCCAACACTGACTACAACTTAAAGTGTTTTTTTTTTTTTTATCTACACTCTTCTTTTAAAATGTTTTTAATTTTTCTAATGTTTCTTGAACTAAATCTTGTAAATTGTCTTTTATTCCTGTAAAGCACTTTGAGTTACCCAGTGTATGAATTGTGCTATATAAATAAAATTGCCTTGCCTTGCCTTGAGTGTCAGAGATTTAGGACACTGGTACAATGCTAAATTTCAGAAACTCTATAGCCACAGATATTAAGCTGGTTCTACAACCTGTATAATGCATCGGTGGCTACATACTTTTGAAATGTCTATTGATGGCTCTTTAAAAAAAAACTGTAAGCTTAATAACATGACATACCTCTTAAATCAAAATTTTCCTCTACTTTTCTGTCTGCACTCTGATTTGTCTTTTTTCAGGACAAAACCCAGTGATAAATTCCATGAACAAATAATAACAGTGTTAAATACCAGCTTTAAACAAATATGAGTGATCCGAGACGTGAGTGGCATCCACATGGAGGATAATCCATGTGGATGTATTAACAATAATTTAATTACTGAACTTAAATGTAAATTTAACCAAACTCACTATAATTACAGTCTGTGGGACCCCAGCACTGGTTTTGATGCAACAAGATGGTCCCATCTATGATAAAGTGTTAGAAATGGAAGGAGGGTTTTTTGTGTTTTTAAAGCAGCAGCTCTTGAGCTGTGAGAAAGTAAATTCTTAACTTTTAATAAACAGAATTGAATTCATTTTCATTTTAATCATTGAACTGCCATACATTGACTTTTGTATAGCATGTCAATTGTAATAGTTTTAACAAAAAAAATATATAAATTAAAATGTTCAGACAGCCCAGTCAATGAACGCAAAAATTATTTTACAAATAACTTAAGTTGTAAACATCTTTGTAAAAAGATGCACACACACGCACGCACGTACACACACACACACACACACACGTACACGTTTAGTCGCTCTTTGCTATGGTTAGCAGACTCACAAATCCACCACAACTGGCTATATCGGGTTCTGTGGGGCTTGTAAATAGTTTTTCAAAATTCTTCTCTGACAAACTACAGACAATCACTGCATCCATTGCCAAAAACACTCCTCATGCACCTGACTCAGATTTTCACCTAATGTTTGCTAATTCAGCTCATTCTACAAACTCTCTCTCTGCTTTTACTCTAACTACTCAAAGTGCCATAAGCGACTTAATTGCGAAGTTAAGTTCCACATCCTGCCAACTTGACCCTATACCTACTGTCTTGCTTAAGCTATGTGTCCCTGAGGTTGCACCCTTCATAACACATATGATCAACTGTAGTCTGGCGTCCGGCGTTGTTCCAGCAGATTTAAAAATGGCTGCGGTGGCCGATTCTTAAAAACAGGCCTAGACCACCTAAACATGGACAATTACAGACCAATATCCAACCTACCAGTCATAAGCAAAATCCTTGAAAGGGTTGTTGTTTCACAACTGCGGTCATATCTGGATATAAATGGCCTTCTTGAACCTTTTCAGTCTGGTTTTCGCCCAGCACACAGCACTGAAACGGCTCTTCTCCGGTGGTTAATGACATTCTTTTGTCCATGGATGCAGGGCTGACAAACATCTTGCTGCTTCTTGATTTAAGCGCTGCTTTTGACACAGTCTGCCATGAAATAATGATCTCTAGGCTCTCTGACATTGGCATCACTGGCTCTGCACTTTCCTGGCTCATTTCCTACATTAGAGACAGAAAATATTATATCACTATACAGGGTTTAGATCTGCTACTGCTCCACTCACACAGGGTGTCCCTCAAGGTTCGGTTCTTGGCCCACTACTATTTATCATCTACATATATCCACTCGGTGACATCATACGCAAGCATGGACTTCAGTTCCACTGCTATGCAGATGATATTCAAATTTATCTCACCACCAGTTCCAATGCTCCATCTCTGCCTGACTCACTCACAGCATGTATCAGGGACATTAAGTATTGATGTCCCGAAATTTCCTTAAATTGAATGATAAAAACTGAGATAATCCTGATTGGTTCTAATGCCACAGTCAAAACTATGAACCAGACTTTTGATGTTCATGGAACTCACATTAAGCCTCGTCACTAATCCGTAACCTTGGTGTTCTATTCGATTCAAATCTATCTTTTGGCCCTCACATCTCTTCTATTGTTAAAAACTCCTTTTTCCATCTTCGTAATATTGCCCGTCTCGATCTTCTCTCACTATTGCTGACACTGAAACCTTAGTCCACGCATTAATCACTTCACGTCCTGGACTATTGCAATGCCTTATTTCTTGGTCTTCCAAAAAAACTCATCGCCAGACTACAGTATGTTCAAAACTCAGCAGCAAGAGTTCTAACCTCCACTAGGCGCTCTGCTCACATTACTCCTCTGCTTCATGACCTTCACTGGCTACCTGTAGCATCACGTATACATTTTAAAGTACTGCTTCTAACATTTAAAGCATTAAATGGTCTTGCTCCCAATATTTGTCTGACCTACTCTCCCTTACCGCCCTGTCCGGTCCCTTAGATCAGCCGAACTCAGTCTGTTATCCACCCCACGTTTCCGTCTGTCTACTGTTGGTGGAAGGTCTTTTAGTGTAAATGCTCCTCAACTTTGGAACGCGCTACCTCTTACTTTACGTAACATCTCATCTGTGGTTGCATTCAAGTCTCAGTTAAAAACATATCTATTTAACAAACATTTTGGGTAATTACAACTATATGTTTCATGTGATGTGTATCTAAATGTTTGTCTGTACTGTATTTGTGAAATGTAAAGCGACCTTGAGCTACGGAAAGGCGCTATATAAATAAAACTTCTTCTTCTTCTTCTTCTTCTACACACACACACACACACACACACACACACACACACACACACACACACACCCAAGCCTGTAAGACCTTGCATATTACTTTACTCTTTTCCAGGGAAGCAGCAGCAGTGTGGAGAGGGCGTTGCATCAAAGTAACGATTGCGCAAAAAAATACATTAAAACACTAAACACTAAAACTAAAAAAAAAAAATAGCGAAAAGTTTACGCACTAATTTTACTAGCCCTATACTACATGTATTATTAATCATGTGTTTATTTAGTGTTTATTGTTAAGACTAAAACACAATATACTTACTTGTAGCCAGTTCAGACGTCGCCCCGGGCAAACAAGGTCTGTGTCAGGTGCTGGGGATCCAGAGCACTGTGATGACAAAGAGGCTACTGGAACAAGAACAAGATGGAGATGGGCGAGATGCGATGACAAGGCTCTGTTGGAATGCTACTACTCCAGTAACCCTCGTCAAAGGGGTTACATGAAGAGGATGAACGGTTATTTCGAAACCCACAATCTTACATGGAAGCAACTAGTAGCTCAGCGTTACAACATCCATAAGCGGCAGCTGCTATTACAACTTGAGATTGACGAGATACAACACAAATGCTGCGGCAAGAGAGAGCCAGGACAAGTCAGAGGGGAGCCAACGGCGGGACCCCAACATTGAGGATGTTGCTGTTTTTATGTAAAACATTTTAAAAACAATTAAAATTGTGTATATGTGAGGATATACGTAGCCTTAGTAATCTATGTACTCAAATATAAGCTAAGCTAAGCCATTGTTGTCTCCCATTGAAGAAATCTATCCTGGACAGTCATGGACAAGCATTAAACAATCAATCCATACACACTGTTCACAGTCCATTCACAAACCATAAGCCCTCAATAGATTTAACACACAAAAAAAAGTTGTTTCTAAGATTTATATTTGACCTAATATGGTAATGGACATTTATTAGATGAAGAAACTCCAGTCATTGCAACAAGAATGCCTTCAGATAACGTTATGCAAACAATTACAAAAGGATTTTGAAAGAGTTACAGTGCAACTTTTTGTCCTTCTTGTGACAGGGAGTAATTATTCTCTTGACAATAACGTTATGAATGTCAAAGCAGCACACACGCTTTACTTCTTTTACTTTCCTGTCCTATCTTGACTTTACATTCTTGACACTAAACTGCAATAAAAATGTAAGTGACACAAAGTAAACTCACTTTGAAATAAATTAAATTTCATATGCCTTTTTAAATTGTTATGTCTGACAGTGTCATTGTGCCATTCTAAGAAATAATCTTGAGATTTCATTAAAAATGTCATGTCAACTTGTTCCACGTAACTGCTTTAAGTAATTAACCTACTTGATTTCTTAATATGGACTTGAGGAAGGTGATTGATTTATATGGAATAGTGTTTAATATAGAATACTCAACTTCATTGTTATTTTGAAATTATTTTGTTCCTAGTTAGTCCCCATTTTATTTTTATTTATTTTTTTAAACAAAACTGGGTAAGGATGACGGTTGCTGCTGATTCAGTCAGTCATGGTCTGTAACCTGTCTCTGTCAGACCTTGACTGACGTTGAGACAAGTTAAAAAACAGAATTGAATAAAAAAATAAAGTTATCCGATTTTGTAACAAGTCATTTCATGCATCAAGTATTTTTCAGGACTCATCACATATGTAGAATGTAAACAGCTTTCCTCCTCAGGTAACACCCACTAAGACTGAACTGTCAAACCTCAGTCTCATGACAATGTTTCAAGAATAGACTCAAGTGTTTCTAGTAAAAATGAAATATAAAGTACATCTGTGTCTGGTCTCTGTAACTGTCACTCATGGTCTCAGATCCACTTATCTTTGTTTAAGGCTGGTTTTTAACACTTAATAAAATATTATAATAAAGTTGAGTAATCTTTATTAAACACTATTACATATAAATCAATCAACTTCCTCAAGTCCATATTAAGAAATCAAGTACTTTAGCAATTACTTAAAGCAGTAACGTGGAACAAGTTGATATAACACTTTATTATTATAATTAATATTAATAACTATTATTTCTTAAGGTGCATATGTGCTCTTATCCTTCCTGACTTTCTCCTGACCTGTGACTTTACAAATACACTGAAATTCTGGAGGACATCTGCAGGATTTGGACATTTGGATCTTTGTTTAAGATAGTCTTGAGTTTGTATGAGAATAAAACGCACTAAACAATCTGTCCCCATCACATGCACCAGCGTACTATACTTGATTTTTATCTCACAATCTACTTATCTTAGAATTTCCATAGAATATGTCAGTTAAAGTCATGACCCAATCCATTTGTCAAACATTAGTGACATTTTTACCATTGTCTGTTTTCAGTGGAAACACTTGCTCAAAATTTCCCTCCCACGTCTTGAACTCAGATATAAGCTGGCATCACTCTGTCCTGAATCACAGCCTCTTTTCTTCAGAGCGACAGAACTGACCAGCATCACCAGGTGAGACTTCAGAACTGATTTTTAATTTGAATTTAACAGGGACAGTGTACAAGAAAACATAATTTACATGTTTTTATATCTTAAAGGAAAAGTATTGTGTTGCAGATGCACTTAGAATAGTCACAGGTACATTATCCGTAAATCATTTTATTTGTAAGATAGAAAACAGGTTGGATCTGTCCGACTTTATTTTTGAACCTCGTGGATAATAGTTGAATATACGTTGTTTTTAAATGAGAAAACTTTGTTTCTAGAAACATGAGTAAGGCGTCATCAGCACAGAGCAGGAGCTGCGCAAAGGCGAGTCCTTGTCAGCTCCAGTGGACAATACACTGCTATTTTCCAGGTAAGGATTTTTATAACTCATGAATGTCACAATCTCACAACAATTAATAACAAATTACAACTGATTACGTTTTCACAAAAAGTCAAACTTGTGCCTCGCACTCATTTCATTCAAATGTGTTCAGTTTAAAGACATGTTGTGCGGCTCTCCTTCGACAATTAGCAAAGCCTTATGGTCTCATTGACCTTCTAGTGACCACCGTGGCGCACTACTTTTACCAATGCATTGTGGGAAACTTTGAGTGCACTACATTTCATTCCTTAGACATTTGGACACCACTAAAAATGGCGTGATCTCTATACAATGCACTATATAGAGATTAGTGTGTTGATTCAGACACAGCCTTACAGACGGACATATGAGAGATTCCCTCTTGAAGGGAGAGGAAGAATAAAGAGTTGCAGTAATCCAGTCACTTTTGTTTATTAAATGTGACAATAAAACACATTAGCGTGTTTAAAATAATACTTAATATATAATATCACAGAAGTTTGTTGTTTTTGTTTTGTTTTTAAACAGAAGTCTATTATCAGTTTTTTAACACGTACGCCAGAGTCACATGACTAATGGCGACAGAAAAACAGCCGTGTAGAGTCCAAAACGCCCTCTATATAGTGCAACCCTACATAGTGATTGAGGGGTTAGAGAGTAGGGCGTGACCCCATCCACCACAAAATGAGTTATTAACCCAACACAATGAGCCCAAAGCTGTTATGTTGAAGTGAAAATCCTGCAAAGTGCCTCTTTAATTATGTCACTTTTGAAGCACACCTGAGGCAAACGTTTTAACCTTGTATTTGTATTAAAAGTGTGTTTGGGGATTTCAGAATTGTATTTTAGAATGTATAGCAAAAATCTAATGTCACAAATATATGCAAAAGCTTATGCTAATATTTTGTAATTCCACAGAAGGACAACAACTTTGTCATCTACAAAAGGTTCGATCCAATTTGGGCGACTGGAACAAATGATATGAACCCATTTCGGATCCTCCTGGAGGGGGACGGGGACCTGGTCATGTACGCTGAAGATGGCTGTCCGATTTGGTGCACTGACACCAAGGCGGACTCCAGAAGGATGCGTCTGACCATGACTGATGAAGGTCACCTGGTTCTTGACAACGACGGAGTTACCATCTGGAGCTCTGAAAACTCTCAAGGCATCTTAAAGAAAAAATAAGTTAACGTCATGTGATGAGCGTCAGAAAACCTTGAATAAATGTGTCTTAAGAGAAGTCCTCTATGTGATAGTGTGTGTGTGAAGATATTGTGCAGGAGTGTCTAATTTAGAAGGGTTTATAGAAAATAGAATTTGGTTAAACATTAAAATTCCCCAAATTTAATAACAAAGATTAAAATAGTTTTAATTTCAAGTAGTGATGGGAAGTTCAGATCATTTTACTGATTTGGATATTTGAGTCTTCTTTGGCAAACTGAACAAATCTTTTTTCCAAGTCCTTTTGATCATTTTAGCAAAAGTACATTAAAATGTTATTGCTAAATCTACTCATGTTACATTACACCACTATGAATATTGTACTGTCTAGTATGGCACATTTACTGTTTATCATTAAAGACACTCAAGAAAAAAGTATCAACTGCATTTTTTTATCCCATTCAAGTCAGGGAACAACTCTGCTCCTTTGCAAAGTGAGTAAAGATTGAGTTTGTTCCCTACCATTTTGAAGATAATTAATAAAAAAACAAACACGCGGGCTTTTTATAGGTTTAATCAGGACAAATCATACAAGTCATGAAATGCTGACAGCTATAGATTAACTATATTGGATGGAGATGAGGATCAGAAAATGCACAGCAAAACCTCCAGAGTTAAAACATTGTCCTCTTTTAAACTTCTTGTGTTAAAAATCAAGACTGAATTGAAAATTACAAATATAAATACTGATATCTTCTCCTCACAGCTGTTCACTCTTTACATTTGCTCATTAGTTTCTCTCCTTTGACAACATTTACAGAGACTGAACTATAAAACTCCTACAGGTCATAACAGTGTCTCAAAAGTTTTTTCTGTTTCTTTCTCGTCTCTGTGAATATCACTCAGTCCTCCAGTGTCCGTAGCACTGATGTAGGAATGTGTGTGACTGTGGAGGTGAGTTTAGTGGTGGTCAGAAAAGGCTGTGAGTGAGCAACTGTGTAGAGTGTAGAGCAACTTCACCAGATTTTGTTTAAACTGAGACAGAGCCGCTTTGTGTAGAGTTTGTATTTTCCCCTGTGTCTTCTGTATGTGTGGATCTTTTGGGTGCTCCAGTTACCTCATGAAATGTATATAATAGATCCCAACTAAAGTCTCTCCTTTGAAGAGATCTGCAAACATTTATTTTAAAAATAACTGTCTTTAGTTTCTAACAAAGTCTGCTTTTCTTCTCACCACAAACAGCTCCAAAGCTCACCTGAAAGAAAATCATCCTGTGGCCAAATATTTAGGAAAATACCAGGAAGAACTATGTTTAAAGGTTTGAAGTTGACTTGTTGTAATGCTGGGTTTACACAACAGTCGGTGCTGTTACTCATCATGTTTCTTTTTCCCTTTTAGCTCACTGAAAAGCTTCAGAGCAAAGGAATCACTGACATCCAGCTGAAGTGGACCATTCAGCCATTACTCATTAACTACAAGTTATAGAAACTGACCTAGGATTGACTAAGACATGAGCAGTTTTTATGGTTTCATTAAAAATATCTGGCAATACTTACAGTTGTAATCACAAAATTAGATTTGAGTGTTAGTTTTCAGCTTTCTGTTATCACAGTGAAAATCTTTTTTTTATATTTGTTTCTATTATATTTGTTTTCTATTTCTATTTATAGTTCTATAAATATTTCCTAAAAGGCAAGGTTTTATAAATTGTACTTCAATTGGGCAATCCTTAATTGTATTTCTAAAACCTTATTTTTAATTGATTGACATTTTATAACTAGACTAATTTGAGACTGAATGCAATACAATCTTTCAATAAACGTATCTACTTTCTACAACACATTTCCTCGGTTGATGTTTTGTTTTTGTTACTAAACCATTCATCAGTTTTCTCAGATAGACACTTTCAAAAATGTCTATGATCAGAACTGTGACTGTGTAGGCTTCCAGACTTTATGAGTAAAACATCTATCACTCATTAAAACAGAACAGACACAAAGTAATATAATAACTACTAGGGATGCACCGATACTGGTATCTGGTATCGGCCTCGATACCACATTTTCATAAGTACTCATTGCTAAAAGTCCCCGATACCAGGGGCCGATACCACGGTCTGAGAAATGTCTATGTTTGAGCGGCGTGTAAGGGGTTAATCACAGGTGCCGAGTGCCCGCCCCCAGGCCCCGGCTGCAGGCAGCTCAGAGCGGGGAGAACGAAGGAAAGACGAGACATGTCAGCCGTGTGGAACTATTTCAAAGTGAATGAAGACAAAACAAAACAAAGGCGGACTGCAAATTGTGCTCAGCTAAATTGTCCAGAGGAGGCTCAAAAGGTAGCGCATTTAACACAAGTAATTTAATCAAGCACCTAAAATCCCAACACGACAACGAGTATAAAGAGTTTACCCACGCTTCTAAACCAACACTGCAGCAAACTCTTGCAAGACGAGAGAAAATGTCCAGAGACAATCCACGTGCTGTGAAAATAACACAGGCAATCATCGAGTACATTGCATTGAGTGACCAGCCACTTTCGGAGGTAGAAAATGTGGGATTCATGCGTCTCCTCCATGTTATGATGTCCCAAGCCGCCGCTACATGACTGACACGGAGCTGCCTAAACTACACAACTCCGTGAACAAACACATCCACAGCCTACTGCAAGCCTCCTCTTCGTTTAGTTTCACCACGGATATTTGGACAAGCAGTGTTTGCCCCGTGCCTTGTTTTTGTTAAATTATATGACTAAAGCTGTTACCTGTAAATTTAAATCATGTTTTTATTAAGTACTCGGTATCGGCGAGTACTGAAATGCAAGTACTGCTCGCTTTCGTTTTCCAAAAAGTGGTATCGGTGCATCCCTAATAACTACCATTGTTAACACTCCTCTGAGGCTGAGTTTTTATCTTGATGCATTGTTTATTTTGCAGCAGGAGTTAAATGAGAGAGCCCCCCCCCCCATGCAACAGGCAGAGGTTGTACAGTTTTGTCACAGAGCGTGACTCGCGAGTGCATCGTGAACAAGTCCAAGTCTAAGACGAAGTTATCAGTTCTTAAGTCCAAGTTGAGTCACAAGTCCATATGTTTAAGACTAAACTAGTGCGAGTGCGAGCCATAAAAAGTCTGAATCGAGTCATTGAGGCCTACTTTCAACGCGAGTCACGAGTCATGAAAATGAGCCTGATGACTCAGACTTGAGTTCTCATATCTGCTGTTGCAAACTCAGACTCAATGTTGTGTAGTCTGAACAAGGTGTTAGCAGACCTCTGAAAACAGTTTCTCCCAGCTCTTTTGATACAAGTGTTAGAACTATGACTATGACTGCACAATGCATCTAGTATTACTTATGCACACACCTGAACCTTTCTCCTTAAAAGTTTATGTGTGACTCAGTGCTGCCTCCCTGTGACCAAATCCACACATTACATCAGGCAGGTTTTCTTTCTAGTTTCCCAGTGAACATGTATAGGTAAATGTTGATATTGCTTTAAGAACAAGAACACACATTTCTGGATTGTTATTTTGCAACAACCTGCAAATGTATTAATGATGGTTTGAGTGGACCCCCCCAGTAACATCAACACCTTCTGCGGATCTCACCATCGCTGTCCCATCCCCAGATTCACCAATGGGATTTCCAGGAAAATTTGGTAAAATCTGGAATTAAGATGATACCCCTTACAGCTAACTTGGCCAGGTCACGGGTTCTATCATCATCCTAAAACATCACCCCAATACCACCCAGGAGTACCACTGCTTCACCTCGGCCACTACCTAGAGTCCAATGCACCTCTGTCAGACCCCCTCCACCCTCTCCTTCCAGACCGCCTCCTCCCAGACCAGCCCCAAAAGCCTTGACTAGCATCAAGACTACTATCAGTGATTAGGACACTGAGGGCCTCTGCTGTTCCAGGACTTTTTGTCATAATAAACAACTTATACACCTGAGGCCCTGGGAGAGCACACTCACCCCTTGCTCCATAACTACAGTCAGAAGTCGCAGATTGAAGAAAAAAATTACAGTTAGATTGTCTAATCAGACAAATCTGATTCAAATCCCTGCAAACAGATAAAGTCAGGTCCTGCTCAAATGGACTTGAATCTTGCAGTAGTCAATGTCAGGTCTTTGGGAAACAAAGCTTTTTTAACTAAAATAAGCTTGATTTTATGTTTTAACAGAAACATGGTTAGACAGCAGGACTGGAAATGCGGTATCACACTTTAATCCAAAATGCGGGAGTGGTGTATGTGCCTTTTTTAGAGATAATATTCTTATCCAGAAGCTATCACTTGGAGAGTTTTCATCATTTGAGTATGTGTCATTCAAAATGGAGTTGAGGTTTTCGCCATTTATTTTATATGTAGTCCTTTACAAACCACCTCAACAATGTCATGATTTTATTGATAAGTTACTGAAATACTTTCAGTTATCTGCACAGAATTTGAACAAATAGTCATATCTGGTGATTTTAATGTGCATGTGGATAATGTTAGTGACAAAAATGCTAAAGAACTTTCTACTATTCTTGATACTTTTGGTCTTTGTCAGCATGTTAATGAGCCGACCCATAACAGAGGTCACACTCTGGACCTGGTCATTACTAAAGGTGTTCAAATTTTAAATGTCATTGTGATTGATGTTGCTCTATCTGATCATTCTTATGTCTTTTTTCCATCTGTCCATATTTCAAAATTTGCTGTTGGACCTACATTTGTATAAAAGAGACACATTAAGAATAACACCAGGACACAGTTCATGGAGGCAATCAGGTTTGAAAATTCCTCATCAGGTCAAGTTGATGATTTGTTGAATTGTTATACTTCAGGTGTTTTAAATGTTATGGACGCTATTGCTCCTGTTAAGGTTAAAGTGATCAGGACGAGGCAGAAGGCTTCATGGAGCAATGCTCACTCTGTCGGGGCACAGAAAAGGGAATGCTAAAAGCCAAAGAAAATGGCGTAAATTGAAACTCTTAATTCATTATGAGGTATACAAAGAAAATTTGCATGTTTTCAATCAAACTTTGCAAAAAGCAAGAGAAATATTCTTCTCTGAGATCATCAATAACACCAGTAACATTTCAGATTAACAAACCCTCCAGCTCCATTTCCTCCAGAATTAGTTTCCACCACTAAATGCAATGAGTTTGCATTGTTTTTAACGACAAGGTTCAAGGCATTAAACATGCGATACAGTCCAAAGGGCATAAAACAACACTGCAGCCACCTAGGAGACACTTGGTTGGTTTAACACATTTTACACCCATTAATTAAAGAACAATTGAAAAAAACTCTCTCCAGCCTGAGTTCATCCACCTGCTGCCTCGATGTTTTACCCACTAGATTTCTAAAATCAGTACTAAGCAGTTTGTTACCACAACTCACTGATTTAGTCAATAATTCCTTACAGTCTGGAACATTTCCAAGGGCCTTAAAAACTGCTGTCATTAAGCCTCTCCTAAAGAAGAGCAGTCTTGATGCTGCAGAGCTCAACAACTATGGGCCCATATCAAACCTGCCATTTTTAGATAAAGTCATCGAAAAAGTTGTATATCTTTTAAAATGTTTTTAATTTTTCTAATGTTTCTTAATCTAACTCTTGTAAATTGTCTTTTATTCCTGTAAAGCACTTTGAGTTACCCAGTGTATGAATTGTGCTATATAAATAAAATTGCCTTGCCTTGCCTTGCCTTGAGTGTCAGAAATTTAGCACTTTGGTACAATGCTAAATTTCAGAAACTCTATATAGCCACAGATATTAAGCAGGTTCTACAACCTGTATAATGTATCTGTGGCTACATACTTTTGAAATGTCTATTGATGGCTCTTTAAAAAAAACTGTAAGCTAATAATAACATGATTTACCTCTTAAATCAGAATTTTCCTCAACTTATACTTTTTTGTCTGCACTCTGATTTGTCTTTTTTCAGGACAAAACCCCAGTGATACATTCAATGAACAAATTTTAACAGTGTTAAATACCAGCTTTAAACAAGTATGAGTGATCCGAGACGTGAGTGGCATCCACATGGAGGATAATCCATGGATGTATTAACGATAATTTAATTACTTAACTTAAATGTAAATTTAACCAAACTTACTATAATTACAGTCTGTGGGACCCCAGCACTGGTTTTGATGCAACAAGATGGTCCCATCTATGATAAAGTGTTAGAAATGGAAGGAGGGTTTTTTGTGTTTTTAAAGCAGCAGCTCTCGAGCTGTGAGAAAGTAAATTCTCTAGTCTGACGAAACAAAGATTGAACTCTTTGGCTTAAACTCTTTTAGCAAAGAAGCAGGCACCGCTCATCACCTGGACAATACCATCCCTACAGTGAAGCATGGTGGTGGCAGCATCATGTTGTGAAGATGTTTTTCAGCGCCAGGAACTGGGAGACTAGTCAGGATCTACAGAAAGATGAATGCAGCAATAAACAGAGACATCCTTGATGCAAACCTGCTCTAGTGCACTCTGGACCTCAGACTGGGTTAGGGTTCCAACAGCACAACAACCCTAAGCATGCAGCCAAATAAAATAACTAGTTAAGCGCAGGTCTGGCTGTAATTAATTGCACTTGTCAACTTTTAATAAACAGACTCAGAATGTAATTAACCTTCGTTTTAATCATTGAACCGCCATACATTGACTTTTGTATAGCATGTCAATTGTAATAATTTTTACCAAAAAAAATATATCAATTAAAATGTTCAGACAGCCCAGTCAATGAACGCAAAAATTATTTTACAAATAACTTAAGTTGTAAACATGTTTGTAAAAAGATGCACACACACGCACGCACGTACACGCACGCACACACGCACGCACACACACACACACACACACACACACACACACACACACACACCCAAGCCTGTCAGACCTTGCATATTACTTTACTCTTTTCCAGGGAAGCAGCAGCAGTGTGGAGAGGGCGTTGCATCAAAGTAACGATTGCGCAAAAAAATACATTAAAACACTAAACACTAAAACAAAAAAAAAAAATGGCGAAAACTTTACGCACTAATTTTACTAGCCCTATACTACATGTATTATTATATCATGTGTTTATTTTGTGTTTATTGTTAAGACTAAAACACAATATACTTACTTGTAGCCGGTTCAGACGTCGCCCCGGGCAAACAAGGTCTGTGTCAGGTGCTGGGGATCCAGAGCACTGTGATGACAAAGAGGCTACTGGAACAAGAACAAGATGGAGATGGGCGAGATGCGATGACAAGGCTCTGTTGGAATGCTACTACTCCAGTAACCCTCGTCAAAGGGGTTACAGGAAGAGGATGAACGGTTATTTCGAAACCCACAATCTTACATGGAAGCAACTAGTAGCTCAGCGTTACAACATCCATAAGCGGCAGCTGCTATTACAACTTGAGATTGACGAGATACAACACAAATGCTGCGGCAAGAGAGAGCCAGGACAAGTCAGAGGGGAGCCAACGGCGGGATCCCAACCATTGAGGATGTTGCTGTTTTTATGAAAAACATTTTAAAAACAATTAAAATTGTGTATATGTGAGGATATACGTAGCCTTAGTAATCTATGTACTCAAATATAAGCTAAGCTAAGCCATTGTTGTCTCCCATTGAAGAAATCTATCCTGGACAGTCATGGACAAGCATTAAACAATCAATCCATACACACTGTTCACAGTCCATTCACAAACCATAAGCCCTCAATAGATTTAACACACAAAAAAAAGTATTTTCTAAGATTTATATTTGACCTAATATGGTAATGGACATTTATTAGATGAAGAAACTCCAGTCATTGCAACAAGAATGCCTTCAGATAACGTTATGCAAACAATTACAAAAGGATTTTGAAAGAGTTACAGTGCAACTTTTTGTCCTTCTTGTGACAGGGAGTAATTATTCTCTTGACAATAACGTTATGAATGTCAAAGCAGCACACACGCTTTACTTCTTTTACTTTCCTGTCCTATCTTGACTTTACATTCTTGACACTAAACTGCAATAAAAATGTAAGTGACACAAAGTAAACTCACTTTGAAATAAATTAAATTTCATATGCCTTTTTAAATTGTTATGTCTGACAGTGTCATTGTGCCATTCTAAGAAATAATCTTGAGATTTCATTAAAAATGTCATGTCAACTTGTTCCACGTAACTGCTTTAAGTAATTGCTAACCTACTTGATTTCTTAATATGGACTTGAGGAAGGTGATTGATTTATATGGAATAGTGTTTAATATAGAATACTCAACTTCATTGTTATTTTGAAATTATTTTGTTCCTAGTTAGTCCCCATTTTATTTTTATTTATTTTTTTAAACAAAACTGGGTAAGGATGACGGTTGCTGCTGATTCAGTCAGTCATGGTCTGTAACCTGTCTCTGTCAGACCTTGACTGACGTTGAGACAAGTTAAAAAACAGAATTGAATAAAAAAATAAAGTTATCCGATTTTGTAACAAGTCATTTCATGCATCAAGTATTTTTCAGGACTCATCACATATGTAGAATGTAAACAGCTTTCCTCCTCAGGTAACACCCACTAAGACTGAACTGTCAAACCTCAGTCTCATGACAATGTTTCAAGAATAGACTCAAGTGTTTCTAGTAAAAATGAAATATAAAGTACATCTGTGTCTGGTCTCTGTAACTGTCACTCATGGTCTCAGATCCACTTATCTTTGTTTAAGGCTGGTTTTTAACACTTAATAAAATATTATAATAAAGTTGAGTAATCTTTATTAAACACTATTACATATAAATCAATCAACTTCCTCAAGTCCATATTAAGAAATCAAGTACTTTAGCAATTACTTAAAGCAGTAACGTGGAACAAGTTGATATAACACTTTATTATTATAATTAATATTAATAACTATTATTTCTTAAGGTGCATATGTGCTCTTATCCTTCCTGACTTTCTCCTGACCTGTGACTTTACAAATACACTGAAATTCTGGAGGACATCTGCAGGATTTGGACATTTGGATCTTTGTTTAAGATAGTCTTGAGTTTGTATGAGAATAAAACGCACTAAACAATCTGTCCCCATCACATGCACCAGCGTACTATACTTGATTTTTATCTCACAATCTACTTATCTTAGAATTTCCATAGAATATGTCAGTTAAAGTCATGACCCAATCCATTTGTCAAACGTTAGTGACATATTTACCATTGTCTGTTTTCAGTGGAAACGCTTGCTCAAAATTTCCCTCCCACGTCTTGAACTCAGATATAAGCTGGCATCACTCTGTCCTGAATCACAGCCTCTTTTCTTCAGAGCGACAGAACTGACCAGCATCACCAGGTGAGACTTCAGAACTGATTTTTAATTTGAATTTAACAGGGACAGTGTACAAGAAAACATAATTTACATGTTTTTATATCTTAAAGGAAAAGTATTGTGTTGCAGATGCACTTAGAATAGTCACAGGTACATTATCCGTAAATCATTTTATTTGTAAGATAGAAAACAGGTTGGATCTGTCCGACTTTATTTTTGAACCTCGTGGATAATAGTTGAATATACGTTGTTTTTTAAATGAGAAAAACTTTGTTTCTAGAAACATGAGTAAGACGTCCATCAGCACAGAGCAGGAGCTGCGCAAAGGCGAGTCCCTTGTCAGCTCCAGTGGACAATACACTGCTATTTTCCAGGTAAGGATTTTTATAACTCATGAATGTCACAATCTCACAACAATTAATAACAAATTACAACTGATTACGTTTTCACAAAAAGTCAAACTTGTGCCTCGCACTCATTTCATTCAAATGTGTTCAGTTTAAAGACATGTTGTGCGGCTCTCCTTCGACAATTTGCAAAGCCTTATGGTCTCATTGACCTTCTAGTGACCACCGTGGCGCACTACTTTTACCAATGCATTGTGGGAAACTTTGAGTGCACTACATTTCATTCCTTAGACATTTGGACACCACTAAAAAAATGGCGTGATCTCTATACAATGCACTATATAGAGATTAGTGTGTTGATTCAGACACAGCCTTACAGACGGACATATGAGAGATTCCTCTCTTGAAGGGAGAGGAAGAATAAAGAGTTGCAGTAATCCAGTCACTTTTGTTTATTAAATGTGACAATAAAACACATTAGCGTGTTTAAAATAATACTTAATATATAATATCACAGAAGTTTGTTGTTTTTTTGTTTTGTTTTTAAACAGAAGTCTATTATCAGTTTTTTAACACGTACGCCAGAGTCACATGACTAATGGCGACAGAAAAACAGCCGTAGAGTCCAAAACGTCCTCTATATAGTGCAACCCTACATAGTGATTGAGGGGTTAGAGAGTAGGCGTGACCCCATCCACCACAAAATGAGTTATTAACCCAACACAATGAGCCCAAAGCTGTTATGTTGAAGTGAAAATCCTGCAAAGTGCCTCTTTAATTATGTCACTTTTGAAGCACACCTGAGGCAAACGTTTTAACCTTGTATTTGTATTAAAAGTGTGTTTGGGGATTTCAGAATTGTATTTTAGAATGTATAGCAAAAATCTAATGTCACAAATATATGCAAAAGCTTATGCTAATATTTTGTAATTCCACAGAAGGACAACAACTTTGTCATCTACAAAAGGTTCGATCCAATTTGGGCGACTGGAACAAATGATATGAACCCATTTCGGATCCTCCTGGAGGGGGACGGGACCTGGTCATGTACGCTGAAGATGGCTGTCCGATTTGGTGCACTGACACCAAGGCGGACTCCAGAAGGATGCGTCTGACCATGACTGATGAAGGTCACCTGGTTCTTGACAACGACGGAGTTACCATCTGGAGCTCTGAAAACTCTCAAGGCACCTTAAAGAAAAAATAAGTTAACGTCATGTGATGAGCGTCAGAAAACCTTGAATAAATGTGTCTTAAGAGAAGTCCTCTATGTGATAGTGTGTGTGTGAAGATATTGTGCAGGAGTGTCTAATTTAGAAGGGTTTATAGAAAATAGAATTTGGTTAAACATTAAAAATTCCCCAAATTTAATAACAAAGATTAAAATAGTTTTAATTTCAAGTAGTGATGGGAAGTTCAGATCATTTTACTGATTTGGATATTTGAGTCTTCTTTGGCAAACTGAACAAATCTTTTTCCAAGTCCTTTTGATCATTTTAGCAAAGTACATTAAAATGTTATTGCTAAATCTACTCATGTTACATTACACCACTATGAATATTGTACTGTCTAGTATGGCACATTTACTGTTTATCATTAAAGACACTCAAGAAAAAAGTATCAACTGCATTTTTTTATCCCATTCAAGTCAGGGAACAACTCTGCTCCTTTGCAAAGTGAGTAAAGATTGAGTTTGTTCCCTACCATTTTGAAGATAATTAATAAAAAAACAAACACGCGGCTTTTATAGGTTTAATCAGGACAAATCATACAAGTCATGAAATGCTGACAGCTATAGATTAACTATATTGGATGGAGATGAGGATCAGAAAATGCACAGCAAAACCTCCAGAGTTAAAACATTGTCCTCTTTTAAACTTCTTGTGTTAAAAATCAAGACTGAATTGAAAATTACAAATATAAATACTGATATCTTCTCCTCACAGCTGTTCACTCTTTACATTTGCTCATTAGTTTCTCTCCTTTGACAACATTTACAGAGACTGAACTATAAAACTCCTACAGGTCATAACAGTGTCTCAAAAGTTTTTTCTGTTTCTTTCGTCTCTGTGAATATCACTCAGTCCTCCAGTGTCCGTAGCACTGATGTAGGAATGTGTGTGACTGTGGAGGTGAGTTTAGTGGTGGTCAGAAAAGGCTGTGAGTGAGCAACTGTGTAGAGTGTAGAGCAACTTCACCAGATTTTGTTTAAACTGAGACAGAGCCACTCTGTGTAGAGTTTGTATTTTCCCCTGTGTCTTCTGTATGTGTGGATCTTTTGGGTGCTCCAGTTACCTCATGAAATGTATATAATAGATCCCAACTAAAGTCTCTCCTTTGAAGAGATCTGCAAACATTTATTTTAAAAATAACTGTCTTTAGTTTCTAACAAAGTCTGCTTTTCTTCTCACCACAAACAGCTCCAAAGCTCACCTGAAAGAAAATCATCCTGTGGCCAAATATTTAGGAAAATACCAGGAAGAACTATGTTTAAAGGTTTGAAGTTGACTTGTTGTAATGCTGGGTTTACACAACAGTCGGTGCTGTTACTCATCATGTTTCTTTTTCCCTTTTAGCTCACTGAAAAGCTTCAGAGCAAAGGAATCACTGACATCCAGCTGAAGTGGACCATTCAGCCATGACTCATTAACAACAAGTTATAGAAACTGACCTAGGATTGACTAAGACATGAGCAGTTTTTATGGTTTCATTAAAAATATCTGGCAATATTTACAGTTGTAATCACAAAATTAGATTTGAGTGTTAGTTTTCAGCTTTCTGTTATCACAGTGAAAATCTTTTTTTTATATTTGTTTCTATTATATTTGTTTTCTATTTCTATTTATAGTTCTATAAATATTTCCTAAAAGGCAAGGTTTTATAAATTGTACTTCAATTGGGCAATCCTTAATGTATTTCTAAAACCTTATTTTTAATTGATTGACATTTTATAACTAGACTAATTTGAGACTGAATGCAATACAATCTTTCAATAAACGTATCTACTTTCTACAACACATTTCCTCGGTTGATGTTTTGTTTTTGTTACTAAACCATTCATCAGTTTTCTCAGATAGACACTTTCAAAAATGTCTATGATCAGAACTGTGACTGTGTAGGCTTCCAGACTTTATGAGTAAAACATCTATCACTCATTAAAACAGAACAGACACAAAGTAATATAATAACTACCATTGTTAACACCGATACTGGTATCTGGTATCGGCCTCGATACCACATTTTCATAAGTACTGTGATTTCGTTAAAAGTCCCCCGATACCAGGGGCCGATACCACGGTCTGAGAAATGTCTATGTTTGAGCGGCGTGTAAGGGGTTAATCACAGGTGCCGAGTGCCCGCCCCCAGGCCCCGGCTGCAGGCAGCTCAGAGCGGGGAGAACGAAGGAAAGACGAGACATGTCAGCCGTGTGGAACTATTTCAAAGTGAATGAAGACAAAACAAAACAAAGGCGGACTGCAAATTGTGCTCAGCTAAATTGTCCAGAGGAGGCTCAAAAGGTAGCGCATTTAACACAAGTAATTTAATCAAGCACCTAAAATCCCAACACGACAACGAGTATAAAGAGTTTACCCACGCTTCTAAACCAACACTGCAGCAAACTCTTGCAAGACGAGAGAAAATGTCCAGAGACAATCCACGTGCTGTGAAAATAACACAGGCAATCATCGAGTACATTGCATTGAGTGACCAGCCACTTTCGGAGGTAGAAAATGTGGGATTCATGCGTCTCCTCCATGTTATGATGTCCCAAGCCGCCGCTACATGACTGACACGGAGCTGCCTAAACTACACAACTCCGTGAACAAACACATCCACAGCCTACTGCAAGCCTCCTCTTCGTTTAGTTTCACCACGGATATTTGGACAAGCAGTGTTTGCCCCGTGCCTTGTTTTTTTGTTAAATTATATGACTAAAGCTGTTACCTGTAAATTTAAATCATGTTTTTTTATTAAGTACTCGGTATCGGCGAGTACTGAAATGCAAGTACTCGTACTCGTTTTCCAAAAAAGTGGTATCGGTGCATCCCTAATAACTACCATTGTTAACACTCCTCTGAGGCTGAGTTTTTATCTTGATGCATTGTTTATTTTGCAGCAGGAGTTAAATGAGAGAGCCCCCCCCCCCATGCAACAGGCAGAGGTTGTACAGTTTTGTCACAGAGCGTGACTCGCGAGTGCATCGTGAACAAGTCCAAGTCTAAGACGAAGTTATCAGTTCTTAAGTCCAAGTTGAGTCACAAGTCCATATGTTTAAGACTAAACTAGTGCGAGTGCGAGCCATAAAAAGTCTGAATCGAGTCATTGAGGCCTACTTTCAACGCGAGTCACGAGTCATGAAAATGAGCCTGATGACTCAGACTTGAGTTCTCATATCTGCTGTTGCAAACTCAGACTCAATGTTGTGTAGTCTGAACAAGGTGTTAGCAGACCTCTGAAAACAGTTTCTCCCAGCTCTTTTGATACAAGTGTTAGAACTATGACTATGACTGCACAATGCATCTAGTATTACTTATGCACACACCTGAACCTTTCTCCTTAAAAGTTTATGTGTGACTCAGTGCTGCCTCCCTGTGACCAAATCCACACATTACATCAGGCAGGTTTTCTTTCTAGTTTCCCAGTGAACATGTATAGGTAAATGTTGATATTGCTTTAAGAACAAGAACACACATTTCTGGATTGTTATTTTGCAACAACCTGCAAATGTATTAATGATGGTTTGAGTGGACCCCCCCAGTAACATCAACACCTTCTGCGGATCTCACCATCGCTGTCCCATCCCCAGATTCACCAATGGGATTTCCAGGAAAATTTGGTAAAATCTGGAATTAAGATGATACCCCTTACAGCTAACTTGGCCAGGTCACGGGTTCTATCATCATCCCTAAAAACATCACCCCCAATACCACCCAGGAGTACCACTGCTTCACCTCGGCCACTACCTAGAGTCCAATGCACCTCTGTCAGACCCCCTCCACCCTCTCCTTCCAGACCGCCTCCTCCCAGACCAGCCCCAAAAGCCTTGACTAGCATCAAGACTACTATCAGTGATTAGGACACTGAGGGCCTCTGCTGTTCCAGGACTTTTTGTCATAATAAACAACTTATACACCTGAGGCCCTGGGAGAGCACACTCACCCCTTGCTCCATAACTACAGTCAGAAGTCGCAGATTGAAGAAAAAAATTACAGTTAGATTGTCTAATCAGACAAATCTGATTCAAATCCCTGCAAACAGATAAAGTCAGGTCCTGCTCAAATGGACTTGAATCTTGCAGTAGTCAATGTCAGGTCTTTGGGAAACAAAGCTTTTTTAACTAAAATAAGCTTGATTTTATGTTTTAACAGAAACATGGTTAGACAGCAGGACTGGAAATGCGGTATCACACTTTAATCCAAAATGCGGAGTGGTGTATGTGCCTTTTTTAGAGATAATATTCTTATCCAGAAGCTATCACTTGGAGAGTTTTCATCATTTGAGTATGTGTCATTCAAAATGGAGTTGAGGTTTTCGCCATTTATTTTATATGTAGTCCTTTACAAACCACCTCAACAATGTCATGATTTTATTGATAAGTTACTGAAATACTTTCAGTTATCTGCACAGAATTTGAACAAATAGTCATATCTGGTGATTTTAATGTGCATGTGGATAATGTTAGTGACAAAAATGCTAAAGAACTTTCTACTATTCTTGATACTTTTGGTCTTTGTCAGCATGTTAATGAGCCGACCCATAACAGAGGTCACACTCTGGACCTGGTCATTACTAAAGGTGTTCAAATTTTAAATGTCATTGTGATTGATGTTGCTCTATCTGATCATTCTTATGTCTTTTTTCCATCTGTCCATATTTCAAAATTTGCTGTTGGACCTACATTTGTATAAAAGAGACACATTAAGAATAACACCAGGACACAGTTCATGGAGGCAATCAGGTTTGAAAATTCCTCATCAGGTCAAGTTGATGATTTGTTGAATTGTTATACTTCAGGTGTTTTAAATGTTATGGACGCTATTGCTCCTGTTAAGGTTAAAGTGATCAGGACGAGGCAGAAGGCTTCATGGAGCAATGCTCACTCTGTCGGGGCACAGAAAAGGGAATGCCGAAAAGCCGAAAGAAAATGGCGTAAATTGAAACTCTTAATTCATTATGAGGTATACAAAGAAAATTTGCATGTTTTCAATCAAACTTTGCAAAAAGCAAGAGAAATATTCTTCTCTGAGATCATCAATAACACCAGTAACATTTCAGATTAACAAACCCTCCAGCTCCATTTCCTCCAGAATTAGTTTCCACCACTAAATGCAATGAGTTTGCATTGTTTTTTAACGACAAGGTTCAAGGCATTAAACATGCGATACAGTCCAAAGGGCATAAAACAACACTGCAGCCACCTAGGAGACACTTGGTTGGTTTAACACATTTTACACCCATTAATTAAAGAACAATTGAAAAAAACTCTCTCCAGCCTGAGTTCATCCACCTGCTGCCTCGATGTTTTACCCACTAGATTTCTAAAATCAGTACTAAGCAGTTTGTTACCACAACTCACTGATTTAGTCAATAATTCCTTACAGTCTGGAACATTTCCAAGGGCCTTAAAAACTGCTGTCATTAAGCCTCTCCTAAAGAAGAGCAGTCTTGATGCTGCAGAGCTCAACAACTATGGGCCCATATCAAACCTGCCATTTTTAGATAAAGTCATCGAAAAAGTTGTATATCTTTTAAAATGTTTTTAATTTTTCTAATGTTTCTTAATCTAACTCTTGTAAATTGTCTTTTATTCCTGTAAAGCACTTTGAGTTACCCAGTGTATGAATTGTGCTATATAAATAAAATTGCCTTGCCTTGCCTTGCCTTGAGTGTCAGAAATTTAGCACTTTGGTACAATGCTAAATTTCAGAACTCTATATAGCCACAGATATTAAGCAGGTTCTACAACCTGTATAATGTATCTGTGGCTACATACTTTTGAAATGTCTATTGATGGCTCTTTAAAAAAACTGTAAGCTAATAACATGATTTACCTCTTAAATCAGAATTTTCCTCAACTTATACTTTTTTGTCTGCACTCTGATTTGTCTTTTTTCAGGACAAAACCCCAGTGATACATTCAATGAACAAATTTTAACAGTGTTAAATACCAGCTTTAAACAAGTATGAGTGATCCGAGACGTGAGTGGCATCCACATGGAGGATAATCCATGGATGTATTAACGATAATTTAATTACTTAACTTAAATGTAAATTTAACCAAACTTACTATAATTACAGTCTGTGGGACCCCAGCACTGGTTTTGATGCAACAAGATGGTCCCATCTATGATAAAGTGTTAGAAATGGAAGGAGGGTTTTTTGTGTTTTTAAAGCAGCAGCTCTCGAGCTGTGAGAAAGTAAATTCTCTAGTCTGACGAAACAAAGATTGAACTCTTTGGCTTAAACTCTTTTAGCAAAGAAGCAGGCACCGCTCATCACCTGGACAATACCATCCCTACAGTGAAGCATGGTGGTGGCAGCATCATGTTGTGAAGATGTTTTTCAGCGCCAGGAACTGGGAGACTAGTCAGGATCTACAGAAAGATGAATGCAGCAATAAACAGAGACATCCTTGATGCAAACCTGCTCTAGTGCACTCTGGACCTCAGACTGGGTTAGGGTTCCAACAGCACAACAACCCTAAGCATGCAGCCAAATAAAATAACTAGTTAAGCGCAGGTCTGGCTGTAATTAATTGCACTTGTCAACTTTTAATAAACAGACTCAGAATGTAATTAACCTTCGTTTTAATCATTGAACCGCCATACATTGACTTTTGTATAGCATGTCAATTGTAATAATTTTTACCAAAAAAAATATATCAATTAAAATGTTCAGACAGCCCAGTCAATGAGCATAAAATTATTTTACAAATAACTTAAGTTGTAAACATGTTTGTAAAAAGATGCACACACACGCACGCACGTACACGCACGCACGCACACACACACACACACACACACACACACACACACACACACCCAAGCCTGTCAGACCTTGCATATTACTTTACTCTTTTCCAGGGAAGCAGCAGCAGTGTGGAGAGGGCGTTGCATCAAAGTAACGATTGCGCAAAAAAATACATTAAAACACTAAACACTAAAACAAAAAAAAAAAATGGCGAAAACTTTACGCACTAATTTTACTAGCCCTATACTACATGTATTATTATATCATGTGTTTATTTTGTGTTTATTGTTAAGACTAAAACACAATATACTTACTTGTAGCCGGTTCAGACGTCGCCCCGGGCAAACAAGGTCTGTGTCAGGTGCTGGGGATCCAGAGCACTGTGATGACAAAGAGGCTACTGGAACAAGAACAAGATGGAGATGGGCGAGATGCGATGACAAGGCTCTGTTGGAATGCTACTCCAGTAACCCTCGTCAAAGGGGTTACAGGAAGAGGATGAACGGTTATTTGAAACCCACAATCTTACATGGAAGCAACTAGTAGCTCAGCGTTACAACATCCATAGCGGCAGCTGCTATTACAACTTGAGATTGACGAGATACAACACAAATGCTGCGGCAAGAGAGAGCCAGGACAAGTCAGGGGAGCCAACGGCGGGATCCCAACCATTGAGGATGTTGCTGTTTTTATGAAAAACATTTTAAAAACAATTAAAATTGTGTATATGTGAGGATATACGTAGCCTTAGTAATCTATGTACTCAAATATAAGCTAAGCTAAGCCATTGTTGTCTCCCATTGAAGAAATCTATCCTGGACAGTCATGGACAAGCATTAAACAATCAATCCATACACACTGTTCACAGTCCATTCACAAACCATAAGCCCTCAATAGATTTAACACACAAAAAAAGTATTTTCTAAGATTTATATTTGACCTAATATGGTAATGGACATTTATTAGATGAAGAAACTCCAGTCATTGCAACAAGAATGCCTTCAGATAACGTTATGCAAACAATTACAAAAGGATTTTGAAAGAGTTACAGTGCAACTTTTTGTCCTTCTTGTGACAGGAGTAATTATTCTCTTGACAATAACGTTATGAATGTCAAAGCAGCACACACGCTTTACTTCTTTTACTTTCCTGTCCTATCTTGACTTTACATTCTTGACACTAAACTGCAATAAAAATGTAAGTGACACAAAGTAAACTCACTTTGAAATAAATTAAATTTCATATGCCTTTTAAATTGTTATGTCTGACAGTGTCATTGTGCCATTCTAAGAAATAATCTTGAGATTTCATTAAAAATGTCATGTCAACTTGTTCCACGTAACTGCTTTAAGTAATTGCTAACCTACTTGATTTCTTAATATGGACTTGAGGAAGGTGATTGATTTATATGGAATAGTGTTTAATATAGAATACTCAACTTCATTGTTATTTTGAAATTATTTTGTTCCTAGTTAGTCCCCATTTTATTTTTATTTATTTTTAAACAAAACTGGGTAAGGATGACGGTTGCTGCTGATTCAGTCAGTCATGGTCTGTAACCTGTCTCTGTCAGACCTTGACTGACGTTGAGACAAGTTAAAAACAGAATTGAATAAAAATAAAGTTATCCGATTTTGTAACAAGTCATTTCATGCATCAAGTATTTTTCAGGACTCATCACATATGTAGAATGTAAACAGCTTTCCTCCTCAGGTAACACCCACTAAGACTGAACTGTCAAACCTCAGTCTCATGACAATGTTTCAAGAATAGACTCAAGTGTTTCTAGTAAAAATGAAATATAAAGTACATCTGTGTCTGGTCTCTGTAACTGTCACTCATGGTCTCAGATCCACTTATCTTTGTTTAAGGCTGGTTTTAACACTTAATAAAATATTATAATAAAGTTGAGTAATCTTTATTAAACACTATTACATATAAATCAATCAACTTCCTCAAGTCCATATTAAGAAATCAAGTACTTTAGCAATTACTTAAAGCAGTAACGTGGAACAAGTTGATATAACACTTTATTATTATAATTAATATTAATAACTATTATTTCTTAAGGTGCATATGTGCTCTTATCCTTCCTGACTTTCTCCTGACCTGTGACTTTACAAATACACTGAAATTCTGGAGGACATCTGCAGGATTTGGACATTTGGATCTTTGTTTAAGATAGTCTTGAGTTTGTATGAGAATAAAACGCACTAAACAATCTGTCCCCATCACATGCACCAGCGTACTATACTTGATTTTTATCTCACAATCTACTTATCTTAGAATTTCCATAGAATATGTCAGTTAAAGTCATGACCCAATCCATTTGTCAAACGTTAGTGACATATTTACCATTGTCTGTTTTCAGTGGAAACGCTTGCTCAAAATTTCCCTCCCACGTCTTGAACTCAGATATAAGCTGGCATCACTCTGTCCTGAATCACAGCCTCTTTTCTTCAGAGCGACAGAACTGACCAGCATCACCAGGTGAGACTTCAGAACTGATTTTTAATTTGAATTTAACAGGGACAGTGTACAAGAAAACATAATTTACATGTTTTTATATCTTAAAGGAAAAGTATTGTGTTGCAGATGCACTTAGAATAGTCACAGGTACATTATCCGTAAATCATTTTATTTGTAAGATAGAAAACAGGTTGGATCTGTCCGACTTTATTTTTGAACCTCGTGGATAATAGTTGAATATACGTTGTTTTTTAAATGAGAAAAACTTTGTTTCTAGAAACATGAGTAAGACGTCCATCAGCACAGAGCAGGAGCTGCGCAAAGGCGAGTCCCTTGTCAGCTCCAGTGGACAATACACTGCTATTTTCCAGGTAAGGATTTTTATAACTCATGAATGTCACAATCTCACAACAATTAATAACAAATTACAACTGATTACGTTTTCACAAAAGTCAAACTTGTGCCTCGCACTCATTTCATTCAAATGTGTTCAGTTTAAAGACATGTTGTGCGGCTCTCCTTCGACAATTTGCAAAGCCTTATGGTCTCATTGACCTTCTAGTGACCACCGTGGCGCACTACTTTTACCAATGCATTGTGGGAAACTCTGAGTGCACTACATTTCATTCCTTAGACATTTGGACACCACTAAAAAAATGGCGTGATCTCTATACAATGCACTATATAGAGATTAGTGTGTTGATTCAGACACAGCCTTACAGACGGACATATGAGAGATTCCCTCTTGAAGGGAGAGGAAGAATAAAGAGTTGCAGTAATCCAGTCACTTTTGTTTATTAAATGTGACAATAAAACACATTAGCGTGTTTAAAATAATACTTAATATATAATATCACAGAAGTTTGTTGTTTTTTTGTTTTGTTTTTAAACAGAAGTCTATTATCAGTTTTTTAACACGTACGCCAGAGTCACATGACTAATGGCGACAGAAAAACAGCCATGTAGAGTCCAAAAACGTCCTCTATATAGTGCAACCCTACATAGTGATTGAGGGGTTAGAGAGTAGGGCGTGACCCCATTCACCACAAAATGAGTTATTAACCCAACACAATGAGCCCAAAGCTGTTATGTTGAAGTGAAAATCCTGCAAAGTGCCTCTTTAATTATGTCACTTTTGAAGCACACCTGAGGCAAACGTTTTAACCTTGTATTTGTATTAAAAGTGTGTTTGGGGATTTCAGAATTGTATTTTAGAATGTATAGCAAAAATCTAATGTCACAAATATATGCAAAAGCTTATGCTAATATTTTGTAATTCCACAGAAGGACAACAACTTTGTCATCTACAAAAGGTTCGATCCAATTTGGGCGACTGGAACAAATGATATGAACCCATTTCGGATCCTCCTGGAGGGGGACGGGGACCTGGTCATGTACGCTGAAGATGGCTGTCCGATTTGGTGCACTGACACCAAGGCGGACTCCAGAAGGATGCGTCTGACCATGACTGATGAAGGTCACCTGGTTCTTGACAACGACGGAGTTACCATTTGGAGCTCTGAAAACTCTCAAGGCACCTTAAAGAAAAAATAAGTTAACGTCATGTGATGAGCGTCAGAAAACCTTGAATAAATGTGTCTTAAGAGAAGTCCTCTATGTGATAGTGTGTGTGTGAAGATATTGTGCAGGAGTGTCTAATTTAGAAGGGTTTATAGAAAATAGAATTTGGTTAAACATTAAAAATTCCCCAAATTTAATAACAAAGATTAAAATAGTTTTAATTTCAAGTAGTGATGGGAAGTTCAGATCATTTTACTGATTTGGATATTTGAGTCTTCTTTGGCAAACTGAACAAATCTTTTTTCCAAGTCCTTTTGATCATTTTAGCAAAAGTACATTAAAATGTTATTGCTAAATCTACTCATGTTACATTACACCACTATGAATATTGTACTGTCTAGTATGGCACATTTACTGTTTATCATTAAAGACACTCAAGAAAAAAGTATCAACTGCATTTTTTTATCCCATTCAAGTCAGGGAACAACTCTGCTCCTTTGCAAAGTGAGTAAAGATTGAGTTTGTTCCCTACCATTTTGAAGATAATTAATAAAAAAACAAACACGCGGGCTTTTTATAGGTTTAATCAGGACAAATCATACAAGTCATGAAATGCTGACAGCTATAGATTAACTATATTGGATGGAGATGAGGATCAGAAAATGCACAGCAAAACCCCCAGAGTTAAAACATTGTCCTCTTTTAAACTTCTTGTGTTAAAAATCAAGACTGAATTGAAAATTACAAATATAAATACTGATATCTTCTCCTCACAGCTGTTCACTCTTTACATTTGCTCATTAGTTTCTCTCCTTTAACAACATTTACAGAGACTCTGACTGAACTATAAAACTCCTACAGGTCATAACAGTGTCTCAAAAGTTTTTTCTGTTTCTTTCTCGTCTCTGTGAATATCACTCAGTCCTCCAGTGTCCGTAGCACTGATGTAGGAATGTGTGTGACTGTGGAGGTGAGTTTAGTGGTGGTCAGAAAAGGCTGTGAGTGAGCAACTGTGTAGAGTGTAGAGCAACTTCACCAGATTTTGTTTAAACTGAGACAGAGCCACTCTGTGTAGAGTTTGTATTTTCCCCTGTGTCTTCTGTATGTGTGGATCTTTTGGGTGCTCCAGTTACCTCATGAAATGTATATAATAGATCCCAACTAAAGTCTCTCCTTTGAAGAGATCTGCAAACATTTATTTTAAAAATAACTGTCTTTAGTTTCTAACAAAGTCTGCTTTTCTTCTCACCACAAACAGCTCCAAAGCTCACCTGAAAGAAAATCATCCTGTGGCCAAATATTTAGGAAAATACCAGGAAGAACTATGTTTAAAGGTTTGAAGTTGACTTGTTGTAATGCTGGGTTTACACAACAGTCGGTGCTGTTACTCATCATGTTTCTTTTTCCCTTTTAGCTCACTGAAAAGCTTCAGAGCAAAGGAATCACTGACATCCAGCTGAAGTGGACCATTTAGCCATGACTCATTAACAACAAGTTATAGAAACTGACCTAGGATTGACTAAGACATGAGCAGTTTTTATGGTTTCATTAAAAATATCTGGCAATATTTACAGTTGTAATCACAAAATTAGATTTGAGTGTTAGTTTTCAGCTTTCTGTTATCAAAGTGAAAATCTTTTTTTTATATTTGTTTCTATTATATTTGTTTTCTATTTCTATTTATAGTTCTATAAATATTTCCTAAAAGGCAAGGTTTTATAAATTGTACTTCAATTGGGCAATCCTTAATGTATTTCTAAAACCTTATTTTTAATTGATTGACATTTTATAACTAGACTAATTTGAGACTGAATGCAATACAATCTTTCAATAAACGTATCTACTTTCTACAACACATTTCCTCGGTTGATGTTTTGTTTTTGTTACTAAACCATTCATCAGTTTTCTCAGATAGACACTTTCAAAAATGTCTATGATCAGAACTGTGACTGTGTAGGCTTCCAGACTTTATGAGTAAAACATCTATCACTCATTAAAACAGAACAGACACAAAGTAATATAATAACTACCATTGTTAACACTCCTCTGAGGCTGAGTTTTTATCTTGATGCATTGTTTATTTTGCAGCAGGAGTTAAATGAGAGAGCCCCCCCCCCCATGCAACAGGCAGAGGTTGTACAGTTTTGTCACAGAGCGTGACTCGCGAGTGCATCGTGAACAAGTCCAAGTCTAAGACGAAGTTATCAGTTCTTAAGTCCAAGTTGAGTCACAAGTCCATATGTTTAAGACTAAACTAGTGCGAGTGCGAGCCATAAAAAGTCTGAATCGAGTCATTGAGGCCTACTCTCAACTCGAGTCACGAGTCATGAAAATGAGCCTGATAACTCGAGTTCTCATATCTGCTGTTGCAAACTCAGACTCAGTGTTGTGTAGTCTGAACAAGGCGTTAGCAGACCTCTGAAAACAGTTTCTCCCAGCTCTTTTGATACAAGTGTTGGAACCATGACTATGACTGCACAATGCATCTAATATTACTTATGCACACACCTGAACCTTTCTCCTTAAAAGTTTATTTGTGGCTCAGTGCTGCCTCCCTGTGACCAAATCCACACATTACATCAGACAGGTTTTCTTTCTAGTTTCCCAGAGAATATGTATACTGTAGTTAAACTTTGATACCGCTTTAAGAACAAGAACACACATTTCTGGATTTTGTTATTTTGGAACAACCTGCAAATGTATCAATGATTGTTTGAGTGTCAGAAATTTAGGACACTGGTACAATGCTAAATTTCAAAACCTCTGTATAGCCACAGATATTATGCAGTTTCTACAACCTGTATAATGTATCTGTGACTACATACTTTTGTAATGTCTATTGATGGCTATTTAAAAAAAAAACTGTAACCTAATAATAACATGACTTACTTCTTAAATCAAAATTTTCCTCAACTTATACTTTTTTGTCTGCACTATATTACTCTGATTTGTCTTTTTACAGGACAATACTCCAGTGATAAATTCCATGTACAAATTATAACAGTGTTAAATACCAGCTTTAAACAAATATGAGTGATCCAAGACGTGAGTGGCATCCACATGGAGGATAATCTATATTTAACATTTTGAACATGTTCGTATCAGCTCAGCCCAGACTGCCTACACAGAGAAAAGAGTGGACTTGATCGAGAATCAGACCTGTGAGCTGCTATGCAGTACTACAGGGCTGACTACAAAACTGGATGAAACATCAAAGCTACTTAACGAACGCACGGACGCACGCACCTGACACTGAAGAACGGACAAATTACCGAAGATTAAAATGGATAAATTACAATTTCTGTCTCCTTTACCTCTGCCCCTGTCCCTTCTCTCGATTAGAAGTCTGGCCAGCAGCTGGGTCTTATCTTATCTTTGTGGTACTCCCTGTACCCCAACAAGGCCAAAGCCAAGGAACTCTCACACACAGTTTCGTTATACACCCCAAGGCCTCCTACCACTCCTATCACATACCACCTGCCACTTGACATCTGTCTGACTCTCCTCTACTCCCCTTCCCTCGTAAGCCACTGAAAAATTCCATCACGTGACCGCGTGTGCTGTTATCTTGTGACTGTGATGTGTAAAGTATGTCTATGTATGTTGTAACGGCAACTGTTGTTATGTATGTTATGTTTGTAAAATGCTCTATTTCATTTTCCTGAAGACTACAGCGCCTGAATAATGGCTGCACGTGAAGCACTTTGTGACTATGTCTGTGAAAGGTGCTATATAAATAAACTTTCTTCTTCTTCTTCTTCTACAGCACAACTCTGTGAATGTCCTTGAGTGACTCCGACAGAGCCCAGACGTGAACCCAGTTGTACATCTCTGGAAAGATCTGAAAATGGTTGTGCACCGACGCTCACCATCCACCTTGATGGAGCTTGAGAGGTTTTGCAAGGAAGAATGGTAGAAATTGACCAAAAAGAAGTGTGCCAAACCTGTAGCTTTAAACTCTATAAGACTTGAGGCTGTAATTAGTGCCAAAGGAGCTTCAACAAAGTATTGAGCAAAGGCTGTGAATACTACATTTTTTATTTTTTTTTATTTAGTTTTTTTAAATTTACAAAGATTTCAAACACATTCTTTTATGTTGTCATTATTGGTAATTGTTTGTAGAATTTTGAGGCAAATTTCCATTTTGGAATAAAGCTGTAACATGACAAAATGTGGAAAAAGTGAAGCACTGTGAATACTTTCAAGATTTACTGTAAGATAAGATAAGCCATTATTGTCCCATTATTGAAATTTATTTTGGACAATAATGGACAAGCATCAATTCATACACACTGTTCACAGCCCATTTACAAACAAACAATAACCCTCAGTAGATTTAACACACACAAAAAAAGAGTTATAATTGTTATTTGTTATATTCCTAATATAGTAATGGACATTTATTAGATGAAGACACTCACTTTGAAATGCAATGTAGGGTATTTGGCAGTATATAATGCAAATTGATATTAGTTAAATTGATAATTTAAATATCAAAATTTCAGGGCACCATCTTGGATTTCATTCCTGAGAAAACTATTCTATTTTAATAATCTGAAGGAGAATTCTTTGTTTTCGAATATTTGCTTAATATAAACAGAAAAACAACCGTACAACGATGTAATGTTTTATTTGGTTTTATTAAAAGGTTATACACAAGTTATACACACAGTTATGGTAAAATAATGAGCACACTTAATACAGCAATGGATGAACACAGACTAATAAAACAATTATTCATAAAGGATTGTGAAACAAAGGAATTTTGATTATTTAAACTATATTATTAAACTTAACTAAAGGGGACTTTTATAGTGATAGGAGATGACGACTTCCGGGGCCAGAGCTTTTTGGACAGTGTACAGTTTTATAACGGCAAAATCTTATGTGTCACGTGTGACTCGCCCTGTTTGGTCGTTAGTTGGTGCCGGCTAGGTTCTTGTGTCAAAGGTTCAAAAAAATTTTCAAAACGTCCTAGAGAGGGCTTCGATCCGACCGAGATAGCCGCAGCGTGCACGCTTTTCTCCAGAGGGGTTGCAGTGCGCCGGGAGAGAAACAAAGGCGTCCTGGTACTGTCTAATGCCTAATGTCTAATGGGTCTTAGAAGGTGCTTTCCTTCGGTTTAACTGGCTTCTGAGAGAGCTTGGCTTGGTCAAGCTGAATCTTCTTCAGCAGGCAAAAGGTCGTTACAAAATAAAATACAAAAATAACTTCCGTCGCACAGACGTGACGGAGGCACTCTACACGGTTGCTCGAGGAGGAAAATTATAGTTAGTGATAGAAAATATTCACGTTTAGCACGTGGTGCCACGTGGAGAAGAAAAAGCTAAAAGCTAATGCTAAGAGAGAGGACAAAGCAGGTCCGGAAGGAAGAAGCGACGAAGGAGAGAGAGCAAGCTTTGGCTAACAGCCTGTTTTATGCACTTTGTTTTGGGGCGTGTCCCAAAGTTTTTTGTCACAAAAGGGCTTGATTTGGGAATGAAATGCTTACTAAAACCAACCTTCCTTTGGTTCACGATGTCTTAATCTTTGTTTTTTAGCCACTCATAACCACACATCACATTAGTACTATAGGATTATACAGATAATGCATATTTAAGCATTTTGTAAAATACACACATTCATTAAAACATTTTATTAAAACTGCAGCTGTGAAAATAAAGAAAATAAGTATTTTGATCTTAGTCAGGGATCAGCATCCTGTAATGAACAGTATGAACATTAACACGTTAACACAATATCATATTTCCTTTTTAATTAACTAAAACACAATGTCTTTTTATGCGAAGTTAGAGTCATTCGTCAGTTCAGCCACCAGATGGCAGCATGTGACCATTGCAGAAGTCCCAGGGGCTGGCAGATGAAAGGCATTCGTCGCACCTGCGTACACACACACGCGCACACACACGCACATGCACGCACACACGTGCGCACACACACACATCGTACACGTCGCACACACGCATACACACACGCCGTACACACACACACACGCAACACACACATACGCACGCACACACGTACACACACACGTACACACACATACGCACGCACACACTCACGTACACACACGCACACACACATGTACACACGTACACACACTCACGTACACAGACGCACACACACGTACACACACATTACGCACACTCACGTACACACACGCACACACACACGCATGCACACACACACGCATGCGCACACACACGCACACACACGCACACACACACACACGTACACACGCACACACACACACGTACACACACATACGCACGCACACACTTACACACACACGTACACACACTCACGTACACACACGCACACACACATGTACACACACGCACATGTACACACACGCACACACGTACACACACACACTCACGTACACACGTACACGCACACACACTCACTCACGTACACACACGCACACACACATGTACACACACGCACACACGTACACACACACACTCACGTACACAGACGCACACACACACGTACACACACACGTACACACACATACGCACGCACACACACACACGTACACACACGCACACACATACACACACCCACATGTACACAGACGCACACACACACGTACACACGTACACACACGTATGCACATACTGTCTTTTGGTTGGTGCGATACCTGCCTATCTACCTTGCCTCCAGAGCAGAAGTGAAATGTGTGCCCTTATTTGAAAGTTGTGTAAGCCTGAAATAAATAAATAAATAAATAAATAAATAAATAAATAAAGCGGAATTCTCTATGTATTATCATACATGTGTTTATTTATTGTTCATTGTTAAGACTAAAACACAATATACTTACTTTAGGCCGTTTTAGACGTCGCCCCGGCCAAACAAGGTCTGTGTCAGGTGCTGGGGAGACAGAGCACCGTGATGACAAATGGGCTACTGGAACAAGAACAAGATGGAGAGGGTGTGTCATGACCCAAACCATTTCTCATGCAATAGTGACATACGTATTTACCATTGTCTGTTTTCAGTTAAAACACTTTCTAGAAAATCCCCACACACGTCTTGAACTCACATATAAGCTGGCACTTCAGAACAGAATTGTATTTTAGAATGTATAGCAAAACTCTAATAATGTGCAAAAGCTTATGCTAATATTTTGTAATTCCACAGACAACAACTTTGTCATCTTCAAACAATTCAAGGGTCCAACTTGAGCGACTGGAACAAATGATATAAACCCATTTCGGATCATCCTGCAGGGGGACGGGAACCTGGTCATGTACACTAAAGATGGCCATCCGGTTTGGCACAATAACAGCCAGTCGGGCTCTTCCAGGATGCGTCTGACCATGACTGATGAAGGTCACCTGGTTCTTGACAGCAAAGGAGTTGCCACCTGGAGCTCTCAAAACTCTCGTGGCTTCATGGGGTAAATTTAGTTTACGTCATTTGATGAGCGTCAGAAAACCTTGAATAAATGCATTTAAAACCGATGCCTGTGCCTTAATAGAAGTGTTCTATGTGACAGTGTGTGTGACGATATTGTGCAGGAGAGTCTAATTTTGAAGGGTTTATTGAAAATAGAATTTGGTTAAACAATAATAAATTGCCCATAAAATAATTAAAAAAGATTATAGTAGTTAAAAGGGTGTCAGAATATCAAGTAGGGATAGGAATTTTATATAATTTTACTGATTTGGATATTTGAGTCTCGCTCAAAATGGATTTGTTCAAATGAACAAATCCTTTTTAGGACTCATTTTGTTCATTTTAGCATTTATCATTAAATGAAAAGGGGTTACTAAATCTACTACTGTTGTACTGTCTAGTATGGTACATTTACTGTCTATCATTAAAGTCACTCAAGAAAATGCATTTTCATTTATTAATTTAGCTGATGCTAATAAAATTGATTTAAGAAAAAAAAAAAACTGTAAACAAACACCCATGCTTTTTATAATATTAAATCAAGACTGGGGTCAATAGGGTAAAATCATACAAGTCATGAAATGTTGACAGTTATGCACAGCAACACCTCCAGGGTTAAAACATTGGACTCTTTTAAACTTCATTCTGGTGTTAAAAACACTATGAAAGCTACAAATATAAATACGTTTTTTTTCTCATCAAAGGTTTTTACTCTCAACACTTGCTCATTAGCTCCTCTGACAACATTTACAGAGACTCAGTCTGAACTGTAAAACTCCTACAGGTCATTACAGTGTCTCAAATGTTCTTTCTGTCCCTTTCTTGTCTCTGTCAATGTCACTCAGTCCTCCATTGTTCATAGCACTGGTGTATGAATGTTTGTGACTGTTTCAAGGTGAAGACGCGTCATCTCTAATTCCAAGAGACTTTATCATTCTGTTGGAATGCTACTAGTCCAGTAAGCCTAGTCCAGGGGTCTCAAACTCAAATTACTTGGGGGCCGCAGAAGGCAGAGTCTGGGTGAGGCTGGGCCGGATCAGGTATTCCACAAAAAAAGCTTTGTTAAATCCTCTCAAACATCATTACTAACAATTCTTTAACTTCAATGGGTTCTTCTGAACCTGAGCTATCCTGAACTTAAATGGAATATTGAAGAACATGAATGAGCTGGCTGAGGGGCCCCATTGGATGTTCACTCCCCTCGATGATATCGTGAGCGTTAATGTCAATGTCAGCGTTAATGTCAGCGTTAATTTGCGGATTTGTTATCATGACGAATCTGCAAATTAACGCCATGGATAGTGGCGATCAAATTGCCATCAACTTTAAAACAAATCAGCCCATTTCAAATGATCCAATGCCTGTAACATTGAATTGAATTTGTCCAGCTCAAGGTCAAAAAAGCTCATTTCAAACACAGTAAGAAGCAGTCATTTTATGACGGCTATGTGATGTTACACGCGCTCCTCCATAGTTGTGAAATGTTCCCCCCCCACGTGCCATTCATATAAAACTCGCAGGGCGCACTAACATTAAACTTTCATACCGTCCTGCGGGCCACAAAATATTGTCTTGCGGGCCGCAGTTGGCCCCCGGGCCGCGAGTTTGAGACCCCTGGCCTAGTCAGAGGGGTTACATGAAGAGGATGTGGGATGAACGGTTACTTTGAAACCCACAATCCAGGCTTACATGGAAGCAACTAGTAGCTCAGCATTCCAACATCCACAAGCGGCAACTGCTATCACAACTTGAGATTGACGAGATACAACACAAATGCTACGGCAAGAGCGAGTAGGGATGGGTATTGTTAAGGTTTTAACAGTATTACTACTCTTACCGATACTGCTTAAAGGTCCGGTACTTTAACGGTATTCTTATTGGTACTTTATATATATATATATATATATATATATATATATATATATATATAGTAAACTAACTTGAAGTGCTGTGCATTTAAGTTAACCAAATAAATGTTTACATTTACATACTGATTTTTTTTGGAATTTTAAAAACAAGTAGAAAAAATTCTGATTTCATTTTCTCATTTCTCCTAAAAGTAATCAACAGAATTTCTACACAAGGTTAACAAACCAGGGAGACTTTACATTTATTTTAAATGATGTGAACAACATTGATTCAACATGATTTTAGAATACATACCAGACTTTAGCATACATACCAGACGTAGATGGGGCAACAACGAGCTAGCTAGGCAGTCGAAAACTTTGCATTTCTCTGTCTGCACATAATGCACTTTTGAAAGGTGCTTAGACAGATTGCTTGTGTTTCCGCCCTTACATGCAAACATTTTGTTGCACTTATGACAACAAGCGTTGTCTGCATTAACTCTAGAGAAGTGTAACTACACTTTGGAACGTTTTGCTCTCTTCGCCATCGTCACTCTTTGTATTAAGCGGGAGTTTTTGTACTGTTATGTGTGTGCGTACGCCGCACTCGTTCTTGTTGTGTTGTGTGTGACTGACAGACAGCCTCCGCGGCTATCTCGCAGATCTCTCAGACAAACGTCTTAATATGATCCACAGAAATGTTTGGTGAGATAAAATGTGCACGATAACATTATTAAGCAAAAATACATTGTACATTCATTTTTTCCCCTCCAGTACCGAAAGCAGAACCGATAGCGTCAGATCTTACTGATACTACGGTCTTTCATAATTTAGCCCCAGGGTCAGTTTAATACCGGGTTTCAGTATCCATCCCGAAGAGCGAGCCAGGACAAGTCAGAGCCAACATGGATGGTTACAAGTACCTTGGAATACTACAGGCAAATAGCAACCTCAAAGAGGTAAGTGCCAAATACCTCCAACAAGTAAAGCAAGTTCTAAGAAGTCAGCTCAATTGGCCCCAGGCAATAAACAGCCACGTGATCAGATACCCTGCAAGATTAATAATGTGGCCAAAAGAAGAGATACAGACCACAGACATGTCTCTACTGCGTGACTTGAAAAGCGCTATATATTTTAATCCAATCCATTATTTTAAGATAAGCTAAGCATTTTTCATTTTGCAACAGTAGTAGAGCATCACACACAAGAAGCCAACCAGACCAGAACAAATAAATAATTAAAAACTATTCTAATACAAGATAATCTAAAATAGACTATATACTTTATATAAAATTAAGCTAGTAATTATTATAACAGTAATTATTAATGTTGGAAGTATGCTGTATAAATTATTCAATAAGTTACATGAAATACTGCTTCAATGTGCGAGTTAAAATAAAGTGTTACCAAGTAATTTGTATAACCATTGTTGAACAGACATTCTGGACTAAAGCTGTACAAAATATTAAACTCTTTAACAAACATTTAAATACCTGTATGTGACACAGTAGACTGAGCTTTAAGAATGTGAATAACTTCAGGTCAGTTCCTCACTGTACATTTAAAACAAATGTGAGAAGAGAAAAAAAGGTTAACGTAAAAGCATCTGGAATCAAACTGCGCTTTAACTTTAACCTTTTTTTCACGATGACCTTGATAATTGAGAACCCAGACATGAGAAAAGAAGGTTTCTACATAAGAAATCAGTCCATGTGTGAGACTGTTCACCTGTGTCATGGTGAACCCATTTAACTTCATAACTGTAACCAGAAAATAAAATAGTTCTGCAAAAGGTTTTAATCATATGGCCGTTTCTTCTACACAGATCTAGTCTTTTGAGAACCTGAATACTATCATTTTTGTAATGCCCAAGTGTTCCTGTCTGTTTTTATGTGTTTCTGTGGCAGTGTTACAGCGGCACTAATAGACCTGGCATGCAGTAGCCTATATACTACAGTGTTTTCAGTGGGTTTGTGTGGACACACGTTTTCTAAAATGTTGCTGTTTTATTGAAAACATTTGAACATTGAAACAATTACAATTGTGTATCTGTGAGGATATAGCCTTAGTAATCGATGTACTCAAATATAAGAAAAGTCATTATTGTCTCCAATTGTACAAGTTATCTTGTAAAATCTTGGACAATCATGGGCAAGCATTAATCAATCAATTCATACACACTGTTCACAGTCCATTCACAAACAAAAAACCCTCAGTTGATATGGAAATACACATTTATTAGATGAAGACACTCAATTATACAAAACTGAGTAAAGATGATGGTTGCTGCTGATTCTGTCAGTCATGGTCTCTAACCTGTCTCTGTCAGACCATGACTGACGTTGACAGAGACAGGTTGAGAACAGGCTTGAACAGTTTAACAAAGAAAAAAAAGATGTCATATCTGATGTCGAGACAAGTCGTTTAAAGCATCAAGTCATTTTCAAGTTTCATCACGTGTTTATTCTAAAAGCTTTTTTCTCAGGTAACATCCACTAAAACTGAACTGGTAAACTTCAGTCTCATGACAATGTCTCAAGAATAGACTCAAGAGTTTCCAGTAAAAATGACAGAAATATAAAGTACATCGCTGTCGGGTTTCTCTGACTGTCACTTTCAGCTCTGTTTAAGGCTCGTTTCTAACACTTAAAACACAGCTTGATTGAATTAAAAATAACATCATTAATTTGTAATTTATATTGAACACTATTACATATAAATCAATCCACTTCCTCAAGTTTATATAAGAAATCAAGTAGTTTAACAATTACTTAAAGCAGTTACATGGAACAAGTGGACATAAAATATTATTTAAAACTCAAGTTTATTTCTTAGATTGCAAATGTTCTCTGATCTTTCCTGACTTTCTCCTGACCTGTGACTTTACAAATACACTGAAATTCTGGAGGACATGCGCAGGATTTGGACATTTGGATGTTTCTTCAAGATAGTCTTGAACAAGAATGTGTGTGAGTGTAGAGGTGTGTTTGGTGGTGGTAGGAGAAGGTTGAGCGCCGTGTGTATGGCAGCCCCCATCTCTGTCTGCCCCAGGTGTGAATGTGTGTGAATGGGGTGAGTGGAAGCACAATGTAAAGTGCTTTGGGTGCCCGAGAAGGGTGCAAAAAAGCGCTATATAAATGCATGCCATTTACCATTTACCATTAGTCTTAGATAGAGCACTAAACAATCTGTCCCCATCAAATGCACCAGCGTACTATACTTGATTTTTATCACGCAATCTCCTTATCATAGAATTTGTCAGTTAAAGTCATGACCCAACCCATTTGTCATACATTAGTGACATATTTACCATTGTCTTTTTTCAGTGGAAATAGTTTCTCAAAATTTCCCTCCCACGTCTTGAACTCAGATATAAGCTGGCATCACTTTGTCCTGAATCACAGCCTCTTTTCTTCAGAGCGACAGAACTGACCAGCATCACCAGGTGAGACTTCAGAACTGATTTTTAATTTGAATTTAACAGGGACAGTGTACAAGAAAACATAATTTACATTTTTTTATATCTTAAAGGAAAGGTATTGTGTTGCAGATGCACTGAGAGTAGTCACAGGTACATTATCTGTAAATCATAATATTTGTAAGATAGAAAACAGGTCGGATCTGTCCTACTTTATTTTAGGACCTCATGGATACTAGTTGAATATACATTGTTTTTTTTAAATGAGAAAAACTTTGTTTCTAGAAACATGAGTAAGACGTTCATCAGCACAGAGCAGGAGCTGCGCAAAGGCGAGTCCCTTGTCAGCACCAGTGGAGAATACACTGCTATTTTCCAGGTAAGGATTTTTATAACTCATGAATGTCACAATCTCACAACAATTAATAACAAATTAGAACTGATTATGTTTCCACAAAAAATCAAACGTGTGTCTCGCACTCATTTCATTTTAGTTTAAAGACATGTCACGGTTGTGCGGCTCTCCTCCAACAATTTGCAAAGCATTATGGTCTTGTTGACCATCTAGTGGGCGGCAGTGGCTCAGTGGTAGAGCGGTCGTCCTTCAACCGCAAGGTAGGAGGTTCGATTCCCGTTCTCCCCACAGTTCATACTGTTGTTGTGTCCTTGGGCAAGACACTCAACCCACCTTGACTTGCATGAATGTGTAAGAATGTGAATGTATGTGGTGATCATCGGAGAGTTCGTAGGCGCGGAATGGCTGCCACGTCTCTGTCAGTCTTCCCCAGGGCAGCTGTGGTTACAGATGTAGCTTACTACCACCAGTGTGTGACTGTGGAGTGAATGAATAACTGATATGTAAAGCGTCTTTGTGTCCCCAGAATAGCGCTATATAAAATTGATGTAATAATAATAATGATAATAATAGTGACCACTGTGGCTTACTACTTTTACTAATGCATTGTGGGAAACTTTGAGTGCACTACATTTCAGTCCTTAGACATTTGGACACCACTAAAAATGTTGTAATCTCTGTATAGTGCACTGTATATTGATTAGTTGATTAGTGATTCAGACACAGCCTTACAGACGGACATATGAGAGATTCCCTCTTGAATCATAAAAGAATTTCAATAATACAGTCAGTTTTGTTTATTGAACTTGAGTTGTTAAATAAAACACTTAAGTGTATTTAATTTAATAATTTAACACAAAAATATTTTTTTTTTATTTTTTTTTTAAAACAGAAGTTTAACATCAGTTTTTTTAACACTTACACCAGAGTCACGTGACTAATGGCGACAGAAAAACAGCCATTTACATTTACTGTAGGCAAGGTGGATTAAGTCTCTTGCCCAAGGACACAACAACAGTATGAACTGTGGGGAGAGTGGGAATCGAACCACCTACCTTCCGGTTGAAGGATGACCGCTCTGCCACTGAGCCACTGCCGCCCCATATAGAGTCCGACTAGGGAGAGCCAGAAGTGTTTGGGACAGACCTCATCCACCACAAAATGAGTTATTAACCCAACACAATGAGCCCAAAGCTGTTATGTTGAAGTGAAAATCCTGCATAGTGCCTCTTTAATTATGTCACTTTTGAAGCACACCTGAGGCAAAAGTTTTAACCTTGTATTTGTATTAAAAGTGTGTTTGGGGATTTCAGAATTGTATTTTAGAATGTATAGCAAAATTCTAATGTCACAAATTTATGCAAAAGCTTATGCTAATATTTTGTAACTCCACAGTTAGACAACAACTTTGTCATCTACAAAAAGGGTGGTATTCCAACTTGGGCGACTGCAACAAATGATATGAACCCATTTCGAATCCTCCTGCAAGGGGACGGGAACCTGGTCATGTACACTAAACAGGACCATCCGGTTTGGCACACTGGCACCCAGTCGGGCTCCAACAGGATGCGTCTGACCATGACTAATGAAGGTCACCTGGTTCTTGACAGCAACGGAGTTACCACCTGGAGTTCTCAAAACTCTCGTGGCATCAGAGGGAAAAATTAGTTTACGTCATTTGCTGAGCGTCAGAAAACCTTGAATAAATGCACTTAAAACCAATGCCTGTGCCTTAATAGAAGTGTTCTATGTGACAGTGTGTGTGACGATATTGTGCAGGAGAGTCTAATTTTGAAGGGTTTATTGAAAATTGAATTTGATTGTACAATAACAATTTCCCATAAATAGTAAAAAAGATTAAGATAGTTAAAAATGTGTCAGAATGTCAAGTAGTGATGGAAAGTTCAGATCATTTTACTGATTTGGATGTTTGAGTCTTGTTTGGCAAAATGAACAAATCTTTTTTCCAAGTCCTTTTGATCATTTTAGCAAAAGTACATTAAAATGTTATTACAAATCTATTACTTATGTTACATTGCACCAGTATGAATATTGTACTGTCTAGTATGGTACATTTACTGTAACCTGTTCATCATTAAAGTCACTCAAAAAATAGTATCGACTGCATTTTGTATCCCATTCATTTCAGGGAACAACCCTGCTCCTTTGCAAAGTGAGTTTGTTCCCTACCATTTTGAATAAAATGAATAAAAAAAAATAAACACAGGCTTTTTATAGGTTTAATCAGGACAGGGGTCAACAAGGTCAAATCATACAAGTCATTAAATGCTGACAGCCATAGATTAACCATATTAGATGGATGTTGTGAAGATCAAACAATGCAAAACCACGGGAGTTAAAACATTGAAATCCTTCAAACCTTTGTCTGGTGTTAAATTTTAAGACTACGAAAAATACAAATATAAATACGATTTTCTTGCTGTTCACTGTCAACACGTGCTCATTAGTTTTTCTCCTAAGAAAACTCCTACAGGTCATTATAGTGTCTCAAAAGTTTTTTCTGTCCCTTTCTCGTCTCTGTGAATGTCACTCAGTCCTCCATTGTTCATAGCACTGGTGTATGAATGTTTGTGACTGTGGAGGTGAGTTTAGTGGTGGTCAGAGAAGGCTGTGAGTGCTGTGTGTATGGCAGCCCCCCTCTCTGTCTGCCCCAAATCTGAATGTGTGTGAATGGGGTGAATGGAAGCATGATATAAAGTGCTTTGGGTGCCCAAGAAGAGTACAAAAGAGCACTATACAAATGTACATCCACCGAGAGAAGATATTTATTTTTGTATAGCCCAAAATCACAACAACAGCCTCCTCAAAGGGCTTAACAGACTGCACTAGACAACATCCCCTGTCCTTAGACCCTCCATCAGTGTAAGGAAAAACTCCAAAGAAATCCAACCGTGAAAAAAGATAAACCACAGTGAAAACCACAAAAGGAGGGATCCACTCCCAGGACGGACAGGGATGTGTCCAGGACAGTTGAAAACAACATACACAACACAACTCACAGAATATCTTTACAAAAAAAAAACATCTAAATTGGCAGTGTCTGCTGGTTTCTTGACATGAAACAGTGAAATAACCATGACTTTATGTGTTGTTGAAAAAGTGTATTATTGTGGAATAAAGTTGAGAGAAAACAACAGTTGTATGTTGGTGATTTATTTAAGTAAAAAGTAAAAAAGAGTTCAGAGTCATCTTTTGCAAAAGGAGGAGTGGACATACAAGTCTGAGTTACAAAAATAACCCCAAAAATATGTAGACAGGCTTAGAATTTATACTGAAATCACAGCAGATAAAAAAAGAGGAGAAAAAGAAACACTGGCTCACAGAGAGTGAGCCGTCTAACATGAATCAGCATTTTACTGTTTTTCCCAGAAAACAGAGTTATTTCTGTACGTGATTATTGTGGTTGTTTGAGAACAGTATCCACAGATTGTTCTGCACGTATCATTCTGCTGCGGTCAAGGACAGCAAAAATAACTAACAAACCAGTATGTTAAGAGAAATAGGTGATTTTTCCATTACATTCCCCTCCTTTTGATCAAACACAATTGATCAACTAAAATCAATTAAAATTCAATTAGGTTACAAAACATACATCAAACAAAAATTTTGCTTTGTGAGTTGTACTACGGTTGTGGTGCCGAAAAACCCAGCCGAGGGTTGACTGAATCAAGCAGAAACATTTCATACTATCAGTAGCTGACGTAACACTGGGAAAACACCACAGCCCCTCCCTCACAGGCCGCGCAACTCACTAAGATTAAACATAAACATCAGTGATTACAATATCTATAAAACAAATCACTTCATAAAACTGAAAAACCTTCAACCTGCAAGTCCATTAAGACTTTACCTCAAAGAAAGCCTTAAGATAATAAAATAAAATGAAGCCATTATTTTCATAAGAATAGCATGTATAAGTATGTAACAATTGTTTAATAAATCTTTATAAATCTTCAAAAATGAATGATTAGAGCTATTTTAAATGCAATAAAGAACCCAAAAAAGAATCTGGTTATCAGTGATGTGAGGAACTGCGAGGACAGATGAGTGTGTGTCAGATTTTGTAGTTACGGTGTTGAAATCGGTGAAAACGGTCAGTTCTATTTCTTCAGGTGGTACTGAGTCTGTCATAAACTTAATTGTTGACGGGACCAGCTCTTGGCACTCGTCTCAACGTTGAACTGTGTTAGCCAGGAGAGGAGGTGAGAAAAAATCTCACCCCAGTCTTCCAACGTAGGAGCTTGTTCTTGGGACAAGCCTCTTACTTTTGTTCTCATTTACTGTGTCCCCTCTTTGACAGTGGGGGAGCAGTTGGCGAGCTGGTCAGGTGGAGGAATTTTCTTACAATGTTGTGCATGGATCCAGGGAGCTCTTGTGAGCAGGATCTGATAAGGGCCACACCAGGGTTTGTCTCTCCAGCTGCGCTTCCTCAGGTTTCTCACCAGGATGTAGTCGCCAGGCTGGAGTTTATGGAACTGGGGGGTGGCTGGTTTGGGCAGGGAATCAAGCACCTGAGATCTAATATCAGAGAGAACATTAGAGAGTGAGAGTGATACTATAAGGTTCTGGGTCTGGCAGACTATTATCGGCCAGTGCTGCAGGTTTAGATGGGGGTCCAAACCCAATTCCAGGAGGCAGTCCAAACACTATCTCAAAGGGTGAAAGGTTATTTTGCGCGCACACTCTCAGGTACATCCGCAGGTACATCAAAGCAATAGACAGACATTTTACCCATGTTTTACCTGTTGATTCAGATATTTTTGCCAATTTGTGTTTCAGGGTGCCATTTTCTCTCTCTACAGCTCCTCCAGAAGCTGGATGGTAAGAGCAATGAGTTTTTCAGGTCAAATTTTAGGTGTTCACTCTTCTGTTCACAGAATTTTTATTTAAAACTAATGTTTACATCTTAGAATGTAGTTCAGTCCAAAACAGAAAACTATCCATTTAGCCCAGTCTTCTGCAAAATACTTTTGGTCCACCTCAAGTTTACAAGTGACAAACTGTGGACAAAACAACAAAAAAACAAGAAACACACTGATGGTGCTGTCGGCCTAAATGTACCTCCACGTTTGCCCACTGCTCGTTTTGTTTTGTATTTTTTAGCTCTTTAAAAGCTTTTGTTTCCAATTAATCACGCTCTTCCTTGTTGGCCTTGATTAGACGTCTACAGTTTGCTTTGGGTTCATGTTTAAATTGAAATGTACCAGATTTCAGGTTTGGTGGCACTGGTTCATTACCTCATGAAATGTATATATTGGCAGCATTCACACTTATCCAAGTCTCTCCTTTGTAGAGCAACTGCACCAGAGTTTGTTTAAACTGGGACAGAGCCGCTCTGTGTAGAGTTTGTATTTTCCCCTGTGTCTTCTGTATGTGTGGATCTTTTGGGTGCTCCAGTTACCTCATGAAATGTATGTATTAGTTACTCATCATGTTTCTTTTTTCCTTTTAGTTCACTGAAAAGCTTCAAAGCTTCTCTCCTCTGTCCCTTTTTTGTCTCTGTGAATGTCACTCAGTCCTCCAGTGTCCGTAGCACTGGTGTATGAATGGGAGCATAAAGCACTTTGGGTGATCAAGAAAGGCAAAAATTATCACTATATACTGTAAATGCACACCATTTACCATTACTCAAGACAAGAAATTCTTTTTATATTGAATTACTTTGATTTTTTAGATGCTCTGTAGCACTTTGAGATTGTCCAAATGTAAAGTGCATTACAAATAAAATTTATTATTATTATTATTATTATTATTATTATTATAGTTCTGTATAGCCCAATATCACAACAACTGCCTCAGAAGGCTTAACAGACTACACTAGAACAACATCCCCTGACCTTAGACCCTCCATTAGGGTAACAAATAACTCCAACTAGGAAAAAATAGAAAGTTTAGGGAGAACCAAGGAAGGAGGGATCCACTCCCAGGACAGACAGGTCGTGAAGTAATGTTTCCAGGACAGTTGAAAACAACATACAAATATCCAGAATATCATTATATTGGCAGTGTCCAGTGTCCACTCTGTGTGTGTGTGTGTAATGGTGGGTGGGACAGAAGCCAACATCAAGGAAGATGACAAATGGGTTGGGGGTCCTCATACTGGAGCAGAGTCTAGGGGGAGGGGGGTACACATCAACTCAGCAGGTCAGAGGTTTGCGTCTACGCTAGGAGGAAATACAAAAGAAAAAGTGCTAAATACTACTGCAACAATAGGCAGGTGCAATAATAATATGAGAGGTTGAGTGTGTACCTATAGCTACAACCAGTGTAAATGTATACCTATGATCAGTCAGTCTCCATACGTTTAGTGAAATAAGTATTTTGAGTTTTGAGTTTTCTTTTGAAACAGAGTCAACAAGGATTTTATACGTTAACAGGAGAACTTTGAAATCAGCTCTAACAGGAAGCTAGTGTAATAAAGCCAGGACCAGAGTAATGTGAATGAACTTCCTGGTCCTAGTTAAAAGTCTGACAGCTGTATTTTGGACCATTTGTAGTCTGTGAGTACATTTCCTCTGCAGTCCAGAGAATAACTATACATATATCTATACATCCAGAGAGAACTCGGAGACGACGTACAATTAAAAAAGAACGGTCAGGTTTAATTCTTGACAGAATGAAGAGAAGTACAACATGTCACAATGGAACAGGATGAGGTTTGCTTAGAAAAGTAAACAATTTATGAGATTTCATATCATGCAGTGAAGGCTGTAGTAAGGGATATCTTTCACACACTCCCCAGGACAAGTTCCCAGGTGCAGAAAGGAGTCCGTGGCAAGTTATGTCTATGTCTAGTCATGTCTATGTTTATGTTTGGATTAGCATGAAGTACATTAGATATGATCAGATTTGACATGACCTGAAGAGAACTAGAATTACCCAGTAATTATAAACCATAGGAAATTAAAATGATTATAACACAAAGCTATGAATAAGAATTTCAGCATCAGCTAAAGAGAGGCAGGAGCGAACTTTTGAGATTTTCCTCAAGTGAAAAAAGCCCAGTTTAGTGACCTCACTAATGTGCTGCTGCAGAGATAGTCTGGAGTCAAAAATGACACAGAGGTTCCTCACTGTGTTGCCGTGCTCCAACACACAGTTGTTGATCGAGACAGTAAGATTGTTTAGACGGAGGAAGTTTTGAGACAACCATGTTTTAATTGAAACAAGGCAGGCCTCTAGACGCGTGATGTCAATAGTATTATTTTGCTTTTATTGGTAGATACAGCTGTGTATCCTCGGCACAGTAGAAGTTTGTACATTGTACACAAGTCATAAGTTCTGATTTGTCCCAATGGTGTAACATACAGAGAAAATAGTATGGGACCAAGCAAAGAGCCTTGTGGCACACCGAATTTCACTCGTGCTGTGGAGGAGAAGAATTTCTTAAAACAGACAAAATGAGACCTATCACACAGCTAGGATATTAACCAAGCAAGAGCAGAGCCAGAGATACCAAACACATTCTTTAGTCTGTTGATTAGCACTGCATGATCAATCGTATCAAATGCAGCGCTGAGATCTAGCAATAACAGTAGAGCCGATGAGTCCTCGTCAATCTGAAGGAGGAGATCATTAATCACGTTAACTAAAGCTGTTTCAGTGGAATAAGAGGCCCTAAATGTAGACTGAAATGGCTCGAGGAAATTCTTTTTCAATAGATAAAGAGTATGTTGTTTAAAGAAGACTTTTTCAAGGACTTTGGATAGGAAAGGTAAATTTGAGACAGGACAGAAATTCTACTTGTGTCGTTTGTTGTTGTGATTGTGAACAATAAAAGACTCTATGGCTCAGCCGGACTAAAGAGGAAAAGGACAAACCAACGCTCTAAGAATTAATCTTGAGATTTAATTTAAAATGTTATGTCAGAAGACATTAAGACTGACTCTAGACTGAAATGATGGCCTGAGTGGATGTAGAGAAAAAAAAAAAATGTGGATTTAGAGACAGCACAATGCTTCTAGTATTACTAATGCACACACCTGAACCTTTCTCCTCAGCAGTTTGTTTGTGGCTCAGTGCTGCCTCCTGTGACCAAATCCACACATTACAGAAGGCAGGTTTTCTTTGAAGTTTCCCAGAGAACATGTATATTTAAACTTTGATATCACTTTAAGAACAAGAACACACATTTCTGGATTTTTGGAACAACCTGCAAATGTATCAATGATGGTTTAAGTATCAGAAATTTAGTACAAAATATATTTTTGTATTTTTTTGTTTATCCATGGCTATGTAAAAAATGTAAGCTAATAATAACATGACTTAACTCTTGTTTCATTTATACTTTTTGTCTGCACTATATATTACTCTGATTTGTCTTTTTTTCTGGACAAACCTCCAGTGATAAATTCCATATACAAATTATCACTGTTAAATACCAGCTTTAAACAAATATAAGTGGATCAGAGAAGTGAGTGGCATCCACATGGAGGATAATTAATATTTATATTATATATTTATATTATATTTTGAACATGTAAAAACAATGTGTTCCTTTGAGTCATTGTCAGACCATATCTGATGTTGACAGAGAAGTGCTAGAGACTGTCCTTGAACATGGTTGCAAGGATAAAAAAAAAAAGAACAAAGTAAGCTACTGCTTTGTTTGACGACTTCAAACATGACTGGTTCAAACACCTACTTCATCTGTCTATGAGAATGTTTTCAAAACCTGGAGAAGAATTATTTTCTTGTATAAAATCTAATCAAAACACACCATTCAGAATGTTCTGTCCACATGCACCATGTCACAAGCAGTAAACCATGTATTTAGGTGTCACCTTATTAAGGTGCCTGTGAGATTAAATTAGATCAGACTGTAATGATCCCACAATGGGGAAATGTATGTGACAGCTATATGTGCTATATTATTTTCACATATAGTGCAGAAATAGTATTAAAAAGCATCCTGGAGTAAAATAAACATGCAGCCTTTGGAGTAAATGAGACTCAAACCCACATCCACTGTGTGCCAGGCAAACATTAAGATGTGGCTTCTTGTAATTGTTGTCTATTGTGGACGTTGTTATAGATTAAACAATGCAATTAGCAAGTTTTTATTAAATATACAGCAATGTCTTTTAAAAGTCTCAGACAATGCAGTAAAATAAAACATTAACATTATTAGTTTTTACTTCTCATGATGATTGCACATCACTGGTGCAACTGATGTAACAGGCACCAAAACTAACCATTACGTCACTCATGAACTCTCAATACTCCGACGCTACCCATGAATTTCTTGGGATTCAATAAATTGCGCTTAATCTCAAACCACTTCATCGGTGATCACTCACCGTAAACAACACATGCCTCAATACGACCTTCACTAAATACTTCCTGGATTACTCAAGACATGCTTCGAAGCCTCAACACAGTACGTCCCATTACTATAGGCTACTGTGATGCAATGTCTTAAAGTAAATGCTTTCGTACAACCTCTAAAACAAATTCAAATTGCAAAGGACAGGGTTGAAACAATCAGTTTTCTTCCTCCTCAGGGCCCTTTAAATGATGGGAGTGAGTGCATTGACAACACCTGTGTCATGAACAATGTCTTACACCAAGAGCGACATTATCACTATGTAGATCTTAAATTTACCACTGAGGTTTAATTAATACAGTTTTATGATCTGTGTATGATCATTTAAAAAGAAAGGGTAGGAGAGTATTCTCAGTTGAACGTAAACAAAACCGCTTCCTTTTCATCATTTCAAAATGTATTGGATGGAGTATAAAGGAACGCTGAGTGAGCGTTTACCAAAATTACTGGTTAATCTTGTGTTTGTGTGTGATAGTGTGTGGGGGTTATCAGACACAATGAGGCTTATCAGCGCTGGTGGAGTTTCCTCTCGGACAGGAAGTGGGCTTCCTCTGCTTCCTGTTCTCCGGTGTGTGGCCTCAGGAGGCATCCTAAAAGAACAATCAGAGAGTGGAACGGGAATGAAGCAGCTGAGACATTAACCTAAAATAAGACAAACCCAATTCCAATGGAACAACGGGATAAGGCAAAATTTAAAAGTTTAGGGCGAGATGTAACACGAGCAGCATCTGGAGAAAAACAGAAACAAAGCGATGGACTATGAGCCAAAGAAATCCAAGAAGGTACAGTAGTCTTCCATGTTAAAACTCATAGAGTTCCATAGACTTTATACCATCTTTTTTCTTAAAAGGTTATTAGGGAGCCAAATAAATTTAATTGAAAGAAATACACATGGATTGTTTTGTCAGTCTTTGAAAAGCCATTTTCACTTGTCAATAAGGAAAATAAATGAAATGCAAAAAAAAAAAAGCAAAAGATATAATTGATAATATAATGGTAAAACCTGCAAGTAATTAAAATGGGCTTCTGGTTGTTGTTACATCTACTGTGCATTGAGCAGCACCTCCTGTTGATGATGTTAATGATTTGTTTTGATTTTTATGTTTTTCTGCTTTTGTTTCTATTTTATTTCTTTCTGTATGTAGCTTGTAAGAGCTAGGACCTGAAGCAACACTAAGTCTAGCTTCTGTAGTGAGTGTGCCATTACACTCTTAGGATTTTAGAATTTTGTTTAATTAACTTCCCAACACAAAGACAAGAGAAAACACAGCACATATTTTCTGCAACCTGTTAAATGATATCTCTAATATATATATTAAGCACTGGTCCCATCTTCTATAAATATGGCAGACAGAAATAGGACATTAATTGGACTTCGGGCTGTGAAGTGGTTAAAATCTTTAAATACTTTTATACTGTGTGTCACTGCAGAGTCTAATGTATACCACCCTCTGACTGAGCATCCGAGAGGTGGTCTGTGACAAGCCCCCGCTGAGCCTCACTGACAACACTGGCACAAACTGTTAGACAAGGCTGACAAACACATTAAAACTGTATGACATGAAAGAGACACACACAATCTCTGGGTCTTTTGTTTCAACTGAATACCAAGTTCAAAACCTTCAAAAATGCATGCAGACAAACATGTCTGCACAAAATACTGTATGCTGGAAATAGGTGAGACTTGTGTCCTGCAGGGGGTGGTATTATGTCTAACTGCAGAGGTCAACTCTTGGAGAAAGTAGAGCAAAGCCAGATCTATATTTGTTAAGGTCCTGATTCTATATCAAGTGCCTCACCGGGTTATGTAACAGATAATCTAAATGTGCAGGGCAGATTAATCTGTAGGCCAAGCATTACTATTAGAAACTGGATTTGGAAAGGAGGACAAAGATCCCAAATGCAACACAAAGGCTTGAATAACAAGGATTAACACCCCACAATGTTTAGTGGCATTGGAATGTAACCACCATCCCACTCCTTGAACCGCTTGCAGAAAAAAACGCTGTGTCCTGTCAAAACACAGGAGAGACCCAAACACTCAAAATACCTCATATAATAAAACCACAATATAGGAGGCAGTCTTACCAAAGAATGGCAGAGACAAGTACTCAACTTCTTTCCAGTTGTGATTTTACATAACTTTTTATACTGCTATCAACATAAACAAAAAAATAATTTAGATCTTAGATAGCACTGGGTTAGTACTGGCAGTGGACGTGGCTTTAGTCTAGTCATAGATCTTGGTAACCTCAGAGCAGATAACAGAGAAATTTAGACAAATAAGGAAAAAGAACCAGCTTTCAAATTCTGGGCATGCGCGAGCATGTTTGTTGACAGTGTCATCGCGAGAAGCCTGCAGATTTCCAGTAGCCATGGCCTCAACAATTCATGCAACATCTTTACTGTCAGTTTCTCTTGGTCTTGATGTAGGACCACTTTTGAACTTTGCTGGAACTTTTGAGTTTCTGTTAATGGTGATGTGGTTGGATTGTAATTTCAGTTTTAGAGAAGTGCCTAGATAATGTGGTTCAACTGCTGCATGTACAGTCTTGTGGAACTTAAGACGCAAACTCTGCCCTGCTGCACAGTTCCCTGCACAGAGCCAACAAGAGTGCTACTGAAGTAAGCCAATATGAAAAAAGGTGACAAAGGTGCACAGTGCTTAAATGTTTACTTATGTAATTCGAGACTGAACTATAACATTGGATGCTGCTGGTTCATTGATTGCCATTGTTGTTTTGGTCTGCCAACACATAAAAGGTTAAAAGGAAAAAGGAAAACTGAGCTTAGCACATGAACAGAGCGTCCTCAATAGATGCACTCCAATTCAGTTCATTAATGGCCTAATTGAGCATGACTTTGAAGATCTTTAGTGCAGCAAGTACAACAGAAAATAAATGTACAAGGCAACACTTCAATAACATTCTAAATCTGTTAAATAAGTTCATGTTTTATAATACATTTTTTTTGCAAAGCAGATGTTTTCCTATCTGGCAGGAAAGATTCTTTTTATTTTTGCCTTTGCCTTTCTAGGGTTTTGTGTCACCCATTAAGCGCCTGGTTTGGTCCAAATCCAGTCGCAGAGCAGTCGATCGGAGCAGTGTTTACCGTCGCCACTGCACACTGTTCCCCTCTACGCCCCTGACTACCTCATCCACCCAGAGAGACTCATCTTTGACTACGTCGAGAAGGAGGTCAAGGTTGGCCCCATAGTGTTGAGAATACAATTAGAAATATAACCAATGTTTGAAAGATAAAATCTTTTCTGTCAAAAAGTTTCTAGGTCATCTGACTTGGGTCGTGACACTGAACCCCTCGAGCCGAGACGAGCTGCTACAACTTCTGGACACGGCCAGGGTAGGTATTCACATTTGAGCAGCGTTCTCTATTTAGTTAAGGTAAAATTGTGAATTTTGTCAATGTATGTATTTCATAATCCTAATAGGTTAAATAAATGTTTGTATTTTTTAAACATTCCGACCTATTGTATTTCCAGGAATGTTGGTATATTTCTTTGTAAATATTTTTATGTGTAATGGGGATGGGGTCAGTAGCAGCTGAAGGTGCTCCCGTTGAAGACCAGCACAGACCAGGACTGTATTCTGAGTCTGTCGGCCCGATGTCTGCTGCTCACCTGGAGAGACAACGAGAAACTGCTCATGAGAATCCCCACTCATGAGATTGCTGCTGCCTCCTACCTGCGAGATGATGCATTGCACCTGCTGGTCCTCAAGACGGGTGACAGATACACACACATACACCATGTGGACTCATACGAAATATCAAATAAGCCGAATGCAACTTGACAAAATGATTGTGGCTTTCCACTTTGGCTTGATGCTGGTGAAAATTATATGCACATGCTAATTTGTCAAATTTAACACAAGATTGATTTTGCTGTGTCCTCTATTGTTACAATTTGTTTATTATCTTAGATACGTTTTTATTGATTTTTCCAGGTTTGAACGTGGACTCTGTTGTTGCTGGGGACGATAGCCTCGACAGAAAAAAGCCAACAGGAGTCGATGGCCGCCGCCAAACCATGAGTTCCAACACTGACCCTCGTCCCGCAGGGGGCACTATGGAGCGACGCCACACCATCTGCGGAGTGGACTGGAGGTCTTCTCTGTCTCAGAGCAACCACGATAGAAACCTGAATGTGGACCGGGTGGTGACCGTGGAGGAGCGGGGTGGGGGCAGCCTGGAGAGGAAGCAGGTCGGGGGCAGCTGGGAGAGGAGGCAGCCCACTCGAAAACCAGGAGGGAGCTGGGAGAACCGGCGAGCCAGGCCCATGAGTGGGAGCTGGGAGCGACGACTGGGCGGGCGTGGGGGCAGCTGGGAGAGGAGGGTTGGGGCAGGAGTAGGAGGCAGCTGGGAGAGACGCCAAGCCTGCACGGGCAGCTGGGAACGGGGCAAGAGCTACGGCAGTTGGGAGCGAAGGAACCACAACCCTCTGGAGCCCACGCCTGCCCTGACGCCTACTGCAACCTGGTGATTCTGTCTGTGGAGAACAGGGTGGGCCACGTGACTATATCCTTTTACATCATAATATTTGTTTCTTAGTGTAAATAAAGACATTGCCAAAACAATACTGTGTGGTATCATTATTTTTGATCCACACTCTAAGAAATAAACTTAAGTTTTGATTAAAAATGTTATATCACCTTGTTCCACGTACCTGCTTTAAGTAATTGCTTAACTACTTTATTTCTTAATATTGACTTGAGAAAGTTGATTGATTCATATGCAAATGTGTTCAATATAATATAATAATAGATGAAGAAACACCATTAAACAAAACTGAGTAAAGATGATGGTTGCTGCTGATTTTGTCAGTCATGGTCTCTAACCTGTCTCTGTCAGACCATGACTGACATTGACAGAGACAAGTTGGAGAACAGGATTGAACAGTTTAAAAAAGAAAAATGTCTAATGTCAAGACAAGGCAGTCTCCAGTAAAAATGACTGAAATATTAAGTCCATCTCTGTCTGGTCTCTGTGACTGTCACTCATGTCTCAGATCCACTCACTTTCATCTTTGTTTAAGGCTGGTTTCTAACACTTAAAACACAGCTTGATTGAATAAAACTAACATAATGACGTTGAGTAATCTATATTGAACACTGTTACGTATAAACCTATCAAATTCCTTAAGTCCATTTTAAGAAATCCAGTAGTTTAGCAATTACTTAAAGCAGTTACATGGAACAAGTTGACAAACATTTTTAATTAAAACTCAAGTTTATTTCTTAGAGTGCAGATTGGTATTACTGTGTTTTCATTCTTCAGGACGCTGCAGAGGAGTACTGCTCCCTCATCTGTCAAATGTTCCAGATCATCTACGGCCATAGGACCATTGAGTGTGTCGACAGAGCAGGCTTCCACCACACAATGCCAGACCGTTACTGGCTACAAAGGAGTGAGAACTTTAATGTGCCATGTGCATGTTATTATATTCGGCCAAACGTAGTTAAAAGTTTGACCTGTGAATTTGGACATCAGTCTAACACAAAGTCTACACAAACCACACCAATGTTATACTCTACCTACTGTATATATAGTTGGTTCATATTTATTTCTATCTATATTTGCAGGTGACAGCTGTCTGACCGACATGTCTTACAGTTATGACCCAGAGTTCAGCTGCTGCAGCTCATAGTGAGTGACTGTCAAAATCACACAATTATCCAACTGCCACATAATTATATAAAGTACTTTGATAACTTTAGATTACTTCAGTTAAATTTATGTTCTGAAATAAATTTTGTAATAGGTTTATTATTAATTAATTATACAGTCACTTAAATTTTTGCGACTGTCAGACTTTTTTTGTAAACTGACATTTCTGATGATGCGTAGCCATAAGCTTAGAAAATGTTTCATCTTATAATGTGCATACTCAGTAATGTCTAAGTAAATGCAGCAGGAATCTTATTACATTTATACATTTAAATCCTGTAGATTCAAGATAGACTTTATTGGTCCCTAAAGGGAAACTAGTCTTGTGTGGATTTTATTACATGTATACATAAATACACAACAAATATTACAAGCCACACTTACTCTAATAATTTAGCAGACGACAGCATGCACCAGTAGAGGGCATTCGGTGTTCAGTACTGAATCTAAATACACTGACCGTAATCCAACAATGTGCATTCCTCCCCAGTGACGGCTCCCAGGAAGCCTTTGAGCTCTACTACAGTGAGACGTACAGCGAGAGCTCGTCCCTGTCTCTGCAGGACTCCCATCGAAGTCTGGCCTCAGCAAGCGACGGAGACAGCAGCCCTGCTCTGCTGCTCATGCACGAATATATGATCACTGTGAGTGTCTGTCACCATTCATATTAAATCTCAATATCATAAAGAAGACATTTGTTCTATAATACACAATATAATATTATTTAATGTAAAGGAATGGCAATGGATGTTGAGCAGACTACAACACATTTTCAAAGGACTTGAGGGCATTAGACACTAAAATTTGAAAATTTTGTAATATAAAAAAAAAATAAAGACAATTTGGGCCAGTTGCAACCAACTGAAAACATACATGCTGTCAGTCAGTGGGTAAAATACACTGCAAATAGTAAACAATACAATGGGCAACGTATTTGAGTAGAACTGAACTTCAGCACTGGTAAGTGTTTTACCACCGCTGGTGTGTCTTTAGTGTCTATAACTTGCGTACTCTAAGGAATGGATGTGAAATACTGCAGCTACTGTTCTCCATTAGTGCTTTGGTTAATGGCCAAATGTAGGATTACATTCCTGTACTATCTAGATTCTTATTTACTAACTAAAATACAAAGTTTTATTGAGATGAATGTATATGTAATGTATTGTGTTGTATTTTTTAATAGCTGCGTAACAAGCTGAGTCCAGTGGAGCTGCAGCAGTTTGCGGTTTTGCTGAGGGAGTACAGACTGGGTTCCAACATCAACCACTTCTGCTCCGAGCTCCTGCAGCTTTACGGAGAAAACCGCAAGTTCCTCCTCCTGGGTACAAGGCAGACTCACACCCCATGATATTTTGTATGTTAAAAGTGAATGTACTGTATGTTTAAATGCCTGCCATGTGTTTTTTATGTGTTGAAGGAATGCGTCCATTTATCCCAGACAAGGACGTCGGAGTGTTTGAAAGCTTTTTGGAGAGCATCGGGATAAGAGAGGGCGGGATTTTAACAGACAGTTTTGGACGCATCAAACGCAGCATGAGCAACACGTCAGCGTCTGCTATGAGAGGGTACGAACAAAAAAACTCTGACCCAAAGTACTGACCCAAACCCTGTCACACTGAATTAGTATTAATTTAGTTTTCCAATTATGCAATTAGATGGCAGTCCTGCCTCACCACAAAAAGTTCCTGGGTTTGACTCCTGTCTAGCCTGGCCAGCTGCAACTACCTCTTTCCCTATTCTATACAAAGAGGTTAGTCGGGTAGATTAGCTGTTAAGCTATAATCTGGTACAAGTATCTCTATTTCGCCTTAATGTACATTGTATGCTGTCCTAAAAAAATAATAAATTAATTCAATCAATCTTATATTAGAGTGAAAGTTTGAGATTGGGGGCCCTCACAGGATTTTCAGATTTTTAAGGGGGCTGCAGCTCTCTCAACTTTGGGAATTGGCTGTTTTAGACAACTGAAGAAAATAACAGATGTGTCACATTTAGATGAAATAGGTCGAGACGGCTGGAGCAAAAATTACATATTAGGTGTGCTCTTCGGTGTTGGTTAGTAGTTTTGTCTCTTATTGTTAAGAGCTGGTGTTGCTTGTAGTAAAAATGTCATATTAAAAGCTATTTAGTGTTGAACTATTCCTTGTGGTCTTCAGATAGGTCTAGAGCAGTCAAAATGATCTACCCACTAATAAAATGCAAAACATATTTATTTACAAATATATTCAGGATTCTTTATATGTACAATGTTTGTTGATGTACCTTGCAAACCGTAATACTGCACAACACAACATAATTAACTATGTATAATTTTCTGTCATTACCTGAGTTTATTCTGATGACTTGAATCAGCCAGGGATGTATAGTCCGGACAGTAGCTGCTGACAGATGAGGCAAACGAACTTTGAAAACGTCATCGTAAAAAAAGTATTCCTCTCATTCCGTATGAAAGCAATATGTTTTGTCTTAAGTTTAAGAGAAAAAAAACAAGGTTTAAAAATTGAAGGTAAGTCGCTGAAGCGTGTTAGTTTTGCTGCACTTAGCGCCGCGTTGTTTGCGCATGCGCTGTGACCTAAGCATCAGAAAAATTCAGATGTCATCTGACTGACTGCCCTGTATGTCAATCAAGAGATTGGATGGATGATTGGCTGACGTCTATTTTTTTTAATGTCATGCATGATCTACCAATACTACCTTGAGATCGACCGGTAGATCGACGTATTGAGCACCCCTGGTCTAGAGGCTACTGACCAACTGCTTTAATGTGCTGCAGGTATGGCGACTGCGCTGGCATCAGGATCACAAGAGTTCAATCGACAGATGACCGACATCACCCACAACATCCAGGCGCTGGGTTTTCAAGACATACACGGCGACATCGAAGAAGAGGACTACTACCTTTAAAACACTTTATATTCATAATGATCAAGAAGTTATACAGTTACTGACAAAACTGAGTGACTGAAGTCCAACTCTAATTTTGTCATTGTGTAAGCAAAATATATCTGGATTTCTGGAACTAATGTTCAAATGAAACAGTTTATCATAAAAAAAAAGAAATAGAATATTTCTTGAAAGTAACTATTTTTATTCAATAAAATGCTTAAAATTTTTTTTATCAAGACTCTTTAAAGTGTCTACTCCTGTAAAGAACACATTTTATGAAGAATGGTTGGACATAATCTGTATTTTGCATTGTTGTGAACTGTAATCTGCCTGTGGACATCACACAGACAGGCTCAATATGTCTGCTACATATCCTTTTTGCAAAATAAAGCAGAATAAAACTAATAAAAGACATTGTCATGGCAACAAAAGGTTTCATTGGCTGTTTGAAGTTTATCACTGTCAGACAAAAATATAGCGGGCCAGGTGAAGACAGAAAAAAGTCGGTTTAAACTCAAGGCCCACAACCAAACCCAGTCCATAATAAATGTTTCATGGTTCTGAATGTTTATAAATATTTCTTCAAAAATCTGTTAAACATTACAAATTATTTAATTATTTAATTGTCTCAAGAATTAAGATGACAGAAATATAAAAATATGAAAAATTGGGTGTGCAAAATTATTCAGCCCACTTAACTTACTACTTTGTAGCGCCACCTTTTGCTGCGATTAAGGCTGTAAGTCACTTGGGGTATGTCTCTATCAGTTTTGCACATCGAGAGACTGACATGTTTGCCCATTCCTCTTTGCAAAACAGCTCGAGCTCAGTGAGGTTGGATGGAGAGCATTTGTGAACAGCAGTTTTCAGTTCTTTCCACAGATTTTGACTTGGCCATTCTAACACCTGGATATGTTTATTTGTGAACCATTCCATTGTAGGTTTTGCTTCATGTTTTGGATCATTGTCTTGTTGGAACACAAATCTCCGTCCCAGTCTCAGGTCTTTTGCTGACTCCATCAGGTTTTCTTCCAGAATGGTCCTGTATTTGGCTCCATCCATCTTCCCATCAATTTTAACCATCTTCCCTGTCCCTGCTGAAGAAAAGCAGGCCCAAACCATGATGCTGCCACCACCATGTTTGACAGTGGGGATGGTGTGTTCAGGGTGATGAGCTGTGTTGCTTGTTTTATGGATATCTTTAAGAAATGGCTTTCTTCTTGCCACTCTTCCATAAAGGCCAGATTTGTGCAGTATAGACTGATTGTTGTCCTTCGGACAGAGTCTCCCACCTCAGCTGTAGATCTCTGCCGTTCATCCAGAGTGATCATGGGCCTCTTGGCTGCATCTCTGATTAGCTGAAAGTTTAGAGAGGATGGCCAGGTCTTGGTAGATTTGCAGTGGTCTGATACTCCTTCCATTTCAATATTATCGCTTGCACAGTGCTCCTTGGGATGTTTAAAGCTTGGGAAATCTTTTTTGTATCTAAATCCGGCTTTAAACTTCTCCACAACAGTATCTCGGACCTGCCTGGTGTGTTCCTTGTTCTTCATGATGCTCTCTGCGCTTTAAACGGACCTCTGAGACTATCACAGTGCAGGTGCATGTATACAGAGACTTGATTACACACAGGTGGATTCCATTTATCATCATTAGTCATTTAGGTCAACATTGGATCATTCAGAGATCCTCACTGAACTTCTGGAGAGAGTTTGCTGCACTGAAAGTAAAGGGGCTGAATAATTTTGAATGCCCAATTTTTCAGTTTTTTATTTGTTAAAAAAGTTTGAAACATCCAATATTTTTCGTTCCACTTCATGATTGTGTCCCACTTGTTGTTGATTCTTCACAAAAAATTACAGTTTCATATCTTTATGTTTGAAGCCACCTTTTGCCATGTGGCAACAGGAAATGCTTGTTTCTTTATCTAGTACTGTGTTGGTCATATTTATTGCTTGTGCTAATGGAATAATGTGGAAGGATTTACATAATTGCAGAAAAATCATAAAAATGGGTGTTGAAAGTTAAACACTATGAAAGTATGATTATAAATTACATTTAAAGCAAACAGATAGACATGTGTTTCAGTCATTTTTACCAGCAACTGAGAGTGTGCTCTTGAGACACTGTCGAGACTGTTGTGACCTGTTCTTCAGTCTGAGTCTCTGGATGTTTTCAGAGAAGAGCTAAAAAAAATGGCTTAAAGCTGCTGGAATAGTCTCCAGTCGCCCGCAACCCCTAGTGGGACTAAGCGGTCAAAAATAAATAAATGGGATGGCAGTACATTTTTTTATTGTAAAAACCTGAAAATGCAGCTAACACAAGTAAACGATGAGAAAAAAGCCTGTGCTTAGAGCATTTTAGAATAGTTTATGGAACTATTGGAGACAATTTTAAAAATCATCAGAAATTTAATCCATTTCAAAGTGAGTTTACTTTGTATCATTCACATTTATTTAACTTTTTTTTTTTTGCACAGGAAGAACAGGAAGGTCAAAGAAGGTCAAAGAAGTAAAGGGTGTGTGCTGCTTTGACATTTATGACATTATTGTAAAAATAATTATTATGAGAAGCACTAAAATAATGTTGCAATGTATCTATGTCGAAATCCTTTTTGCATAACATTCATAAGGCATTCTTGTTGCAATGACTTGAGTTTTTTTCATCTAATAAATGTCCATTTCCATATTAAGTCAAATATAACTCTTAGAAAAGGCTTGTTCTGTGTGTTAAATCTACTGAGGGCTTTTTGTTTGTGACTGTGAACAGTGTGTAAGAATTATTTTCCATAAAAACAGCAACATTTTAGAAATTGTGTGTCCACACGGGTCCGCACAAACCCACTGAAAACACTGTAGTTTATAGGCTACTGGATGTCAGGTTTGTTAGTGCCGCTGTAGCTCTGCCACAGAAACACATGAAAACAGACACAAACACATGGGGCATTTAAAAATGATTATGATATTGAGGTTCCCAAAACACTAGATCTGTTTGGAAGAAAAGGCCATACAATAAAAACCTTTTGCAGATACACTTTATCTGTCTCTGAGTGGACAAGGCCTCTCTTTATGTATTATGTTTTCTTTATTAGAACTACCTCTGATCAGGCATCGTGTCGTGCTTCAACTATTGTCTGACAAAATAACAGCAGGAGGCAGAAGTTAGACACAATTACAACGCACAGCGCACAACGTCAGCTGGCACAAAACATAAAACTGAAAACACCTGATGTCACTTTTAAGGAACAACTAAAAAGAAAAGTTATATAAACCTTGAATTAGTATTAAAATTGTGTTTGAGACATACTGTATACGCAAACACTTTTTTCAAACAATCAACAATTTTGTTTCTGTGTGTCCTTAGTAATCTATGTACTGAACATATACAGTGTATCCTGAAAGTGTTCAGAGTGCTTTACTTTTGTTACAGCCTTATTCCAAAATGGATTAAATTAGATTTTTGCCTCAAAATTCTACAAACAATACCCCATAATGACAACATGAATGAAGGTTGTTTGAAATCTTTGCAATTTTATTAAAATTATTAAACTAAAAAAGGTGACACTTAAAATTCATGACACTTAAAATTGAGCTCAGGTGCATCCTTTTTCCACTGATCATCCTTGAAATGCTTCTACATTTTGATTGGAGTCCACCTGTGATACATTCAGTTGATTGGACATGATTTTGAAAGACACACACCTGTCTATATAAGACCCCACAGTTAACAGTGCATGTCAGGGACAAAGTGGGTGTGGTTAAAGAGGAAAACTGAGGAGTTCTGCACTTGAGTTTCTCGTGAAGTATGAAAAGTCCTGGCCCAAACTTACGTCCCTGACTAAAGTAAGATAACAAAGTGTGCTACAGGACAACTCTGTGAATGTCCTTGAGTGGTCCAGCCAGAGCCCAGACTTGAACCCAATTGAATGTTTCTGGAAAAATCTGAAAATGGTTGTGCACCGACGCTCACTATCCAACCTGAAGGAGCTTGAGAGGTTCTGCAAAAGAGGAATGGGAGAAAATGCCCAAAGATAAGTGTGCCAAACCTGTAGCTTTAAACTCAAAAAGACATGAGGCTGTAATTAGTGCCAAAGGTGCTTCAACAAAGTATTGAGCAAAAGCTGTGAATACTTCCTACTTTAACATGTGCTTTTTTAGTTTGTTTGATTTTTAATGAATTTGCAAATATTTCAAACAACCTTCTTTCACGTTGTTATTATGGGATATTGTTTGAAGAATTTTGAGGCAAATAATGAATTTAATCTATTTTAGAATAAGGCTGTAAGATAACAAAATGTGGAAAAGTAAAGCGCTATGAAAAATATCTTGTGCAATCATAGACAAGCATTAACCAATCAATTCATACACACTGTCACAGTCCATTCACAAAAAAAAAAGTTAGATTTAACACAAAGTTACATTGACTTAATATGGTAATGGACATTTATTAAATGAAGAAACTCAAATCATTGCAACAAGAATGCCTTCAGATAACGTTATGCAAACAATTACAAAAGGATTTTGAAATAGATACAGTGCTTCTCATGACAGGGTGTAATTATTCTCTTGACAATAATGTCAAATGTCACAAAGCAGCACACACACTTTACTTCTTTGACTGTCTTTAAAATGCCTTTTAAAATTGTCAGACAGTGTCAGAGTGCCTTAAACTATGGCTCTAGTCTAAAATGCATTGCTCGCTCTAAGCACAGGCTTGTGTCAGCTGCAGGACATTTAGGTCTTTTCAATCAAAATAACAGAAATATACTGCCATCCCTTTTGGACAAAGACATTTACATAGATATAGTTAAACTAAAGCAATCATTTTCTTTTTGTGTAGTTTTTTTTTATTATTATATTTAATTTGTGACTATTTCTGTGGCTTAATGTATTTGTATACTGAGTTGCACAACACAGTACTTTTCTTTGTTCATTGGATCTTAGCCAAGTGTGTGTGGGTTGTATTTAATGGATATAACCGGTATTTTTTTAATCGATGGGAAACTTTTCTGTGACCAAGTAAATTATCCTACTCCACCTTCACATGAAACTGACATTTAGAGTTTACCTTAATCAGAGTTCATTTACAGATCATTGCCATCCTGTAATTATTTCTGTTTTGTGTCATGTTTCTTTCCTTTTCTCTATTTTGTAGTATATCTATCGAGAGAGAGTTTTAGGCTAAATTATTATATTTGTTTCAGGGCACTGTCTCTATACGTAGTAGTTGGAGGCAGTCAGAAAGCCATGTGAAAAACACCAAGTAATAACACCACACTTTGGCATTAACCTGGAGCTCACCTGTTTGGGCCCCAGCGATCCGGCTACAGCAGGAAGTATAACTGTTAATAATATGCTGAGTCTCAGGAGGCATCTCTGAAACAGGACTATAGACACTGAACAGAAGTTGTTGTTCCAGAACTGGACTTCAGTAACATCTACAGCTCATGTAAAACTCTGCAGCATGTACCAAGTTAAAGACTTTCTAACACATTACACCAGTTTTTAAATCTCTGCACTGGTTTATAGATATGTCCAACAATAACCTCATTGAAAAAGCTTATCTCATCTTACTTTTATTTGAATGACGTTAGTAATCTGTGTATGTTGTACATGTGTTGGTTTTTCTCACACACACACACACAAGTTGCTGTGACTTGTTTTTGCTGTGACTTGTTTTGTTCATCTAAACTTCTGAGAATTATGAGGCAAGTTTCAACAAAAGCATGGACATAAACACTATGTGGATCATGTTACCTCCGGGGACTTTTTTTCTTCTGTGTGAGCTAAAATAACCAGGACACAGTTAATTATAGTCATTATAGAAGAAAACCTGTTGAGAACCTTTGTGTCAAGAATGCAGTTGGCTTTTTGCCAAATGTGGTTTCAGTGTCAAATGTTGACTAAAAGCAAAAAATATTTATTTCTGGTGCATCGTAATGTCATAGATTTTCATCACAACTGAGGTAAGATGATTAAAAGCTTAACGTTGTTTAAAGTAAAAAAAAAAAAAAAACTATCCACACATAATTGTGTGATAAAAGTGATTTAATTGTATAATTATACCATAGCAATAAACTTTAGGCTTGTGCATTATCTGTGGTATTTAAACAGCTCTTCACCTTCATTAATATGTTTGCTGCACTGTTTTATAACATTGCTGTTTAAACTGATTTTATATTGGTGCCTGGTGCATGTTTGCAATTTTTCTAAGTGTTCTGGATGTTTTATTCTGAATAATGTTCAATAAAAAAGATGGAAATAATTCAAAAGACCATTGAGTCAAATACACTTGGCAGTTTTGTACGCTTTGTATTAGTTTGTATTTATAATTCAAATTCTGGCAAGCATCTGTGCTGTTTAAATAAAATAAATAAAACTAGGTCAAATATTTCATGACCTAAACTGCCAGTGTTGTGAGAAACATAGGACAAGTTTCAACCAATCTATGGCCACAAGCTGTAAACTTCTGCCAAAACCACCAAGAAAGAAGTACTTATTAATAATAAAACCTGTTCAGGAGCTTTATTGAGTATACAGTTGAAAACAGAGCTTGTCAGAGCTGGTCTTTTTCTTCTTTTTTAGAAGAAAGAATGTCACATGTAGTTTGACACAGACTTAAAGTGACATATGCGCATCCTATCTGACTTTATTTTCTTCAAAGTTTGTTCTTTCTCTTTTTTCCTGGGTCACATTTCTAAACCACACGAGTTACTTTTGTACAAAATGTGCTCCTAAATTCATTTTGTTCTTCTTCTTTGCGCACATCTTTTTTAAGTAACTTTAAAATATGGAGTCTCAAAATCCTGAAACAAGTAGAATAACCATGCTTTTATGGTTCAACATATTTTACAATGTAGCAGCTTTAAGTGACAACTGTGTAAAAGAGTAAGTACAACTTAAATATATATATGAAGAGAGATCTTTGAGTAGTAACTGTTCCATGTTGCAGCAGTACTTGCCCATTTTATTTCATTATTGTGTATAGATCCTGACAAGTTATAGTGTTCTGAGCTACATTTACATTTTACATTTAGCAGATGCTTTTATCCAAAGCAACTCACATTAAGCTGTTGGCTGGAACACCACTGAAGGAAAGGTGGGTTAAGTATCTTGCCCAAGGACAAAACAACAGTATGAACTGTAGGGAGAGTGGGAATCGAACCGCCAACCTTTTTGATTATAACGACTGTCACTGGGCCTTCTTGGCAAAAAAAACGCTGCCTATGAACTTGTATGGGCTTTTTATGATATCACTAACAATGCTATTTATTGTTTATTGTCCCCTCCTTTTGTGGGAATACGTCTTACCTGCCAGTTAGGGTCCTGGGAAGATGGGATGTGAGAATGTCTGTGTGGTGTAATATTTTATATGTTATGTGTTTTAAACTATGTAGACCCAGTTAGTTATTCATTTAAACATATTAATATAAAAGACAAAACCTAATGTCAGACACACACACAGGAAGGACCAGATAAAGACGCAGGTGTCTGTCATCGGAGGAGACGGAGCCAGGCGAGGAGTAGCTCAAGGCCAGACAGAAATGACATCAGGCCCAGAGCCTTGCACAATGATATCAGAAAGAGTTATTACTTTACTGATATCAAAACTGTATAAAAGCTTATGTCTACTGTTCAATCTTTAGTAGAGCTGGGTAAAGTCTACTCGGATCGTTTATTGTGTTGGCTGTGAACAATAAAGACTCTAATGGCATTGGATCTGGTGTTGCGTTCATAACTTATTCCATACAATAGTGCCAAAGACCGAGGGGTCAGTTTTGACACTACAGTCTGTCTTGTTTGGATCACTCCTTACGTTTACTTAGACAGCTTAGTCGGACAACGAAGTATAACATCGCGCCCGGCAAAGTAAACTTTCACCAAGCACAACAGAGTTTCTGCTACACTGTGCGTGTTGATCTCTTTCCTCTGTTTTGCTGACTTCATCAGCTGTTTACTTCTGGTCTGTCTTTTATTAGAACATTTTCTCATTAAGAAGTATTTTTTGATGTAAGTTATCCCCTTAGTTATAAAATAATAAACCCTCTTCAAAGATACAAATATAATTTGACTAGGCTAGCTATTTAACAAATAGTATAGGCTATTGCTTATTATCCATATGTGAACTTTAGTTTGTTATATTTATTTATAGTTAGTGCATAGTGCTATAGTGGGGTGCTTGACTGCTGCGAGACAAACCAAAACGTGCTTATACATGTGTACTATGGGTAATTACATGTGAACAGGGAAATGGATCATCCAATCAGAGAGCTCCTTGTGGGTGCAGCAAAGGAGGAGACTTCAAGTAAGTTCCCTCAGCAGCTTACTCAAAGTTCAGATTACATCCTTCTGTGAAACAAAAAACCCAGAGTTAACATACTCTGAGTTTGGACTCAACATGCTTCTTGAAACAGGGCTAAATATGTTTTACCCTGTCTCAGAGGACACCATCACTAACTGTGCAACTGTGCCTTCCAAAAAAAGCACATGAACGGGTTTGTTTGTGTTTGTTTATGGATTGCTGACTTGAGTTGTGAATAACTGACTGAAGTGCCTGCAGTTGCCGAACTGAGAGTGACGTGACCGATGGCCTATATAAGTCCAGTAGTGGGGTTCTTGCTCTACTCGGCACAATTGCTGTTTTGGTCTGAAAAAACAGCACTGCTGTTTTAAAGTCTCTTAATGGTTTAGCACCAGAATATATTTCTGGCTGTTCCTTATGAACCTCCTTGGACTCTGAGAACATCTGGGACAGGCCTTCTGCTCGTGCACTCTAAGAAATAATCTTGATTTAATTAAAATGTTATGTCAACTTGTTCCACGTAACTGCTTTAAGTAATCGTTAAGCTACTTCATTTCTAAATATGAATTGATTGATTTATATGTAATAGTGCTTAATATAAATTACTCAACTTCTTTCTGTTATTTTTAGTTATTTTGTTAGAAACCAGCCTTAAACAAAGATGAGAGGGAGTGGATCTGAAACATGAGTGACAGTCACAGAGACCAGGCACAGATGTACTTTATATTTCAGTCATTTTTACTGGGGACTCAGTCAGAGTCTGCTCGAGACACTTTTGTTTTCAAGGGATTATTTTTAAGCTTGTATGTCATGAATGAACTATTAAGCACAAAGGATTAAAATATCGCCAAAATGGACCAGAAATGTATTGGTTTAATTTCTTTTTAATCTTGATGATAATGGATATTTCGGAAAATTACTCTTGTCGTGTGAATGAAAAATCTGCTTCACAAATACAGTATAGCTTTTTACAGCCTAGCTTTTTGTAACGAACAGTATATTTGTTTATAAATACTGTTTGTATTTATAAAATATGTTATGTTTGTTTGAGTATCATTACTATTTGTCAAAAAAAAACTTTTTTAAAAACTAAAAAAAGTTTATTTGTATTCTACAGGCTCCTCGCCTTCTTCTTTCAGTATACATGTGCGTACAAGAGCTTCCGTCACGATGTAAGGGTCGAAGTTGGTGGATGGGCGGCGGTCTTCGAAGTAACCTTTCTTGTCTTGACCGACCGTGACAAAAAAACTTTTCTAGCTTCAATCCAACAGTTCTTGGACAGTAGTATTTTAAAATTCAGTGTGCTACCTCAAAAACGGTTTCTTAAGCCAGAATAAGACATTTGCTAGCATTTGACTGAAGTCCAGTTTTTGTTTTTGTGTTAGACTAGAAACTCTTGCTACTCTTTTCACACATGTTCTCCCCCATCACATGTAAAAGCATGATGGGTGCAGATTACATCATCTCCTTGCCATTTCTATAAAATATGTCACATGTAGTAATGTATTTACCATTGTCTGTTTTCAGTGGGAACACCTTTCCTCTGACCCCTCCCACTTCTTGAACTCTAATATAAGCTGGCAGCACCTTGTACTGAATCACAGTCTCTTTTCCTCAGAGCGACAGAACTGACCAGCATCACCAGGTGAGACTTCAGAACTGATTTGTAATTTGATTTTGACAGGTACAGCGTACAAGAAAATATACTTTACATTTTTATATCTTAATGTCTTAAAGAAAAGTATTGTGTTGCAGAGGCACATCTTATTTGTAAGATAGAAAATATGTTGGTTCTGTCCTACTTTATTTTTGTACCTCATGGATAATAGTTAAATAAACATTGTTATTTAAAGGAGAAACTTTGTCTCTGTCTTTGTTTCTAGAAACATGAGTAAGACGTCCATCAGCACAGACCAGGAACTGCGCAAAGGCGAGTCCCTTGTCAGCGCCAATGGAGCATACACTGCTATATTCCAGGTAAGGATTTTTATAACGGAATGGTATGTGTTGATTATGGAAAACTCTGGTTTAATAAACTTGCAGAATTACACTTAGAATGTAAATATAACAGCTATTGAACCATTTACCTCTGATCAGGCATCATGTCCATAAATGTCAACCATTATCTGCCGAGATAAGGGCACGGCAGGAGGCAGATGGCAGACACAATTACAACACAGCAGTAACAGCTGGCACACAACATAAAGCTGAAAACACCTGTTGTTAATGACTTCTGAGGCACACCTGAGGCAAATGTTTTGTTAACCTTGTATTAGTATTAAAATGGGGTTTGGGGCTTTCAGAATTGTATTTAAGAAAAAAAATTGCTAAAACTCTAATGTCACAAATGTATGCAAAAGATTATGCTAATATTTTGTCCTTCCACAGACTGACAACAACTTTGTCATCTACAAAACAAATCAAAATCCAACTTGGGCGACTGCAACAAATGCAAAAAACCCATTTCGGATCCTCCTGCAGTCAGATGGAAACCTGGTCATGTACAGTAAAGAGGACAAGCCGGTCTGGCACACTGGCACCCAGTCGGGCTCCCACAGGATGCGTCTGACCATAACTGATGACGGTCACCTGGTTCTTGACAACAACGGAGTTACCACCTGGAGCTCTCAACACTCTAAGGGCATCACTGTTTAAATTCAGATTACATCATGTGATGAGAGTCAGAAACCTTGAATAAATGTCTTTAAAACCAATTTCTGTGTCTTAAGAGAAGTCCTCTATGTGGTAGTGTTTGTGAAGATATTGTGCAGGAAAATCTAATTTTAAAGAGTTCATTAAAAATAAAATTTGGTTAAAAAATTAAAATTGCCCATAAAATAATTAAAATAATCAGAATGTCAAGGCCCCCAAAAGTACAATAAAAATCAGGTCAGGTAAAAAAATGGTCACGTAGAAAAGTTTTCATATTGCTCACCAGTGCGAATAATCTACTCTATAGTATATTATATTTACTTTACCTTGTTCATCATTAAAGTCACTCAAGATAATAGTGTAACAAACCTAGGTTTAATCAAGACAATAGGGTCAAATCATACAATTCATGAAATGCTGACAGCTATAGATTAACTACAGTAGATGGAGATGTAAGGATCAGAAAATGCACAGTAAAAACCTCCAGAGTTAAAACAGAGTTGGACTCTTTTACACTTTGTTCTTGTGTTAAATTTCAAGACTATAAAAATTACAAATATAAACACTGTTATTTTCTCATCAGAGCTGTTCACTCTTAACACTTGCTCATTAGCTCCTCTGACAACATAGTTTTACAGAGACTCTATAAAACTCATACAGGTCATAAGAGTGTCTGGAATGCAGGAATGTGTCCAGGACTTCCTGCAGTTTTTTTTGGAGTTTTTCCTCTGACCCTGATGGAGGGTCTAAGGACAGGAGATGTTGTCTAGTGCAGTCTGTTAAGCCCTTTGAGGAGGCTGTTGTGATATTGGGCTATACAAAATAAATGTCTTATCTTGTCTTAAAAGTTTTTCTCTCCCTTTTTCGTCTCTGTGAATGTCACTTAGTCCTTCAGTGTTCGTAGCACTGGTGTATGAATGTGTGTGACTTTAGTAGTGGTCGGAGAAGGCTGTGAGCACCGTTTGTATGGCAGCCCCCCTCTCTGTCTGCCCCAGGTGTGAATTTGTGTGTGTGTGTGTGAGTGTGTGTGTGTGTGTGTGTGTGTGTGTGTGTGTGTGTGTGAGAATGCACTTGAGATGAACTATGCCTCTTTTGAATTGCTGTCAAAAAAGTGAAAATGAACGTGTAAGTATTTGCATATATGTATGTCCACAAACATAGATTAACCCTTGATTATGTATTTATTTTTTCAGCTAAACCTGTTCACACAAAGTCTCTAACTTGTCTCTGTCGACTTCAGTACTGGTCTGACCCGGACTCAGACGCATTGGCATTCTTTGTCACAAAGATGGAATCGAATATAAGCTGTGTTTCAAAGCCCATTTGGTACAGTTTTACGGAGAGCAGTTGAACACATCAGAATCTGTAGTTTATGCATGACTTGACTAAATGAGCAACCTTCTTTATTAAACAAAAGATGAGGATGATAAGCTCTGGAGGACCTGGACAGATTCACGCGGATGCACCACACCTTATTACGCAATCAGGAACGTTCAGGACTGAGATGAGCTGGGTGCTGCTGAGTGGTTTGTGCGCCTGAGGCATGAGAGGATTCTCACAAAGACTGCAGTTATGTTACAGATGAGGGTTTCCATTATTTTCTCAAGAGACTATTACACCTGGTGAACTCATTGCCACATGGTCTTTTGTGCCAAGATTTTGAATTGAATCGTTCTGCCTCTTTATGTCCCTTGATGAGAAAAAGCCAGTCCTGCTCATAATGCTGGACCTTACTGCAGCATTTGACACCGTGGACGACTCAGTCCTCCTGACACGTCTGGAGCATGAGAGGGGCTACACTCTGGATGATTTTAAGTTTATAACAGGGCCAACACCAAGCCCTTTTCACAAATATATATATATATATATATATATATATATATATATATATATATATATATATATATATATAAGATTAGATTAGATTAGATTAGATTCAACTTTATTGTCATTACACAAGTACAGGTACAAGGCAACGAAATGCAGTTTAGGTCTAACCAGAAGTGCAATAGCAGTAAAGTGCAGGATATATACAATGGTTGCGTACGTGCAGGATATGGAGATGTACAGGATTTACAGGTAATATGTACAATGAATATAAATATACAGATGGTTATTACTATAAAAAGGTGAGTGTGTGCCATAAATATAATTACAGGTGTCTCTTTTCTATAAACAGCATTTACAGTTGAATATGTACTCTAAATGTAATGTGATACACACGCATCGCCGCACACATACACACACTCACTCACATACACACACACATACACACACAACCATACACACATACACACACAATCATACACACATACATGCAGGAATTAAACCGGGAGAGCTGTACACACAGACATTCACATACTCACATACACACACAACCATACACACATACACACACTGACATACACACATACATCCAGGGAATTAGACCGGGAGAGCTATACACACACTCATTCACACACACACACACACATACACACACACTACCATACACACATACTCACAGGGGAATTAAACCGGGAGAGCTATACACACAGACACTCACATACACACATACACACATACGCTCGCATACTCACACACACACTCACACACACAAACACACACACACACACTCACATGCACACATACTCACATGCACACATACTCACATACACACACTCACTCACATACTCACATACACACACTCACTCACATGCACACGTACACATACATACACTCACACACACTCACATACACACACACACACACACACACACACGTGATATACAGATGTCTCTGACTATGAACAGAATTTTACAGGTAGGTGTATACAATTGTATGTTAGCTTAAGGTAAGCAGTAGATTTAAGGTAGTGCAAACAGTGAAATGTAAACAGTTGGTAGCAAAGGTGCAGTAGTGCAAGGGATGGTGGGATGGTGGGGATGAGAGGAGAGTCTGTGAGGGAGTGGGATGGTGGTGGGGGTAGAAGAGTCTATGAGGGTAGTGGGATGGTGGGGGTGAGAGGAGAGTCTGTGAGGGGAGTGGCATGGTGGGGGGTGAGAGAGGAGTCTGTGAGAGGTGTGGGTCAGCGAGGGTTAGAGTTCAGTAAAGACACAGCTCTGGGGAAGAAACTGTTCTTTAGTCTGCTGGTTCTAGTCCGGAGGCTCCTGAAACGCCTGCCGGAGGAGGAGGGAGAACAGTCTGTGGGCTGGGTGGGAGGAGTCCTTAAGGATGCTGCGAGCTCGACGCAGACAGCGTTTCCTCTGGATGTTTTCGATGGCAGGAAGTGGAGTCCCTGTGATGCGTTGGGCAGTTTTCACCACCCGCTGCAATGCCTTGCGCTCGACAGAGCAGCACCCATACCACACTGTGACACAGTTCGTCAGGATGCTTTCTATCGTGCAGCGGTAGAAGTTCACCAGGATGGCCGAGGAGAGCTGGTTCTTCCTCAGTGTCCTCAGGAAGAAGAGGCGCTGGTGAGCCTTCTTGACCAGGCTGGAGGTGTTGGTTGTCCAGGTCATGTCAGCCGAGATGTGGGTCCCCAGGAACTTGAAGCTGGAGACACGCTCGACGTCCATTCCATTGATGTGGATGGTGTCGTGTGTGCCTCTAGACTCTTTCCTGAAGTCCACGATGAGCTCCTTCGTTTTGGTGGTGTTGAGGAGCAGGTTATTTTCGTTGCACCATGTGGACAGGTGCTGGATCTCTTCCTGTAGGCAGTCTCATCGTTGTTGCTGATGAGACCAATCACTGTAGTGTCGTCTGCAAACTTGGCGATGGCGTTGGATCCAAACACAGGCTTGCAGTCAGAGGTGAAGAGGAGTAGAGAATGGGCTTAGCACACAGCCCTGTGGTACACCAGTGTTAAGTGTGATGGATGTGGAGCAGGTGGATCCAGATCGGACATTCTGGGGTCTGTTGGTCAGGAAGTCCAGAATCCAGTTGCAGAGTGAGGTATTGATGCCCAAGTCTTCAAGTTTGGCTATTAACTTGGTCGGGATGATAGTGTTGAATGCTGAGCTGAAGTCAACAAACAGCATACGTGCATAAGAGTTCTTATTGTCCAGGTGGGTGAGCACAGAGTGCAGTGCCATAGCAACTGCATCCTCTGTGCTCCTATTGCTTGTAAGCAAACTGATGCGGGTCCAATGTGGGTGGTATGGAGTCTTTTAGGTGTTCCAGGATCAGCCGCTCAAAGCACTTCATGATGATGGGTGTGAGTGCTACAGGGCGGTAGTCGTTGGGGCACCTTGGACTAGAGTGTTTTGGCACTGGCACAACGGAAGTGCATTTGAAGCATGTTGGTACAGCTGCTTGGGCAAGAGACAGGTTGAAAATGTCTGTAAAAACCCCAGCGAGCTGCTCCGCACATGCCCTGAGAACACGACCAGGGATGTTGTCTGGTCCAGCAGCCTTGTGTGTGCTGATCTGGCTCAGTGCCTTGCAGACATCAGTGGATGAGAGTGTGAATGGGGGGTGGTCAACTGAGGGTTTGAGCTTGGTTGCAGTTTCTCTGTTGTCTCTTTCAAAGCGAGCATAAAAGTCATTTAGCTCATTCAGGAAGTTGACATCGGTGGCTGCAGGGGTGGAGTGGGTGGGTTTGTAGTCACTGATGGCCTGGATGCCCTGCCACATGCGTCGAGGGTCAGAGTTGGAGAAGTGTCCCTCTATCTTCAGCTTGTAGCAGTGCTTGGCCTTTTTGATGCCCCTCTTCAGGTTTGCTCTGGATGTGCTGTAGGCTTGTGCGTCTCCTGATCTGAAGGCAGTATTGCGTGTCTTCAACAGGAGTCGCACTTCCTGATTCATCCATGGCTTCTGGTTTGGGTATGTGGTGATCTGTTTCTGGGTTGTAACACTGTCAATGGTGGTATTAATATAATCCAATACAGAGGAGGTGTAGCAGTCAATGTCTGTGTGAGCACCACTGGTGGCTTGGGAAGCAAACATACTCCAGTCTGTGTGTAGAAACTTTTCCTGGAGTGTGAAATCTACCCCCGCAGGCCACACCTTGATGGTCTTCACTGATGGCTTCACACGGTTGATGAGGGGTGTATATTTGGGAGTGAGGAACAGAGATATGTGATCTGATTGTCCCAGGTGGGGGAGGGGTGTCGCCACGTAAGCTCCAGCCATGTTTGTGTAGACATGGTCTAGGGTTTTGTTCCCTCTGGTGTGACAGGAAACATTCTGATGATATATAATAAATCGGCTGTTCGCAACTCAACCTGCAAAAGTGTTGAGTTGTTGTTATTACCCTACCAATGGCAGGGTAATAACAGCATTGCAGACCCTCCAAGGCTGGAAACTGAACAATACTGGAGAAGTATATTGGAGAGGCATCACACAACAGTGATGCACAGTGGCTGGTGGCTCTGAGAAAGGACCACAGCAACTTCCCTGAACAGAATTCAGTTACCATCACAGCGGCAGAAATCTAAGAAAGAGTCTCAGGTATAAAAAACTGGACAGCACCAGGCCCTGACAGGATCCACACCTACTGGCTAAAGAAGCTCACTGCACTCCACGATCGCCTTGCAGCACAAATGAACCAGCTGCTAAGGGATGGGACGCACCCTGAATGGCTTACCGAAGGGCGTACAATCCTGATCCTGAAGGATCCCACAAAGGGTACAGTCCCATCCAACTATCTGCAATAACCTGTCTCTCCACAACATGGAAGCTCATGTCAGGCATCATTGCAGCTAAGATAAGTGAGCACATGGATCAATACATGAGCAAAGCACAGAAGAAGGGCATCGGCAAAGAAACCAGAGGAGCTAAACACCATCTCCTGGTTGACAGAACAGTCACCCAAGACTGCAGAACCCGACGCACCAACCTGTGCACTGCCTGGATTGATTACAAGAAAGCATATGACTCAATGCCACACACATGGATCACTGAATGCTTGAAGATGTACAACATCAACAGGACTCTTAGAGACTTCATTGCAAACTCAATGAGGATGTGAAAAACCACCCTTGAGGCCAATGGTAAGCCACTTGCACAAGTATCCATCAAATGTGGCATATACCAAGGAGATGCTCTATCCCCACTGCTGTTCTGCATACAATTTACATCTACAGCTCTGACATTGGGATGTCATTCGGGCTTGAGAAGTGTAGTTGAATGGTGACAAAGAGAGGGAAGGTAATAGAAGAAACAATAGCAGGCATCGAGGATGGGTACAAGTACCTTTGAATACCACAGGCAAATGGCAACCTCAAAGAGGTAACAAGGAAAACAGCAACTGCCAAATACCTCCAACGAGTAAGGCAAGTCCTAAGAAGTCAGCTCAATGGCAAGAACAAGGCACGGGCAATAAACAACTACGCCCTGCCAGTGATCAGATACCCTGCGGGAATAATAAGGTGGCCAAAGGAAGAGATACAGATCACAGACGTTAAGACACGAAAGCTCCTCTCCATGCATGGAGGGTTCCATCCCAAATCCAGCACCCTGAGACTGTACGCTAGCCGTAAAGAAGGTGGCCGTGGACTAGTGAGTGTGAGAGCCACTATCCAGGATGAAGCATCCAACATCCACAAGTACATCAAAGATAAGGCCCCAACAGATGACGTGCTCAGTGAATGTCTCAGGCAATGGGGAACAGAGGAAGAGGAGCTGGAGGAGGGACCATCATGGGAGGACAAACCCCTACATGGGATGTACCACCGGAACATAACTGAAGTGGCTGATATCAAGAAATCCTACCAATGGCTAGAACAGGCCGAACTGAAGGACAGCACAGAGGCACTCATCATGGCTGCACAGGAGCCGGCCCTGAACACCAGAGCAATAGAGGCCCAAATCTACCACACCAGACAAGACCCAAGGTGTAGGCTGTGCAAACAGGCCCCTGAGACAATCCAACACTTAACTGCAGGGTGTAAGATGCTGGCAGGGAAAGCATACGAGGAGCGCCATAAACAAGTGGCTGGCATAGTGTACAGGAACATCTGTACGGGGTATGGACTGGACACCCCGAGGTTAAAGTGGGAAACACCTCCAAAGGTGGTAGAGAATGACCGATCCAAGATCCTGTGGGACTTCCAGATTCAGACTGACAGAATGGTAATGGCGAACCAACCAGACACTGTGGTAGTGGACAAACAGCAGAGGAAGGCCGTTGTGGTTGACATGGCAATACCAAGTGATTGCAACATCAGGAAAAAGGAACATGAGAAACTAGAGAAATATCAAGGGCTCAGAGAAAAGCTGGAAAAGGCTTGGAAGGTGAAGGCGACAGTGGTGCCTGTGGTCATCGGAGCACTCGGGGCAGTAACCCCCAAACTGAAGAGTGGCTACAGCAGGTCCTTGAAGAACACCAGACATCTCGGTCCAGAAAGGTGCAGTACTAGGAACAGCAAAGATACTGCGCAGAACCCTCAAGCTCCCAGGCCTCTGGTAGAGGACCTGAACTCGAAGGATGAGACCACCCGCGGAGGGTGAAGGACAAAGCTTTTTCTTTTTTTTTTTTTTTTTGTGTGTGTGTACATTGAAATTAAAACTAAATGTAAAACTTATTAATAATAGTTCATTCAGATTTTTATGGAAAAGGCAGGAAGGGCTGTTTTCTTTGAAAACACTTTCCCTCCCACGTCTTGATCTCAGATATAAGCTGGCATCACCCTGTACTGAATCACAACTGTGATCATTTTGACAAGGACAGTGTACAAGAAAATACAATTTACATATTTTAATATCTTAAAGTCTAAGTAGTAAAGTATTGTGTTGCAGAGGCACTGAGAGTAGTAACAGGTACATTAATTGTAAATCACTTCATTCTTTAGGTTTTTTTTGGACCTCATGGATAACAGTTTAATAAAGATTCTGCCCAAAGTCACCAAACAAAGAAGTGTACCTGTGAGAACCAAGCCTCTCTCATGGAACCCCTTAAAAGGTCCTCGAGTGAGGGCGCCACCATACAGCGATATACAGCTATAAACCGCCGTTCACCAAAGGGCAGGCTCCAAAAGCGGGAATATGAGGAGAAACCCAATGGGGACTTTACAAGTGTAAAAATCATGTTTACAGCCTGGTACAAAAGATGGCTCCGGTCTCTGGAGCTACGTTTTTACTATATGACAACACTGGGGGGGTTAATATTTGATTAATATGTCCGTTAATGATATCTGAAAACTATTGTTTTACTATGAAGTAAAAGCTGAAAAGCCCGGACCGCTATTTTATTGCCCTGTGATAACAACATCGGTGAATAGGGGGGCAATGGGCAGAAGACGTCCATATTTTCTACAGTCATTAGTGAATGCACAGAACCAGTTTATATACTTATATTTATATAGGTTTATATACTTTTCAAACAGATTGTCTCAAAGCCCCAGACGCTGCGCGTACATACAACCCAACATTGTGCTTTAACAAGAAAAAATGTATTTCTTTTATTTATTATATTTGTAGCTTTTACAGTGTTTAAATTTAACACTAGAACGAAGTTTATTGGACTCAACTGTTTTAACTCTGGAGGTTTTGCTGTGCATTTTCTGATCCTCACTTCTCCATCCAATATGGTTACTCTGTAGCTGTCAGCACTAAGGCCCGGGGTGCCTCATGCGGCCGGTTGGGCTGTTTAATCTGGCCCATCAAGCATTTACTAATATTTTATTGCTGATTAAACACTACATATGTTTTTCCTTCAATATTCTGCAGTCATCAGTTGATTCTACAATACAAAATGCTCTAAACTGTAAATACCTCTCCTACAGGCAAAGAAATGTGTTTTTATTGGGAGTTCCCCATGTTGGCCCGGCCCTCCACAAGAGTCTCATGTTCTAATGTACATTTACATTTACATTTAGTCATTTAGCAGATGCTTTTATCCAAACTTACAACTGCGACTTACAAGTGAGGAAAACAATGGAAGCAATTTTAACAACACAAGGAACAAAAAGCATAAGTGCACCAAAAACTAGTCAGTTTAAACCCAGCACAGCTACAAAGCTAAGGAAAAGAGATTTTATTTTTATTTTTATTTTTTTTAACGAAAGGAATCGAAGTAGAACTTAGTGTTTGTCAGTCAGCTGTTGATGGAAGAGATGTGTTTTTAGGCGTAATGTGGCTCTTGGGGTAAAATAATTGCCCACCCCTTGCTTAGACGGATCCCCGAGACCCTTTCTGAGGGAAAACTGGGAGACACACATTGAGACTAAAACTTAAATTTAAAAATAACATCTCTTTGATGTTACCCTCGACAGTTGCTCATTTGTTTTCATCTGAAAACATCGACAGTTAGACAGTGTCTCAAGAATAGACTCAATGATGTTCAAGGCTGTTTTTGTAACACTTTAATATATTTAAATGTATTTGTTTAATTAGATTTTAACGTTTTATATACTGTATGTCTTTGGATTGCTGGCATGTGCAATATAATGCATAATGGCACCATCTAGGGGTGTAACTAAGTAGGACTATTCAATTGTAGGCTATAAGATTAACAACGGCTATGATGCTACATGATGCCAAATGCTACAGTAAACCTCATTAAAGGTTCTTGAACTGATAGCAGAGACATGTAGAACACACTGATGTTTATGCTCAAGACTTGCTCATTAGTTTTTCAGACTAAACTGTTAAACTCCTACAGGTCAACACAGTGTTTCCAGTAAAAATGACTGAAATATAAAGTACATCTCTGTCTGGTCTCTGTTACTGTCACTCATGTCTCAGACCAACTCACTTATCTTTGTTTAAGGCTGGTTTTCACTTTCATAATGTCGATTTAACAACAGAAGTGTGTTTATATGAGTCCAATTTAAAAGACCCACAGTGCTAATTTAATACTAAAGATTTTGCTGTGTACTATTGAGTAGGAAAGACAATAGTCTTTCAGGGATGGTCAATATTTTAAGAAAAATCGTTTGTTGTCGGGGCAAGAGTTATGTGTGTCTATTGGTCTGTATAAGTGGCAAACTGTGCCCACGACGACAACGACGACCCGGGCCTTCACACACTCACACACAGATTGTAAGAGGTCTCAGAGGGAAACACTTTGTTTGTCAAACTAGTTTGAAAGGCATTTCTGCAAAGGCACACACATACTGCTCCACACAACAGCACACAACAGCTGATCAACAACAAGAACTCACACTGCACACGCTTGTCCCCGACAAAAACTATAGTATATACAAACAAACTGTGCTTAACAGGCACCATTACCACTGACCTCATTTCATTATTAATATATTGAACATTTACTACTAATTACAAGTGAAGCCTGACAATACTTCAGCCAAACACAAATCAAAAGCATATCACAGTCATAAGAGGGACAACGTAAGTAGGGCTAATGGTAAAGTTATCTTAACAGTTAAAAAGCCTTTATTGTGAAATATATTTATAGGTTATTACTTATTAAGACAACATGTAAACTGTAAATGGCCACAATAAAAGTCCACTCTAAAATATGCAGTTTCATTGTATTGGAGGATCTGGGGAATCCGAAAAACAGTCAGTTGATGACAAACTGCAGTCAGGTCGAGAACTCGATGAGGACGACTGTTATAAGAATGTTTAGTTCAGATTAATGAGAGACGATGGAGACCGCTTACAATTTAGAATGAATGATCAGGTTTAATTCTTGCAAGAATGAAGCAAAGCACACACATGTAACAATGGTACAGGAAAATGTTTGCTTGGAAAAGTAAACAATATATGAGATTTTATATCATGCTGTAAAGGCTGTAGGAGGGGTATTGTTCACACACCCCTCCATGACAAGTTCCCAGGTGCCAATTGTTACAGCAGCAGGCCGGGTGGCTAGTCTCAGAGGAAATAAACATTCTTGCCCAACTCTGCCCTCTGGTATAAAAAAGTTGAATTAGTTTATTGAGCAGAAGGATTTCAGGAGCATAAAATCTATGTAAATCTATGTATGTCTTTCAATTTTGAATACAGTGCTTAAAAGGTGATTTTTATATTTTTATTTTCTACATAAAGCCCATTGGAAATTCATGAAAAGGAGGAGTCTATAGAGGTGAGAATTTTACAGAACTGGCGTAGATCAGTTTTGTTCCTGGTTTGAGAGACAGAGAAAATATGACTCCTGGTTTCAACATGAGAATTTACCTGCTTTTAATCCTTTTTCTTGTGAGTACTTCAATTAATAACTTTATGTTAATAAATGCTGTTAATATGTTAATAATGCTCTGTTGACTTTGGATTTGCAAAAGTTAAATTTCTTTGGCGTTCCTTTCAAATTGATTAATAATTTGTTTCTTAAACATTTATTACATTTATTTTTTTGTTTATTTTTGCCAAAAACTTTTAAGAAAATGTTGAAAAGATTGTGAAAGGAATTTAAGTTTCCACTGTTTTTCAGACACTGTGTATATTTCTTTGCAGCAGCTTGTGTAGTTTTTTTTCAATTTGATACAAACAAAAAAATAAAACAGATGAAGCATTTTTAAATGAAGCAGTAAATAAGAACTGGTCCCATTTAGAGTCAAGAGGCTAGATGCCAGATGACTTAATGGCAGATACAGCATCTTTGCTTCTTCAGATCCTAATGAAATGAATATGAGCATCACAAATATGACCAGCTCTGACTCTGGACAATACTGCTGTGTTATAAACAGAAAAATTTAGCATTGTCTTAAAACAAGCTTCCCCTACCCCTAGTTTAAATCACCACACAATGGATCTCAAAACTACAGAGAAAAATGAACCCTTACTATTATTCTTTTTTGAAAGTAGTAGGTAGCTTGTATAGCAACAAGCTGGCGACATTTGTAAATAATATAGATGAATACTTTTGCACAAGGTTTGCATTGACATTAGCCATCTCTCTATCTCTCTATCATCAACATCCATTTCCTGTTGTTGATAAGAAAAGCTGCTAATATGCAAATGAACTCACTAGAAGCTGTTGCCACTAACAAAATCTCACTGTCAGACTGGTTCCCCTAATTTAGAAATATTTCCATTCCAAGACTAATATACTGATATATACTATATACAAAATATTTGTCCTGTATTTATTTCCTGCATGGTCTATGCTGCATTCATTTGGAATTCTCAAACTCAGTAGATATATGTTTTAATAATTTGCATATTTCACATTGAGTTAAAAGGAGCTGTTGATAAACCAAACTGGATTGTGGTGTTGAATGCTGATAATAACTGAGTTAGACTCTGAAAACCAACCTCAATGTTTTAGCTTTTTCCAGTTTAAAGTGCATATACAAATACTACATGTTCTACAAGGAGCGTCCGAGGAGCACAGGAAGAGAAGAAGACCTTTAAAGAGAATGAACCAAATAGAAAGTAGTTAGTTATATTACATCTTGTTGAGGTTTCTACAACTGCCCACAGTGAAAAGACAAAGCACTACTGGGGAAAAAATGCACTGTTGTTTTTCAGTCTTGAATGAGGTCCTAGGACATTAATGAAATAAACCAAATTAATTGTGTTTCTGCATTTTAAAAGTGGAGACCTAAGTAGTGACCTAATTCCAATTGGTTCGTTCATAGACAACATTATGTCCCAGCAGGGCTACCGTAGGTGCTCACAAAAGGTAGAAAGGAGAGAATGAGGTGTGGCATCGCAATCTACAATATTACCACAAAAGGCTTCTCAAATCAGAAAAAAATTTAATAAAGAAAATTGTGATTTTGTCGCACAAGTAGACTTTGAATTATATACAGTGCATCCTGAAAGTATTCAAAGCGCTTCACTTTCTTCACAATAAATTCATAAATTGCCTCAAAATTCTACAAACTATACCCAATAATAACAACATGAAAGAATGTTGCTTGCTTTTCAAGCCAAAGAATTCAATCTTTTTCATCAGACCAGAGAATTTTGTTTCTCATGTGCCTTTTACTGAGGAGTGGCTTCTGTCTGTCCGTCACTCCACCATTGAGGCCTGATTGGTGGAGTGCTGCAGAGATGGCTGTTCTTCTGGAAGGTTCTGCTTAACTGTAGGACCTTATATAAACAGGCGCATGTCCAATCAAATGAATTTATCACAGGTGGACTCCAATCAAGTTGTAAAAGCATCTCAAGAATGATGAGTGGAAAAAGAATGTACCTGAGCTCAATTTTGAGTGTCAAGGCAAAGGCTGTGAATACTATATGTGCATGTGCTTTTTTATTAATACTTTTATATATATTTATAAATTTGCAATAATTTCATACAACTGTCTTTTATGTTGTCATTATGAGGATGAACATAATGAATTTAATCCATTTTGGAATAAGGCTGTAACACAACAAAATGTGGAAAAAGTGAAGCGCTGTGAATATTTTTGAATGCACTGTAAAATAGAGTGAAACTTTTATCACAACCTTTTAGAAAACCTAGGCTGGACAATCATAAAAAAATAACTGCTAAATTCTGAGGGGACTGCCTTATTTTTATGAAAAAAGATGAAAGAGGGAATTCTCGTTCTGATATAATTGTTACTTTTGTGAGCACTTTGTAACAACTTCAAGGGCTTATATCAAAACACACACATTCTACTGTATTTTATATTAAAAAGTTCAAGGCACGAGTCTCACCTGTTGCTTGATCTGAGTGTAGATGACAGGATTTGAGGGGTCAGCGTCAGTCCGGAGTTTAAGCTTCACAACGGTTCTCTTTTTATGGACTTCACAATGAGAACAATAATCAACAATTGTCATCATCACAAGTTGTAACGTCAAACCGGGCCGCAGTGGCTCAGTGGTAGAGCAGTCGTCCTTCAACCGGAAGGTAGGCGGTTCGATTCCTGCTTTCCTCATACTGTCGTTGTGTCCTTGGGCAAGACACCTAACCCACCTTGCCTCCAGTGGTGTTCCAGCTGTAACACTGGTGAATGGAACCTTAATGTAAGTCGCTTTGAATGAAAGCGTCGACTAAAATGTAAAATGTAAATGTAACACTGGGGAATGGAACCTTAATGTAAGTCACTTTGAATAAAAGCGTCGACTAAAATGTAAAATGTAAATGTAACACTGGTGAATGGAAACTTAATGTAAGTCGTTTTGAATGAAAGCGTCTGCGAAATGTAAAATGTAAATGTAAAAACAACCAAACATAGAGCTACAAAAAGCAATCTGACTAAAGACTTGAATATTAGACTGCCCTTTTTCAGAACAATTGAAGACTAACAGTTAACGTCAATACAGTATTGAGAGCTTTTTATTAGTTATTAAAAAAATGTTAACTACCATTTACAGGTACATTTACATGGTTGTGTAATCAACTTGTGGAGTCCAAAGATCAAGCTGCTCAATAAACACCTAAAAAGGTGGCTATTAGGTTAATAATACTTTCATCCCTTTCCATAGAAAAGGACCACTCTAAGCAATAAGTCATCCATGTGTTATTTACCTTTAGAAATAGTGGAAAAAATGAAATGTTACCTACAAGCTATAACATGTATTTTATGTCTGTATGAATACATTAAAACAAAAAGAAAAGAGGAGATATGGACTTACTGTGCAGTATAGACTTAAAACGGTCCAGGTTCTTGTGAGTATATTATAATTTTTTTCCCTGCATTTACTGACACTGAAAGCCAAATATATTTAACTAAACAAACTATACTGAGCTCAAAACATCATCTCAATTTGCAACATGTGCGCTTTTTAACAAGGTTTGGTTACAGAATAGGTAAATTCTCCCGTCTAACGCAGTCTCGAGTTTGAATATAACATTATTAGCATAAACACTTAAAACAAGCCAGCTATCCCTTCCCTTTTATCCAGTTCAAATGGCAGACCAAGAAAAAAGTTGACCAAATTACAGAGAGTTTATAATTTGGGTATTTTTTGCAGCCACAGGACTCTTGCAGTCATTGAGTGGACCATCTATCAAAGACCATCTGTCCCACAGCAAAATCTTGTTTTATTTATTTTTATTTATTCATTTGTTTGGTAGATGTGAGACCACAGAGACAAGACCCTCCACTGTTTTCAAATTGTGTAAGGAATATGTCCAGGTTTTATCCCGGATTAGTCTTTTCCCATTATTTATCACAAACAACTGAAGGCAATGGTTTATTTGCACAATTCATCAAGAAATTTTACTGGAAGTATATGATAATGCCCAATGTAAACAGAACTGTCCTGCCTTGGGGGTGTTGCAGGAAAGACATTAAGAAAAGTGTAGTTTACAGCCCAAAGCTAAGAATTATAATCACTTTTGATTTGTAAGTTTACATGTTCCAGAAAATCTATCTTGCATCGTCTGCTCTTGAACCTGTTCAAACCAATGTACAGATCATTTAAATAGTACAGATCCATGTAGCCTACACTACTGTATCGGTAACATACAGGTAACTAATAACACTAAGCACTAAACACACTAAAATAAATTAAATTAGTTCTTACAGCAAAAGACAGTAATAACTGACAACCTAATAATAACAATCTGAAGTACATAATGAAACAGAAACATTGAATTATGGATCACAATTACTTTTCTTTTCAGCTTCTTCTTTTTTTGTTGTGATCTTCCAACTGATGTTTCTGATTCCCAAGTGGATGAGCTTTTGTTCAATCTACAGAAAAAAAAGAATTTCAGTCACTATAGTATTGGTAAATCCAACTTTAATACAGGTACAAAGTAAAGAAGAGTGGGTGTTGACCCTAGTCAATAGACGATCTTAGGCTTCACTGTTTTTTATAACATCTTATAGAAAACCGTCATAAAATACAAAAAAAAATGTTGTCTACTGTTTAGCTCAGGTAAGTTTCATATTAAGCTATTTCAACCCAAGTACACAATGTCATCCCTCTGCAAGGGCTCCTGAGAATAATTATTGGATGTTACATTGCTTTAGAAAAACAAACATTGGTATTTAAAACACAGAGTACAGGAGACTTGCCTGTTGTAAAATCTGGGTGTTGGTTGTTGGGTTGCCAAGGTCAGCATTAGTGTGGAGCATTGTCCTCACAGTGACAGATGTCTTCAGTTTCAGTGCTGGACAATATCAATGTGGGATTAAAACCAATACATAAAATAATTACATTGTTAGAAGATGCTCACTTTCTCACCTCCATGGCAGTAGAAGTTTAACTTCCAGTCACAACCGATATTATCCCAAGAACGGTCTGCACTCTCCACAGTGCAAAGGTCATTCCCATTGTGGTCTGGTTGTCCACTCAACCAGTTAGTGAAACTACTGATGGTGTTGTCAGACCACCTCCACGGCTCTCGGTACAACCCGATCCAAATGGAAGAGGTTTTATAGGATTCAAGAACTGTGGCCACCTGGTTGTTTTCAGAGGCACTCTCAATCATGGCCAGGTCTTTGTAGTGTGCTCTGCAGTACGCCACAGCCTGGTCCCAGGTAGATGGAGTTACATCAACAAGATTAAATACTTTTGATGAGGCTGAGTCTGTATAGAGGGGGACACAAAAAAATGATTTGCAGCCCTGCAGTCTTTTTCTCTCTTGCGTATATGGTTTTAATAGAGTGAATATGTAATATAAAGAGGGTTCTTGAATATGACACATTAAAGTGGAGTGCAGCGAGAGCTTAATGTCAGCCCACTCTGTTCTTCTGCATAAAAATAAGCAAGTTCATGAAAAAACATTTCTGTGTTGGAGAAGTATGTGAATTCCAATAAAACATACCTGTGTAACAAACAAAGTAGTATTTGTTAACGCAGTAGCTGTCCAGCCATAACCCATTTTGAATTGCTACACATTTCTCTTTCCCACCAAAATAGTCCGGCTCGCCTGACTTCCAGTTTTCATACGGGCTGGCGCTCGCTGTCCCAGTGGCAGACCACTTCCAGGAGTTAGAGTCAGTATCTGTTACACTATCCCAGGACCTGGGGTCATCAAACAGCCCAATCCAGATGTTATTATTGTGGCCGGCAGGTCTGGGCATGTTGTTTATGTCTTCCATGCTGGTAATAGTCACCAGGTCAGTGTACTTATCCCTGCAGTAGTGTTGAGCCTCGGTCCAGTTCTTTATCATGTTGATAAAGTGATACTCACGACTGTGAATACATTGAATGAAACAGATGCCTAGGGATTGAGTTCATTTATATGAGTTACAAAATGTGTTGTTTAAATTTTAGGTGACAAAAACTATCTCAATATTAAATCCAATCTAAGCCAATCTTACCATAGAGCAGGATCACTACAATAATCATGTCTGGTTCTTTCTAAAAATGAACAAAGAAATATTGTTTACTTAACAATAATAAGCATTACCTTTAATTAAACTAGTGTGTATATGTTATCGTGCACAGTTAAATTGTACATAATATAACTGGTCTAAGAGCTCAATAAATATTGAAAAGAGTCCACATACTCACTCTTTATCTAATATGGACACCAGTCTTTCGTCTAATCCACTCTATAAAGGCTCTAAGCTCTGAATACCATCTCGGTCTATAGATGTCAAACAAGGAGGCATGGACATGTGTATTTGCATATTTATTTACAATACAAACAACGAGACGCACAGGGAAAGTTTGTGCCATAAAGGACCACATTAAATTGAATTTAAGGAGTATACAATAACAACATAATTTGCTCCTTGATCCTGAGTTGCAACGAGGCGCATCCTTCGTTTGCTGGATGTAAATGTATTTTTTTTTTCTATTTTCCCTTCTATCAGGCTCAAAGGCGTTCACTCTTGTGACCACTCTAATGTCCTAGAATGAACTATTATAACTTTATTATAGTTTCATCACATATGCTCACTCTCAAGACTTGGTTATTAGCTTTTCTCCTTTGATCATCGCATCCACAAAGACTCAAACTGAACTGTAAAACATCTGTCTCAAGACAGTGTATCAAGTAAAAATGACATGAAATATAAAGTACATGTCTCTGTGACTGTCACTCATGGTCTTTGTTTAAGGCTGGTTTCTAACACTTGAAACACAGCTTAATTGAATAAAAATTATATAATAAAGTAGAGTAATCTTTATTGAACACTATCAACTTCCTCAAGTCCATATTAAGAAATCAAGTAGCTTATAATAATAATAATAATGGATTGGATTTATATTGCGCTTTTCTCCCGAGGGACCAAGGGACTCAAAGCGCTTACAGTCCGTCCATTATTCATTCATACACAGTCACACTGGTGATGGTAAGCTACAACTGTAGCCACAGATGCCCTGGGGCAGTTATTGGGCAGTTAGCAATTACTTAAAGCAGTTACATGGAACAAGTACATTTTTTATGTAATAATGTCCTAGAAAATCAACTGGATCACATCTTTCCTCCTGTCTCCTCTCTAAATAAAAGACATGCAAAGAAAATGCAAAGAGATGACACAAGTGAAGGAAACTTGGATGCAAATTAAGAGATTTAACAGCGGCGGCTTGTGATGGAAAAAGTAGGGGGGGCTGAGGGAGATTTCTGCTGTTTATTTATTACATTAACACCAAAGTAACGATTTAAAAACAAATAGCATCTAATGTAATTATTAAAGTATGAATTTAGAATGTCCTTGTAGATTTCAAATATTGTTCTTTCAAACGAGGAGGTGACTGCGGCGGATTATATAATATAATCCGCCGCAGTCACCTCCTTGTGAATGTACTCCTTAACAACAGTCAGCATACAGTCCAGCAGCTCATTCTGAATCGTTTTGGACGTACCTCTGAACACAGTAGCTCCCTCCAAGTGCTCCTTCAGAGCAGCGTCCAACGACGAGGCGAAGTTAACAAGGCCCCTAAAAATGCCTGGGTTTTCAGAGGCTTCAGTCTCGTCGTGGCCACGCAAAGCCAATTCAAAGGCACCACAAAATTTAAAACAGTCAATCAGTTTAGAAAGAATATATCGATTCTTGTCCACTTCCTCATTGTGCCTTCTTATACAAAGTCGATGGCCATCATCCAACTGAGTAGAAATGTTAGCCTTCCCCAGCAACGCAAATTTCAGGCAGTTGTCCATATGCGTCTTTGTGTGTTCGTGTTTTTTTATTTTTTCCGAAAAATGTTTCATGTCCTGAACACCGTTTTCACACCAGGCTCGATCGGTCGCTGCAGTTTTAAAAAGCAAACAAGGGAAGCAAAACAGCGAGTTAGTTACTCCACAGCCGGTTAGCCACGGCTTCCGCGAAAAGCCTCTAGTGTAAGACGCTTCCTTGTCTTTCACCTGCTGTCTGATGTTAATTTGTGGCTGGTCCGGTCCCATTTCTTTTATTTTTTGTTTTTCAGCCAGTGGTCTTCTTTCAAACGGAGTTTGAAGAAGAGATTGCACGGTGTCTTTCTCGTGTGACGCCGGCGCCATTGTCAACTCGAATCTCACTGCCGCCGCCGCGGTTGGGTGTGGTCATGCACTGCCGCGTGACCACACCCAACTCATGTTATTCTTATTTCTCCGATGGGCGCTTTGCCTCTGCGCCCATCGGAGAATTATTACTGCGCGTCACTGATTGGTTGAATTGATCATATTTAGTGACGTTTTATAGCATATCAGAGCTCCATTGGTTAGATAGTGAGGGCGCCCTTTCTCGGCGCCCCAAGCATAAAACTACCATAGACTGTAAAAAGAAAACTACACATTTATGATGTTATGCGGCACATGATGAAGCTGGTAGACAAAAAGACCCCCTCCCCCACCCCCTCTCCCTCATTCTAGTGTGAAAAACACGTACAGAAGAAAGTCATGTTTTTTTCAAACTGAATGTTTTTTTGTTTTTTTTTTTTACTTGGTAGGAGGGGCGGCGCCCCAGCGCCCATAATAGATCAGCCGCCCCTGAGATTTAAGACGTACCCACTGCTTCTTTGTGTGATCAATGTAGCTGTATTAAGAGCACCACCTACTGGCCTTGCTGTGGACTACAGTGTTTTTCTTGAGCAGCTATTTTTTTTAGGAAATATGGACAAAACATCCCCTGAATAAACTAAATTAGTTTTGCAGTATATGCAGCAATAAGAGAGTACATCCTTGAATAATTAAATTTAAGTTAATCAGATGTATACTATGTTAAATGTCTGGGCAGAAAGTTATAGAGAGGTTGATTCTATGGACTCCAGGCTTAATGAAATGCAATAAGGTTTTGTTTCGCAAATCAGTTCTTTAGAGACTCTCATTTCCATAAAAGGGATAAGTGCCACATTGATTATTGAGGAAATGACGCAGGCTTTTGCAGTGGACCTGTGGCTGTCAATGTCACAACAAGACATTGACAGCCACAGTTGTGGGAGACGATTAGTTAATAGTATTTTAAGTAATTTGCACAAATAAATACATGTTAAAAAAACTGTTGTAAACAAAACAAACCGCATGTTTTTGGAGACAATCAGATGACAAAGAAACAACTTAACTTACAACTGAGACTAAAACAGTGAATATAGTGCTGCTGTGACACTACGCCTAAGAAAGATTTCCCTTTGGGGACAATAAAGTATTTTTGATTAATTTGATTGATTGATATCCATCCATCCATCCGTCTTCTACCGCTTATCTGAGGACGGGTCGCAGGGGCAGCAGTCTAAGCAGAGATGCCCAGTCTTCCCATTTCTTGTCCAGGAGGCATCCGAAACAGATGCCTCCTGGACGCTGCACCTAGACATTCTGTCCATAAAGTTAATGAATATGATCGGTGACAAAGGGCAGCACTGCCAGAGTCCAACATGCACCGGGAACAGGTCTGACTTACTGCCAGCAATGCGAACCAAGCTCCTGCTCCGATCGTACAGGGACCGGACAGCCTTTAGCATACTCCCGTAGCACCCCCCACAGGGCGCCAAGAGGGACACTGTCAAATTCCTTCTCCAGATCCACAAAGCAAATGTGGGCTGCACCCTGAAGATGGTATAGAGCTGGTCCAGTGTTCCACGACCGGGACGAAAACCGCATTGTACCTTCTGAATCCGAGGTTCGACACATTCTCCTCTCCAGTACCCTGGCATAGACTTTCCCGGGGAGGCTTCAGCGTGTGATCTCTCTGTAGTTGGAACAAACCCTCCAGTCCCTCTTCTTGGAAAAATGGACCACCACCCCAGTCTGCCAGTCCAGAGGTACTGTCCCAAACACCACGCGATGTTGCAGAGGTGTGTCACCCAAGACAGCCCTACAACATCCAGAGACTCTCATCCATCCCCGGTGCCCTGCCACTGAGGAGCTTCCCAACTACCTCAGTGACTTAAGATTGGGTGATGGACGAGTCCACCTCTGAGCTTGCAGCCTCTGCTTCCTCAGTGGAAGACATGTTGGTAGGGTTTAGGAAATCCTCGGAGTATTCCTTCCACCGTCAACGACAGTATGAACTGTGGGGAGAGCGGGATTCGAACCGCCTACCTTCCGGTTGAAGGACGCTCTACCACTGAGGTGGTGAGCTCACAGGAGGTCATAGAATAAGTTTTACATAATTTGGAATTTTAATTAAAATTTGTATTATACTGTATATTTATATTTGTACATATACTTGTACTAAAATTATTTCTTTAAAAAACGTGTTATGAAGTGTTGCATTTAAAGTAGCACTGCATAACGTTTAGCAAGTAGCATCACGTAACTTTAAAATCCAAAAATATACATTCTATTATTGTTTTAAGGGTTTAATGGACATGATTGGCAGAGGCCTGCAACTAACTGGCCATTGTCCAGGCCCAAAGTTGCTGGGATAGGCTCCAGTTACCCGCGAACGAGACCAAGCGGTAGAAAATTAATGATTGATTGGTAGAATCAAGCCTATTTCAAGGGCCATCAACTGAAATGTACGGAGCCCCTCTGGTCACACTATGAAAAATATATATATATATATATAACTATCTCGTGGCCTCAAGATAAGCTAAGTCGTGGCCTCAAGATAAGCTAAGTCGTGGCCTCAAGATAAGCTAAGTCGTGGCCTCAAGATAATGACCTAAGCCTAGAACGTCCTCTGCTGACGTTTTATCGTAGGCTACACAGACATGCTTTTCCAAAATGTGAAACACTTCAATAATTAATGAACCAGTCACTACTATAGACTATCTTAAAATCATAATCAGAAATACTTTATTGATCTTTATTGATATTGATAACCCAGGGGACAATTCTTGTGTCACAGTTGATGTGCACATCAAGACATTTAAAGAAATATAAATAATAATATAAGTTGGTAAATAAACAAGTAGCCTATATACATGTAAAAAGCATAAATATATGCTATAAAATATGAAGAAGAGTTATAAAGGACCATGGATATGCAGCCTACAAGATTTACATTACTGTATTAACAGAATTGAATTGATTGTGATGAACAGTATGGGTAAATAAATAGAAGCAGAACTGCAGCAAACTATATTACACTGAATATTAAAACAGATAATATTGCACAGAATGTGAAGTATTACATTGCACTACAGTACAGGGTCCATTTAAAACTGCGGTCAAGCCATCCCCGTTTCGCAAAACACCAGCCAAGCCACCAGCCACCCCGTCTTTATTTCGGAGTGCTCCCGTATTAGCTGTTTTACGGTAATGCAAGGAAACAGCGCCTAGACGTCCTCCCGAACTGATGAATGTTCGTTTTTTACATTTTAATTTTACATTACAGTCATTTAAATAACAAAGGGTCCATGTGTCAGACACTTCACTATCTTGAGGCCACGACTTAGCTTATCTTGAGGCCACGACTTAGCTTATCTTGAGGCCACGACTTAACTTATCTTGAGGCCACGACTTAGCTTATCTTGAGGCCACGACTTAGCTTATCTTGAGGCCACGACTTAGCTTATCTTGAGGCCAAATCCACCAATTTATTTATTACTCCCATTCCTGAGTTAGATCTTCTCCACATCTACAGCCAGTGTTTATTGCTTCAAGGAAGTGGAAATATTATCAGAGTTTTCCTCACCGTCAACCTGACAATCTGTTGTGCACTGAAAAGAAAAAAAAACTTTAAAGACTGTGCTGACTGTGAAACAAGGAACGATTCTACAACTTCTACACATCCACACAACATTTTCTCTGCTCAAGGCAGGGTTAAAGTCCTACCTGTGAAACAAAGAAAAAGGAAAGGATTCATACAGTCAGTCGGTGTATTTATCTCTGCAGTACTATAGAGCATCGGTCCAGTTCATTGGCACAAAGTAAAAATATTCCCTTTTTACTTTGTGAGAGCACAAAACCATGGGTAAAACTTGAATTGTTCAAGCATATCATCCCTGTTCAAAATCCTAAATACTGTCTGTAAACTGTCAAAAGTCAATATAATGTTATCCATTTGTGTTTTACAGGCAGCAAATCCCTAAAAGTTAAATGGACTCATCTAATCCTTAGACAAATGCAAGAGAAGGTTTAACTACCCAAATCATTTCTGTCGGTGAGCTTGCTATTCAACCTTTGACCTTGACAAATCTAACACACCACAGCTAAATGTTGCAAACAAGGCTTTTTGTAACACATTTTAACAGAAAAAAACGAACACTTGCCACTATTTGTAGAGGGCTGGACTGTACTCTCTGTTTGAAATGAGACCCTTTAGACTGACGTTACATTTTAAACACAGACTAAAAAACAAAAAATCCTTGAGCCATTACTCTCCTAAATGCTGCTGAAAAAATATGCAACTTGTTTAATATTAATATTTTAAAGTATATATATTATTTAGAGTCTGTATATCAATAAATAGAGTTTTTTTGTGTAACCTGCATAGAGCATTACACCACCTTTTGTGAAATAGGAAAAGTAATGCACAGGGCTTGACCGGCGAGCCATGGGCTTACTGCCACGTCCTGGATTTTTAACAATAAAGGCAATGTGTATTTTGCTGCTTATAGGTTGTTGATTAAGAAAATATTCTGTAATAACCTATAGCATGTTCTCCGAAACTTAATTATTATAATTATGGAGGAAGGGCAGTTCATCTGATGAGTTTGGACAAGAAAGTAACAGGAAAAAAGTAATGCAATGTGATTTTTGAAACAAAGTTTCTTTATTGAATTTACATCATCATTTTCAATTTACATCACTCGTTTCAGACATCAATTTTTATAACATGATGGGCTCTACTAACATTTATTAACTTCACTAAATATGACTGTAACACACATTGTTTAAAATCTGGTTATGGTTCAAATCCGACAGCGGGGGTTTAAGGAGAGAACACCAGAGTCCGACGTGAAACTAGATAAATTTACAATACACAGCATGAACAGAGACACGAATGGTTTCTAACACTTAAAACACAGATTTATTGAATAAAAATAACATAATAAAGTTGAGTAATCTATATTGAACACTATTACATATAAATCAATCAACTTCCTCAAGTCCATATTAAGAAATCAAGTACTTAAAGCAGTTACATGGAGTGTTTTTAACAAAACATTTTTAATTTAAGTTTTTTTCTTAGAGTGTGCTCTTTCAACTCTTAACAGTGAAACCAGAACAGCCTGGTCCAGAGTATAGCACATACTACATCACTTCAAACATTTTTTTTTACAATAAAGAATAGCAATAACGGTCCCAGATGTCTTTGTTGGGCATTAGTCGCTGGTTTTTATCTAACTTCCCCCTTTTTGTTTTGTTGGTGGTGTGGTCCACTTCAGCTTTAAATTTATCCCCCCGGTCATCAGATTCTGTGCAAGCTTCAAGAAAACAACAAAAAAATTACAAAATGTAATTACAAAATAGACAGAGGTCAATTTAGTTTTAAATCAACAACACCAAAACTTACAAGTTGTATGAGCTGACCATTAATGGCAGGATCAGAGAGGTCATCATTACTCTGGAGTGTTATCTTTATTTTCGTAATACTCTTTAATTTCAGGGCTGCACAAATAAGAGAATCTATGAATGAAAGGTTTTGGGGTAGTTGCTATACTCACACTTGAGCTGTTACCTCCATGACAGATGAATGGTATCTGAGTAAGGCAAGGCCAATCACTCCATGCAAGGCTAGGAGTGGAAATAGCAGCACAATGTTCTAAACCGTTTATGTTATTTGGGTCACCACTCAACCAATTTCTGAAAGTACTGTTGCTGTTGTCGGACCACCTCCAGGGCTTTCGGGACAGGCCGATCCACACTGTACTGGTTGCACTTGGACATTTGTTTGTCAGCGCTTGGTTTTCAGCTGAGTTTTCGATCATAGCCAGGTCCTGATAGTGTTGTCTGCAGTAGGCCAAGGACTGAGACCAGGTCATTGCAGAGGCCACAACAGTGAACTGTTTAGAGCCTGATTGAACTTCACAGAAAAAAAAGACATGTACACAGCATAAAAACTTTGGTAAGAGGGTTAAAACAATGTAGTATTGTATTTAACATTTGCACCAGAGGCTGGATGATCTGAGCTTGTGAACTGTTTGACTTCACTACAGGTGTTTTTAATTAATTAATTATAATAGCAGAAAATGAACAATGTAATATAAATAAATTCTTACCTGTGTAACAAGCAAAATACAGAGGAAGAGAACAGAGGAGGTCATCCCAGACTCCGCCAGTTATTGCTACACAGACGTCTTGTGCCTTTCCATAATTTGGTTCACCCACAGCCCAGGTTTGGTATCGACTAGCGCTCACTCTCCCAGTGGCAGACCATTTCCAGGAGTTAGAGTCAGTAGTCATAACTTTCTGCCAGGACGCAGGGTCATCAAACAGTCCAATCCACACCAATGGAACACTGAGCATGTTGATCATGTTCAAATCCTCCAGACTTTCAAATGTGGCTAAGTCAGTGTATTTATCTCTGCAGTAATGTTGAGCATCTGTCCAGGTCATGTTCAAATAGATTGAGTGGTACTCATAGTTTGTGCTGTAAACACATGGGATGAGTATAGTCCCTGGATGGAAAGAACATTTAGTCAGCTCCCTGTTAGTCACTTGTACAAACCTTTTAACATGCTTTTCAAACAACGTAGCGTAGACCAAATATAAATCTGAAATGTGCTTAACAATTTGAATCTTACCATAGAGAAGATAAATGGAAAGCCCTTTAACATCCATGTCTGTGTTTTTCATCCCTTTAGACAAAAGACAAGATTTTTCCAAATACTGTACATACATTTGCAAACACATTACAGTCAATCCTGGTATTAACGCTTGTAAATAATAAATAGTAAGAGTAGATGAACTCACGACTGCAGTTGTCTAGGATTATGGCTCTCAGAGACAGAAGTTAGGACTCATCTGTTGCATTGCAAATGTATAACTATGAATTTATTTCACTATTCAAATCATAGAGGCTGTAGCTTAGTTGGCAGTTTGTACTATTCAAAAGATCAGAAGTTATGGAGGGAGGTGGCTGTCACACTGCACATCAAAAAGTGTTAAAATCACAGGGTTGGTAATTCTAACACTTCATTTAAAATTGTTGATTTAATTCAACATCAAGAGTGTTATTGCTTTAAAATGATTGTTGTTAATTCATAGTCAGTTGCAGAGCGTACGGACAAATGAATACATTTAGTCATTTACCAGATGCTTAAATTTAAAATAACTCAGTGGTAGAGCGGCCGTCCTTCGACCAGCGGGTGCGCGATTCGATCCCCGCTCGAAACATCCAAAAACATCATAACATCACACGCTCCCCAGTTCATACTGTCCTTGTGTCCTTGGGCAAGACACTTAACCCACCTTGCCTTAAGCAGTTAGCTGTAACACTGGTAAAGCGCTTTGAGTGCCTATAAGGTGGAAAAACACTGTATAAATAATAATTAAAAAAGTCTTGCCCAAGGACACAACGACAGTATGAACTGTAATTGAACTACTGAGGCCAAGCGTAAGTAAAAACATGGGATATTATTTTACCAGTGTTTTCATAAGACAATTATTAAGTTAAAGTTGCAATATGATTACTTAACTTTCTTTCTATGCATATGTAAGTGCCAATGTTAACAAATTATTAAAGCATTTTAAATTAATAAAATTGCAGGAGTTAAAAGTGCATGTGAATTTAAAAACATTAAAGTAAATGTTTTAGTAAAAAAATTGTAAATGTAAACGTAGAGCTGTAACCAAAAAAAATAGATTTTCTTAAAATATAAACTTCCCTTTTGCTGCTATCCCTCTGTTTTTTCAATTCCCAAGTTATCTTTACGATTTATTTTTTCATTATTGTTTCGGACCCTGTTTTGAGGGGCGGGCTCAACGCTCATTGGCTGAAGTGACAGGAAGTTGGACATGTCATCAGACAACATGACATTAACTTTATCTGTTAATAAAACCTGATAAAACAGATTTGTTCCAAGTCTCTAAAGCTCCCTCACTTGCATTGTATTTACTTCATTTGGACTTCAGTACATATTATCTATAAGTATTTTTTCAACTGTCCCCAGCCCAGAGTTATAAGGTAATGACTCAGTGTATCTCTGTGTGGTATGGGAACAGCTCCAGTCAAGACTGCAAAGCCCTGCAGAGAGTTGTGCGCTTAGCTGAGCGCATTTCAGGGTCTGCTCTCCCCTCTCTGCAGGACATCTACCACAAACGCTGCAGAAGTAGAGCTGCAAAAATCATCAAAGACTCCACCCACCCCAGTAATCATATTTTCACTCTGCTGCCATCTGGTAAGCGCTACCGTAGCCTGATGGCAAAAACCGAGAGACTCAGGAGCCCAGACTCTTCCCCCAGGCCATCAGGCTCTTGAACTCTAAACCTGCTTCTTAACATCCTCATGCATTTGAACAGGTCTTAGTTGGATTTGAACAGGTTTAAGTTGGATTTGAACAGGTTTTAGTTGGATCTCTAAACCAGCTTCTTAACATCCTCATGCCTCTACCTTATGTTCACCTTATCTCTTTACTTTATACACTACCTCACATTGACACACTGACAGTGTCACCCTGTTTTGCACATTTGCTTCTTGCACCTTCCTGTGTATCTTAATATTTAAGACCACAGCTAAATGCATATATGCACATTGTACATCCCTGTACATTTTAATATTTAAGTCTACAGTTTACATTCATGTACATTATTTTGGGTTCTATATTTAATTCCACAAAACACATTTTTTATTCTCTATTCTTATATTTTTTATTGTTTACTTTTATTTCATTCTTACATAGCTATATTCATGTATATTTTCCATCTGTATTGTTTTCCTTAATAATTGCACTGTCCATGGAGCGGACCTGACTCACATTTCACTGCTGGTTATATATGCTGTATATAATTTTGTATGTGACGAATAAAAAATCTTGAATCTTGAATCTTGAATCTTAATGGAAACTCAAGTAGCACTTATGTTGAGCTCTTAAACGTTTTTAGGAAAAAAAAAAAATAAAAAACAAAAAATTCTTACAGCATTTTGTCTCAGACCCAAAGCAACTGGGATAGCCTGCAGCCCTCCTCAAACACTAATGGGAACACGCGGCAGAAGATATGATTCCTGGGAACATTTTCTTATTACTAATGTTAAAAACATTATGATGCTCTGCTTGAATAAAATTACTCATATAATAAATCCAATCACCAAGCAGATATTCATTTAAAGTACCTGCTTTCTATGTATCATCTATCTGCATTTACAGCAGTCAAACACAACCAACTGCTGCAAAATAATCATAAATATAAGTTTAGAGCTGATAAAACCAAACAAATCCAAACTGGGTAAGTTTAGGTTCATTTGTTGCACAACACTAGTTAACAACTTTCTCTATCAACTCAGGTTTAAACCCTAAACCAATGAGTAGTGGGCTTGTCTGTGCAGTGAACATTTTCCACCTGGATGGAAAAGGGGGCGGGACTATTTCTGCAGAGAAACAGGCAGCAACATGGTCACAGCCAATAACAGGAGAAGGAGAAAGAGGCTGAGATTTAAGACAGGAATTTTAATTGGCTCACTTTGATGATAGACCGACTCAAAAACTCATGGCCTCGACATATTTTGTGCTGTTTCACACTAAGTGTAAATTTTTTACATTAAAACATATAGAACTGTAGAAAAGATATAAAAATGATGAATCAAAAACAATTTACGGATTTTCTAATAAAACAGGTGTGACCCAAATTGAAAATAGAGAAAAAACTTTCAAAAAGTAACTGATGTCCTCTATTTTGTTTTAAATAAAATATATATTAATAATAAAAATATATAAACATATAAAGTTACCAATATTCTCTGAACTAACGTCAGACCCATGTCACTTTGCTCACATCTGATTGGTCCAATTTGGTTTTTGCGGTCTCTAAACCAAAACTAAACCTGCTCCAGAGCCTGATAGCCTTGTTGTGTAGTTACCATGGCGATGAAACCTGCTCAAAACCAAACCACTTTGTAAAGTCGGAAAACTCAGAGTCTGAACTTACCTGGATCTAAACTTGAACTGTTATCTATTAACATCCTTTTTTACAGCCTTGATGACATTTTAAACTCCACAAATACAAGGAAAAAAATATGGTATGTTAAAATTGTAAAAAACAATTTATCCACCAAAAAAGAGCACCCCCAATGCACAGTTTAAAAATAAAATTTTTTATTTATTACATATTTATAACAATTGTAATGGTAATGGACTATTCCAACAGAGAAGAATGAGCTAAATGTCATAATTACATCTAAGCTTACCTACTAACAACTAATAAACCAAATTGTGTCTCGCAAATTTGTAAATCATGCAATCATTATTCTCTACCATATCTTCACAGGTCACGAGTGATAAGATCTGAGCTGCTTTGGACGTTTCACACAGGTTATGTAGCTCTGGTTCACGAGTCAGGAGATAATGTGTTCATAATCTTATTTAAACAGTAACACAGCCATTAATCTTAGGTTTCTCCTTCTTTTCTTCTTCTTTTGTTGGTGGCATGTTCCAGCTCAGCGTAAAACCGATCCCATTTTTTGTGAGTCTTCCTTCAAGCTATAACCAAAGGAGACATTACATTTTGACAAGACATACAGAGAACAGTTTAGAGGAAACTCACCAGTTTTAAGAGCTTGTCGTTAACGGCAGGATCAAGCAGGTTTGCATTAGTCTGGAGTTTTACCCTTATCTTGGTGTTTGACCTTCTTTTTACTAAACAATTTGGGGGAAAAAAAGTTAAGGTTCATTGAATTAGGTATAGATAGCATGTATAGGATGCCAACTGTAAAAAGTAAGCGTAAACTTTATAGATATATTTCAAGTTTATGAGTCACAAATTCTGGTGAAACAAACTTGACCATAATCAATTCATCTATTTACACTCTTTGTCACTTTGACTGAGTTTTGTGTCTTTATCTATGTGGACATTGTTCAATGAACTGTGTTAGTCCCAACCACGAGACTAATTATCTCAGGACAGATTTAGATGCAGCCAGTTTCCCTACATACAAGTTGGGAACGAAGGGAAAACAGTTTAATCACTTAAAGTAGTACTAAGTAAGATTTGCAAAGCTTCCCCTACATCACACTGTCTGTAAATACTTCTACAAAGCTCTAGACAACAACACTCTCCATCTTTGTCACTCTCGCGTAAACGTGAACATGACTTGAGACTTGCGTTGGGTCGGTGGCAGCTCAACTTGCTCAACATTGGCAATGCTCTGACATAATGTTTAACAAAGTTAAACAGTTGGTTTTTTTTTTTTATATAAAAGAAAAGTAAAAAGGTAACCACACGGCTGTTGGGGGTGTGGTTAAGACTGGACAAGTGACTTTAATGTTTGGCAATAATGTTTTAATAGATTGGCAAAACAAAATGTTAGAGCAAAAATTTTGTGTCACTCACTTTACAGTTTGGGCTCGGTGTAAACGGTGGAATGTATTTTAATGTATGATAATATAATATAAGTAAACAGAATCTACACTGCAGTTTTTACATTTGGCAACGATGCATAAAAGGTGGCACTCAAACATGTGTCGATACCTTTGTGACACACAAATGGAAACTGATTTGTACAGGCTGCATCGTTCCAAACGTGGTCAGAATTCTGAGCAGCACAGTACTCCTGCCCGTTTGAATTATTTGGTTCCCCATTAAGCCATTTTCTGACGCTGCTGGTGCTGTTGTCGGACCACCTCCACGACTTTCGAGACAGGCCGATCCAGGCAGACAGTGTGCTTCCCACGGCAGCAAGAACTGCTTGGTTTTCAGTTGAGTTTTCGATCATCGCCAGGTCGTGATAGTTTTGTCTGCAGTAGGTCACAGACTCCGCCCAGGTCATTGAAGTTGTAACCAGAATAAATTGTTTTGCGTTTGTTTGAACTGAAAATAGTAATTAAAAATGTTAGATCAACAATGCACCTGTTCATAGTGTAACTACTGTAGTAACATTTATTCACAGTAACAGTTTTAAGATAAATGTATTTTAATCCAGACACATATAATATACATGAAAGAGATGTCAGGTAAAAGCTATCTGTGATGCTCTGTTATATATTTCTAATGTACTGTATATAGCAATTAGATTAGATCTGTCACACATCTCTGTAGACTATATAATCTTATGACCAGTGTGGATTTTTTCCAGATGCCTGTAGTTGTCACTGACGTAAACTCTTTTTTAATGGTGTAGTTTATCTTGTGGTATTTCTCAGTCATTTCTTCATTTGTCTGTAATTACTCACATTTTCTCACATGTCAAAGAGCGCACTCTAAATGTTACACGTGTTACACCTGGTCTTCAGTTTAACAATTTAAATTTTTAAATCTCCCCAAAAACTAATTGGGTAATTCAATGAACCAGTGAGAGAGCGTGTGTGTGAATCTTAACAGGGATGTTTTAGCACTAATAATTTAAATGTGCTGCATGCCGTTCATACAGATTAACTATTATTGAATTATTGTTGTTGGCAGCTGGTATCTAGAGTAAACTAATGCTCGCTCTCTAAGCTGTGACAAGGTAACCCCTTTTAACCTATAAACCTGAACAATAATGTCAACATTCTGTGGATTTTAAGAATATCTTACCTTTATAACAGAGAAAATAATATCTGTATGAACAGTCTTGGTCCAGCCATTGGCCATTTTGAATGAAGACACACAGTTCTCTTGCTGCATAATCATTCGGGTCACTTGAACCCCAGTTTTGGTATCGACTGGTGCTCGCTGTCCCAGTGGCAGACCACTTCCAGGAGTTAGAGTCAGTGTTCATCACACGTCTCCAGGACGCAGGGTCATCAAACAGTCCAATCCACGCCCACATATCAATGGGTATGTTTATCCTGTACACGTCCTCCAGACTTTCAAATGTGGCTAAGTCGGTGTATTTATCTCTGCAGTACTGTCGCGCATCTGTCCAACTCAGTTTCAAGTTAATAAAGTGGTACTCATCAATTATGCTGTGAACAAACGGGACGAGGATAATCCCTGGACATTTATAATGTAGTTAGTAACTGGTACAATAAAGTGAAGCACCAACAATAATCAGATAGATCATGAATCTTACCATAGAGCAGGTGGACTAAAAGCACATAAACATGCATTTTTCAAACCTTTACGAGAGAAAGTATATTAGTCTCTACAACACAATCAAATTAACATAATCAATAGCAGGTTTTTAAATGTACAATAACAAACAAAAAAGTTTGTCTTAGGCCAATACAAGAAAATAAACTCACCAGCTCGCAGATTTCATGTCTGTGACACTGCGTTCTGTGCATTGCAAATGCATTTGTATAAATATATTTAACTACACAAATCAGTGAAAGAAGAGAGGAGCACTGACGGTGAACTTTAATTCAGTTCAGGTTGTACCAGCCTATGATTTACCCTTTGGCCATACACATTATAAGACTTGTTAAAATGTCAGACTAGGTAGTACTCATCACAGAAAGAGAGTAGTGGGATCTGTCAGTACGGTTCCATGAAAGAAAAGTAATTCAAATGATTGCTTTATTCAGATTATCTAGAAAGAAGAAGAAATGCCTGCACACAGCAGGCAGTACACAGCAAACCTCCAGTGTTAAATCAATAATAATAATAATAATAATACAACAATAATAATAATACTAATAATAACAATACTACTACTACTACTACTAATAATAATAATAAGTTTTACACTTTAGTCTGAGTCCCTGTGGATTTGTAGATCTGCAGATGTAGACACAGGGATTGAACAGGTTTAGTATAAAGGATTTTTTTTTTTCATCACAGACCACTTATAGGTTTTTCTCTGAAAACATCCACAAAGACTCAGACTCAACTATTAAACTTACAGTCGATGACAATGTCTCAAGAGTAGACTGTACATGAGTAGTACTTTTGAGAACCAAAGGAACCTGAAAAATCTGTTGATATGTGTAGTGTATGCAGTGCATGAGTAAGTGGACGTGTCTGTGCAGCTCGGCTCAGGGCTAAACAACACATTTATCTGTTCACACCAGTGTGTTTTGGATCTTCAAAATTTCTCCAATACCTCTTTTTTATTTATTTAACCTTTATTTATTTAACCTTTTTTATTTATTTAACCTTTATTTATTTAACCTTTTTTATTTATTTAACCTTTATTTAACCAGGATAGTCCCACTGAGATTACAAATCTCTTTTGCAGGGGAGTCCTGGCCCCATTTGTGTTTGGGGGGGGGACTATTGTACAAGTTTTTGGTGGTAGGGGAAACCGGAGTACCCGGAGGAAACCTACACAGACACAGGGAGAACATGCTAACTCCACACAGAAAGGCCCTGCCCTGGATGGGAATCGAACCCAGGACCTTCTTGCTGTGAGGCAGGCATGCCAACCACTTTGCCACTGTGCCGCCATAGTTTCAGTATTCAATGTCTTAATACTGAAACTATTCAAGACATTATTCTAGCGACCGCAGACCTAGACCTCATTTGACTGAGCACATGCAAATACACAAACTACGCAAAAACCCAGGAGACCCAGTTTGAATCTCAGACAGGTCATTTGCCCAATGTCATCCCTCTCTCTTGCCCTGTTTCCTATTGAAAAAGGCCAAATAAAATATCTTTAAAAAGACTGAGACATTGACCGAGACCTGAGCGTATCAAGACTGACTCTGTATAAAATCATTTTTGTTCAAAAACGTACATTTCCAGAAATGAATGCATATAGTGCAAATGTAAAGACAATAATAATAATAATTAAAGCCGCAAGCGGCGATAAAGGCCCTCGCCTCCCTTGAGACCGCGGGGACACATATATTCGGAGGATTGCATGTCGTGCTTTAAAGCAAATTTGGAGCTGTTTAGATGAAAACTCTTCAAAAAGTTACGATTTAGGTGGTCATGTATTCCACCCAACATAGATTTTCTGTTGAGTTTACGGTATGGCTGTGATAAACTTTTCTGTTTGCCCTAAGGTGTCCTATGGATGTACCAAGTTTTGTATTTCTACATTGGAAAAATTTACTTTCATTTTCCATAGAACCAATTATTTTGACTTTTCTAGGGGTCGCCACTGAGTCATTTTTCCTATTTTTTTTTCAGGGACTTCAAATACATAAATTTTTGCCGGGCTTGAAGTCTGGGACCAATAAAAATGACTTTTAGTTGCACGTTTACTGGGTCAAATTGAAAATCATTTTTCAGAAAAATTATAATAAAAAAATATATACCAAATTATAATAAAATAAAATATACCTCGAGCAAAAACGACAAGAAAAACGCCTGTCTATTTTACACACATGTGTTTAGCTCATTTTGCCCAAGTTTGGTGTCTGTGGAATGAAGCAGCTATTTTCTGTTGTTTTTTAAAAGAGAGGTTGTATTCTAAGTCGGTTCACATCTTCAATTTAAAATGGCCGCCTTCCCGTGTGTGATAAGGTGTGGTCCCCTTTGGCTTTTTTGTTCATAAGCCCATACTGGATGTGTGTACCAAGTTTCATTTGCCTACGACAAACTAAAATTTTCACTTCCCATTGACTTTTTCCACATATTTGGGACGTTGCTATGGCAACACATTTATAGATAGGGGGTGGTTGTCATTGGCTTTTATGCTCCTCATGACATAAGAGATGTGTGTACCAAATTTTATGTCTCTATGACAAACTAAATTCTTGGGTCCCATTATAAGTTTGTAGGGGGCGCTGCCATTTCTAAAGATAACCCTTTTATTTACATATCTTTGTGTTCAGGTCATGAATGTGAATCTCCTAGGAGATGTGTGTACCAAATTCCATGTCTCTATGACAAACTAAATTCTTGGGTCCCATTATAAGTTTGTAGGGGCGCTGGAGAGCCATTTCTAAAGATAACCCTTTATTTACATATCTTTGTGTTCAGGTCATGAATGTGCACAAACGCCTTTTTAGGTCCGACTGGATCCGAGAAGCGTTGAGAGATAAGACATTTATTTTCACAAAAATGGCCACCTCGTTACAGGCTTGCCACACCCATACCCGATAAGATATCAACAATAAAGTCACAAATTTGGTTGGCACACATGTCTAGATGATACTCACCAAATTTGGGGCCATTTAAATTAAAACACAATGATTTGCATCTTCAAGTGCGATTTTAGTGGCCATGCGTTTCACCCACATGGCGGACTTCCTGTTTAGTTTAGGGTGTGGCTGTCATAGACTTTTCTGTTTGCCCTGAGGTGTCCTATTGATGTACTAAGTTTCATTTTTCTACGTTGGAAAAAAGTTCCTTTCACTTTCCATAGGCCCAATGTATTTTGACTTTTCTAGGGTCGCCACTGAGTCATTTTTTTGGGACTTCAAATACATAAATTTTTCGCCGGGCTTGAAGTCTGGGACCAATAAAAATGACTTTTAGTTGTTGGTTTACTGGGTCAAATTGAGAATCATTTTGCAGAAAAATTATAATAAAAATATATACCGAATTATAATAAAAAAATATAACTCGAGCAAAAAGTCTAGAAAAACACTTGTCTCATTTACATACATGTGTTTAGCTCATTTTGCCCAAGTTTGGTGTCTGTGGAATGAAGCAGCTATTTTTGTTGTTTTTAAAAAGAGGTGTATTCTAAGTCGGACCAAATTTTCAATTCAAAATGGCCGCCTTCCGTGTGTGTTAGTGTGGTCCCCATTGGCTTTTGTTCATAAGCCCATGGTGGATATGTGTACCAAGTTTCATTTGCCTACAACAAACTAAAAATTTCACTTCCCATTGACTTTTTCACATTTTGGGGCGTTGCTATGGCAACACATTTATAGATAGGGGTGGTTGTCATTGGCTTTTATGCTCGTCATGACATAAGAGATGTGTGTACCAAATTTTATGTCTCTATGACAAACTAAATTCTTAGGTCCCATTATAGGTTTGTAGGGGGCGCTGGAGAGCCATTTCTAAAGATAACCCTTTTATTTACATATCTTTGTGTTCAGGTCATGAATGCACAAACGCTTTAGTTCCAACTCGATCCGAGAAGGCGTTTGAGAGTTAGAAGGCGTTTTATTTTCACAAAAATGGCCACCTCGTTACAGGCTTGCCACACCCATACCCGATAAGATATCAACAACAAAGTTACAACTTTGGTTGGCACACGTGTCTAGATGATACTCACCAAATTTGGGGCCATTTAGATTAAAACACAATGATTTGCATCTTTCGTGCGATTTTAGTGGCGCGTTCACCCCACATGGCGGACTTCCTGTTGAGTTTAGGGTGTGACTGTCATTGACTTTTCTGTTTGCCCTGAGGTGTCCTATGGATATACCAAGTTTCATTTTTCTGTGTTGAAAAAAACTTACTTTCACTTTCCATAGGCCCAATGTATTTTGATTTTGTAGGGGTCGCCACTGAGTCATTTTTCGTTTTTTTGCGACTTCAAAACATACCATTTTGCCCAAGCTTGAAGTCTGGGACCAATAAAAATGACTTTTGTGCATGTTCACTGGGTCAAATTTAGGATCATTTGGTCACAATAAAGATAAAAAAAAAAAAAAAAAAATCCGAGCAAAAACAATAGGCCCTCCCGGCCATCACCGGCTCGGGCCTAATAATAAGATACTATTGAAAAGATGGCATTAAGGCTTGTCTGGGTTAGCAGTACAGCAATCAAGTATTGACATCAAATCTGCAAAGGAATGAAGTATTTTTAAAATAACTATAAGCCATATAAACTTAAAAGTCACCTGTATAATCTTAATAGTGAAGCTAAATAGAAGAAGTTACAGCTGTGGTAAAGAGACAGTGGAGTACAGAGTGTTTTCAGAGTAGATGGCCTGCTGATGACCAGTCTGACACCGGGGGGCGCTGCTTTTGGATAAATCGACCTCAGAGTAATGGACTTCACTCGTGGGGCTTTCCACCTGCACAAAGAAAACAAACAGGTGAGAGGCTAAACCCAAACTTCAAAGATATTTCTAAAACCAGCAGGAGGTGCACATGGGCCCCCAGTAGACATGGAATCTGAAGAATATTGGTATGTTTATGAAAATCCAGACACATTGTAGCTATGAACAGTCAAGACTTCATGTACATAGCTTTAACTATTCGGCTTTGAAAGCATACGAGAGTAAAAAAATAGCTTTTATATGCAAATTATTAACACATAATCTCTACTGAGTTTCAGCATAGACCATGCAGGAAAAATGCAAGAACAAAGACAATATTTCTACATTATATGAACCAATTTCACTTTGTGTTTTTTTTCAGTGGTAACTACTTCTACTAAAGACATTTACATATTCAGCTTTTGTTATTTTATGAAATGGTGCACATTGCTAGGTTTCTCTAAGAAGCTCTTTCACTAGACAACCAATTTCTAATTTAGAGATAATCATTGGGGATTGTTTCAGGTTTCTAAAGAAGACTTTAAAGGTCAAGGTCATCCCAGAGATGGCTACTGTCAAAGCAAAGTCAGTGCAACAGCTTTATAGAAGGATACAGGTGGCCTATGGTATTTTCCATGTGTGAATGGGTCAACTACAAGCACATTTAAGCCATTTATATTTACTCCAAACACAGACCAAACAGCAAGCAAACAAAAACAGGTGGTGCAAAATTCTGCCCTATTGTTTATAATGGAGACTCCGCCTGACCATTTCATAATAAAATCTTATTAGTTTTGTAATTTAAAATAGTGTTTGAGCAGCAACTGTCGGAAATGTTTTTGTGAGATTTTTGCTGATTTCCATCTTGATTTATTCTGAAACTGTAACATGCACATTCAAAATTTCCTTTCTGGGAAATCTCACAAGTGCCCCCTTCATTGTCACACTATAATTATTGAAATACACCTTGCAGTTACAGAGATACAGTCACTTCACTGTGGACATGTCCTTTTCGAGCAGACACACCAAAAAACAGGCTCGGGTTAAAAGAGTTAAATTTAGGTACACATATCTGAGGCAGCACTGGTAGAGCAACTGGTAGCAGCACTACCAGGTGTGAATACAACAAGCTGGCCACATTTGTCAGAAGTAGAGACAAACGGAACTGTGTGGTCTGAGGAGTAATCTTGAGGATGAGGATCACCTCTGTATTCTCTGAGCTGATTCTTCACAACCACACCCTCTTCTCTGTCGCCAGTTCCACCAGTGGCTATTTGTGGTAGCACAGGCAAATAATAACATGCGACATGGAACAGATTTCCCCCATGCATTATAACAGTCTACGGGCTATTCCTACCAACAAACACACTCACTCATTCATACACCAGTGTCACAGACAACGAAGGAGAAGTGGTTGAAGTGTCTTTCCCAAGAACACAGCAACAACAGCATAAACATTAGCCACATGAAAAGCAGTAGTGAGAAGTTTGATCTCAAACTCTGGGCTTGGTTTGTGTGGTCTTGACAATAACATTTCCGTGTCTCTTACCTGGAACTGCTCGGTGGGCCATGTGGTCAGACTGTAGACCTCAGAAGTCCGGTCTCCAGCGGATTTACTGAACGAGGCCGAGGTGTAAACTGTAGAGCCGTCAACAGGACGAGATGTGCTCTGGACATTGTTATCAGAGATCTCCTCGTACAGTCTGTCGGTCTGTTTACAAAAATGCAATGATGTTTGAACTTTGTCCAGGTTAATGCACATTCAGCTCGATTGTGGTTTAAAAAATGTTGTGTATGAATATATATATTTCATTCATTCATTTTCTACCCCTTTGTCCCGTTAGGGTTCGCGGGTGACTGGAGCCTATCCCAGCAGCTTTGGGCCTGAGGCAGGGTACACCCTGGACAATGGCCAGTTAGTCGCAGGGCAATATATATATATATATATATATATATATATATATATATATATAAACTATACTATACTACAAAAGTAAAAACTTAAAATAGTCTGAACATTGTGCATTGGTACAAACAGATTACATATCATCACCAAAGAGTTAATTTGCAAAAACAGATAAATGCCATTTTGGAAATCAGTGGCTGAGATTTGTAATTTATTCTTTGCATACTGCTGTTTTCAAAGCCCAAATCCTTGGTAGTGGTTCTAATTAGACAAAGTCACTCGAGTTTGGTTTGACTGATGTCACCTTTAGCAAATAATACAAATAAATCTTTTTTTGGCAATTCATAAAAACAGAGTTATATAACAAAAAAACTATTATGTGTTGTGATTTAAACTCACCTGTGGGAGAGCGTACACTGTGTTCACAGGAGGCTCTGAAGGAAATGAAACAACAAAACAACAACAGCCAGGTTCATTATTATTTCATATTTTACTATAATTTTAATATTAGTCTGACCCACCTTTTGATTTGTTGGTCCTTTTTTTCCAGCACATAATCATCAGAGAAACAGAAAACAGGATCAGAACGACTGCCAATGTCAGACCCACGAACAGAAGTGTACCTGTCGTTAGGTAAAAGATCAGGACTTAGAGACATTTGAATCTTTTTTTATGAAGTTGATGAAGAAGGTTATGTATTTTGAGTCTGTTGGGTTCAGCCTAATTAACCACTATCTGTGAGAAATGTCCAAAGTCTGGAACTTCAGATGAATAAAGGCTGTCACCAGGTCATTTTATCCAATCAGAGCCACTCCATTTTGTTTACATTAAATGTTTAAGAGTCCAGCTGCTTCACAAGCCAACATTTGGATGTGTTTTCAAATCCTAACTTCATTTTTATCTCAGAAACTGCTCATTTGCTTTTGTAGTTGACTTCAGGACCTTATTCATAAAACCTCTTACAAAAATGTCTTCTTGTTTTCTCAGGAGGAAACTAGAACAGAACAGAACTAAACTGAAATGCTGACCACATGGAATATGAACTGCTAAAGCCAAATCCATAGAATAACAAAGATCTGAGGCTGACTGTGTAAGTACCTGATAATGCAGCTGACGAGACTGGAGCCTGGGTTAGACTCAGCTCTGTTTCAGTCACAGAGGTGGATGAAGGGATATGAGCTGTTGTTTTTACACTGAAGGATGGTGGAGTGTAATCAGGCTTGAGAGTATAAATGTGATTTAAAGAGGTTGCATCTGTAAAAAACAAACAGCACATCCTGTTTTTTATTTAACCAGTTGTTCTGTTATTGTTTGTGAATTTAAGAAAAACAATAGATACACCTAAATACAATAAATAAATAGGTTCAACACAATGAAGAAGTATAATATACTGTAAATGAAATATTAGGATTCATAATTAGAAATCTGCAAACTTACTTTTTGTGACTTCAATCCTAAATTCATATTTGCCATCCTTCCCCCATCTTTCCAAAACACACTGATATTGTCCAGAGTCAGAGCTGGTCACATTGGTGATGGTCACATACATTATATCAGGATTTGGTAAAGATACGTCCTTATATTCAATGCTGTATCTGCCGTTACGTCCACTGTTTCCTGAAGTCTCAACCAAAATGTCTTCTTTGTTACAGTCATTTTTACAGAAGATCTTCTTGCTCCCAGACAAATAAAATGTACATCCGACTGTGATGTTTCCTCCTTCAGTTGCTTTATAAACTGTGTCTGCTCTGATCAGACCAGCTCTTCCATCCCACAGCACTGTTTATTAAAAACATAAAAAGAGTTAATTCACTGTCACAGATAAATCCAGCACCTTTCACCAGCATTAACTCTCTACAAAGTCCTGCAATATAACAACGTTTACAAGAGAACACTTATTTTGACAGTCCTGCTTTATTCAACAGTGGATACATTTGCAAATTAGTTCAATGCCAACCACACTTCAGATTAAACACACGTGGATAAATCACACCTAGATGGTTCTGTTCAGACCTGGAAACTTCACCTTGGGTTAAACAGTTTTATCTTTAGTTCATCACATTTCGAGTGAAGACAACTCCATTTATTCTTTATGTTTTCAGAGAAAAGCCAATGATTAACTTTTGAACAAAAACTTCTGTGATAAAATAATTATAATTGCAGATTTAAATGAGCTAGTTCCTCCCACTACCCACATAAATGTAAGAACTGTTTTAGTAAAACTGAGGAAAGATGATGGGTGTTGCTGTTACTGAGACATGCTCAGTCTAAATTTAAAACAGGAAGAGTTTTTATATGAGTCCAAATTTCACACTGCATATTTTGCTGTGTATCATTGTCAAAGCTCATTTCTTATTTTAGTCATTTACTGCCCCATGTTGTTAGTGTACCCGCTCTCCCCTACTTACCGAGAAACAGGAGTAAAAGCAGGTAAATTCTCATGCTGAAACCCGGAGTTTGACTCATATTTTCTCTAAAACCAGGAACTAAACTGAGCTAAGCCACTTCTCTAAACGTGAGGCCACTTCTGAGGAAATAACACTTCTACTGTCTCCTCCCTTTTTCAGAAAACCGCTCTGGGCTGTAGCTGTGGGCCTCTGTGACCAAACCTCAATGAGCCCCTGCTGTCATACTGGCCTTTGGTGTTGCATCATTATTTATGCAGCAAATATCAGCTTGTCTTTTATACTTCTCTCATGTATGGAAGACAATTCTGTTAGAATTGTGACTTTAAATTCAGAATTATAAAAGGTTATGCACTGTCTGAGCAGACTAGTGCAACTTAATGAATGCAACTGTGTCTCAATGAAAGATGCTCAGAAAGAAGACTTCATCTCATTTAACTTGGAATCAAAAGTCCATTATTATGTTCACATTAATCAAACACAGGTTTCAAACTGAGTGAATATACTAGTCTGTACTGAATATAGACTTTCATATATAAACTCTCTGTTTTATCAGTAACCATTACTTCCTTATTGAGATCAGTGCCAACCAATGGAAGCGCTCCTTCTTCAAGACACGAGCTGTGATTAGACAAATTCTGTTGATTCTGTTCAGGGCTAATTATTCTCTTCTCTTGCTGCTTTGTTTATTGAGTATCTATCTTTTCAAATAGCTCTATGTAGTGAAAAAGATCAAGAAAACATTTAATTAATTTATAAAAATAAAATTACAGCATTTACAAAAATGGCATGCTCCTGAAATCCTTCGAACTGCACAACTCCACTGCTGCGTAAAGATGAGAGAGGCCTGTCATTCACACCAATGCACCTGCAGCTCATGACTCCTTCTACTGGCACTAAGTGGTATTACAAGCCTCAGAACTCAAGCCTTTTATTGATATTTTTGAGATACAAAGAAACAAAGCTTCATTAATGTATACAACAGTTAAACTTTGTTTAATTTGAAAAAATAGCTAGTAACTGTCTTAAAGAAAGATAATACAATGTACAATGTTTGTTAAATTATAGAAATGAGTGCGTTTGTTAATTCAATTTACTAGACAGTTAATCACATTAGTTACTTTGATATAATCTATTAAATAACTTACCTATGTAAATGCATGTAAATATATAATCACTTATTCACTGTATTTTCTGGGACTAACTGTCCAGTAAAGTCTGTTCTCTGCCATCATTTCACTTTTTCCATACAATGTTTCAAACATAAAATTAACATGACATTAACACAAGGAACACCCTGCCAGTGTTCTTACTAAACTTACTAAAGGTCAAAGAGCAAACAGGTTAACGATGTTAACACTCGACAGAGCAGGACGAGAGCTGTGGCTGTGTATAGATTGTGCTGTAGATGTCGTTGTGGTCCCTTGAAGCTGGAGAGAGGCTCTGATAAGTGCTGTCTTCATGAGTCGAGACTGGAGCAGGACCAGAGTTCTCATAAATCTGAGAAAATAAGTCAGAAATCACTAACTGTCAAACTCACAAAGGCGTTTTCATTATGTTTGTTTTTACAGAGTCTTTGTGTATTAATGCAGATGTGGATTGTTTTAATTTAACAAAACCAATGTTAAATTTAAACACAATAATAATGAATAACATTAGTGTGAGCCATGATCTAAATACTCACTGGTATTTCAGGATACTCTGTGTTCACAGGAGGTTCTGCAGGAACTAAAACAACAACATCACAAATAAAAGCAGCCATTTCATTATAATTATATTTTGATATTATATTAAAACTTTTTTGGTTGACCTGTTCGATTGTTAGTCCTTTTTTCCAGCAGATTATCATCATAGTCGCTGATAACAGGATCAAAATGGCCACCAAAGTCAGACCCATGAACAGAGGTATCATTGACCCTAGGAAGGAAAGCAGTCAGATTTGTTATAGTCCTGGTTTTTGTAAAGTCTCTTGTGAAAAACTGTAGAAACCTGAGGCAGATGAGACTGGAGCCTGGGTTAGACTCAGCTCTGTTTCAGTCACAGAGGTGGATGATGGGATATGAGCTGTTGTTTTGACACTGAAGGATGGTGGAGTGTAATCAGGCTTGAGAGTATAAATGTGATTTAAAGAGGTTTTATCTGTAAAAACTGTTGAGGTTTCATCTGTAAAAACTGTTGAGGTTTCAATCTGTAAAAACTGCTCTGATCAGACCAGCTCTTCCATCCCACAGCACTGTTTAATAAAAACAAGAGTTAATGTTACATCCACAACCGAACTTTTATATTTTAAAGTCATATTAGGACCAGCTCTGTTATCATTGAGTGGGTTTGTTCAGTGGAAATAATGATGTTTATCACAGATTAACAATCAACAGAAGGAGCAGAAAGATCATGTGATAAAGTTAGTGTAGATAACTGTACTCACCGAGAAACAGGAGCAAAACCAGAAACTTTCTCATGTTTAGACTGAGTTTGATTATCAAATTCTTTGTGTCTCAAACTGGACTCATCTCCAGCTACTTCTCTAAACACTTGAGTCAAACTAACACATATCTGTCTGTTACCTCCTTTTCTCACACTAATAACCACAATGTGCTTCAGCTGCAAGACTCTGGGTTCAAACCTCAATTTCTTCTAAAGTATTACAAAAAACTGTTCAGTTTTCTTGACTAATCTAACTAGTCTTTAGTCAGCTCCAAGAGTCACAAAAAAACAGGGCTTATTCTTAATGGTGTTTTCTGCTCATTTAAATTATCTCTCGCATATGAAACAATTAGTGATGCCTTTTCTGTAGATGGAGGTTCCCTGCAGTTTAATAATGACAGGTGATTAAAACCATTAAAACCATCAGTGTTTTAAATTAATCTTTAAAAAAGAGAAAGGGATTAACAGTTTCAGAGGCAACATAACCTTCTCAGTCGGGTCCTAAGTTGTGGAACACATCTTTAGAATTAAATCCAGACTGAAGACACTCATGTTTTCACTGGTATTCTGGTTAAGGTAGGAAAACAGTTTTATCTTGCGTTATGGGGCGGCAGTAGCTCAGTGGTAGAGTGGCCGTCCTTCAACCAGAAGGTAGTAGGTTCGATTCCCGCTCGTGCCCCACAGTTCATACTGTCGTTGTGTCCTTGGGCAAGACACTTAACCCACCTTGCCTCCAGTGTCTGTAGCACTGGTGTATGAATGTGTGTGACTGTAGAGGTGTGTTTGGTGGTGGTAGGAGAAGGTTGAGAGCCGTTTGTATGGCAGCCCCCATCTCTGTCTGCTCCAGGTGTGAATGTGTGTGAATGGGGTGAGTGGAAGCACGATGTAAAGTGCTTTGGGTGCCCGAGAAGGGCATATAAATGCATTACCATTTACCATGGTCATTTTTAACCTCATCAATACTTTTATTGCTGTTTTGTAAACCTGTGTTTTACTTCCTGTACAGCACTTTGGTCAACTGAGGTTGTGCTTTAGAAATAATCCTTAGGCAGAAAAATCTACTGTGTTAAAGTAATTCTCTGAGTGGGACCTTTGGAGTTAACTTTAACACTTCACAGTGTAATTGTGAATCTGTTTCCTTTTTTCTATGAAACCGGTGAACCATCCCATGACGAGCCATTTAAAAGAACAAAAATCTGACCTGTTTGGCTTTTATTATCTTCAAAGTTTACACACACAGGAGGACTTAAATAATCAAGTCAGCTAAACTTGAGCTAATACTGCATGTGGTTTGTTATAGCACAACCGCAAAACAGGAAGTAAGCCTGTGCAGGAACAACACTGGACAAAAACATTTTAGGGCATCTGTTGCTGTGTGTGATGCTTAGTTATTGTAAGGCACATAATGAGGAACCTCTTGACAGTCGAGGAAGGGGATGAACGACTCAGCACAGCAACAACACCAGAAATATAGGTATGTAAGTAGTATAGGTAAGTATGAGGACTAATTGGTAGTTTGCTTTTTTATCTCTTATTTATTCACATGACTAATCTTTTTTAAACCTCAGAGACAGTTTTTTTTTCCAACATGAGATCAGTAGAATCATGTCTCTCTCACTCTCATAGTGCCCTCTGCTGGACAGAAACCTCCATTATAACTTGTGTCTCACACTACGTCTATAATAAATAAAACACTACACTGGACCCTAGCTGGGTCATATTTGTACAAAATACACTTAACTATCCAACTGTTTTTTTCTTCTATACCTGCAGTCTTAAACGTCTCTACAGGTAAATAAAGATTGTGCTGATGTTGGTGCAGAGACGTGCACGGCTAAAAGTTGCAGAAGGTGGCTTTAAAGAGACTCTGGTGGCCTTTCCTAATCGAACCCCTCCCCACTTCCACTCCACTCTCGAGGGCCCTCAGTGTGTAGTGACACTGCAGTTCCCTCGATCATAGAGATCAAGTCATATTTTAAAGTTTTTTGGAAAAAATATTTAATTAAAACTCTTGTACTGGTTTCAGAGTCTGTAAGTCATTGAATTTTCTCAGAGTAATTGGTAATTGGGCCGGAAAAAGGCGGACACAGTGGAACAGTTCTTTGGGGATGCTGAATCGCTGAGAAAGGTCCTCCCAGTCAGACTCAAACTCTAACTTGTATCTAATTTTACCAGCTGACTGGTAGAGCTGGTAAGTACTATAGAGCTTTAAATCAAATTTAAAAAGTAAAAAAGTGAATTGACCTCAATACCATAATAAAATACAACTCTACAACTTAAACCAGTGGTTCTTAAACTACTGAAAGTACAATCCCCTATGTAATAAAATAAGGATTACTAAAAAAGGACCAAACAAGTACAAAAACTGGACTAAACCTAAATTCATTTAGGACTAAATAAGATCTAAACATAATCTAAATCAGAACTAACAAGACTAAACCAAGACTAAAACCAGACTAATCTAGTACAAAACCAGGTCTAACCTGAGACTAAGCAGTCATCTACATTTCAAATCACCAATCAGACCATGGATGAAAAAACTGCAGTAAAACTGCCTTTAAATTAAGTGTACTATACTAAAATACAATCTTGATAAAACAAAGTCCCTTTACTTTACCCAAGAAAATTGATTTTCCAATTTTTTAAATAAAGTTAACTTGTTCAAATTTGTAGTAAACATGTTTATGGTTCTGGACGCAGCCCCTTCAGGTGTCGACAACAAATGTGAACATGTGACTGCAGAGAGAGATGAGATCCAGAAAAAGTATTCCTGTGGGTAAAATAGAGAATCTGTTAATACAGTTTACCACACCATGAAGGTTATGGGATTAATGGCCATGCAGCCTTTCTGTGGAGTCAGTGGAAAATCAATAAAAGAATACGTTTTGGTCAGTAAAGACTTCATTGATTGATTTTAATAAAGACTGACAAGTGTTTTCTCTAACTGTGCGCGTTCCCACACTTGAAAAAGATAGGTTTCACTATTTGAAGAAATTAAACTGGATTCCACTCAATGAATAGGCCTTGGGAATTTCTTTCATCCATTTATTGGCTTATAGCATTAAGCTATATAGGTGAAAAACCTTTAAAAATACAAACATGCAAACATTGTAAAATCACCAACAAACCCAATACAATGCATAATTTAACAGATTTAACATAACTCAATTTTAACTTTTCTTTCCCCAACTATCAATAGCTTAAGTTAATGAACCATGAATTTAAACCATGAATATTTCACCTGACCTACTATATTGCACAGTTGGTAAATCCCACATTAAAGCTGGTAGATTTTAGCTCAATAACAATGAATTTAATTATTATTAGCTTTACATTTTTAATACAAAATAGATCATATTAACTTTAACCGCATGTGTAGCTTCATTTACTGGATTCTAAACACAGAGACTATGAACTAACCTGTGCTTCTAAACATATTTGCCATTTAATCAAACAATTTCGTTTTTTTTCCATGTAGTCAGAGAATTTAGGTCATGTATACACAATTAATTCTAAGCAATATTTTATAGTATTTAAAAGTATCTAAACAACCCAAATTGTGAAATAACAAAAGGTAAATAAGGCAAATGAAATTGTTAACCAAAATATACCATATACAAAAGACATTTTTACCCACTCTAACCCCTTCATGAATTAAAGACATACTACTCAAACCAACAGCGCAATCTACAGAGCGCCATTGAATGATGCATTTACTCTGATAGCGGTTACTCTGTCAGCATGCAGGAAACACGCAGCATGCTTTAACAATCAGCGCTTCAACTCACCGGCTGTCACTTCAGAGTTCTTTGGTGAGTACCTGCTCCAGCACAGTGATATCAAGCTTGAAAACTATTTTTCTTCGAGTCAGCACTGCTCTTTTCGTAGCGTCAGTTCCCCGTGTATACAGTAATTTAAACCCGGTGCGCTGCTTTATCTAGCCCAGGCACGCGCCACATATTGCGGATTAGTTTCACCTGGTACTAATGAGGGAAGGCGGGGTAACGGGCAGTTTGCCGCAACAAAGACATTGCAGTTTAACATATAATCCTCTAATAATGATATGCACGCAACTAAATACAGTCTGGAACTGAGCACTTTAACTTCAAGGAACACAAAATGCAAGTGTTTGATCAGCATATTTTAACGATGGACCCAAGAGCCAAATGCACAACACCAACTGTGTGTTCTTTAATGAAACAGAGGAAGTCAACACTGGGATTGTGGATTAAGTATCATAAACCTTTCTTTAACACATCAGTTCAGTGCAATATTTTTCTGTCACTGACATTTCTAATTAAAATTTTTTCAACATTAAAAGGTTTGTTAAATGTAAAAAGCTCCACCAATGACTGAGGAGCTAAAACTAGAGCTCTAAAAAAAAAACAAAAAAAAAAAAAACAAGTGAGCAAAGAAAGGGAGGGTGATGTGAAACCCCTGTTATCTTGTGTTACTGTGGGAACATTCTTCGTGAACCCAAACAGTGTTTTTTTTTATATCCGTTGTCTCCAGACATTTGTCAGAACCGAACCAGAAAAACCCATTATTGTTTCTTCTTCATTTCTCAAGTTCTGGTAACATTTTTCCTTTATAAGTGAGCTTATGGCCTAAATATCTATAAACTGTATTATCTTTATAAACGTGTTCAGCAAAATTTAAGTCACATATTCAGATTCTTCCCATTACAAAGTGTTTCTATTTTTGGCTTTATACCATTTGTGGTTGGAACCACACTGATATTAAGAACCTCTAATAATTCTCTTCCTAATAGATACATAAAATTATTTAGCATCATAGCAACTACTACTTTTATTTTGGATCCAGGTTTTGGATCTTTAACAAATCTTAAATTTTCATGCTCCCGTGTCAAACAAAAATGCAATACAATATCTGTTCTTTAACAGACTCATTATTTTTCTTCATAATTCAAAAGCATATCCAAACTCTGTAGATGTGTGTCTCATGTGGTCCATGTGTTTGTGCGTGTTTATGTGTGTGTGTGTGTTTATGTGTGTTTATGTGTGTGTGTGTGTTTGTGTGTTTATGTGTGTGTGTGTTTGTGTGTGTTTATGTGTGTTTATGTGTATGTGTGTGTTTATGTGTGTGTTTATGTGTGTGTTTATGTGTATGTTTATGTGTGTGTTTATGTGTGTGTTTATGTGTGTGTTTATGTGTATGTGTTTATGTGTGTGTTTATGTGTATGTGTTTATGTGTGTGTTTATGTGTATGTGTTTATGTGTGTGTTTATGTGTATGCTTATGTGTGTGTTTATGTGTGTGTTTATGTGTGTGTTTATGTTTGTGTGTTTGTGTGCGTGTTTATGTGTGTGTGTTTGTGTGTATTTATGTGTGTGTGTGTGTGTTTATGTGTGTGTTTATGTGTATGTGTTTATGTGTGTGTTTATGTGTATGTTTATGTGTATGTTTATGTGTGTGTTTATGTGTGTGTGTGTTTATGTGTGTGTTTATGTGTATGTGTTTATGTGTGTGTTTATGTGTATGTTTATGTGTGTGTTTATGTGTGTGTTTATGTTTGTGTGTTTGTGTGCGTGTTTATGTGTGTGTGTTTACACACACACACACACACACACACACACACACACACACAAAAAAACAAACAAAGTTCTGCACAAACAGTTATATTTTATTATAAACATACACGATATGCACACCTGAAAGCTCATGCTGGGGAGAAGTAGAGGCAAAGAGGTCTTCATCCTCAATATCAGATATTTGTGGAGACATGTGTAGCGGAGGAGGTGGTTGGCTCATCCTGAAGGGTCGAGACCATTCCAGAAGAGGCCTGTGTAGCGGGGGAGGTGGTTGGCTCATCCTGACCAGTGGCAGAGGATGCTCCAAAATATTTTAGAAGTGCTCCTGAAATTGTAATTGAATTGCATTTGAAATCAAAAGACCATAGGATAATGTTTTATAAAGCTAAAACAGCCTGGGGTCAAATTGACTCAAAACATAATAGAAGGGTTACATAAACATGCTCTTACACACTAAATGTATATCATTACACGCTATACCCTCCTAGACCCGGAAAAAAACATTTATGTATTTTATTAGTTTTTTTCCCCCATGTCATCACATTGTTCAGAGCATAGAAACAAATGATAAAAAAAAAATTATTGAAAAATTATATTTTATTCATGTTATGCTATGGTCACTAGGACTCAGTTGTTTAAAAAATAAAATTACTTTAAATTATATGTATAGGCAAAAACAATGTTTTTTCCTGATTTTATTTTTTTATCACCAAAATCTTTTTGGGTTTCAGGATATTAATTTGTATATTAATCTAACTTTCATGAAAGAACTATTAGCTCTTTGGTTACTGCCTCAAATTCTATGCATGACACACTTTTAGTTATGACTTGTAAAACTATACTTAGGAAACTATACTTGGCACACTGTGTAGCAAATAGCTACATAGCAAATGTTCGTCTTTAACCTAAAGATTTGAAAATGCCGTTGGTTATTTACAGGGCCTAACGTTAAGAAGTTTTCCAGGCATGGAACTGTCAAGAACCTCCCTGGACATGGGGGGAAGAGAAAAATTGATGACAGAAGTTTTCGAAGGTTGGTACGAATGGTGGAAAAAACACCCCATCAAACATCTAAAGACCTGACGACCAACCTGGAGCAGTCTGGTGTAACTGTTTCAACAAGTACCATACGCCGCACACTAAACAAAGCGGGGCTTTATGGGCGGAGGCCAAGGAAGACCCCATTGCTAAAGAAAAGGCATAAAAAGGAACGATTGATCTTCGCGAAAGAGAACCTGGACAAACCTCAAGCCTTCTGGGACAATGTTTTATGGACAGATGAAACAAAAGTGGAGCTTTTTGGTCCTGCACACAAACAGAATGTTTACAGACGGCGCAATGAAGAATTTAAGGAAAAGAACACCATACCAATAGTCAAGCACGGTGGAGGATCCATAATGCTTTGGGGCTGCTTTGCTGGATCTGGTACTGGAGGCCTTGACCGTATCAAAGGCATCATGAAATCAGAAAATTATCAAGCAATTCTAGAGCAAAATGTCTTGCCCAGTGTAAGGAAACTTGGTTTGAGGCGAAGATCATGGGTCCTCCAGCAAGATAAAGACCCAAAGCACACCTCAAAAAGCACGCAGGAATGGTTGAAAGGGAAAAAAATTACTGTTGAATAAATCTATGTTGAAATAACAATTGTCTTTGTTAAATTACTTTGGGACCTCCAATTAAAAGATCCTGCTGATATAAATTTGGTACATTTCCATTTATTTCTGAAGACATTCACTCAGTTATGCAAAATATGAAGGGGTGTCAATAATGGTGAGCAGGACTGTACATGTGTGTTTATGTGTGTGCATTTATGTGTGTCTATGTGTGTGTTTATGTGTTTGTATTTACATGTGTGTTTATGTGTGTGTATGTACATGTGTGTTTATGTGTATGTATGTGGAAGTGTGTTTATGTGTGTGTGTATGTACATGTGTGTTTATGTGTGTTTATGTGTGTGTGTTTATGTGTGTTTATGTAGAAGTGTGTTTATGTGTGTGTGTTTATGTGTGTTTATGTAGAAGTGTGTTTATGTGTGTGTATTTACATGTGTGTTTATGTGTATGTATGTGGAAGTGTGTTTATGTGTGTGTGTGTGTGTGTGTGTATGTACATGTGTGTTTATGTGTGTGTATGTAGAAGTGTGTTTATGTGTGTTTATGTGTATGTATTTACATGTGTGTTTATGTGTGTGTATGTACATGTGTGTTTATGTGTGTGTGTAAATATGTGTTTATAAGTGTGTATTTACATGTGTGTTTATTTACACGTGTGTTTATGTGTGTGTATGTACATGTGTGTTTGTGTGTGTGTGTCTGTGTATGTACATGTATGTTTGTGTGTGTGTATGTACATGTATGTTTGTGTGTGTGTATTTACATGTGTGTTTATGTGTGTGTATGTACATGTATGGTTGTGTGTGTATGTACATGTATGTTTGTGTGTGTGTGTGTGTATGTACATGTATGTTTGTGTGTGTGTGTGTGTGTGTGTGTGTATGTACATGTATGTTTGTGTGTGTGTGTGTGTATTTACATGTATGTTTGTGTGTGTATGTACATGTATGTTTGTGTGTGTGTGTGTGTGTGTGTGTGTGTGTGTGTGTATGTACATGTATGTTTGTGTGTGTGTGTACATATATGTTTGTTTGTGTGTGTGTGTGTGTGTTTGTGTGGATGTTCATGTATGTTTGTGTGTGTGTGTGTGTGTGTGTGTGTGTGTGTGTGTGTGTGTGTGTGTGTGTGTGTGTGTGTGAGTGTGAGTGTGTGTGTGTGTGTGTGTGTGTGTGTGGATGTACATGTATGTTTGTGTGTGTGTGTATTTACATGTATGTGTGTGTGTGTGTGTGTGTATTTACATGTGTGTTTGTGTGTGTTTATGTGTGTATTTACATGTATGTTTGTGTGTGTGTGTGTGTGTGTGTGTGTGTACATGTGTTTGTTTTTGTTTATGTGTGTGTTTACATGTGTGTTTATGTGTGTCTGTTTATGTGTGTGTATTTACATGTGCTCTCTCTTTCTGCACTCTCTCTCTCTCAGTGCCCTCTCGTCTGCCACACCCACCTCCACCTCGCTCTGGTTACCATGGCAATTGTGCATTTGTCCTCAGAGAAATAAATGTCGTTCATATAAATTTTAGATTTTATACAATTTTCTGAACTGGCTAGCATATATGCTATTACATCTTTGGTCTCTCTCAATAGAATGAGTAATTAAAAATACAAGTTTGTCTGATCGCTTCTGTGTTGCTGCTGTTCGTCTGCAGCTTATTTTAGCTGAAAAGAAGCAGGTGGGTTGTGGAGGGCAGAGGAATTTGAAGGGCACTGGTGTCCGATCGGAGGGAGGACGAGACCAAGAGGCTCCCAGGAAACATTTATAAAAATACATATGATTAGTGTTTTGAAGTACATGTGTGTACTTCTTTAAATCTCTTCTCTGCTGCTGTTATCTCAATCTGGCTTCTCCTTTTGCCGCTACATAGAAAGCCTCAAAAAATAGTTTCCATACTATTTTTCTTTTTTCGTCTTGTTGGAAGTCACCGCTTTCCAACTAAATCTTCAAAATTTGCTACAAGCAAAAACCATTAACCCCTTGTTCTGGTTGACATTATTAGACCCATTCTTCGATTCCCGCTCTCCCCACAGTTCATACTGTCGTTGTGTCCTTAGGCAAGACACTTAACCCTCCTTGCCTCCAGTGACACAGCACTGGTGTATGAATGTGTGTGATTGTTGCTCTGGTGAATGGTGTGAGAATGTTGGAACAACGAATGGAAATTAGCCTACGGCTACGATCTGGCATGTTTACATTCATGTGGTTGTGTCTCATATATGTTCATTAACATGCACTGTCCCGATCAAATAAATAAATAAATAAATTAAATTTCAGAGCCAACGACCATGAGACCAGAACAGCCTTGTCCATCAGGTTTGGTTTCAGGTTAAGCCCCTCCCTCTAGAGATATAAGCTCAGCTCTCTTACAGTTGAACTAAGAATTAATAAAGTCTCTTGGAATTAGAGACGAAACGTCTTCACCTTGAAAAGTGAGTCCAGATGCTTTTACTTCAAACTATTTTTCAATATGTCCTGGATGACTGAGAACCTTCACAGACATAAAAATCAAAGTTAAACCTGTAAAAAAGTATAAACCATGACTAATATGTAATGTTTTACATTTTTATATCCATGTGAATTTTGACAGTGTAATGTTTCAAACAAACATTTGAACAACATAACTTATATTGTTTATGGTTTATTCACACACTTTTTTTACCACTTTTTGATCACAATTTTCCAAAAACTCTGCACAAAAAAACATAATCCATCCATTCACTTTCTTCTTATTGTATCCTTCCTCTTACATATTAAATTCTATGTAATATATATATACCTAACCCATTAAAATAGTAAACACATAATTATAACTTTTAAATATTAAGAGCCTACAGTTTTTATCCTTTTGGACAAAATAAATCTATTTATCACCAGTCGGAACACGAGAACAACACTGCAAAAATATTAAATACCCCAAACCTTGCAATTTATCAAATTATAAACAACAAAAAAGCATCTTAGATTCTAAATGTTTAAAATAGTAAACAATCTAAAAAAGGAATTATAACATTAAAGCCGCAAGCGGCGATAAAGGCCCTCGCCTCCCTTGAGACCGCGGAGACACGTGCACTCGAAAGATTGCATTTCGTGCTTTAAAGCGTAAACTTCACGATAATGTCAAATAACCGGGCCTGTGCTACTGCTGGGGCCTGCTACACCACCTTGTAATTTAGAGTTAAAGGTCTCCACAATCCCTGGTTTTCCTGGGAGCTGTCTGAACCTTTGAAAATAATAGATTATGCTTGGGCTAAGGCGAGAAAAACAAAGTACTGGCTGGAGATTTAAGATGACTCAGGAATCGCTGCACCCCCCTGTTTAAAGAGGCAAAATGTAAATATTACTTGTCTAAAAGTACACGTTTACAAGTTCCAAAGGATTCTGAGGAGTTTTCTAAGACTCTAGTCTTGGCTCTGGAGGGGCCTCCTCTAAAGGAAGGATCCTGGCAATTGGGAAATGGTATTTATTTCCCAAAGAAATGGCTGCCTCTTCACAGACTCATTACGACCACAGCCACATATGTATAAAAAAACAAATTGATAACTTTTTTGGCACACGTGTCTAGATGATACTCACCAAATTTGGAGCTGTTTAGATGAAAAGCCTTTAGACACAAGGGGTGCAATTTAGGTGGTCACGCATTCCACCCAACATAGTAGATTTCCTGTTGGGTTTACGGTATGGCTGTAATAAACTTTTCTGTTTGACCTGAGGTGTCCTATGGATGTACCACGTTTTGTATTTCTGCATTTGAAAAAATTTACTTTCACTTTCCATAGACACAATGTATTTTGACTTTTCTAGGGGTCGCCACTGAGTCATTTTTTGTAAAAATTTTTCGGGGACTTCAAATACATAAAATTTTCGCCGAACTTGAAGTCTGGGACTAATAAAAATGACTTTTCGTGCATGTTCACTGGGTCAAATTTAGGATCAATTTGCAGAAAAAAAATAAATAAAATTTAAAATAAATAAATAATCCAAGCAAAAACAATAGGTCCATCACCGACTCGGATCTAATAAAGTATGTTTCCACAAAATATCAAATAGTGTAAGATATAAGCTTAAATCAAAATAATAATTACAAAACAACAAACCTCATGTTAATAAGTACATGACACAAATTAAAAGTGAGTCCTTTCCAAAAACCTAAAAACAACACTTACTTTCTGAACTCCTTTAAATCAGCTGAAGGTAATAAAATGTCAGGTGTAAAACAGTGGCAGATGTTAAAATGGGGCTCAGGGCTGAGGACTGAAGAATACAAAGGATGAACTAAAGAATGGAAATAAATATATTTAATTGAAATAGTTTAGATTTGCCTGGTTAGTGTGTCTGTAGCTCTCCAAACTTCAGGTGACCCGAGGCTGGGCTCTAAATGGTTTCTTTAAGTTACAACTGAGATACATCCAACAATAGCTTCAAGTGAAACAGTAGAGATACAGAAAAGTGTGTTTTATTAAACAATGCTTGTCATATGCACTGCAACTCTCCGTTTATGGGATGTTTTTCTCACAGAACTCAGATTTAGATTCAGAGGAAGTCTGCTTTTTGGGGGGAGTCTTCCACTTAACGCTGACGTCAGAGCTTCCTGTTTTCTGGAGCTTTTCTTCAACCTGAGGAAAAACAAAATATAGAGAAACTGTGTCAAAGTAAGATTTTTGTTTCAAAATTAAAAATATAAAGATATAAAGAAAATATAGTTAATTAATAATAAGCCTTTAAATTTATGCTAATGTGTTTAAGACAGAAAACATACCTGTTGTAAAATCTTTTCGTAGTTTCTTGGATCAGACATGTCGCCAGCAGAACTGAAAATTATCTTCACAACAGTGGACCTCTTTGCTAAAGGGGCAAAAAAAGCACTGAATATAAAATTATTTGAAGAATATAATGTCTAAAGTGTTAAGAGATTCAGAAGCTGTGATAGTGACAATAAAAAGCTTCAGTTGTTGGTGAGTTACCGTTTTTGCAGAAGAATGGAAGTCTCAGATCACAGCTTACATCCTTCCAACCGTGAGCTGAATCCTCCACAATGCAGTTGGAACCATTCAAACCTTGTGGTCGTCCACTCGTCCAGTTTGTGAACGGGCTAATGCTGCCATCAGACCAGACCCAGGGCTCTCGATGCAGACCAATCCAAGCGTCACCTGTTTTTCCATTCATAAGATTATCCACCTGGAATGTTTCAGAACCACTTTCTAACACGGCCAGGTCTGAGTTGTTTCTTCTGCAGTATTCCAACGCCTCGAACCAGGGGAGTGGAGTAATGACAAGATAAAACACTTTCACCGTTGAACCTGTAAAAATGTATATATAATGTATAAATGACAGATAAAGTTAAATAAACATCAGGGGTTATAATTAATACAAAACAACTGAATGGTAATAATAATAATAAAAACAGACACTACTGATGAGTAAAAATGTATCTAAAGTGAGAATTACAAACACACTCACTGGAAAAAAAAAAATCAACCTTTAAGACTTCACCCAGTCTTTATTATCAAGCATTTTTATAAAAGAGAAAGAAGTGTTGTGGTAAGTAAATATTAAGGTAAGGTAAGTATTGTGCTGGTGAACTGGTTCTTTTTTTCAGGTTTAATGGTAAAGCTAAAACTTGAAACTTGAAATAAACATCAGCTGGAAATTTAATCACTTTAAAAAACTGTTTGGTCTAATCCTGAAAAGAAGGTCTTTGTGAATAAAGTGGACCAGGACTGTGAATAAAATAAAAAAAGACGAGAAAGAAAAGAAACTACAAAAACTTACCTGTGTAACAAATAAAGGAGAGAGGGGCATAACAATTATTGTCAGCCCAAAATGCATTGGTATCGACATAAACACACTGGCCTCCAAAATTGCCTATTCCGTAGTACCAGTTGCTGTATCCACTGGGGCTGACTGTTCCAGTGGCAGACCAGATCCAGGTGCTAGGGTCAGTGTTTTGTTTCCAGAACACAGGAGTTAGAAACAGTCCAATCCATGCGTCTCCTGTGATCGAACCAGGTCTGTTCAGTCTCTTTATGTCCTCGCTGCTCGTGATAGTGGCCAGATCAGTGAAGTGTTGTCTGCAGAACTGCTGAGCCTCAGGCCAGTTCAATGTCAGGTTCACAAAGTAGTACTCATGAGTTACAGCGAGAATATGTGGAACAACACAGAGCCCTAAAAAGTAATCATAGACTTAATGAGTTTAGACAGTTTTTCACTTCCTCAAAACAGAAGCTGAGTCCAATTTTGAAAAAAAAAATAATAAAAGATCTGGGTTAAACAAATTAACAGTTTAAACTCCTACCACAGAGCAGGAAAACCAAAAGCACTTTGTCTTTCATTTCTGCTTCAACCTTTAAAAACAAAATTAAAGCAGAAAGCACCAAAGCAGAATTAATTACTGCAACAATAAGAATCAGACCAGTTCTTCATCACATGCTTATTGTAAAAATCAGATATTAAATATAGATCTAATGTTCAATGTTTAAGAGATTGCAGACTTGAATTCTCCAAATACTCACTCCAGCATCAACGGGACAGCTCTGGTAAATCAGGGCGTCCTGTTTATTTAAAAGCATGAGGAAGTTAAATGTGCAAATCCAAACAAGGGAGTGTTTAAGTTTTGCATGTTGTTAAAGACTTGTTGAGTTCCTTTAAAGTAGTCTTTATATGACTTTAGATTCAGCAGCAGCCTGGCTCAGACTGGGCTAGTGGAGAGTTTTTATAAATACTTTATGAACTCAAAACAAAATGTGATCTCAGAAAATAATTTTGTTCATCCTTTAAATCATTTGAATCCATTTTTTTAATTTTCCTGTTTATGTGAACAGCATCAACACTGAAAACAAGTACCTTCAGAAAAACATGGCCCAAATTCCAGCTAATGTTGGCACCAAGTCAGAAGTTAGGGCTAAAGTGGATCCATCAAACTTTATATTCTTAACATATAAGAAAGTGACCAAGAGAACTGTGAGGCTATTACCTTTTACTTCATTAAATGTGTTTTTAATCGTCTCAAAGTGAACTGAGAAGACCGACCAGTACATATTTAAATTTGCTGATAGGCCTTTTTTAAAGAAATGTTCAGAAAAAACGTCTTGAACTCGAGCATTGATTGAATCAATCCTCAATGAGAAACTACGCCAAATAAACATCCATCGTCTCTGTAACATTGTAGTTTTGTGAGAGAAAAAGAAATATGCAGAAATAAGCTGCGTTTGTGAACAAAGTCACAAAAAGATCTGTGGAGGAGGAAAGACCAACCAATACAAACCTATTTAAATACGCTGATGATAGGTCGTTTTAATCCAGAAACTCTGAGAAATTGGCTGATGAAAAACTATATTATTAAATATTTTAACAAACATTGTCTCATGTGAACTATTTGTAAATGAGTGACAAATGTAAAATGAGTGCTGTTGTGTGTTTGACCAAATATAGGGTCTGACCTTTAACCTTTAACCTGCTCCTAGACCAGGCTAAAGTTCTTTAATCCATTTCCTGGTGATTCAGTTGGAGTCAGGACTCCAGTTTCCAGTCACACCTGATGCTGTCCTCAGTCTCAAGGTCATTTGTCACAGGCAAATTTGTTCTATCTATTTGTGTCCAAGTCAAATATAGTTCAGAAAAACAAAAGTGTAGTCATGGCACAAACAAGAAAGCTTTATGTTGAACCTGACTTTTTGTAAAGTCTATCATGAAAGTTTGTAAAAAGCAAGACTTTCTGAGTCAAAAGCAGGACACACATGAACAAGTCAGAAAAACAACTTGTCTGTGTCTGAATCAACACATTATTTACTAAAGTGCACTTTATAATGATTACAACATTTAGTCTTTGTGTCCGAGGCTGTTTCCCAGTCTCCAGGGCCCGTCCTCTGGAGGACTCTCAGGAGGACTCTCTGGAGGACTCTCTGGGGGACTCTCTGGTGGACTCTCTGGGGGACTCTCAGGAGGACTCTCAGGAAGACTCTCTGGAGGACTCTCTGGAGGACTTTCTGGGGGACTCTCTGGAGGACTCTCAGGAGGACTCTCTGGAGGATTCTCTGGGGGACTCTCTGGGGGACTCTCAGGAGGACTCTCTGGAGGACTCTCTGGGGGACTCTCAGGAGGACTCTCAGGGGGACTCTCTGGGGGACTCTCTGGGGGACTCGCAGGAGGACTCTCAGGAAGACTCTCTGGAAGACTCTCTGAAGGACTCTCAGGAGGACTCTCTGGAGGACTCTCTGGAGGATTCTCTGGGGGACTCTCTGGAGGACTCTCTGGAGGATTCTCTGGGGGACTCTCTGGGGGACTCTCAGGGGGACTCTCTGGGGGAAACCAGAAGCTGAAAGTGTGTTCCATTTGGTTCCAAACCCCTTGTCCTCAAAGGATTAAGACCTTCAATTGGCCAAAATACCCAGAATGCATTTGCGGACCCTTCAAGGCCTTTTTTCTACCCACAATGCACGATGAATGTTCTAAAAAAAAGGTTGTAGAAAAGGAAGTAGGGCTCAAAGCAGTTCATTTTCTTCTTCTTTTTAATATTATTATTATATTATAAAAGCTACACAGTGCCACTTTAACAAAAGTTATGACGGCTAATGTTAAACCCAGCTTGTTTGTAGAGATTATTATCATTAACTTGTGAGGTGTGTTGTAAACATTTGTGTTTAACCAAATCATGAAGACACCTGAGGCACATTAAAGTGAATACATTTCCCTGAACAATGAAGTTCTTTGCTTCACACAAAGACTGCCCTGTAGCAACCAATAATGTAATACCTGCTAATAATGTAATAAAATACTTTAGCCAATAAGGTAATAACTTTTCTCCAATAATGTAATAACAAGAGCCAGGACAAGAGGTCAGAGGGGAGCCAACGGCGACTTCTGAAACGGAGATTGGGTACGAAGCCCCAACAAGTGCAAACTCGCTGAGCATTACATTGACTGACCTGAAAGATAAGATCATGGCGAGAATGAATGCAAGGCAACCCCGACGCCAATTACAACGGCTAAGTGAAGTACCATCAGAAAGTCTCTTTAGAAGATTTGAATGCAGCATTGAGTGTGATCCCACAACCATCACTGAAATCTAGTAGCTCAGTGGGTAGAGCGGCCGTCCTTCGACCGGCGGGTGGGCGGTTCGATCCCCGCTCGAAACATCCCAAAACATCATAACATCCCGCTCTCCCCCACAGTCGTTGTGTCCTTGGGCAAGACACTTAACCCACCTTGCCTCCAGTGGTGTCAGCTGTAACACTGGTAAAGCGCTTTGAGTGCCTAGTAGGTGGAAAAGCGCCATATAAATACTGTTACATGCAGGGGAGATTTGTCTCTGCCTTTCTGCTCCTGTCTTTCCTCCTCCACTATCTGGAGTCTTTTGTGTAAAGACCTTCTTCGGATCAGTTAGACTAGGACTTTTTGTTTCTTGTTTTATTTCTCAGAGTAGTTATTGAGTTAGGCTCTCTTTTGTTATTATTGGTTCTTTAATTTGGCACAACTGTTCAGCCTTCCTCCCTCCACTTTGTTTGGGTATTTTTGTGTGTGTTTGGACAAAATTAAAGCCAAGCACAACCTACTTACCGTGACTCCGTGAATGTCTTTCACAACATTATCTTTATTAAATGAGGACATAACAAATACAAAAAAAAAACAAAACATAAAAATAATGTGCTGATATACACCTCAGCAGCAGTGATCCTTGAGATGCCCATACCTGAAGCACTTGAAACTGCCAAACAAAGGCCCTAAGCCTCTTAGGCCAGTCGCCTAAAGAGGTACACATGAGAGAATAAAGCCAGAAGAATAAACCAGCTGTTCACAACTCAAACTGCAAAAGTGTACGCTCAATGGCAGGGTAATAATCCTGACAGGATCCACACCTACTGGCTAAAGTAGCTCACTGCACTCCACGAGCGCCTTGCAGCTCAAATGAACCAGCTGCTAAGGGATGGGACACACCCAGTTACAGCAGCTCTCTTGTACTTAATAAATCTTTGTTGGTTGTAAATATAATTAATTTAATCTACATTTGAATAAATTGTCTCAAAAGGTGAAAGATTTTAAATCCTGCTGCTAATTGATTTTTAGCCTTATATTATTTAAGAACACCTCGAGGGACAGCTCTGTCGTCGATGTATATGTGGATATCAAACAAACTTGAGGGAGCTGCTGTTTGGCTCCTAAGGTGTGAGTTTCTGCTCACAATGTTCTCTGTCACGTTGTATGTGAACAAATAAAACTAGGATCATTTAAGGATGCATGTTTCCGGTCAGCACCCAATCTGTCATCTACCTTGATGTTGGCTGCGGTCCCATCCACCCTCACACACACTCAGAGTGGACACTGGACACTGCCAATATAAATGTTTTTATCTGTGAATATGTTTGTGTATTTCGATGTATTTTTCAACTGTCCTGGACACATTCCTGCACAGCCTGTCCGACCTGGGAATGGATCCCTCCTTCTGTGGTTCTCCCTGAGGTTTCTCTTTTTTCCCGGCTAGGTTTTTTTGATTGATTGTTTGATTGATTGATTTTAATTTAATGACCACACAGCCAAGCTGGTGGAATTTGTTATCAGTACAGCTCTTTGGTACAGGTTCCAGCATTACATTAAACAAACAATAAACATATAAAATAAAATAACGTACATATACATTCATGCCTAAATATACATATACATATACATCATGCCTAAACCACAGTCCTCAGCGTTCAGAGTTCAAAATGTTTATTGCTTTTGGGATGAAACTGTTTTTGAAGCGAGTTGTTTTGGAGGCAATTGTCCTGTAACGCCTCCCAGAGGGCAGGAGCTGGAAGGCGTAGTGTGCAGGGTGGGTGATATCAGAAATGATTTTGTGGGCTCTGCGTAGTGTCCGTTTGTGGTAGAGTGATTCAAGGGATGGTAGGGGTGAACCAATAACTTTAGATGCTCTGTTGATGATGCGCTGTAGTTTCTTCCGGGAGAGTGTGTCAAGACTGCCAAACCAAACTGTGATGGATGTGGTGAGGATGCTTTCAACGATGGCCGTATAGAAGCGAAGCAGGAGATGAGACCTTACTCTGAACTTCTTGAGCTGTCGGAGATGGAAAAGTCTTGGAGTTTTTCCTTACCCTGATGGAGGGTCTAAGGACAGGAGATGTTGTCTAGTGCAGTCTGTTAAGCCCTTTTGAGGCGACTGTTGTTGTGATATTGGGCTATACACAAATAAATGTCTTGTCTTGTCTAGCAGACAATGCTGGTCTAATTGTCTTACTTTCACAAAACCTCAAGAAGTCTGCCCTGCACTGCAACTGTCCCTGATCTCTGTCAAGTTCAGAGTGATGTCACAGGAAGTCATGTGACTCCCGTCACTATCCCTGCTCACAGGTGTATTTCCCTTCATAGGTGTAAACCAAGATGACTATAAGTTCAAAGAACTATGTTATTATTAGCTCTTACTGGTGGCTATAATTAAGCCACCTTAATTGTCAAAGCTTATTTTCTGAACTGGTATACAGTACTTGTTGTAGTTGGCTTCCATCCAAATAAAGAACAAACAAATAAAATTAACATCATATGAAACATCATAAACTCATAAAAGTGCCTCCTTTCGACATACAAAACCATAAAAGCCAGTAAAATGATCAAACCATAAAAATGAAGCAGATAAAACACTGTTTCCACAGATATGGTCTGCTGGAAATCTACTTTAATTTGAAAGGTTTGGTTTAATCAGACTAAATAGTGCTTCTCCAGAAAAGTCATGTCAACTTTATTTATTTCATTATTTAATTTAAACTCATATTTTAACTGTATTAAACACTGTTGTTATAGCATTATGCTAACCATTAGGTTAACCAGGCATCACTTCATCATTTTAATACAGTTTGGTTTAAATCTCCTTTCCCCCCCTTTTTGAGACATGGGACAACCATTGCTCAAAACACCAAAAAATATATAATTAAAAAAATGGTTTCCAAGTATTCCTTTCTATTGTTATTTCATCAATTAATATCTTTAATTATTCATCTTCTTTATGTTTCCCAAATAGCATCATTTTTGTTTCTATTATTTACATTTAGTCATTTAGCTGACACTTTTATCCAAAGCAACTTATATTAAGGTTCCATTCACCAGTGTTACAGCTGGAACACCACTGGTTAAGTGTCTTGCCCAAGAACACAATGTCAGTATGAACGGTGGGGAGAGCGGGATTTGAACCGCTGTAGCAGATCAGTCTTCCAATTCCACACGCAGACTAAACATCCTCTCCTGACCATCCCCCAGATGGTTGTAAGACTAAGAAGTCTTCAGGATTAACAACTGTTTGTTTTCACTAGAAGGCCAAAGGTGACTCAGGACCAGGACAGAACCCTGTCGTCGTGCCAAATAACCGTAAATTCTTGGAGATAAAGTTGTTTATTCAGCTTTACAGAGAACATTTCCCTTTCCAGGAACCAGGCCAAGAATGCTTTGATCATAGCCTTCGAGAATGATCAAACACTACCCCCTGGTGGTCAAATGGACAAATGACTGACTTTTCATCAAAGGATTTGCGCTTACTGAAAAGCAAATTATTAAAGAGTTGAGGTGTTGTTTATACTGTTCTTTTCCAGGACGCGGTGTTGTGAATAGATAACTCCTCATCCCAGTTGTTTGCAGGTTATGTTTTGTTTTTAATGAAATGTAGTGAATGTTTCCATAATATTCTGACATATGCATTTTCTCTGTACAATCCTACAAGTACGAATGTTTTGTGTGTTTTATGAAAAAAACAACAAATACATCGCAAAGCAAGGAATGTTTGTAAAACTTAGTTTAAACATTTTAAACTTTAGTTTAACTTCCCAGAGTTACGCCCCTTCTCCGAAAAGTCTGCGTTGGCCATGCCCAGTCCGGACTTTATAAAATTCCCTCATAAGCTCTCTTCGGCCTCTTCTTTTCCCTTCTCTCTGCCGCGCTGATCCACTAGGACCGCCCCTGGAGGTTCCGTTACCAGGCACCTCCCCAAAGCTTCGGGCCTCGTGGAAACGAGTAAATTTTCTTTGTGTAAAGCCTGCAAGCTTAGCTTGCTACGCTAACCCAGTCAACACGTGAGATCATGCGATGATCACAGTGACATCACACAATCCTCATACTGTGATCCTCAGCATGTGTGTAAAGCGTGAGCTCAACGTGAGTTCATCTGATCCTCATACTGTGATCCTCAGCATGTGTGTAAAGCGTGAGCTCAACGTGAGTTCACCTGATCCTCGTACTGTGATCCTCAGCATTTGTGTAAAGCGTGAGCTCAACGTGAGTTCACCTGATCCTCGTACTGTGATCCTCAGCATGTGTGTAAAGCGTGAGCTCAACGTGAGTTCATCTGATCCTCATACTGTGATCCTCAGCATGTGTGTAAAGCGTGAGCTCATTGTGAATGCTTCACACTCCGGTCCAGTTGGCGGTGGTAAATGCACCATCTAAGCTGGTCTTCCAACCACCATAAAACACGTAAAGAAGAAGAAAAAGTTGTGCATGGTATTGTTACACCGCAGAAATGGTGAGTGGCCTATTTACATACTTTTAGATGTGCAATGTGGTCTGGTCTTTTTTTTTTTTAGCAGAGTACTGCTCACACATGCTACATGTGTCATTACAACATTACTAACTTTATATTTCAATATATTATTATTTTTTTATTTATACTTATATTTCAATAATTAACAAGCGCTGTAAAGAAGAATGGAATAGCGTAAACTATCATTGCTCTTTGGATAAAAAGATGAAGTACGTTGTTATGGCAAAAGATTAGGTGATCATACTAATTTTAATGTGATAAACAGATGTGCATTTAAAGAAGTCAAGAAATGCAATGAAGCGTGTTGGTCTGAAGACAAAGAATGTTCAGCTGGCCAAAACTCCCAGATACCATGGTAAGCTTGTGTTTTAACTTATCTAAGGAACTTAGCAGAAAGTAGTCAAGAGTCCACTTATTCAGTAAGCTCTGTGTGTCAAAACATCTGGTGAGTATGAAACACTTTCTCCTAAATTGAATCTGGTTAAGCTAATTTGATCATTCTAATTCACATTGTTCAGGTGACTGTCTGGATGATAACAATGAAAGTATTCTTAGGTGAGACAATAGATATTCCCTTTAACACATGCAAACACATCACAAGGTACCTTATAAGAGAATTTTGTGTCATGACTCTCAGATACTCTTCAGGGAAATGTGGCAATGCATGAGGATGATCATCCCAAATGCTCTGCTTCTTCAGGTGAGTTATAATTTAATATAATTTATTGTGTGTGTGTGTGTGTGTGTGTGTGTGTGTGTGTGTGTGTGTGTGTGTCTGTGTGTGTGTCTGTGTGTGTGTGTGTGTGTGTGTGTGTTTTTTTTTTACATTGTAGCAAATGTCCCCACAATTAAAGTGAACTACCTACATGTGCATTGTGGATAAAACAATCAGGGAAAAAACGGTTTAATTGATGTAGAAAAATAAATATAGAAACAATATAACTGATTTAGATAAATGCAATTTCACTGACCTTATGTATGTAATTTTGATAAAAGGGAAGGAACCAAAGGAAACAAAATGCAAAGTCACCATGGAGAAATTGTTTGGTATGTGATATATCAATTAGACATTATTTATTTATACAGACATAAAACATCCTTTGCTATATAACAATCTAACTTTACAATTTTTCAGATCTGAATACTAAGATACTCCAACAAATTCAAATGCTGGAACAGAGACAAGCTGTCATCATGAATGACTTGGCAAAAGTTAAGTCTGTTCTCATGAAGCAGGCAGAAGAAGATGCCCATGAGGAACTTTTTAAACAACAACAGTGCTCCAGCTTTGAAACGTTTGAAGCCTTCTGTCAGAGGCTTGAAGAAGACAAAAATTATCGAGAGCTTTATGTTAGTACTACTATATAAATTTTGCGTTTATTTTTACAACAAAGCCACAGTTTTATTTTTTTTTATTTTTTTGCAGCAGATACCATGTAAAAGAAACGTTGGAGCCTGGTATATTTTAATCATGACAATATTATGTATGTTTTTGTCAGGTACACTATCTCATCCATACTCACGGCAGCTCCAATATAGGTGAGATTGTGAGAAAGGCTTTAAAAAGCATAGCGTCAGACAATGTTCTCTGTCTGTATAACAGAACGGGGAAAGATGGGAAGAAGGTGTTGCCACCTGTGCTCGTGACATGTTTGAAAAGTAAGTGTATAAGTTTTGGTTTGTGCATCTGGATGCTGCTATAGAAATTGTAATGTTAACACCTTGCTTTTTGTGTTTTTAGAATGTGTCAGGTCTTTTCACAAACAAAATGAAATGGAGGTGAAGAAGCTAAAAGTAACCACCAGAACAACACCAGACGCGGAATTTATTCGCCAAGTAGAATTTTTTTTGTCCAATGCCAACACCAGGCTGAAAAGGAAACCAAATAAAGGAAAAAGCTGACTTTTTGTTTGATTGTTTTTATTGATGGAAATAACGAATGTGGGTGTAAAAGTTTGAGTTAACTGAATCATTTTAGATAACAGTGAACTAACACAATTATTGCAGAGTGGTGAGCACACAGTGACCACAGTATGAGCACACAGTGACCACAGTATGAGCACACAGTGACCACAGTATGAGCACAAAGTGACCACAGTGTGAGCACACACTGATCACAGTATGAGCACAAAGTGACCACAGTATGAGCACACAGTGACCACAGTGTGAGCACACACTGATCACAGTGTGAGCACAAAGTGACCACAGTATGAGCACACAGTGACCACAGTGTGAGCACACACTGATCACAGTGTTAGCACACAGTGATCACAGTATGAGCACACAGTGACCACAGTGTGAGCACACACTGATCACAGTGTGAGCACACAGTGATCACAGTATGAGCACACAGTGACCACAGTGTGAGCACACACTGATCACAGTGTGAGCACACAGTGATCACAGTATGGGCACACAGTGACCACAGTGTGAACACACAGTGACCACAGTGTGAGCACACAGTGACCACAGTATGGGCACACAGTGACCAAAGTTTGAGCACACAGTGATCACAGTGTGAGCACACAGTGACCACAGTGTGAGCACACAGTGACCACAGTGTGAACACACAGTGACCACAGTGTGGGCACACAGTGACCAAAGTGTGAGCACACAGTGACCACAGTGTGAGCACACAGTGACCACAGTGTGAGCACAAAGTGACCACAGTGTGAGCACACAGTGACCACAGTGTGAGCACACAGTGATCACAGTGTGAGCACACAGTGATCACAGTGTGAGCACAAAGTGATCACAGTATGAGCACACAGTGACCACAGTATGAACACAAAGTGACCACAGTATGAGCACACAGTGACCACAGTATGAGCACACAGTGACCAAAGTATGAGCACACAGTGACCACAGTATGAGCACACAGTGACCACAGTATGAGCACAAAGTGACCAAAGTATGAGCACACAGTGACCACAGTATGAGCACACAGTGACCAAAGTATGAGCACACAGTGATCACAGTATGAGCACACAGTGACCACAGTATGAGCACACAGTGACCAAAGTATGAGCACACAGTGACCACAGTATGAGCACACAGTGACCACAGTATGAGCACACAGTGACCAAAGTATGAGCACACAGTGACCAAAGTATGAGCACACAGTGATCACAGTATGAGCACACAGTGACCACAGTATGAGCACACAGTGACCACAGTATGAGCACAAAGTGACCACAGTATGAGCACACAGTGACCAAAGTATGAGCACACAGTGACCACAGTATGAGCACACAGTGATCACAGTATGAGCACACAGTGACCACAGTATGAGCACACAGTGACCAAAGTATGAGCACACAGTGATCACAGTGTGAGCACACAGTGACCACAGTGTGAGCACACAGTGACCACAGTATGAGCACACAGTGACCACAGTGTGAACACACAGTGACCAAAGTATGAGCACACAGTGACCACAGTATGAGCACACAGTGAGTGTGATGTGACCTCATATTTCCACCACAGTATGAGTGCACTGTGATTGTGCAGTGACCTCATGTTGTGAACAAAGTATAATCACACAGTGAGAGCTCTGTGTGGTTACACTTTTAGTTCACTGTGACACTCACATTATGACCGCACCATGAGAATATTGTGAGCTCATAGTGACATCATTGTGAGATCAAATTGTTGACTGGGAAGTTTTCCTCCTTTCGTGCACGTTACAACCACTCTGCCTTTCGGAACCAGGCAGGACGCGCCAAATTCTGGAGGACACTTTGGAACTTGTCGTGAGGGTCTCCCTGCACCCATCCCAAGATCAGAGAGAGTTTTGCCCGTGGCACACACAAAGCCTGGCGTCATAAAAACGTAGTCTGTTAAAGCACTGACTTGGTAGACCAAGCTGATTCCCACAAACTCCCATTTGTTAAGTTTTATTAATATAGATTAACATATCTAAACATTACTGGTTTCACGATACTCTCTGAAAGTAAATGTTTTCATCTCTGTGTTTATCCCTTGTTGTGTCCAACCCTTATTGTGTTTCAATGCTTCCCCCCGTGTTCCCATCATTTTATTCACCATTGTTCATTTGTATAATTTTTAATAAAATCCAATAAAAGACATTAATGTTTCTCTGTTTATATTAAGTTATATTCGAAAACCAGAAGAATTCTCTTCCTTCAGATGATTGAACAGTTTCTTTGGACCTGTCCAAAACCAAGGTGGTGCCCCTTTTTAAGTAGAAATTAATTTTAATATTAATCTCAAAGTTAATTATTAAAATTAATATTAATATCAATCTGATATATATATATATATATATATATATATATATATATATATATATATATATATATATATATCAGATTGATATTAATATTAATTATATATATATATATATATATATATATATTTATGCAACAATTGCTACACCGCCTACCGCCTACCTTCTGGTTGAAGGACGACCACTCTACCACTGAGCCACTGCGCCCCATGTTATAGTTTAAACTTCTCAGTTACCATTAGTTGTAGGTCTTTACCTGTAACTGTAATTGGTATCATCCACAAATTTGATAAATTTTAACTCAATTGATGCAAATATAAATAATTTATATAGATCAGAACTAGTTTCTCATGATCTATTGTCACAAGCTTTTCAAAATTCTTTAAATCCACAATTTCTTTCATATTTCCTTTTTAAATGATCTAGTTAAAATATTCTCAGAATTTTGTTCTATTTACTTCAAATTAATTTCTTTAAGAATCAATTACATTTTCTCTTACTTTAAATTTCTTAATCCTCCTTGGGTCAGACCCCTTCCTCTGGGGTTAAACCAGTAACAGCAGCATGTCTCAGCTGCTTGAACACACCACAAAGCCTCTGCTCTGTCCACACTGCTTTCCTCCAAAACCATCACCTTTGTGATTGTCGTTTAAAAGGAAAGACTGTACATAAAATCAACAAAGCTCTGTGTAATTTTGCTTTATTTACTTTTAAAAATCTCCATACATAAAAATAACTTTAGGATGTTGTTCAGTATTACCACCAGGTGCTCAATAAATACAATAAACCATTTTGTTTTTGCATTTTTCTCATATTAATACATACTGTAACATTCAAAACTTATTATCAATTGCTAATATTATGTTTCCATCAATTTGGCAATTAGATTCTTGTCCACATAAAGAATGCACCTCACTTAATGTTAAACAGAAACTTAAACATCAAGTGTAAAATTAAAGTAACTCATTTCTCTTCATTTATTCAAATTCACCAAAATTGCAATCAGTCATAGTCATTAATGTTCATTTAATAAAATGCTAAAGATAACATTTCAACTTTTTTTCTGTAGGTTCCAAAAATTTGATGCAGTGTTCACCATGAACACTTTTGGCAAAATAAATTTATTGAATCCTGTTCAAAAGCACAGACTATTGTGTTAGTCCTCCTAGGACTCACAATAATTAATATTCCAAAACATTTCAACATTAAATAAAAAATATTGATTAAAACCCAGCAAGCAACTTTGCATATGCTCTTAAACTTTAAAAAATTACCTTGTTAGTTTAACAATTACCTTTGTATTTACTTACTCATTAACTTACAATTTCCCAAATAAACACCTCTACAATCCTCCAAGATTATTTTAACTGTTTTAACATAGATATGTTTTCACTCACCAGATTGAAAATTTACATTACAGTTTAAATCTTTATTGTATAGATAACACTCGTCAGCATCTATTTTAGTGTCAAGTATTATACCTTAATTATAAAATACCATTTTAATAAACCCTTAATTATTGTATTCATTTCAGTTTTCCTAATTACTTAAAAACTATTTTCTCAAAAACAATATTTCATACCATTTATTTCATTGTTTATTATACGTTTCTATAGAATCAATAAATCCCAAATGTGGAGTAAATTTGTATCAACAGACTTGACAGAAGGTCAAACAGTTTTACTAATTAAGTATAATAAACCTTTCTTTAACATATCAGTTCAGTGCAATATTTATCTGTCACTGACATTGCTAACTAAGCATTTTTCAACATTAAAGGTTTGTTTAATGTAAAGGGCAGCTTATTTTAGCTGAAAAAGAGCAGGTGGGTTGGGCAGAGGAAGTTTGAAGGGCACTGGTGTCTAAACGAAGGGAGGACGAGACCTAGAGGCTCCCAGGAAACATTTATATAAATACATATCGATTAGTGTTTTGAAGTACATGTGTGTACTTCTTTCAAAAGCTCTTCTCTGTTTCTGTTATCTCAATCTGGCTTCTCCTTTTGCTGCTACATAGGAAGCCTAGAAAAACAACTTCCATACTATTTGTTGGGGGCGGCAGTAGCTCAGTGGGTAGAGCGGTCGTCTTTCAACCGGAAGGTAGGCGGTTCGATTCCCGCTCTCCCCACAGTTCATACTGTCGTTGTGTCCTTGGGCAAGACACTTAACCCACCTTGCCTCCAGTGACTGTAACACTGGTAATGTAATGTAAGTCGCTTTGGATAAAAGCGTCTGCTAAATGAATAAATGTAAATGTAAATGTTGTTTTCCTAGTGTTGTTTGAAGTCACCGCTAGCAAAAATCTTCTAAATTTGCTACACGCAATTCACCATTAACCCCTGTTCTGGTTTACATTATTAGACCCATTATTCATTCAACAATGGCCCATCCACAACACAATCATTCTCACATACACCTTTTATCTTTTACTCTTTAGGTCAACCTTATATTATTCTCAGTATTAGCCCCTTCACTCTTGTGGGCTTTTTCTTCTCACTGCGTGAGAAGCCTATTGGTCCCCATTCACCAGTATTGTCATTATAACATGACACTATATGTCATTTCCGGCTTTAACTCCGTATTAAAACAATAGTTTTCAGATAGCATAAACGGACATATTAATCAAAAATTCCTTCCCCTCCCAGAGTTGTCATGTAGTAAAAACTTAGCTCTAGAGACCGGAGCCATCTTTTGTTGGGGTGCAGTGTTTCAGTGGTAGAGTGGTCGCCCTTCAACCAGAAGGTAGGCAGTTCAAATCCCACTCTCCCCGCAGTTCAAATCCCACTCTCTCCACAGTTCATTCTGTTGTTGTATCCTTGGGCATGACACTTAACCTACATTGCCTTCAGTGGCTGTAACACTGGTAATTAGAAGCATGTAAGTCGCTTTGGATAAAAGCGTCAGCTGAATGAATAAATGTAATGTAAATGTTGTACCAGGCTGTAAACATGATTTTTACACTTGTAAAGTCGGCCTACGTTTTCCCTATAGTCACAATGATGAATGAGGACCAATTCCTCTCCCGGTTTAATTCCCCTGTGTGTATGTGTGTATGGTGGTGTGTGTATGTGTGTATTGGCGCTTTTCCACTACACAGTTCCAGCACGACTCGCCTCGACTCGGCTCGCCTTTTTTGGTTTTCCACTGCGTAAAAGTTGTACCTGTACCTGCTTCCAGGTCCTTTTTTCAGTATCACCGGCGAGGTTCTAAGCGGGCTGTGGCTATACTAAATTGTGACGTGAACACACGACAGACTGCTGATTGGCCAGAGAGAATCGTCACTGTTCACCGCGTCATCTTTGCACGAGCCAGACGGAGTATCCTGAATAACCCCGCCATTTTTAAATAGTTTGGCCAGAGATTGCGTGATAATTTACCCAGTCCCAGACGTATTATGGCAACTCGGAAAAATGCTCCGTGGTCAAACGAGGAGGTGCGGACTTTTCTTTGTTTGGTTGCCGAAGAGAGGATCCAGCGAGAGCTTGATGGGGCAACGAGGAACGAAAGAGTATACAAAGAAGTCTCCGAACTGATGTCCACACATGGCTACACCAGGACTTTCCAGCAATGTAGGGAAAAGTAAAAAAAACTGAAAAGTGACTACAGAGCTGTAAAGGACCACAACGGCCATAGTGGTTCAAACCGGAAAAGATGGAAGTGGTACGAACAGATGGACAGTATCTACGGCCATAGACCGGCGAGCAACGGGAGGGATGGTGGTCTTGACTCGGCCACTAGTTTTTTGGAGTCGCTGATGGAGGACGGTAAGTGTTTTAAGTTTACATTACATTAACCCTGTAGGTGCACTCTGCTTGAGAGTTTTGTTTTCTTTAGGCTGGCTTTTGGAAAGCTGAAGCTCACTAACAATGAAGACTGTAAACTTGTGTCGCAGATAGCAATTGCCGCTAACTTAGCTCTAACTACTTGCTAGCTGCCTGCCATTGCTATTTCGTAGTGTGTTGACTTTTGTATGATCTTTCTATTCAAGATTCAAGATTCCTTTCCTTTTCCTTTATAATAGGAGAAAAAGTAAAACCTTCTAGCCTGTTGTCTGTGAATCTATATACACTTATTAATATAATTAAATTAATATTAATCGTGTTTATAACCCATTAGTATATCATATATTATTATTTATATAACGTCAACGTACTTGCATAGCAACAGGAAGCATTCCCAGTTATGGGAATCAAGATTCATTAATAAACCTGTTCAGTACTTTTATAACTTTCCAGACATACACAATACCATGTGTACTGTATTAGTATACTGTACACATGGTAATTTCAAATGCACACAACGTTTGAATTAAACGTGAAATCGTTTATCTTTATTGTAATTCATTCATTGTAATTATTTTTGTCCAGGACGGAGGAAACGACAGAGGAGCAGGAGCATCTGACTGTCCTGAGGAGATGCAGACATCTGATGTGGAGCAGATGGAGTTGAACCGGACACAGCGAGAGCGGCATTTACAAATGGTACTCGACGATGCAGCACAGGCAAGAGAAATAGAAGCGGCTTTGAGGAGGGAGGAGATTGCTGCAATGTCGTCCTTCAACCAGGCCTTTCTGGGAATCCTGAGCCAGCTTGTACAGGCACTGAACCGGCGGGACGCTGTTCCATCACCCCTGGACTGAAAATGTATACATATTAGTAATTAAATACAGCCTTTTTTGCTGTATTGTTTGCACTACATGTAACATGTATATAATTGTGTGTGAATTTATATTAGAGTTTGTTGTATTTGTGTGTGTGGTTAAATAAAACTTTTTGGAAACTTATTACAAATAAGTGTCTTTTTTGATGGTTTGCTTTTGTACAAGGGTTTGACCATGTATTTTCAGATTTTATACTCTGATAACCTTAAAACAGCAGAGACAACATTTGTAACGATAATGTATTTATTTTTTTAGCAATTAAAGTAACGCATCAGACCCTCTCGTACATCACTGCCTTCCTCCTCTACACCCTGTGCCACTGCCACCACAGGCTCTGCTGCTGCTTCGGACATTCTGAAGTTCTGAACCCACTGCGCGTTTGTGAAACCGGGAACAATAACATCCCACCACTCGGTAGCTCGGTTGAAAGCCCAAACACACGGTCTGCGGCGACGACTTTGCAAAGCGAAACAGATCTGAAACACATAAACCATACACATTTTAATACGTAATACTGGTAGCTATAAAGTTGTTCAAATACTTTGTACGTAGTAACTTATAGTATTTACACATATGTAAACGTTAGCATAACTTACCCTCTTGCGTCGGCTTTGAAAAAACAGATTCGTCTCGTAGTCTGAACTCTGTAGTAATTCCCAAACTCTCCTGTTGTTATCAGCAGTGTTTCTTTTTGCTGCCCTCAGCCTCTCCTGAAACAACGTTTGCTGTCTTGCTGTGAGAAACAGCCACATCCCGAGGATAAAAAAAAACATAGACTCGATTTCCTCCATTGTTTATGTGTGTGAGTAGCGGGTGTGTGTCGCGTAGAAGATTACGTCACGACAGGTTCTTGCGGCGTCGCTATGATGACGACTAGGTACTATTGTGGAGGTACTATCTGCAATAGAAAACGGAGCGAAAAGCGAGCCGAGGCGAGTCGAGTCGAGCTGGTACTGTGTAGTGGAAAAGCGCCATATGTGAGTGTGTGTATGTGTGTGTGTGTGTGTGTGTGTGAGTGTGTGTTCGTGTGTGTGTGTATGTGTGTGTGTGTGTATGTGAGTGAGTGTGTGTATAGCTCTCCCGGTCTAATTCCCCTGGGTGTATGTGTGTATGGTTGTGTGTGCATGTGTGTATGTGATTGTCTGTGTGTACAGCTCTCCCGGTTTAATGTGTGTACGCTCTCCCTGCGTGTATGTGTGTATGGTTGTGTGTGTATGTGTGAGTATGTGTGTATGTGTGTATGTGTGTATGGTTGTGTGTGTATGTGTGTGTGTGTATGGTTGTGTGTGTATGTGAGTGAGTGTGTGTATGTGTGTGTACGGCGCGACGCGTGTGTATTACATTACATTTAGAGTACATATTCACCTGTAAATGCTGTTTATAGAAAAGAGACACCTGTAATTATATTTATGGCACACACTCACCTTTTATAGTAATAACCATCTGTATATTTATATTCATTGTACATATTACCTGTAAATCCTGTACATCTCCATATCCTGCACGTACGCAACCATTGTATATATCCTGCACTTTACTGCTATTGCACTTCTGGTTAGACCTAAACTGCATTTCGTTGCCTTGTACCTGTACTTGTGTAATGACAATAAAGTTGAATCTAATCTTTTGTTGTTAGTAAGTTTCTTGATAATAGTCCATACTCGAGTTTTCCTTGTGTCCAACGCATCATTTAAACCAACATTTCTAGCCTTCTGATACATTTTGAATGTGGCGTATTAGGAAGTTTGTTATTTTCACAAAGTAAATCTTTCCATAAACAAGCTATTTTTAGAACCTAAACCCTTTATAATAATTGGTTATCCTCTCTGTACCTTAGAATTGCACGGGAGTCAGTTTCGAGGAATCCATAAGTATTTACAGAGTTAGCTATTTTGCTAAGTCTAACAAGGCAACAATCTCTAACACCAATCTCTAACTTACGCTCCCGTTTTAGTCTCAATATAAGATGTAAACAGATCTCAACTTAAAACACATACTTTTAACTTGTCCCCAGGACAGTATCTTAGTGCTGGACACTAAGAACTAAGAACTAAGAAAATCGGATAACCATGGGGCAGACGAGGATGTACAGGCTGATCTAGATGTAAGAGGGCATAAGTTGTCCAAGCAGGATGTAAGCGTGGAGCACAGAGTGTCGGTGGCGTTGTTTGTGTTTAAAAGAGAGAGCTCCTCAGAAGAGCGGAGTGCAGAAGAGACAGCAGAGGAAAAACTGGAGGGACTGAGTGTACGCAGGTTGCGTCGGAAAGTGACCAGCGGTAAAACATTTGCAGTGTCTGGAGAAGTTAGGTCAAGGTCGAGAGTAATGAAGAAATGATCAGAAGTGTGCAGTGGAGTGACCTGAGTGTGCTGAGTGGAGCAGTATCTTATGTAGATAAGATCTAGTTGATTACCAGACTTGTGGGTTACCGATGTGGAAACCCGCTTGATGTCAAATGATGCAGTCAGATTATTGAAGTTAGCAGCCTGTGGCTTTTTAAGGTGGATGTTGAAGTCTCCCAAAACACCAGAGGAGTACCATCCTTACCATTTATTAGATATGTCAAACCTTTTTAACAAATAAAAAACTGAAAAATTGGGCATGCAAAATTATTCAGCCCCTTTACTTTCAGTGCAGCAAACTCTCTCCAGAAGTTCAGTGAGGATCTCTGAATGATCCAATGTTGACCTAAAAAACAAATGATGATAAATGGAATCCACCTGTGTGTAATGAAGTCTCTGTATAAATGCACCTGCACTGTGATAGTCTCAGAGGTCCGTTTAAAGCGCAGAGAGCATCATGAAGAACAAGGAACACACCGGGCAGGTCCGAGATACTGTTGTGGAGAAGTTTAAAGCCAGATTTGAATACAAAAAGATTTCCCAAGCTTTAAACATCCCAAGGAGCAGTGTGCAAGCGATAATATTGAAATGGAGTATTAGGCCACTGCAAATCTACCAAGACCTGGCCGTCCCTCTAAACTTTCGGCTCATACAAGGAGAAGACTGATCAGAGATGCAGCCAAGAGGCCCATTATCACTCTGGATGAACAGCAGAGATCTACAGCTGAGGTGGGAGACTCTGTCCATAGGACAACAATCAGTCGTATACTGCACAAATCTGGCCTTTATGGAAGAGTGGCAAGAAGAAAGCCATTTCTTAAAGATATCCATAAAAAGTGTTGTCTAAAGTTTGCCACAAGCCACTTGAGAGACACACCAAACATGTGGAAGAAGGTGCTCTGGTCAGATGAACCCAAAATTGAACTTTTTTGCAACAATGCAAAACGTTTTGTTTGGCGTAAAAGTAACACAGCTTATCACCCTGAACCCACCATCCCCACTGTCAAACATGGTGGTGGCAGCATCATGGTTTGGGCCTGCTTTTCTTCAGCAGGGACAGGGAAGATGGTTAAAATTGATGGGAAGATGGATGGAGCCAAATACAGGACCCTTTTGGAAGAAAACCTGATGGAGTCTTCAAAAGACCTGAGACCGGGACGGAGATTTGTCTTCCAACAAGACAATGATCCAAAACATAAATCAAAATCTACAATGGAATGGTTCACAAATAAACATCCAGGTGTTAGAATGACCAAGTCAAAGTCCAGACCTGAATCCAATCGAGAATCTGTGGAAAGAACTGAAAACTGCTGTTCACAAATGCTCTCCAACCTCACTGAGCTCGAGCTGTTTTGCGGAGGAATGGGCAAAAATTTCAGTCTTTCGATGTGCAAAATTGATAGAGACATACCCCAAGCGACTTACAGCTGTAATCGCAGCAAAAGGTGGCGCTACAAAGTATTAAGTTAAGGGGGCTGAATAATTTTGCACGCCCAGTTTTTCAGTTTTTTATTTGTTAAAAAAGTTTGAAATATCCAATAAATTTTGTTCCACTTCATGATTGTGTCCCACTTGTTGTTGTTTCTTCACACAAAATTACAGTTTAATATCTTTATGTTTGAAGCCTGAAATGTGGCACAAGGTCGCAAAGTTCAAGGGGGCCGAATACTTTCGCAAGGCACTGTATATATATATGAACCGCAACCTTATCGTGGTGGAGGGGTTTGAGTGCCCGAATGATCCTAGGAGCTATGTTGTCAGGGGCTTTATGCGCCTAGTAGGGTCTCCCAAGGCAAACAGGTCATAGGTGACGGGCCAGACAAAGAGTGGTTCGAACCCCTTTATGGAGATGAAAATATCAAGGACCGTGACGTCGCCCGGTATGGCGCAACCGCGGTCCCACCCTGCGAGCGTCTGGTGGCCAGGTCTTTTATTTACATATCTTTGTGTTCAGATCATGAATGTGCACAAACGCCTTTTTGGGTCCAACTGGATCCGAGAAGCCGTTTGAGAGTTAAGAGACATTTTATTTTTTACAAAAATGGCCACCTCGTTACAGGCTTGCCACACCCATACCCGATAAGATATCAAAAACATAGTCACAACTTTGTTGGCACACGTATCTAGATGATACTCACCAAATTTGGGGCCATTTAGATTAAAACACAATGATTTAATAATAATAAAATAATAATAATTGTTATATTTATATAGCGCCTTTCCAGAGCTCAAGGACGCTTTACATATCAATTATTCATTCACTCCACAGTCACACACTGGTGGTAGTAAGCTACATCTGTAGCCACAGCTGCCCTGGGGCAGACTGACAGAGACGTGGCAGCCATTCTGCGCCTACGGACTCTCCGACCATCACCTTCAACATTCTTACACATTCATACGAGGCAAGGTGGGTTAAGTGTCTTGCCCAAGGACACAACGACAGTATGAACTGTGGGGAGAGCGGGAATCGATCCTACTACCTTCCGGTTGAAGGACGGCCGCTCTACCACTGAGCTATTTGCATCTTTTTGCGCAAGGGGTGCGATTTTGGTGGCCGTGCGTTTCACCCCACATGGCGGACTTCCTGTTGAGTTTAGGGTGTGGCTGTCATTGACTTTTCTGTTTGCCCTGAGGTGTTCTATGGATGTACCAAGTTTAATTTTTCTACATTGGAAAAAAGTTACTTTCACTTTCCATAGGCCCAATGTATATTGACTTTTCTAGGGGTCGCCACTGAGTCATTTTTCGTATTTTTTTTTCGGGGACTTCAAATGCATACATTTTTCGCCGGGCTTTAAGTCTGGGACCAATAAAAATTACTTTTTGTGCATGTTTACTGGGTCAAATTTAGGATCATTTTGCAGAAAAAAAATAAATAAATAAATAAATCTTTCGGGGACGCGGCCTGCTGCTGACCCTGTGTCTCGCTGTTTTGTGGTATTTGTTTGTTTGTGGATCTAAGTTGTTATTTTATTCGTTTTTAATTTTGGTTTCTTAAATTGAGAGCAATATGAATGTGTGCATGATCTGCATGGCCTTGGCGCTAGTTGGATTGGTGCTGGCGGGCGAAGCCTTTGAAGATCAACTGGTTTCCATGGTGTTGAGTCGGACTTATTCAAGAGACTTCTTGTTATCGTTACGATATACTAATTATTCCGTCGATTTAAAGATTTCAACAAGTGGATGTTTTCGTAAAAGGAGAAGATCAAGAATTAAGAAGCGAGGGTCGAGAGGAGGAATTCGCAACAGATTGCGGAGGCGAGGAAGCCGTCATCCCCTTCCAGTGATCACGCTGTCTAACGTGAGATCTCTTAATAACAAGATGGATGAGGTCTTGCTTGGAGAAAAACAAGAGGAGGAATTTAGGAGCAGTAATCTCATCTGTTTCACGGAAACATGGTTAAATGAAGATCATAGTGTGGATATCGAGGGATTTACCACTATACGAGCCGACAGAGATAAGGTAAAATCACGGAAATCTGTTGGCAGGGAACTCTGCATGTATGTTGATAAGAACTGGTCATCACAGTATAATATAATTGAACAGACTTGTACCCCGGACTATGAGACTTTGGTTGTATCTTTTAGACCATTCTATCTGCCGCGGGAATTTGGTCAAATAACCATATTCCTAGTATATGTACCAGGTCCTAATAATAACGAGGCAGCGGTGCATATTGCAGGGTGCTTTACTAGGATCGTAACAAAGTCGGCAGATCAACCAGTCTTCATACTAGGGGATTTCAATACACTTTCATTAACAGAGACTCTTCCACACTTGCAACAATATATTGATTGTCCAACACGTTTCTCACGCACACTGGATTTGTGTTATGGCAACATTGACGACGCATACAAGGCAGTATGTCGATCACCGATTGGCAGATCAGATCACAATGTTATCCATCTACTGCCAAAATACAGACAACTTGTTAGAAGGGATAAACCAGTGGAAAAGAGAATTCAGGTTTGGAGTAAGGACAAAGAAGACATGTTAAAGGACTGTTTTTGCACTACAAACTGTTTAAATTGTGAAGACTTTTAAGTATTTGGGAATCATGATAGACTGTAAATTGAACTTCTCTGATAATGTGGCTCTTATTTGTAAGAAAGCAAATCAAAGGCTATTCTTGCTAAGGAAACTGAAAGAATTTTGTGTGAGCAAAGCTGTGTTGCAAAGAGTTTATACAGGCTTAATTGAGAGTGTTTTAGGGTATAATATAACTGTGTGGTTCGGACGAGTTACTTCTGTGAATAAAGTTAAATTAGACAGAATTATAAGAGTAGCTGGGAAGATTATAGGAATAAAGCAAAATTCAGTCACTCACTTATACCAAATTGCTATTCACAGAAAAGCTTTGATTATAACAAGAGACACAACACACCCCTTGAATCATTTTTTTGAATTATTACCATCACGTCGTCGTTATAGAACACCAAAAGCAATGAAAGCAATATATAAACAAACCTTCGTACCAAATGCAATAAGTCTTTTGAATAAGAGGTAGGAATGTCTATTTTAATTTTGTTATTGTGGATGTGTGTATGGCTTGAATGTATTCATTGGATGTTGTGTATTGTTAATTGGTTTGTTTTGTGATTGTATGGCGAGACCAAAGTTCAATTTTCAGCTTAGGCTAAACAATAAAGTACTACTAACTAACTAACTAACTAACTAACTAACTAAATAATATAATAATCCGAGCAAAAACAATAGGCCCTCCCGGGAATCACCGGCTCGGGCCTAAAAATAAGATACTGTTGAAAAGATGGCATAAAGGCTTGTCTGGGATAGCAGTACAGCATTCAAGTATTGACATCAAATCTGTAAAGGAATGAAGCCATATAAACTAAAAAGTCACCTGTATAATCTTAATAGTGAAGCTAAATAGAAGAAGTTACAGCTGTGGTAAGGAGACAGTGGAGTACAGAGTGTTTTCAGAGTAGATGGCCTGCTGATGACACCAGGGGGGCTCTGCTTTTGGATAAATTGCCCTCAGAGTCATGGACTTCACTCGTGGGGCTTTCTACCTGCACAAAGAAAACAAACAGGTGAGAGGCTAAACCCAAACTTATTTTTTTATTTGAAAATGGTGGAATTGAGAAGTTTGTTCTCAGACTCTGGGCTTGGTTTGTGTGGTCTTGTGTGTGGACAACAACATTTCCGTGTCTCTTACCTAGAACTGCTCGCTGGGCCATGTGGCCAGACTGTAGACCTCAGAAGTCCGGTCTCCAGCGGATTTACTGAACGAGGATGAGGTATAAACTGTAGAGCCTTCAACAGGACGAGATGTGCTCTGGACATTGTTAGCAGGGATCTCCTCGTACAGTCTGTCGGTCTGTTTACAAAAATACAATGATGTTTGAACTTTGTCCAGGTTAATGCACATTCAGCTTGATTGTTGTTTACAAAATTGTGAATATACATATATCAGAGGTCGAACTAGACTTTCTCACTCTCCGTCATTTTGACAGACAGTCGTAAAATTTCCGTCCTACTCTATTATTACCTGTCTTTTTAAATTTTCATACTTTATTTATACTTCTATTGGTTTTTCGTTTTACTCACATTTAATGCAATTTCAAGACGAGCATAGAGGACAGATTATTCATTATATTTATGAACAACAGATACACAAAAAGTGGAAGGATATGTTGTGCTTGATCTCTAGAGAACGCAGTATATTACACAATAAGATTCCAACAAAAATGAACTGAACTTTATTCCATCGCTGTTGTTGTGCACCCCCTGACAAGTCCATTACTTGTGTTAGATGTCGCAGAACATCTTTCCTCCTTCCCACCTCAGCCACGTAAACTCCTGTTCTCACTGAACACGATACTCCCTCTTCTTCACCTCCTTTTTCTTGGTTTGTCTTGTAACATCTGTCGGTGACTGCTCAGTGTTTCCCATTTGTCCTCCTTTATTCTCCACTGCATCATGTCCTCTTTTTTCACCTTTATTAACAATATCAGAACTATTTGGCGGTTTTAAAAAAATACTCACACTCAGCTGCCGTGACAAAGACGACACAATTAAAGATAATTGTTAATTGATATTTACATTCGCCACCAACTGGTCAGAAGTATGACTTACAATAGATTAGTGATGACGGATAAACATTGTGCACTGGTAAAAACAGATTACATATCATCACCGAAGAGTTAATTTGCAAAAACAGATAAATGCCATTTTGGAAATCAGTGGCTGAGATTTGTAATTTATTCTTTGCATACTGCTGTTTTCAAAGCCCAAATCCTTGGTAGTGGTTCTAATTAGACAAAGCCACTCGAGTTTGGTTTGAATGATGTCACCTTTACCAAATAACAATTTATAAAAACGGAGTTATATAACAAAAAATGCTATTATGTGTTGTGATTTAAACTTACCTGTGGGAGAGCGTACACTGTGTTCACCGGAGGCTCTGAAGGAAATGAAACAACAAAACAACAACAGCCAGGTTCATTATTATTTCATATTTTACTATAATTTTAATATTAGTCTGACCCACCTTTTGATTTGTTGGTCCTTTTTTTCCAGCACATAATCATCAGAGAAACAGAAAACAGGATCAGAACGACTGCCAATGTCAGACCCACGTACAGAAGTGTACCTGTCGTTAGGTAAAAGATCAGGACTTAGAGACATTTGAATCTTTTTTTATGAAGTTGATGAAGAAGGTTATGTATTTTGAGTCTGTCGGGGTTTAGCCTAATTACTGTAACCACTATCTGTGAGAAATGTCCAAAGTCTGGAACTTCAGATGAATAAAGGCTGTCACCAGGTCATTTTATCCAATCAGAGCCACTCCATTTTGTTTACATTAAATGTTTAAGAGTCCAGCTGCTTCATAAGCCAACATTTGGATGTATTTTCAAATCCTAACTTCATTTTTATCTCAGAAACTGCTCATTTGCTTTTGTAGTTGTCTTCTTGTTTTCTCAGGAGGAAACTAGAACAGAACTAAAACTAAACTGCTAAAGCCAAAGCCATAGAATAACAAAGATCTGAGGCTGACTGTGGAAGTACCTGATGATGCAGCTGACGAGACTGGAGCCTGGGTTAGACTCAGCTCTGTTTCAGTCACAGAGGTGGATGATGGGATATGAGCTGTTGTTTTTACAGTGAAGGATGGGGGAGTATGATAAATAAAAAGAATACAAAGAAACAAAGCTTCATTAATGTATACAACAGTTAAACTTAAAAAAAAAAATAGCTAGTAACTGTCTTAAAGAAAGATAATACAATGTACAATGTTTGTTAAGTTATAGAAATGAGTGCGTTTGTTAATTCAATTTACTAGACAGTTAATCACATTAGTTACTTTGATATAAGATAAGATAAGATAATCCTTTATTCGTCCCACAATGGGGAAATTTCTCTGTTTCAGCAGCAATTCTTACAGTATTGTTACAAACATAAATAATATACAGCATGATATATAAAATGTATATATACTATGTATATATACCTATATATACAGCATATACAAAAACAAAAAAGTATATCAAGTATTACAGTACAGTGATTGCACTAAAAAAACAACTACAAAAAAAAAAAAAAAAAAAAAAAAAGCATATAAGATATAAGCATATAACATATAAGCTCTTTAATAACTTACCTATGTAAATGCATGTAAATATATAATCACTTATTCACCATATTTTCTGGGACTAACTGTCCAGTAAAGTCTGTTCTCTGCCATCATTTCACTTTCATACAATGTTTCAAACATAAAAATAACATGACATTAACACAAGGAACACCCTGCCAGTGTTCTTACTAAACTTACTAAAGGTCAAAGAGCAAACAGGTGAACGATGTTAACACTCGACAGAGCAGGACGAGAGCTGTGGTTGTGTCTAGATTGTGCTGTAGATGTCGTTGTGGTCCCTTGAAGCTGGAGAGCGGCTCTGATAAGTGCTGTCTTCATGAGTCGAGACTGGAGCAGGACCAGAGTTCTCATAAATCTGAGAAAATAAGTCAGAAATCACTAACTGTCAAACTCACAAAGACGTTTTCATTATGTTTGTTTTTACAGAGTCTTTGTGTATTAATGCAGATGTGGATTGTTTTAATTTAACAAAACCAATGTTAAATTTAAACACAATAATAATGAATAACATTAGTGTGAGCCATGATCTAAATACTCACTGGTATTTCAGGATACTCTGTGTTCACAGGAGGTTCTGCTGGAACTAAAACAACAACATCACAAATAAAAGTAGCCATTTCATTATAATTTTATTTTGATATTATATTAAAACTCTTTTGGTTGACCTGTTCGAATGTTAGTCCTTTTTTTCCAGCGGATTATCATCATAGTCGCTGATAACAGGATCAAAATGGCCACCAAAGTCAGACCCACGAACAGAAGTATCATTGACACTAGGAAGGAAAGCAGACATATTTGTTATAGTCCTGTTTTTTGTAAAGTCTCTTGTGAAAAACTGTAGAAACCTGAGGCAGATGAGACTGGAGCCTGGATTAGACTCGGCTCTGTTTCAGTCACAGAGGTGGATGATGGGATATGAGCTGTTGTTTTTACACTGAAGGATGGTGGAGTGTAATCAGGCTTGAGAGTATAAATGTGATTTAAAGAGGTTGCATCTGTAAAAAACAAACAACACAGGTAACAAACCTTCAAAATGTTCCTGTTTTTTATTTAACCAGTTGTTCTGTTATTGTTTGTGAGTAAAAGAAAAATAATAGATACACCTAATCGCTTTTTTTTTTTACCAATAAATAAATCAATAGGTTCAACACAATGAAGAAGTATAAAATATTGTATATGAATTATAAGACTTAGATTAGAGTTATCTCAGATTCATAATTAGAAATCTGCAAACCTACCTTTTGTGACTTCAATCCTAAATTCATATTTGCCATCATTCACCCATCTGTCCAAAACACACTGATATTGTCCAGAGTCAGAGCTGGTCACATTGGTGATGGTCGCCCACATTACATCAGGATCTGGTAAAGATAATTCCTTATATTCAATGCTGTATCTGCCGTTACGTCCACTGTTTCCTGAAGTCTCAACCAAAATGTCTTCTTTGTTACAGTCATCTTTACAGAAGATCTTCTTGCTCCCAGACAAATAAAATGTACATCCGACTGTGATGTTTCCTCCTTCAGTTGCTTTATAAACTGTGTCTGCTCTGATCAGACCAGCTCTTCCATCCCACAGCACTGTTTATTAAAAACATAAAAAGAGTTAATTCACTGTCACAGATAAATCTAGCACCTTTCACCAGCATTAACTCTCTACAAAGTCCTGTAATATAACAACGTTTACAAGAGAACACTTATTTTGACAGTCCTGCTTTATTCAACAGTGGATACATTTGCAAATTAGTTCAATGCCAACCACACTTCAGATTAAACACACCTGGATAAATCACACCTAGATGGTTCTGTTCAGACCTGGAAACTTCACTTTGGGTTAAACAGTTTTATCTTTAGTTCATCACATTTCGAGTGAAGACAACTCCATTTATTCTTTATGTTTTCAGAGAAAAGCCAATGAGCAACTTTTGAACAAAAACCGCTGTGATAAAATAATTATAATTGCAGATTTAAATGAGCTGGTTCCTCCCACTACCCACATAAATGTAAGAACTGTTTTAGTAAAACTGAGGAAAGATGATGGGTGTTGCTGTTACTGAGACATGCTCAGTCTAAATTTAAAACAGGAAGAGTTTTTATATGAGTCCAAATTTCACACTGCATATTTTGCTGTGTATCATTGTCAAAGCTCATTTGTTATTTTAGTTATTTACTGCCCCATGTTGCAACCATCCCCGCTCTCCCCGACTTACCGAGAAACAGGAAAAGCAGGTAAATTCTCATGCCGGAACCCGGAGTTTGACTCGTATTTTTCCTAAAACCAGGAACTAAACTGAGCTAAGCCACTTCTCTAAACGTGAGGCCACTTCTGAGGAAATAACACTTCTACTGTCTCCTCCCTTTTTCAGAAAACCGCTCTGGGCTGTAGCTGTGGGTCTCTGTGACCAAACCTCAATGAGCCCCTGCTGTCATACTGGCCTTTGGTGTTGCATCATTATTTATGCAGCAAATATCAGCTTGTCTTTTATACTTCTCTCATGTATGGAAGAAAATTCTGTTAGAATTGTGACTTTAAATTCAGAATTATAAAAGGTTATGCACTGTCTGAGCAGACTAGTGCAACTTAATGAATGCAACTGTGTGTCTCAATGAAAGATGCTCAGAAATAAGACTTCATCTCATTTAACTTGGAATCAAAAGTCCATTATTATGTTCACATTAATCAAACACAGGTTGCGAATATGCTAGTCTGTACTGAAAATAGACTTTCATATATAAACTCTCTGTTTTATCAGTAACCATTACTTCCTTATTGAGATCAGTGCCAACCAATGGAAGCGCTCCTTCTTCAAGACACGAGCTGTGATTAGACAAAGATTCTGTTCAGGGCTAATTATTCTCTTCTCTTGCTGCTTTGTTTATTGAGTATCTATCTTTTCAAATAGCTCTATGTAGTGAAAAATATCAAGAAAACATTTAATTAATTCATAAAAATAAAATGACAGCATTTACAAAAATGGCATGCTCCTGAAATCCTTCGAACTGCACAACTCCACTGCTGCGTAAAGATGAGAGAGGCCTGTCATTCACACCAATGCACCTGCAGCTCATGACTCCTTCTACTGGCACTAAGTGGTATTACAAGCCTCAGAACTCAAGCCTTTTATTGATATTTTTGAGATACAAAGAAACAAAGCTTCATTAATGTATACAACAGTTAAACTTTGTTTATTTAAAAAAAAATAGCTAGAAACTGTCTTAAAGAAAAAAAATACAATGTACAATGTTTGTTAAGTTATAGAAATGAGTGTGTTTGTTAATTCAGTTTACTAGACAGTTAATCACATTAGTTACTTTGATATAAGCTCTTTAATAACTTACCTATGTAAATGCATGTAAATATATAATCACTTATTCACCGTATTTTCTGGGACTAACTGTCCAGTAAAGTCTGTTCTCTGCCATCATTTCACTTTTTTCCATACAATATTTCAAACATAAAAATAACATGGCATTAACCCAAGGAACACCCTGCCAGTGTTCTTACTAAACTTACTAAAGGTCAAAGAGCAAACAGGTGAACGATGTTAACACTCGACAGAGCAGGACGAGAGCTGTGGATGTGTCTAGATTGTGCTGTAGATGTCGTTGTGGTCCCTTGAAGCTGGAGAGAGGCTCTGATAAGTGCTGTCTTCATGAGTCGAGACTGGAGCAGGACCAGAGTTCTCATAAATCTGAGAAAATAAGTCAGAAATCACTAACTGTCAAACTCACAAAGACGTTTTCATTATGTTTGTTTTTACAGAGTCTTTGTGTATTAATGCAGATGTGGATTGTTTTAATTTAACAAACATCAACCATCAGCCATCTTTCCAAAACACACTGATATTGTCCAGAGTCAGAGCTGGTCACATTGGTGATGGTCACATACATTAAAGAATTTAGTAAAGATAATTCCTTATATTCAATGCTGTATCTGCCGTTACGTCCACTGTTTCCTGAAGTCTCAACCAAAACGTCTTCTTTGTTACAGTCATTTTTACAGAAGATCTTCTTGCTCCCAGACAAATGAAACCAACATCTGACTGTAATGTTTCCTCCTTCAGTTGCTTTATAAACTGTGTCTGCTCTGATCAGACCAGCTCTTCCATCCCACAGCACTGTTTATTAAAAACATAAAAAGAGTTAATTCACTGTCACAGATAAATCCAGCACCTTTCACCAGCATTAACTCTCTACAAAGTCCTGCAATATAACAACGTTTACAAGAGAACACTTATTTTGACAGTCCTGCTTTATTCAACAGTGGATACATTTGCAAATTAGTTCAATGCCAACCACACTTTAGATTAAACACACCTGGATAAATCACACCTAGATGGTTCTGTTCAGACCTGGAAACTTCACCTTGGGTTAAACAGTTTTATCTTTAGTTCATCACATTTCGAGTGAAGACAACTCCATTTATTCTTTATGTTTTCAGAGAAAAGCCAATGAGCAACTTTTGAACAAAAACCACTGTGATAAAATAATTATAATTGCAGATTTAAATGAGCTAGTTCCTCCCACTACCCACATAAATGTAAGAACTGTTTTATTAAAACTGAGGAAAGATGATGGGTGTTGCTGTCACTGAGACATGATCAGTCTAAATTTAAAACCGGAAGAGTTTTTACATGAGTCCAAATTTCACACTGGATATTTTGCTGTGTATCATTGCCAAAGCTCATTTCTTATTTTAGTTATTTACTGCCCCATGTTGTTAGTGTACCCGCTCTCCTCTACTTACCGAGAAACAGGAGTAAAAGCAGGTAAATTCTCATGCTGAAACCCGGAGTTTGACTCACATTTTCTCTAAAACCAGAAACTAAACTGAGCTAAGCCACTTCTCTAAACGTGAGGCCACTTCTGAGGAAATAACACCTCTACTGTCTCCTCCCTTGTGAAATGTGAAAAAGATCAAGAAAACATTTAATTAATTTATAAAAATAATTACAGCATTTACAAAAATGGCATGCTCCTGAAATCCTTCGAACTGCACAACTCCACTGCTGCGTAAAGATGAGAGAGGCCTGTCATTCACACCAATGCACCTGCAGCTCATGACTCCTTCTACTGGCACTAAGTGGTATTACAAGCCTCAGAACTCAAGCCTTTTATTGATATTTTTGAGATACAAAGAAACAAAGCTTCATTAATGTATACAACAGTAAAAAATAGCTAGAAACTGTCTTAAAGAAAGATAATACAATGTACAATGTTTGTTAAGTTATAGAAATGAGTGCGTTTGTTAATTCAATTTACTAGACAGTTAATCACATTAGTTACTTTGATATAAGCTCTTTAATAACTTACCTATGTAAATGCATGTTAATATATAATCACTTATTCACCGTATTTTCTGGGACTAACTGTCCAGTAAAGTCTGTTCTCTGCCATCATTTCACTTTTTTCCATACAATGTTTCAAACATAAAATTAACATGACATTAACACAAGGAACACCCTGCCAGTGTTCTTACTAAACTTACTAAAGGTCAAAGAGCAAACAGGTTAACGATGTTAACACCTGACAGAGCAGAACGAGAGCTGTGGTTGTGTCTAGATTGTGCTGTAGATGTCGTTGTGGTCCCTTGAAGCTGGAGAGAGGCTCTGATAAGTGCTGTCTTCATGAGTCGAGACTGGAGCAGGACCAGAGTTCTCATAAATCTGAGAAAATAAGTCAGAAATCACTAACTGTCAAACTCACAAAGACGTTTTCATTATGTTTGTTTTTACAGAGTCTTTGTGTATTAATGCAGATGTGGATTGTTTTAATTTAACAATACCAATGTTAAATTTAAACACAATAATAATGAATAACATTAGTGTGAGCCATGATCTAAATACTCACTGGTATTTCAGGATACTCTGTGTTCACAGGAGGTTCTGCAGGAACTAAAACAACAACATCACAAATAAAAGCAGCCTTTTCATTATAATTTTATTTTGATATTATATTAAAACTTTTTTGGCTGACCTGTTCGATTGTTAGTCCTTTTTTTCCAGCAGATTATCATCATAGTCGCTGATAACAGGATCAAAATGGCCACCAAAGTCAGACCCACGAACAGAGGTATCATTGACACTAGGAAGGAAAGCAGACATATTTGTTATAGTCCTGGTTTTTGTAAAGTCTCTTGTGAAAAACTGTAGAAACCTGAGGGAGATGGGACTGGAGCCTGGGTTAGACTCAGCTCTGTTTCAGTCACAGAGGTGGATGATGGGATATGAGCTGTTGTTTTTACACTGAAGGATGGTGGAGTGTCATCAGGCTCGAGAGTATAAATGTGATTTAAAGAGGTTGCATCTGTAAAAAACAAACAACACAGTTGCCAAACTTTCAAAATGTTCCTGTTTTTTATTTAACCAGTTGTTCTGTTATTGTTTGTGAGTAAAAGAAAAATAATAGATACACCTAAGAGCTTTTTTTTTTTTTTACGAATAAATAAAAAAATAGGTTCAACACAATGAAGAAGTATAAAATATTGTATATGAAAAATAAGACTTAGATTAGAGTTATTTCAGATTCATAATTAGAAATCTGCAAACCTACCTTTTGTGACTTCAATCCTAAATTCATATTTGCCATCAACCCTCAGCCATCTTTCCAAAACACACTGATATTGTCCAGAGTCAGAGCTGGTCACATTGGTGATGGTCACATACATTACATCAGTATTTAGTAAAGATACTTCCTTATATTCAATCCTGTATCTGCCGTTACGTCCACTGTTTTCTGAAGTCTCAACCAAAATGTCTTCTTTGTTACAGTCATTTTTACAGAAGATCTTCTTGCTCCCAGACAAAAAAATGGACATCCGACTGCGACGATTCCTCCTTCAGTTGCTTTATAAACTGTGTCTGCTCTGATCAGACCAGCTCTTCCATCCCACAGCACTGTTTATTAAAAACATAAAAAGAGTTAATTCACTGTCACAGATAAATCTAGCACCTTTCACCAGCATTAACTCTCTACAAAGTCCTGCAATATAACAACGTTTACAAGAGAACACTTATTTTGACAGTCCTGCTTTATTCAACAGTGGATACATTTGCAAATTAGTTCAATGCCAACCACACTTTAGATTAAACACACGTGGATAAATCACACCTAGATGGTTCTGTTCAGACCTGGAAACTTCACCTTGGGTTAAACAGTTTTATCTTTAGTTCATCACATTTCGAGTGAAGACAACTCCATTTATTCTTTATGTTTTCAGAGAAAAGCCAATGAGCAACTTTTGAACAAAAACAGCTGTGATAAAAAAAATATAATTGCAGATTTAAATGAGCTAGTTCCTCCCACTACCCACATAAATGTAAGAACTGTTTTATTAAAACTGAGGAAAGATGATGGGTGTTGCTGTTACTGAGACATGCTCAGTCTAAATTTAAAACCGGAAGAGTTTTTATATGAGTCCAAATTTCACACTGGATATTTTGCTGTGTATCATTGCCAAAGCTCATTTCTTATTTTAGTTATTTACTGCCCCATGTTGTTAGTGTACCCGCTCTCCCCGACTTACCGAGAAACAGGAGTAAAAGCAGGTAAATTCTCATGCTGAAACCCGGAGTTTGACTCACATTTTCTCTAAAACCAGAAACTAAACTGAGCTAAGCCACTTCTCTAAACGTGAGGCCACTTCTGAGGAAATAACACTTCTACTGTCTCCTCCCTTTTTCAGAAAACCGCTCTGGGCTGTAGCTGTGGGTCTCTGTGACCAAACCTCAATGAGCCCCTGCTGTCATACTGGCCTTTGGTGTTGCATCATTATTTATGCAGCAAATATCAGCTTGTCTTTTATACTTCTCTCATGTATGGAAGACAATTCTGTTAGAATTGTGACTTTAAATTCAGAATTATAAAAGGTTATGCACTGTCTGAGCAGACTAGTGCAACTTAATGAATGCAACTGTGTGTCTCAATGAAAGATGCTCAGAAAGAAGACTTTATCTCATTTAACTTGGAATCAAAAGTCCATTATTATGTTCACATTAATCAAACACAGGTTGCAAACTGAGTGAATATACTAGTCTATACTGAAAATAGACTTTCATATATAAACTCTCTGTTTTATCAGTAACCATTACTTCCTTATTGAGATCAGTGCCAACCAATGGAAGCGCTCCTTCTTCAAGACACGAGCTGTGATTAGACAAAGATTCTGTTCAGGGCTAATTATTCTCTTCTCTTGCTGCTTTGTTTATTGAGTATCTATCATTTCAAACAGCTCTATGTAGTGAAAAAGATCAAGAGGGGGCGCCAAAATTGATGCTGCATACCCCTCCAGCACTGGGTAGTTGCGCCCCTGCCTGTCATTCACACCAACGCACCTGCAGCTCATGAATCCTTCTACTGGCACTAAGTGGTATTACAAGCCTCAGAACACAAGCCTTTTATTGATATTTTTGAGATACAAAGAAACAAAGCTTCAATAATGTATAGAACAGTTAAACTTTGTTTCATGTGAAAAAATAGCTAGTAACTGTCTTAAAGAAAGATAATACAATGTACAATGTTTGTTAAGTTATAGAAATGAGTGTGTTTGTTAATTCAATTTACTAGACAGTTAATCACATTAGTTACTTTGATATAAGCTCTTTAATAACTTACCTATGTAAATGCATGTTAATATATAATCACTTATTCACCGTATTTTCTGGGACTAACTGTCCAGTAAAGTCTGTTCTCTGCCATCATTTCACTTTTTTCCATACAATGTTTCAAACATAAAAATAACATGACATTAACACAAGGAACACCCTGCCAGTGTTCTTACTAAACTTACTAAAGGTCAAAGAGCAAACAGGTGAACGATGTTAACACCTGACAGAGCAGGACGAGAGCTGTGGTTGTGTCTAGATTGTGCTGTAGATGTCGTTGTGGTCCCTTGAAGCTGGAGAGAGGCTCTGATAAGTGCTGTCTTCATGAGTCGAGACTGGAGCAGGACCAGAGTTCTCATAAATCTGAGAAAATAAGTCAGAAAGCACTAACTGTCAAACTCACAAAGACGTTTTCATTATGTTTGTTTTTACAGAGTCTTTGTGTATTAATGCAGATGTGGATTGTTTTAATTTAACAAAACCAATGTTAAATTTAAACACAATAATAATGAAAAACATTAGTGTGAGCCATGATCTAAATACTCACTGGTATTTCAGGATACTCTGTGTTCACAGGAGGTTCTGCTGGAACTAAAACAACAACATCACAAATAAAAGCAGCCATTTCATTATAATTTTATTTTGATATTATATTAAAACTCTTTTGGCTGACCTGTTCGATTGTTAGTCCTATTTTTCCAGCAGATTATCATCATAGTTGCTGATAACAGGATCAAAATGGCCACCAAAGTCAGACCCACGAACAGAGGTGTCATTGACACTAGGAAGGAAAGCAGACATATTTGTTATAGTCCTGGTTTTTGTAAAGTCTCTTGTGAAAAACTGTAGAAACCTGAGGCAGATGAGACTGGAGCCTGGGTTAGACTCAGCTCTGTTTCAGTCACAGAGGTGGATGATGGGATATGAGCTGTTGTTTTTACACTGAAGGATGGTGGAGTGTAATCAGGCTTGAGAGTATAAATGTGATTTAAAGAGGTTTTATCTGTAAAAACTGTTGAGGTTTCATCTGTAAAAACTGTTGAGGTTTCATCTGTAAAAACTGTTGAGGTTTCATCTGTAAAAACTGTTGAGGTTTCAATCTGTAAAAACTGCTCTGATCAGACCAGCTCTTCCATCCCACAGCACTGTTTAATAAAAACAAGAGTTAATGTTACATCCACAACAGAACTTTTATATTTTAAAGTCATATTAGGACCAGCTCTGTTATCATTGAGTGGGTTTGTTCAGTGGAAATAATGATGTTTATCACAGATTAACAATCAACAGAAGGAGCAGAAAGATCATGTGATAAAGTTAGTGTAGATAACTGTACTCACCGAGAAACAGGAGCAAAACCAGAAACTTTCTCATGTTTAGACTGAGTTTGATTATCAAATTCTTTGTGTCTCAAACTGGACTCATCTCCAGCTACTTCTCTAAACACTTGAGTCAAACTAACACATATCTGTCTGTTACCTCCTTTTCTCACACTAATAACCACAATGTGCTTCAGCTGCAAGACTCTGGGTCCAAACCTCAGTTTCTTCTGAAGTATTACAAAAAACTGTTCAGTTTTCAGTGTTTTAAATTAATCTTTAAAAAAGAGAAAGGGATTAACAGATCCAGAGGCAACACAACCTTCTCAGTCGGGTCCTAAGTTGTGGAACACATCTTTAGAATTAAATCCAGGCTGAAGACACACTTGTTTTCACTGGTATTCTGGTTAGATAGGAAAACAGTTTTATCTTGTGTTATGGTCATTTTTAACCTCATCAATACTTTTAACTTTTATTGCTGTTTTGTAAACCTGTGTTTTACTTCCTGTACAGCACTTTGGTCAACTAAGGTTGTGCTTTACAAATAAACGCAAGTAGTGTTGTCTCATTGACGTTTGGTCCAGTTAAAATACTTTAATAATCCTTAGGCAGAAAAATCTACTGTGTTAAAGTAATACTCTGAGTGGGACCTTTGGAGTTAACTTTAACACTTCACAGTGTAATTGTGAATCTGTTTCCTTTTTGTCCTTTTTTCTATGAAAGCGGTGAACCATCCCATGACGAGCCATTTAAAAGAACAACAAAAATCTGACCTGTTTGGCTTTTATTATCTTCAAAGTTTACACACACAGGAGGACTCAAATAATTGGGTCAGCTAAACTTCCCTCGAGCTAATACTGCATGTGGTTTGTTATAGCACAACCGCAAAACAGGAAGTAAGCCTGTGGCCGACAGAGGCCAAGAGTAAAGAAATGAATGTGAGACAACATTTACTATTTTAGACAGAGGAAGACAAAAGAGGTTTATAAATGTAGTAAAGGAGACATTCCATTAGTGTCTTATAGTCTTATACAGAAGCACTGGAGGCACACAGCAATGCAGATAAAAAATAAACAGATCAAGATCTACAAGTGAAGTTGTGAAGAGCAACAATAACCAATCTAAACATGTGGCGTTAGCTCTGTCACATATAATGTGTGATATTATTGTATTTTAAATATTAGTCTTGTACATCTTTTGGTTTGTAGGCCCTTTTGTTTCACCATAACTTTAAAGGAACTGCTGAAAATGGGATAAAATGATCAAAATGTACAGAAAAGTAGAGTCTGCCTTGTCGTTTGGTATGCAGGAACAACACTGGACAAAAACATTTTAGGGCATCTGTTGCTGTGTGTGATGCTTAGTTATTGTAAGGCACATAATGAGTACTCTCTTGACAGTCGAGGAAGGGGATGAACGACTCAGCAGAGCAACAACACCAGAAATATAGGTATGTAAGTAGTATAGGTAAGTATGAGGACTAATTGGTAGTTTGCTTTTTTAATCTCTTATTTATTCACATGACTAATCTTTTTTAAACCTCAGAGACAGTTTTTTTTTCCAACATGAGATCAGTAGAATCATGTCTCTCTCACTATCTCACAGTGCCCTCTGCTGGACAGAAACCTCCATTATAACTTTTGCGTCTCACACTACTTCTATAATAAATAAAACAGGCTACACTGGACCCTAGCTGGGTCACATTTGTACAAAATACACTTAACTATCCAACTGTTTTTTTCTTCTATACCTGCAGTCTTAAACGTCTCTACAGGTAAATAAAGATTGTGCTGATGTCGGCTAAAAGTTGTAGAAGGTGGCTTTAAAGAGACTCTGGTGGCCTTTCCTAATCGAACCCCTCCCCACTTCCACTCCACCCTCGAGGGCCCTCAGTGTGTAGTGACACTGACTGCAGTTCCCTCGATCATAGAGTAGGGCCTAACACATGCACTCCTCTTTCAGACACACTCCCCTCGCTCTGACGGAAGCAGGACCTCTCTGTCACCATGGTTACACACCAAGAGCAACTGGAAAATAGTCTATTATGCTCTAGATAATGTTAAAAATAAGCATGTGGAACAAACAGTTTAATCTTACATATTGTTAGCCTAATAGCATTATTGCCTAAGTCATATTTTAAAGTTTTTTGGAAAAAATATTTAATTAAAACTCTTGTACTGGTTTCAGAGTCTGTAAGTCATTGAATTTTCTCAGAGTAATTGGTAATTGGGTCGGAAAAAGGCGGACACAGTGGAACAGTTCTTTGGGGATGCTGAATCGCTGAGAAAGGTCCTCCCAGTCAGACTCAAACTCTAACTTGTATCTAATTTTACCAGCTGACTGGTAGAGCTGGTAAGTACTATAGAGCTTTAAATCAAATTTAAAAAGTAAAAAAGTGAATTGACCTCAATACCATAATAAAATACAACTCTGCAACTTAAACCAGTGGTTCTTAAACTACTGAAAGTACAATCCCCTATGTAATAAAATAAGGATTACTAAAAAAGGACCAAACAAGTACAAAAACTGGACTAAACCTAAATTCATTTAGGACTAAATAAGATCTAAACATGATCTAAATCAGAACTAACCTAAGACTAAACCAAGACTAAAACCAGACTAATCTAGGACAAAACCAGGTCTAACCTGAGACTAAGCAGTCATCTACATTTCAAATCACCAATCAGACCATGGATGAAAAAACTGCAGTAAAACTGCCTTTAAATTAAATCACAATTGACTGAGTACTTACCTGCCTACCACCACCGGGACCCGCACCACTGTTTGAGAACCACTGCTCAACTAGACAAGTTAAATATTTTGCTTATGTTTAGGAAAGTAAAAGTAAGGCAATTATGCTATTAGGCTAACGATATGTGAAACAAATACGTGAACCTAAAATCTTTGTATCTCTGCATAATAGTATTACACATCTGGTTTTAGAATTGTTTGCTACCACAACGCTCGCGGAACTTCACCACGAGGTCATGAGGACTGGAAGCCAGAGTTACACGCAGCGAGCGAGTGTGTATCGCCGCAGACTTGCTCTGGAGGGTCTAATAAGCCACTCGCCCTCAGCACTCACCGGTTTCAGACGGCCCTTAGTTGATCTCTCGCATGAACGCGCAAATCAAGTGGAAGTGAGTAGGGCGAGGGTGTAGGGAGTAGATTGGGAAAGATCCTGGTTGTTTCTCAATTGCCAGGATCCTTAGAGTCTGGAACTGATCCAATGTGGATGATAAAAGGACAGAAACCTTTTTGGAGCTGCATAGTAAGGGACATCATAGCAGCCGAATGTGAAACAGTATGTTCTGCATGAGTGACTCAAAAGCCTATAGCAACTTCAGCTGACATGACAACGGGGATAAAATCTCACTAACGTGAAATAATAGTGAACTTTTTAAAACCTTTTTAGTGAACACAGAAAATCCACACTTATTTAAACTAAAAATTCTCTACTCCTAACCGCACTTCCTTTTCTTCCACTTTTTTTTAAAACACAGGCATTGTGGGTATGGAAAAGCCACAAAGAATCCACAGATGCATCCTTGTTATTTTATCCAGAGAGACAGAGGACTCAGTCCTTGAAAGAGGTGGGGTTTGGAGCCAAATGGAACCTTCAGCAGCTGGTTTCCTTCAGAGGAGTCCTGCCGAGGAAGGATCCTGGCAATTGGGAAACGGCCGATATGTTTTCTTCTTCGATGAGCTGTGATTGCCTGAGAGCCACTTCCACGTAAAAAGGGATAAGATAAAGTTAATTTTTAGATGTATTCACCTAAACACTCTTCAAGAGACCTATAGATGTGGAAGGAAAAGGCGTAAATAAATTATAAGATTATCAATTAATCTTTTGATAAAGCTTATACTGTAAGCTGGCTGTGTTACAGTTCAGATGTTTTTATTCTCTTAACAGGCTTGGTTATAGGTTTAGATCTGCCATGATGCACTGAGCCTGTCTCTTCTCTGCTAACATAACCTTGTTCATGTTTACCTCACATTGGATGTCACTGATGTCTCCCTGGAGTTTTTTTTGCAGTGGTTTTTCAGAAAATGATGACTTGATGTATAAAATAATTGTTAAATTGCAGCCCCTCTTGACTTCCTGTCAAAGTTTTTACTTGCCTTTACACTGCCAGCTCTCCGTCAACTACAGGAAACACAGTTGATGTGTGTACCTCACTGGTCTTTTTTCTAACACTGGTAATAAAGAAGTGAGATAATATAAGTAATATATCTGTTTCTTTAAGGTCAAGGTCAATTTGGTTTAGGTTCTCTGTGTATTTATGGCACAATTTCTGATCAACTTTTGAGCTTCTTGGTTTGTACAGAACTAACTTGCTGTAGCAGTATATCTTCAGCAGAGGGCACTGCTCAATGTTCAGCAGAAACAAACACCCAGGTCTAATTTCTCTTATTTGCATCCTCATTTGACTAACGTCCTTCGTGTTTAGAAAATCCCACAATGGAATTTAAAAGTTGTGTTGACGTTGCTGCTTGTGTGAGGATGCACAATTATATCAAACCCAATTGTTTTTCTCGCAATGCGCGCTTTTTGGCTTTTGGGCCAAAAGATTCATGCAGTCATTTATAATTATAATTATAATTATATCTTATTTTGTCTTGATACATAATAGTGGACTGACTCAAAATGCTGTCAAAAGGTCAAGGGTCCATCCCATTTTTTATGAATATAATTTTTTCAAGTTTTCAAGGCCTTATACAGTAAGTATAAGGGCTACTTTTAAGTGACTCACCAAATCTTTTCTCCTAAAACACTTGACTCATGCAAATGAAATGAACAGTAACAGCTGCTGAGCCCTGCCTTAAAGAACTGCAGTCATTTATTTGGAATAATGTACATTGTTCTGGGAAATCCATCATGAACCACAGTACCTGGTTACACATGAGACATTACATATTCATTCAGTTTATAGTGTCACAATGAAAGCACTTCTGCCTCAGATCTCTTCACAATTCTTTGGAAATAAAACCAATACATGATACACATAATGGTATCATGTATTGGGGCAGTAGCTCAGTGGTAGAGCGGCCGTCCTTCAACCGGAAGGTAGTAGGATCGATTCCCGCTCGCCCCACAGTTCATACTGTCGTTGTGTCCTTGGGCAAGACACTTAACCCACCTTGCCTCCAGTGACTGTAACACTGGTAATGTAATGTAAGTCGCTTTGGATAAAAGCGTCTGCTAAATGAATAAATGTAAATGTAATGTAAATGTATTTAGACAAACTGACAAGTAAATAATAATGTCAGACTTATAACTAGCAAAGCAAACCAATGAGCTCCTGTTCCGGTTGTTCACAGCCCTTGAATATTAAAATACTAATTGATAAAACATACACAACAAAACCCACAGAGTAAAATGACCTCTGGGTGTTAAAAATTAGACTCTTATATACTCTCTTCCAGAGTTAAATTTCATCACTGTGAAAGGTTTAGACAACAGGCTTGATTCAAGATTCAAGATTCAAGATTTTTATTCGTCACGTACAAAATTATATACAGCATATATAACCAGCAGTGAAATGTGAGTCAGGTCCGCTCCATGGACAGTGCAATTATTTAGGAAAACACACAGATGAAAACATACATAAATGTAGCTATGTAAGAATGAGATAAAACTTGAACATTAATGAGTGAGATTTCAGTGACAGTCACAGAGACCAGACAGAGATGTACTTTATATTTCATTTTTACTGGAGACTCAGTCAGAGTCTGCTCTTGAGACTGAAGTTTTACAGTTCAGTTTCAAAATTTCAGAGGAGGATAGCTAATGAGAAAGTGATGAAAAAAGCAAGTGATGAAAAAAAGCAAGTGATGAAACTTAAATAAAATTTAACAATACTTGACGCCTAAAATAATCTGTCAACATCAGTGATGGTCTGACCATGAGGAACAGTAGCAACCCTTAACTTTACTTAGAATCGTTAAAACCTTTTTTTTTAATCACTAATGTGGGGCTAAATAATTTAAATCAAATTAAAGCAATTAAACCTTTATTCTCGTCACAAATGTTTATGCTCACCACTAGCTCACTATTCCTTCTTCTGAACACTTCCACAGAGAAATTCCAGTCTCAAGACAGTGTCTCAAGAACAGACTCTGACTGAGTCTCCAGTAAAAATGACTGAAAGTACATGTGTGTCTGGTCTCTGTGACTGTCACTCATGTCAGACCCACTCACTTTTATCTTTGTTTAAAGCTGGTTTCTAACACTTGAAACACAGCCTGATTGAATAAAAATTACATAATGAAGAGTAATATATATTGAACACTATTACATATAAATTATTCAAATTCCTCAAAGTCAATATTAAGAAATCAAGTAGCTTAGCAATTAATTAAAGTAGTTACATGAAATCACTTGACATAACATTTTTAATTAGAACTGAAGGTTTTTTTTTTTTTTAATGTGAGCTGTGGATCAAAAAATTACCTAATGGAGAGGAGCGGAGCTGATGAGGGGCGCCGGTCTGAATGGCTTCTGTTTTTAAACTGTTAAGCTGCAGGAAGAAGGCAGGAGGTGAAATGCAGCAGAGAGGTTGAGGAGGATGAGGAGTGATGGGAAACTGAGTCTGAGGCCATCAGCAGGTCACCAATAGTCACTCTGATCAGAGAAGTTTCTGTACTCTGTCAGGGGCGGAAACCAGAATGGTATTTTTCCTATGGCTGTGTGATCACAGACCGTAGGGGCCGGAACCACTCGGCTCAGCCCGAACAGCAGCTAACACTATTGCTTGCACTGGTTGGATGTTGATGGATGGCTGCTGGTTTGCTAGCCACCAAGCAGAGACAGTTCAGATGGATAGCAGGAGACAGCTGAAGAGATTGAATAAGTACCGCAGAGCCAAGGCTTTAGGATTACTGCCTTTCTGCACAGGGTAGGGCTCGTTGTTACCCGGGATATGATGGCCATGGTCTATCCTAAAATTGACTTCACAATACTTGCGTTTACAACAGAAAGTCAGAATAAGTCAGATTGACATTTACTGCACGGCAGAAAGATACAGTGAAAACATAGATTTGACACAAAGTTGATGGAAGAGCGGCGAGAAGACAACGCCAGCGTCCTCTCCAGTCAAAAGCAACCCGAGTGCAGACAAGCGTCCCATCTTTGAAAACTACTGGCATACACCTCCATATGACCATGTGACCCAAGGACCTGTGCATTGGCACGGCAACTATTCACCACATGGACAAATTTATGGCTCCAACATATACATTTACATACACTTATACATGTGTTTCCATTTGTCATCTATAGACCGAGATGGTATTCAGAGCTTAGAGCCTTTACTGAGAGGATTAGGTAAAAACCTGAGATGTCAGTAATGGATAAAGAGTGAGTATGTGGACTAAACTTAATATTTATTGTGCTCTATGGCTAGATATATTGGCATATATAATTGCACTTACAGCCAGTAGTCCTATTTGCCAAGATGAACATGTTTACACTTATAATAAGGTTTGAAGAGTGAATTTAGTCTGTTTAATTTAGTGAATTTGATGAAAACTTATTAGCACCTAAGCCTAAAGGTAGCAAGATTATTATTTACACCAAAATATTTTAGTGTATTGGACAAAAAAAATCAATTCAATTATGTGCTGTTATAATAATTTTTATTTTTATTGTTTGTATTGTTTATAGTTACTGGGTGCTCATAGTTCTCTACAGGTCATGTCAAATCATGTCATGTCCTCCATGTTAGTCCAAGCATGGAGTAGACATAACTAGAAACAGACATGGCTTGCCACGGGACTTCTGCACCTGGAGCTGGGGCCTTGGGGAGTGTGCATGAGAGATACACCTCCCTCTGACAGCCCCCACTGCAGGGATATAAAGTCTCATGTTTTATTTACTTCTTCAAGCAAACCTCACTCTGTAGCCTTGATACATGCGTGTCTGCTTTGCGTCTTCTTGCAAGAATTAAACCTGGCCATTTGCTTTCTAAAATATACTCTGTCTACGTGTCTCTCTGGATAACATAAGGATAAAGAATTCTTATAACATGTGCACAAGGAACAAACAATATACTACAATATACAAGAGTTTAATGAAAATGTGTGACTTTTTTATTTATTTATTTTAATTTTAGCAGATTTTCAACAGTGAGTTGTTGGAAATTGTGGATTTGCTACAAGTAAAGATTCACAAGAAAAAAAGTAAAACATAACTACACAATAGATAAAAACTCAAAGCATTTGTGTCACACTCATATGTTACATAATTGTATGATCCGTCCACAGACCCATCAGTTATCAACAGTGATGCCAGTAACGCGTTACTTAGTAGTTTTTTCAGTAACGAGTAATCTAACGCATTACTATTTCCAAACCAGTAATCAGATTAAAGTTACTTAACCAAGTCACTGTGCCTTACTATTTTTGTAATCTTTTGTCAAGAAAGACTTTTATTTTTTATTAAAACAAGTATTTATGTTAAGTCAAGAAAGACTGCCTTTATTTTTTATTAAAACAAGTATTTATGTTAAGTCAAGAGAGACTGCCTTTATTTTTTGTAAAAACATGCATTTTTTTAGGAAATAGTTTTTAAACTCAACTTTAATTGTCAGGAGATAGATTGTTGATGTTAGTGTTAAAAATACACTTTAAATAAAGTGATTGTTGGTAAAACCAGTTGTCATTTTTATGTTGTTGGCAGCTGCTGAATGTAACTAATAAAGTAACTTGTAAAGTAACTTATTTACTTTTAAAATCAAGTAATCTGTAAAGTAACTGAGTTACTTTTTAAATCAAGTAATCTGTAAAGTAACTAAGTTACTTTTTCAAAGTAACTGTGGCAACACTGGTTATCAATAATGTCTTAGTAACGAAGCTAAACTTACAGCCGGGGTAATCAGACATTGGAGTACACAGGGTCCTCAGATTGGACTCGAATGTCAGAGTAGATGGTCTGCTGATCTGTCTGACTCCGGGGGGCGCTGTTGAGGGACGGATCCCTTCTTTTGAAAAAAACAAGTTCAGCATAATAGACTTCACTCGCAGGGCTCTCCACCTGCACAAAGAAAACAGGTGAGAGGCTAAACCCAAACTTATTTCACTTATTCTTTTAAAATGTTGTTGTCAGGACCTAATCTACGCCTTTGTGGAAGTGTGTAGAGGACTTTGTCAGCTGTTTTGAGCAGTCCAAGAATCTTTGGCCCTGAGAGCCTAGTTGGAACCAAAAGTTGTCCTTACGGTCTCACGTCAGTAGAACCAGGCCTAAGTCCATCCCAAGCTCCAGCAACAAAAAGTAACCAAGAGATGTCATCTCTATATTCCATCCCATATCCCAATACGCCCTGTCTTTGTATCAGTTTAAACTTAAATCAAAACTCCATTGCTTCTCCATTGGGTAATTATACAGTATGTCAAAGCCATGAATCATTTATTCAAGATTGTGTGTGGTACCATAATTGCCCAGTAATCATCCCTTTTTTTTTATAATTTTATCATATTCAACAAACCATATTTACTCTTACGTCATTGTAAGTGAGTTTTCACACTACAGATCTCCTTTAACACTTTAAACCTGAGCCTGTTTTTTGGTGTGTCTGCTGGAAAAGTAAATTTACTGTATCTCTGTAACTGCAAGGTGTATTTCACTAATTCTGGGGTCAAAATGATGTGAGATTTCTCAGAAGGGATTTTTTTCAATGTGCATGTTACAGTCTAAGAATAAATCAAGATGGAAAACAACAAAATAACACCAAAAACATTTCCACCTAATAAAAAATATATATATATTTGGATGAACACTTCTTTAAATTACAGCCACACATGTCAACATTTATCTGCACCAAATATAATTCTTCTAATGTGAAACAAACCAAAACTTTTAAGATTTTAGTATAAAATGGACAGGGGGAGTCTTCATTATAAACAATAGGGCAGAATTTGGCACATTTTGGTACCACCTGTTTTTGTTTGCTTGCTGTTTGGTCTGTGTTTGGAGAAAAATGTAAATGGCTTAAATGTGCTTGTAGCTGAGTCACAGCTGATCAATTTTATTTTTTATTTTATTTTTAATTGAGTGCAAATATCTAGTTACTGCACATGTTAAAAGTATGGTGTAAAAATATGTTTTGTAATGTATTGTTCATTAGAATAGCATTTAAATCTGCATGAGTGTAAAGCACCTTTCTCTTAATTTTGTCTAAACACAAAAGTGTGTGATGTTCAGAAAAAATAAACCACAAACATATTTCAAGTTTTTGTTATATACAGCGGCAAGAAAAAGTATGTGAATCTTTTGGATTTTCAGGGTTTTCTGAATAAATTTGTCTTCAAATGTGATCTGACCTTTGTCTAAGTCAAGAATATTGACAAACACAATGTGTCTAAAAATAATTACACAAAGACATTCTGATCATTCATGTATTTATTGAACACCTTAATTTAACATTTAAAATGGCAGTAGAAAAGGTAAGTAAACCCTTGCGTTAATGACCTCAAAAAGGTGGTGGAGGTGTGGACTACAGCAGCTTTGACTGATAAAAAAAACCTCAAATTTTGTAAGTTCGCTCTGCACAAGTAAGCGCTAATGCGAGCCATTCCTTGCTAAAAAGAGCTTTCAGAGGGGCTTTGATCAAGAACTATTGCTTTACATAAAGGGTTACAAAGTTTGGCTACAGGCTTCAGTTAGGCAAACAATCTACAAATGGACACGCTTTGGAACTGTTGCAACTCCAAGAAGTGTTCGCCCAGTCTAAATGACACCAAGAGCACAACAAAGACATATCAATGAAGGTAAAGAAACAACCTTAAATGATTTAAAGGCATTATTGGAACTTGCTAACATCTCTTTTCATGAGTCTATAATACCTAAAACACTGAACAAGCAGGGTATCCACAGCAGGACACCACAATAGAAGCCACTGTTTACTAAAAAGAACATTGCTGCAGGCCTGAAGTTTGCAAAAGAGCACATTTATACTCCACAGCAGTATTGGCAAAATGTTTTGTTGACCGATGAAACTAAGATTAAACTATTTAAGGAAAAAAAGCACTACATCTGACATAGAAAGGGCACGGCATATCATTATGAAAACATCATCCCAACTGTAAAGTATGGTGGTGAAAACATCATGATTTGGGCCTGCTTTGCTGCGTCAGGGCTTGGCCAGCTTGCAATCATTGAGGGGAAAATGAATTCCCAGGTTTATCAGACAATTCTTTAAGATAATGTGAGAATGTCTCCTGAAACTGTGACACCGAAGTAAGTCCACAACAGAACGGCTTTAGAAAAACAAAATACGCCTTTCGGAGTGGCCAAGTCAGAGCCCAGACCTCAACCCAATAGAGATATTATTTAGAAATATTCCTTAAAGGTAACACAGAAGTTGTTTTTAATGTTACTTTGTTCTATACAGTATCTCACACCAGTGAGTACACCCCTCCCATTTTTGTAAATATTTTATTATATCTTTTTATGTGACAACACTGAAGAAATGACACTTTGCTACAAGGTAAAGTAGTGAGTGTACAGCTTGTAAAACAGTGTAAATTTGCTGTCCCCTCAAAATAACTCAACAAACACCCATTAATGTCCAGACCGCTGGCCACAAAAGTAATTACAAATGTCCAAATTGGGCCCAAAGTGTCAATATTTTGTGTGGCCACCATTATTTTCCAGCACTACATTAACCCTCTTGGGCATGGAGTTCACCAGAGCTTCACAGGTTGCCACTGGAATCCTCTTCCACTTCTCCATGATGACATTGTGGAGGTGGTGGATGTTTGAGACCTTGCACTCCTCCACTTTCCGTTTGAGGATTCCCCACAGGTGCTCAAAAAGGTTTAGATCTGGAGACATGCTTGGCCAGTCCATCACCTTTACCCTCAGCTTCTTTAGCAAGGCAGTGGTCATCTTGGAGGTGTGTTTGGGGTCGTTATCATGCGGCCCAGTCTCCGAAGGGAGGGGATCATGCTCTGCTTCAGTATGTCACAGTACATGTTGGCTTTCATGGTTCCCCTTAATAAACTGTAGCTCCCCGGTGCTGGCAGCACTCATACAGCCCCAGACCATGACAATCCCACCACCATGCTCGACTGTAGGCAAGACACACTTGTCCTTGTACTCCTCATCTGGTTGCCACCACACACGCTTGACACCATCTGAACCAAGTAAGTTTATCTTGGTCTCATCAGACCACAGGACATGGCTCCAGGAATCCATGTCCTTAGTCTGCTTGTCTTCAAACGATTTGCGGGCTTTCTTGTGCATCATCTTTAGAACAGGCTTCCTTCTGGGATGACGGACATGCAGACCAACTAGATGCAGTGTGCGGCGTATGGTCTGAGCACTGACAGGCTGACCCCACACCCCTTCAACCTCTGCAGCAATGCTGGCAGCACTCAGACGTCTATTTTTTAAACACAACATCTGGATATGATGCTGAGCACGTGCACTCAACTTCTTTGGTCGACCATAGCAAGGCCTGTTCTGAGTGGAACCTGTCCTGTTAAACCTTTGTATGGTCTTGGCCACTGTGCTACTGCTCAGTTTCAAGGTCTTGGCAATCTTATTATAGCCTACACCATCTTTATGTAGAGCAACAGTTCTTTTTTTAGATCCTTAGAGAGTTTTTTGCCATAAGGTGCCATGTTAAACTTACAGTAACTAGTATGAGAGAGTATGAGCGTTTCTTCAGTGTTGTCACATGAAAAGATATAATAAAATATTTACAAAAATGTGAGGAGTGTACTCACTTTTGTAAGATACTGTATAATCTAAATCTGCTTAAACAGACATATAACAGACTATTAAATAGGTGTACTGAAAAAAAATATTATAACATTCATATACGTTGCACTCCGTGGGACTAAAAAAACATCAACCAACCGACACTTGACGAGCATTATTCATTGGCTCTCTGGCTTGTCAGTCAACATTAATACATGCGTTACGTTATGCATGTGCGTTCCAGTTGCTTCTTGCACTGCAGACGTTAGCATTTCCTGGGCTAGCGGTTGCACAGGCTCAAAATGGCACCACAAGCCAATCAAAGTTGCCACGCCCTTAATTATGAATAGTTTAAGTTAAGCTGAGGGCAAACCAAAGAAAATTTCAAAAATTCACTCCCGCCAGAATTGTCACGTAACAATAACCTAACTCTGAAGACTAGAAACATCTTCTGTACCAGGTTGTAAACAGCTTTTTTACACTCGTCATGGGGTTTAACAGTATATTTCTGCTTTTGGAGCCTGCTCTCTGGTAGACGGAGGTGTATCGCTGTATGGTGGCGCCCTTACGTGAGGCCCATAAAGGGGTTCGATAAGAGAAACTTGGCTTGTAAGAGCACAAACGAACAACAACCAAAGAAGAACCTGCTGGTTTCAAGTGCGCTAGAGGCCTGTCTCTTCCCTGTGTTTACAGGATTAATTTTCAACTTTGCCGCTAGCGATGCTTAATTTACTTATGGCAGCTAATTTTGAAGTGAGAACCAGGTAAACGAACACGCACGTACGTCTCGTTTGCAGAACCAGCGTGGGAGATTTGATCTTGAATCATTCTCATTTAACTGACTGTACTGTTACTGATGCATGTACTGTAGTAGTCAGCGAAAACATTATTTAAGTGAGAGTACAAAAGAGAGTAAATTTGGTTAAAAGACTACTCAAGTACTAACTGTTTGATCATAATGTCTGATTTATTCATTTATTTCCACAACATAAAAAACCTTTGAAACCAATCACTACAGTAGGCCTGTGTAAGCAAAATGAGGCCATGGCTGTTCATCCTTTTCACTTTCAACACTGGAGACAGTAACCTCAGTCATTTATCTTTTTATTTTATATTGCGTCCGCTGTGTGTAGAGCAGTGTTGGGCGAGCTATTTGGAAAAGATAGTGCTACCAGTTACTCTACATTAAATGAAACTTCACTACAATGAAGCTAGAGAAATGTAGTAAGCTAAGCTACAGCATCAAGTACACTGTATTCAAATGTAAGGCTTCACCTATATGAACTAATGAGTAATGTTACAGTTAAAGAAGGAACTCTCTACACCTGTCTGTAAAGAAATTAAAAACAATGCTTTAATACATTATATACGAAAAGAAAATGGGGGCAAAAAGACATTTTACGTCACATGTCAAACTCAAGGCCCGCGGGCCAGATCCAGACCACAGAGCAATTATTTCTGGTCTGTCTGAATATGACAACAGTTTCGCAGTTACCTTTGTGTTGCTCCCTCTCTCTGACACCGCAGCCCCCTCCGTAAATAAAGAGCAAACTTGCTTAACTCACGCTGAAACTGCTTCAAACCATCTTAACACTGTCAAGCATAAAGCAGATAGGTAGATAAAGGTAAAAAGCAAGAGCTAAGCAGCTGAATGTGCCTTGAGGCTGAAGGAAAGACGTGTGCAACATGTTGTTACAAGCTGAACATATCAGCGTCATGCAGGGCCTGAACAATGAAGGAGGGGTTCCAGGGGGCTAAAACCAATGTTAGAGCCCCGCTAATACAAACTGAAATACTAATTTAAAGACAATGTATATAATGACAGTATGTATTGTTAAACTTAGACAGGCAAGGCAAGGCAATGTTATTTATATAGCACAATTCATACACTGGGTAACTCAAAGTGCACTTATAACAGTCTTATACCTGACTTTTATTGTGAGAAACAAAACTAAAGCCAGGTTTATCAGATATTAATAGAAGATGCATACCTACGGCTATGGACCTATCGGTGTTGTATGTTTCGGTAAAAGAAAAAATATTTTTGTAAATAAAATGAAGCTTGGGCGAACGCTACTGCACTACTTAATAAATAAAAGGGCTTTGTTGCCAAAAAATTATTTGATTCAGAAAACAGCGACGCTACCACCACGCTACTGAGAAATGTAGATAAGCAAGCAGCGTTTTGACTTGTAGCGTTGCTACTGCCCAACACTGAGTTTGTGCCACTATACCTCCAAAGTTTGTGTGTGGTCATGTGACTGCATGGCTACATCTGATTTGTGAAACACAGTCGTGTGGTAGATCCACTAGTGACAAAAATAAAGCGTAGAATGTGTAGTTGTTCCATTATAAATGGTAAAAAATTTAAAGTTACTTGTCGAGTGCAGCCCAATGTAAATCTACTCAGGTAAAAGTAAAAAGTATGATGCAGTTTAACTACTCCTAGAAGTACATTTTTTCTTCAAAAAGGTAGTAAAGTAAATGAATGTAGCATAGGCCATGCAGGCAATAAATACAGAGAAAATGTTTTGTAATGAGAGTATATTAATATGGAAATAATAATATGGAAATATCTCTACATTAGGGGAACCAGTTTGACAGTAAGGTTTTGTTAGTGGCAACAACTTCTTGTAAATTCATTTGCATAATAACATGAAATGGTTCGTAGAAAGATGGCTACTGTCAATGCAAAGTTAGTGCAAAAGTATCCCTCTTCAGACTTTGTAGTTCAGTCAGTCTCTTCTCTTGTCAAATGTCACCAGCTTGTCACATTCACATCATAAATATCTGGTCAAAATTTTATTCATAAAAGGACATATAAAAAGTTTAAAGAGAATGAATTCATAGACGAAATGAGGAGTGTAGATTGGTTGGAGGTTACACAGCAGCAGAATCCTGCTAGAGCTGTGGCCATTTTTGATAATTTAATAACTAGAGTAATTGACAAACATGCTCCTTTAAGGAAACAAACTGTAAGAAATGTCTCAACTCCATGGCTGGATCAAGAGCTCAAAGAACATATGAGGCACAGGAATCAAGCTAAAGAAGAAGCTATTAAACAGAATGATGTGGTTCAGTGGAATAAATATCGTAAACTTAGAAATCAGGTGACTAAAATGAACAAACTTAAAAAACAAATATATTATCAAAATAAATTAAGAGAAGCTGGAATGGACAGTGCAAAGATATGGAAAACACTTAATGAATTATCGGGAAGGAAAACAAAACGTAATACAACATTACTAGATGCTGATGGGATTTGTCTTACTAGACCAAAAGAGATTGCTAATTATTTGAGCCATTTTTTTAAGCATAAAATAAAAAAAATTAGACAAACCATGGATTGGGACAAGATGAAAATATCTCATATGATCTAATATCAAATAGGATTATGAAAACAAAAGATTGCACATTTAAATTTAACACTGTAACAGAGGATAATGTGAAGAAAATATTAAAAGCAAGTAAAGATAAACCCTGTGGAATAGATCACTTAGATGTTAAATTGTTGAAGATGGTGGTAGATGTCATTGCTTTGCCTATTTCTCATATAATTAATTTGAGTTTAACAGTAGGTGTTTTTCCCTCACAATGGAAAAAAAGCAAAAATTTTACCTTTAATAAAAAATAATAAAGAACAGTTTTCAGGTCAGAATAGCAGACCAATAAGTTTATTACCGGCAGTAAGTAAAGTGATGGAAAAAGTTGTGTATGATCAAATACAAGTGTATTTGGAAGTAAATGGGTTAAACACAAGGTATCAGCATGCTTATAAAATGGGTCATTCCACAACAACAGCACTTACTCAGTTAACTGACTATTGGCTACAGGAAATTGATAATAAGAATTTAGTGGGCACAGTATTTTTAGATTTAAGTGCAGCCTTTGATGTTCTAGACCATAATATTTTATTAAAAAAGTTAGTTTGTTATGGATTTGAACCTACTGCTGTTAGATGGATTGAAAGCTATCTTAGAAAACGTGAGTACACAGTTTACTTTAATGGTAGCTACTCTGAGGTGGAAGTAATGAGTTGTGGGGTGCCCCAGGGTAGTTGTTTAGGACCCCTTTTATTTTCCGTTTTCACAAATGATTTTCCACTTGTAATTAAAAATGCAACCATGGCAATGTATGCAGATGACACAACATTGTGTCAATCAGCAAGAGATATAGATCAACTGAATATTATGTTAAATATGGAGTTAGATTTGGTAACAAAAAGGATTACTGACAATAAATTACTGATTAATGCAGGTAAAACAAAATGTATGATACTGGGGTCAAAATATTTTCTTAAGCCATCATTAACATTGCACTTAGATATAGGAGGAAAGGTGATTCAGCAAGTAGAAGAAATTCCTCTAATGGGTGTAATTGTGGATGGCTCATTGTCTTGGAATAGCCAAATAAATAAAATATTGCAAAACATGGGTCGTAGTATGGGAATAATCAGATATTGTAAGAAATGTATTCCCAAATGGCTGACCAAACGATTAGCCCAATCTTTAGTATTAGTTCATTTAGACTACGCGTCGGTTGTTTGGTCAAATACCAATGAAAATAATTTATACAAATTGCAAGTTGCACAGAATAAAGTGGCACGTATCGTTCTGGGTTGTATTAATTTGGCATGGTTAACTGTAAAATATAGATTGAAATATTGTCTTTTATCATTTATTCATAATATCATTGAAAGAAAATCCCTGAAATAATTTACAAAAAATTGACATTTTTTGCTGATCAACATAATTACTGCACAAGACAAACCACTGGAATGCGATGTGTTCTGCCTCAAGTCAGAACTAATCAGTTGCAGAGAACAGTTTTTTATCGGGCCATGGTTGCATGGAATGGATTACCAGGATTTTTGTTGTTGGAAAATAATAGAAAATGTTTTCAAAAGAAATTAAAATTGTTTCTGTTCACACAAGAGTTATGATTCTGGAAGAGTATGGTAATATGGAAAGATGTTTTATAGTTTATATTGTAGAGCTATTTATTATATGTTCAAATGTATAGCATTTTTTGTTTGTTTGTTTATTTATTTAATTGCATTGGGTTACTGTAGATGATGTCCAGTTTGAGGATGGGTGTGAGTGGGTGTGTGTGTATGTGTGTGAATAATGTATAAAATGGTGAATTATGTAAATTGTGATGTAATGAAGAGGAGACCCCAGGAAGAATAGCAACTGAGATATCAGGGGATCTTAATAAATGAAATGAAATTAAATATACAAAACTACACAAGCTTTTGATTGAACTTTAAATATCATAATAGTACAGGTTTTTGCTGTGTAGTTCTGATATTATTGTGTATTGTAGTGGTGCTAGGGCTGAAAAAGACAAAGTTGCTATAAAAACTGATAATTCAAATACAGTTTACTAAAATTATCTTAAATCCTAAAATTGCTAGTATTTAATTTAAAATGACAAGAAGCATTGCACTAATGGGAATAGCCAGGCATGTATAGGTTAATTGGCAAATGTTCCTAGTGAATGAATGTGAGAGTGAATGGTTGTTTGTCACTGTCTGTCTCTAAAATGTTAGCCCTGCGACTAACCGGCCACAGTCCAGGGTGTACCCCGCCTCAGGCTCAAAGCTGCTGGGATAGGCTCAAGTCAACTGTGACCCCCAACAGAACTATGCAGTAGAAAAAAAATGAATGAATGAATACCTACTGTATTGAAGTTTGGGGCAAAATCTACACTCAAAAAAAATATTACTGGTTTTCCATGAAATAATAAATATAACTATTTACCTCTGATCATAACATGTCAAAGTTGATCTAAAACAATCACGTTGATACTATTTGATTACATCTAATAAAATATAATTTAATGTTGTATATATAACACAATTCAATCATGTAATCCAGTCTATTTGTGTGATTAAACTAATTTTATTTCAGTCAGCATTTCCACGTGGGCCCCATAAGGGTTATATTTGGGCTCAAATATGGCTCCCAAGTGGGTTTGTGTGCAGTTCCCACCGTGGCCCCACCTGTGTTAGCCCTTTGATCGGGTTCAGAAGTAAGCCAGAAGTAAACCAGAACTATGCCAAGTTTTTTCTTACATTTATTTGTTGATCAGAGACTGTGAGTGACATCAACATGAAAAAAGGCCAAAGCAAAAAAAATATTTAACTGAAATCAAATGGGTGTTGTTAACATTTAGCCTGAATTCTGTCTGTCCTTGTAGCAGAGAAGGAAATAGAAAATGAGAAAGAGGCTGATATAAGTGAAGAAAGGGAAGGTGAAGAATGCTTTGAAGGTAGAGAGAAGGATGAGGAGAAGACTGAAGAGGAAGAGACCATGGTGTAAACTGTAGAGACTTCAATAGGACATGGTGTCCTCTTGTCCTCTTTTAGTTCATCGGCCTGCAACGCACTCACACTTTATAATAATGTAAAGGTGTTTACACTTAACTTTAACAATGTTCACTGGTACAAACATATTGTATAACTTAATTTTTATTAAAAAAAAAAAAAAAACATTCATTCATTTTCTACCGCTTGGTCCCATTATGGGTCGCGGGTGACTGGAGCCTATCCCAGCAGCTTTTGGCCTGAGGCGGGGTACACCCTGGACAGTGGCCAGTTAGTTGCAGGGCTGACATTTAGAGACAGACAGTGACAAACAACCATTCACTCTCACAGGACACTTTAGAGTTGCCGATTAACCTATACAATAATTTCTTTGGACGGTGGGAGGATGCCGGAGTACCCGGAGAGAATCCACGGTATAACGTAGAGGACATGCAGACTCCTCACAGTAAGACTGGAGTCAGCCGAGAATGCTTGAGTCGGCCAGGTTTTAAACTTACGACCTTCTTGGTGTAAGGCAGGTGGCTTATATATATAAAAAAACATTGCTGTTTAAAATCCAAAAAGCAATTGTGTGCTGTGATTTAAACTCACCTCTGGTTTTGGAGCAAATTCTAAAGGAAATGAAGCAATAACACATAATGACACCCAAGGTTCATTAATATTTAACATTTTACTATAATTTAAAGAGTCTGACCCACCTATTGGTTTCTTGGCCCTTTTTTTCCAGCACATAATCGACAGAGCAACAGAAAACAGGATCAAAACTACCGCCAAAGTCAGACCCACGTACAGAGGTGTACCTGTCAGAAAGCAGAAGCAGAAGATTAGCATTTAGTGACATTTTATCCTTTGTTGAAGCAGTTTATGTATTTTAAAAGTCAGTCTGTCTGTGTTTATGTAATCAAACATTAAGTCATCTTATCCAGAGTGACTCCATTTTGTTTATTGGTCACTTTGTTTTTAAACCTAAACTCACCCATAACCAGTACAATGCCTTTACTGTCGCAGTTAAAACACAACCGCAGTGGGATTTTAGAGATTGCTTAGCCTTTATCAAGACAAAATGTGATTTTACTGAGTTTGTGAACTTAAAAATCTCACCTATATCCAGCTGCTTCGCAAAGCAACATATGGAACCATAAAGCTTCTTAGTAAAGAATGTCTTCCTTATATTCTCTCATAAGAATATGAGAACAGTACATAGATGTACACTGGCATCTGGAATTAAAAACATTGCCAACCTACTCATGCAAAATCACTTTGCTCTGGCGAACCATGAGGAGAAGAGCCCAGCGACATTTACTTTAGAAGAAGATATAGAAATAGATATGCTGACTACAAGGGATTTGAATTGCTAAAGAAATGTCTGTGTACTGTTGTAATATCCCAAATATCTGACAATAACCTTAAAAGTACCTGACAGTGAAGAGTTTTCAGATGAGGTTGGAGCCTGAGTTTGACTTTGTTCTGCTACAGTAAAGAAAAATGGGGTATTAGATGTTGTTGCTACAGTGGAGAATAATGGAGTATTAGCCGTTGTTGCTGAAGTGAAGGATGATGGGGTATTAGCTGTTGTTGCTGCAGTGGAGAATGATGACGTATTAGCCTTTGTTGCTGCAGTGGAGGATGATGGGGTAATAGCTGTTGTTGCTGGAGTGGAGAATGATGATGTATTAGCTGTTGTTGCTGCAGTGGAGGATGATGGGGTAATAGCTGTTGTTGCTGCAGTGGAGGATGATGGGGTAATAGCTGTTGTTGCTGCAGTGGAGGATGATGACGTATTAGCTGTTGTTGCTGCAGTGGAGGATGATGACGTATTAACTGCTGTTGCTGCAGTGGAGAATAATGACGTATTAGCCTTTGTTGCTGCAGTGGAGGATGATGGGGTAATAGCTGTTGTTACTGCAGTGGAGAATGATGACGTATTAGCCTTTGTTGCTGCAGCGGAGGATGATGAGGTAATGGCTGTTGTTGCTGCAGTGGAGAATGATGACGTATTAGCCTTTGTTGCTGCAGTGGAGAATGATGACGTATTAGCCTTTGTTGCTGCAGTGGAGGATGATGGGGTAATAGCTGTTGTTACTGCAGTGGAGAATGATGACGTATTAGCCTTTGTTGCTGCAGTGGAGGATGATGGGGTAATAGCTGTTGTTACTGCAGTGGAGAATAATGACGTATTAGCCTTTGTTGCTGCAGTGGAGGATGATGGGGTAATAGCTGTTGTTACTGCAGTGGAGAATGATGACGTATTAGCCTTTGTTGCTGCAGTGGAGGATGATGGGGTAATAGCTGCTGTTGCTGCAGTGGAGAATAATGATGTATTAGCCTTTGTTGCTGCAGTGGAGGATGATGGGGTAATAGCTGTTGTTTCTGCAGTGGAGGATGATGGGGTATTAGTTGTTGTTGGTGCAGTGGAGGATGATGGGGTAATAGCTGTTGTTGCTGCAGTGGAAGATGATGGGGTATTAACTGCTGTTGTTGCAGTGGAGGATGATGGAGTATTAACTGCTGTTGCTGCAGTGGAGGATGATGGGGTATTAACTGCTGTTTCTGCAGTGGAGGATGATGGGGTATTAACTGCTGTTGTTGCAGTGGAGGATGATGGGGTATTGACTGCTGTTGCTGCAGTGGAGGATGATGGGGTATCAACTTCTTCTGCTGCAGTGGAGGATGATGGGGTATTAACTGCTGTTGTTGCAGTGGAGGATGATGGGGTATTGACTGCTGTTGCTGCAGTGGAGGATGATGGGGTATCAACTTCTTCTGCTGCAGTGGAGGATGATGGGGTATTAACTGCTGTTGTTGCAGTGGAGGATGATGGGGTATTAGTTGTTGTTGGTGCAGTGGAGGATGATGGGGTAATAGCTGTTGTTGCTGCAGTGGAAGATGATGGGGTATTAACTGCTGTTGTTGCAGTGGAGGATGATGGAGTATTAACTGCTGTTGCTGCAGTGGAGGATGATGGGGTATTAACTGCTGTTTCTGCAGTGGAGGATGATGGGGTATTAACTGCTGTTGTTGCAGTGGAGGATGATGGGGTATTGACTGCTGTTGTTGCAGTGGAGGATGATGGGGTATTGACTGCTGTTGCTGCAGTGGAGGATGATGGGGTATCAACTTCTTCTGCTGCATTGGAGGATGATGGGGTATTAACTGCTGTTGCTGCAGTGGAAGATGATGGGGTATTAGCTGTTGATTTTGCAGTGGAAGATGATGGGGTATTAGCTGTTGTTGGTGCATTGGAGGATGATGGGGTAATAGCTGTTGTTGCTTCAGTGGAGGATGATGGGGTATTAGTTGTTGTTTTTGCAGTGGAAGATGATGGGGTATTAGCTGTTGTTGGTGCATTGGAGGATGATGGGGTAATAGCTGTTGTTTTTGCAGTGGAAGATGATGGGGTATTAGCTGTTGTTGGTGCATTGGAGGAGAAAGGGGTATTAGCTGTTATCTTTACAGTGGAGGATGATGTGGTTTTATGAGGAGAGAAGAAAAAAACAAAAAAAACAGGTTAAACATTTTCTTGCTTTAACTATAATATGTAAACATTTTATGGTTATTAATTTCTAATGCAAACATAGTCATTAAATGGTGAATGTTGTTTAAAACAAGTATTTTTATTGGTATCTCTGCACAAGAGTGTTTACTGTTGACCATATTTTTCTTGAACACTAACACTTCTTCACTCTTTGTCAGGGGTTCCCAAACTTTTCAGGCTGCAACCAACAAAACAACAACACAATGACAAAATAGTTGTACAAATAGTGCAAAGCTGCAAATGTAATTTATACACATGGACTTTAGCAATGTTTATGTACCCTTCTCAATAATCAATTAAAAAGCTTTTATTGGCTATTACAGCAATCAAGCGCTTCCTTTAATTGCAGACCAGACCATCACGCTGATCAATAGCTCCCTCCACAGATTTTCAATTGGATTCAAAGTCAGGACTCTGGCTGGGCCATTCGAAAATGTTAATGTTTTTGTTTGCTAACCATTTCTTTAACACTTTTGCTGTGTGTTTTGGGTCGTTGTTGTGCTGAAATGTCCACTGGTGCCCAAGGTCAAGTTTCTCTGTTGTTGAGAATCTTGATGTATTGTTCTTATTTCATTGTGTCGTTTACTGTGATTAGGTTCCCTGGTCCATTGACTGAAAAACACCCTCAAAGCTTTAGATTCCCACCACCATGTTTGACAGTGGGGATGGTGTTCTTAGGGTTAAAGGTTTTTTTAAGCCAAATGAAAGATACATCATTGTGGCCAAACAATTAAATTTTTGTTTCATCTGGCAATTAAACAGAAGACCAGAAGTCTTTGTCTTTGCCCAGATGAGCATTGGACTGCATGCCTTGAGACGTTACCACCAGCAGGGCACAGATTCACCAGGATGGCCTTGGTGGTGATCCTTGATTCTTTTTCACCTCTCTCACTATCCTCCTGGCTTGTACAGGTGTCACTTTTGGCTTCTAACCACTTCCTTTGAGATTTTCTACAGTGTGGAACGTGTTGTATTTTTATAATAATACACTAATATATAATAATACAATAATACAATATACAATAATATAATAATACAATTGCACATACATTGGTGGATGACCGAATAATTCTTTCCCTGGTGAAGAAAACACCTTTCACAACAGTTGGCCAGATCAAGGACACTTTCCAGGAGGTAGGTGTATGTGTGTCAAAGTCAACAAACAAGAGAAGACTTCATCAGAGTGAATACATATTTAGTGGTTGGGTAGCCATTTATTGTCAAACAATTTTCAATCCTAATGACAACAGAAACTACCCAGATGACCCTGATCAAAAGTTTGCATACCCTGGTGATTTTGGCCTGATAACATGCACACAAGTTGACACAAACAGGTTTTTGAATGGCTACTAGTGATGAGTCGTTCATGAACGATTCGTTCTTTTTGAACGAGTCTTTAATATGACTCGGGAACGACTAGTCATCTCAGAGAGCGAGTCGTTCATTTATGTGTAGACCCGCGCATGCGCATTGCACCACATCTCATACAGGAAACAGAAAGGAGTCATTCATCTCCGAGTCGCTCGCTTCTTCGCTCGCTCGTTCACCAAGTCCCTTCCCCATAGACAAAGAGTATGCAGTTACCGGAAACGGAAAGGAACTGTTCATCTCCCGAGTCGTTCGTTTGTTCACCAAGTCCCAGCTGGGACTTGGTGAACGAACGAACGAACGAACGAACGAACGACTCGGGACATGAATGACTGGCTGTCACGGCCCAGACCAGACATGTTGACGGAATTAATGCTAAGCTAAATATGAAGTGACAAAGGAAAAAAACTATTTGGATTAAGAGGTGAGTTGAACTCTCTGCCTGAAGTAAGCTGCAATGAATTTATAATTTATTTTGTTTGGCCATGAATGCATTAGCTTATAGTTATTATAGTTTTTATTCCAAAAGTACTAAATGTATTAAAAATTGTAATATGCAACATTTTAATTAGATTCTGACGAAATGAACGAAATGACTTGAAAAAAGATTCGTTCATTTTGCTGAACGAGACTTAAAGAACTGAGTCAGTAAAATGAACTGAACTTCCCATCAATAATGGCTACTAAAGGTAACCATCCTCACCTGTGATCTGTTTACAGTTAATCAGTAGTGATTTGATGTAAAAGTCAGTGAGTTTCTGGGCTCCTGACAGAACCTTGCATCTTTCATCCAGTGCTGCACTGATATTTTTGTATTCTGAGTCATGGGAAAGCAAACAAATTGTCAAAAGATCTGCGGGAAAGTGTTCTTTGTTCAGATTAACCAGAGAAACGATGGAGACTGCGTACAATTTAAAATTAATTATCAGGTTTAATTCTTACAAGAATGAAGAACAGCACACACATGTAACAATGATACAGGATAAAGTTTGCTTGGAAAAGTTAACAATACATGAGATTTTATATCATGCTGTAAAGGCTGTATCATTCACACACAATGACAAGCTCCAGGTGCAGGATTCAGTCCATGGCAAGTTATGTCTATGTTTATGTTTGGATTAACATTAAGGACATGACATGATCAGGACTGACATGACCTGAAGAGGACTAGGAGCAACCACTAATTATTAACAATAGAATTCTTTTTATTATTATAATAGAAAGGGTAAATCAACTGTAAAAAAAAAGTTATCAAAGGAATCGAACCCAGGACCTTCTTGCTATGAGGTAGGCGTGCTAACCACTTTGCCACTGTACCGCCAATTCTAGCCACAACTGCTTAAAAAAATGTTCTTGATAAAAAGAAAGGCACAGGAAACTTGATGGCAAGATGATTGCAGCATGTTATCAGAAAATACTGGAGGAAAACTTGCACTCATCAGCATCAGAAGTGAAGGTTCTGAACTGGCCATCTCAGTCTCCTGACCTTAATATATTGAGCCAATCTGGGAGATCAAAAATGTGAAGTTCATGCAAGACAGCCCAAGAATTTTCAGGAACTGGAAGCTTTTTGCCAAAAAGAATTGGCAGCTTTACCATCTGAGAAAATAATAAGCCTCATCCACAACTACCACAAAAGACTTTAAGCTGTCATTGATGTTAAAGGTGCCAATACACGGTATTAGGAAATGGGGTATGTAAACTTCTGATCAGGGTCATTTGGGTAGTTTCTTTGTTTCTCTGTAAACACAATTGTTTTACCAAACCACTAACTACAGGAAAAAGAAGGCTTTTGTGTTATCATTCATATTCTCTGAAAAATGGCCCAGAAATCACAAACACCGGTAGGAAAATTGTGACTGTGACATTCTTAGTATTATTTACTGCTAAAGTGAATTAATAATAAATATAAGCCCTTTTATAACTGTATGGTCTTCTGTCCAATCCAAAACCTCCATTTTCATCGCTAATTAGTTTGAAAACATTGTTTATTGTGACAGGCAACTGTGATATATTTTTGTCTGAACATATTTCTATCAGCCCCTCAGCAATTCATGTCTCCACACTTGCTTTTGTTTTGGTATTGTTTACCCCTAGTACATAGTGCCATTGTCCCCTTCCTGACTTTGGGTTTGCTGTTTGGTCCACTCTGCTTTATTTCATCTAATTTGAATCACACCAGAGTTCACCTGGAAACAAAGCAAGACCTATGTTTTAGGCGGACTAGGGTTCGCTGTTTTGGTATGACTTTAGAGATGTCCATTCACACTTCCCCAAATTAACTTGACTTTCCGAGGAAACAAACTACAGTTTTATTCAACAGGGCTGGTTCAAGTGCACCCTTATAACCTTAGCAGTGAAATTCCTAAAAGAGGGACATTTATGTACTTTGTATAATAGACATGTGGCTGTGTCTGTTTGCATTTGTTTTATGTTTAATTTCCTTCTATTATTTTTTTTCATTTCTTTTATTTCTCTCAATTCTCTTTCTGTAAAGCTGTAAAACACAAAATACAAAGTAGTCATTAGGCTACATTAGAAAAACTGTGGGTTAAATGAGCACTCAATTAAGGCAACAAAATAATTAATTAACAAAATAAATTTCTACCACTTAGTCCCTATCCCTTAGAGCTGATTCCAGCAGCTTTGGGCCTTAGGGGGAGTACACCCTGGAGCTTAAAACATTTACTCTTACATTCACTCACTAGGGTCACTTTAGATTTGTCAATTGATCTATAAATGAATGTCTTTGGGCGATTTGGAGGAAGTACCGGAGAGAACCCACGGTAACACGGGGAAGACATGCAGACTTCTCACAGAAAGGCCAGAGTCGGCGGAGGTTTGAACTCACTTGCTGTGAAATAGGAGGTAAATAGTAAATTACTCAAAAGAATTTGCTAGCATTGTGCTAATTAACTGCTAAGGATTGTATTTAAACCATTTAAACCAAGCATTTTCCATTAGCTCAATGCTAACTTGCGTTGAAAAACCCATATACCTGCGCTAGCATGTGCGCACAAGCTTCTGCTGACGTTTAAGTGTTTTTAACATTGTTTATAACTTGCACTACAACACGAAGTAACCGGGCAACTTAATTAACTTTTTATTAATCAACCTTTACTTGTATTCATTTTGTTTTAACACAAATCAACAGCTTAAAGGCTTATGTTTTGCCTCTTAGCTTCCTGTTTCACTAAGCTTCCTTCCTTTTTCACTGAGTTGCCTTCCGATATCACTGTATTTCTTTCCCACACACAGTCACATGCATTTACACTAGTGAAACACTTTTACAACAAATGAAATCTATAACAAAATATTTTTTGTGTAAGAAGAAAAAAAATAAATAAATAATTTGTGAAGAAAAGGTGTGTAAAAGTCAAGAAGTGATATAAGTTAAAAGGTTGTGAGTAAAAGTGAAGAAGTAGAATGAAAAAAGTTAAGTGTTAAGTGAAAAGATATTCTGAATAATGTCCCACACGGCACCTCATAATCATAGTCAGGATAATTTTTTATACCTAACGCGGATCTGAGCTGCTTCCACTTGATAATACTTTTTTATTTTTGCGAGGAGTGTCCATGGGTGTTTGTGTTGTGCCGAGGGCTGGTTGTTTCTCTACGATTTGCTCCCAGAAATATTTATCTGACTGTGATGTTTCCTCTTTCAGCTGCAGTAAGTAAATGCCCACATTTCCCATAGAATAACTATAAACTGGAATACCAAAAACATTGGTAACATCTCATTTCATCAGCTCTGGTTTAGTCAACAGTAATCTGTTAGATAATTTGTCAAATGCCAACCACACTTATACATGCACCCAGATAATTCACACTTGGTTCTGTTCAGACCTGGTATTACAATGTAACCTCTTGACTCTACATGGGACCAATTCTTACTTACGCTTCAAAGTAAAAGGCTTCATCTGTGATAAAAACTGTTTTATTCTTCAGTTACATCAGTGTACAAAAACCAGTGGGAACTTCCCACCCTTAATTCAGATCAAATTCTTTTTAACCTATTTTTAGAGCTTCTGGTAAAAATAAACCGAAAACAAAATTTATAAATGTGCAAGACACAAAAAATTAATCAAATAAAAAGTGTTGCAAATCCAAGGTCAACAGAGCATTATTAACATAAAGTTATTAATTGAAGTACTCACAAGAAACAGGATTAAAAGCAGGTAAATTCTCATGTTGAAACCAGGACCAGGATATTTTTTCTGTCTTTCAAACCAGGAACTAAACTGAGCTACGCCAGTTCTGTGAAACCATTACCTCTGTAGCCTCCTCCCTTTTTCATGAAACTGCAATGGGCTTTATGTAGTAAATAAATAAATAAAAATCACCTTTTAAGCACTCTACTCAAAATTTAAAGACCTTTTATCTTTTATAGCATTTACATACATTTCATGCTCATAAAATCCTTCTACTCAATGAACTTATTCCACTTATTAACACCAGAGGGCAGTGTTGGGTAAGAAGATTTATACCCACACTGCACAACTTCACTGCTGCAAAAAGATACACATATAATACACATCCTCCTTTTTAGTGTTGTAGTCCAGACTTGACATTGACCAAGACCAAAGCATTTCATGACCATAATTTTTAGCTTTTGAAGTGTCTTTGTAAACATAATAATTTAAACCACGAAAGTGGTAGAGCGATCAACCTATAACTGGAAGGCGGTTCAATTCCTGCTCCCCCCGGTTCATACTGCTGTTGTGTCCTTGGGCAAGACACTTAACCCACCTTGCCTTGAATGTGTGTGAATTGTGGAGGTGAGTTTAGTGTGGTCAGAGAAGGCTGTGAGTGTTGTGTGTATGGCAGCCCCCCCTCTCTGTCTGCCCCAGGGGTAAATGTGTCAAATAACTTGGATGCTCCCAATATTAAGTTAAATGAATGAAAATGGACACTTGACAGAATCACTTTATTATTATTATTATTATTATTATTATTATAAAACACTATACACTAATCTACATTATTTTAATGTTGTGTTGAGACCATAGATGAAAACATTTATACCACTTATAATTCAGCCAAATATATTGCTGTTTTGATATAATCATTTGTAAATATACAGTGCCTTGCGAAAGTATTCGGCCCCCTTACACTTTGCGACCTTTTGCCACATTTCATTTGAAACTGTAATGTTTTTGTGAAGAATCAACAAGTGGGACACATCATGAAGTGGAACAAAATGTATTGGATATTTCAAACTTTTTTAATAAATAAAAAAACTAAGAAATTGGGCGTGCAAAATTATTCAGCCCCTTTACTTTCAGTGCAGTAAACTCTCTCCAGAAGTTCAGTGAGGATCTCTGAATGATCCAATGTGGACCTAAATGACTAATGATAAATGGAATCCACCTGTGTGTAATCAAGTCTCTGTATAAATGCACCTGCACTGTGATAGTCTCAGAGGTCCGTTTAAAGCACAGAGAGCATCATGAAGAACAAGGAACACACCAGGCAGGTCCGAGATACTGTTGTGGAGAAGTTTAAAGCTGGATTTGGATACAAAAAGATTTCCGAAGCTTTAAACATCCCAAGGAGCACTGTGCATGCAATAATATTGAAATGGAAGGAGTATCAGACCACTGCAAATCTACCAAGACCTGGCCATCCTCCTAAACTTTCAGCTCATACAAAGAGAAGACTGATCAGAGATGCAGCCAAGAGGCCCAGGATCACTCTGGATGAACTGCAGAGATCTACAGCTGAGGTGGGAGACTCTGTCCATCTGTCCATAGGACAACAATCAGTCGTATACTGCACAAATCTGGCCTTTATGGAAGAGTGGCAAGAAGAAAGCCATTTCATAAAGATATCCATAAAAAGTGTTGTTTAAAGTTTGCCACAAGCCACCTGGGAGACACATTAAACATGTGGAAGAAGGTGCTCTGGTCAGATGAAACCAAAATTGAACTTTTTGGCAACAATGCAAAACGTTATGTTTGGCGTAAAAGCAACACAGCTCATCACCCTGAACACACCATCCCCACTGTCAAACATGGTGGTGGCAGCATCATGGTTTGGGCCTGCTTTTCTTCAGCAGGGACAGGGAAGATGGTTAAAGTTGATGGGAAGATGGATGGAGCCAAATACAGGACCATTCTGGAAGAACCAGTCCAGACCTGAATCCAATCGAGAATCCATCCATTTGGGGCGGCAGTAGCTCAGTGGTAGAGTGGCCGTCCTTCAACCGGAAGGTAGTAGGTTCAATTCCCGCTCTCCCCACAGTTCATACTGTCGTTGTGTCCTTGGGCAAGACACTTAACCCACCTTGCCTCGTATGAATGTGTTAGAATGTTGATGGTGTTGGCCAGAGAGACCGTAGGCGTATATATATATATATATATATCCAACCTCACTGAGCTCGAGCTGTTTTGCAAGGAGGAATGGGCAACAATTTTAGTCTCTCGATGTGCAAAACTGATAGAGACATACCCCAAGCGACTTACAGCTGTAATCGAAGCAAAAGGTGGCGCTACAATGTATTAAGTTAAAGGGGCTGAATAATTTTGCACGCCCAATTTCTTAGTTATTTGTTAAAAACGTTTGAAATATCCAATAAATTTCGTTCCACTTTATGATTGTGTTCCACTTGATTCTTCACTAAAAAAATTACAGTTTTATATCTTTCTGTTTGAACCCTGCAATGTGGCAAAAGGTCGCAAAATTCAAGGGGGGATGACAAAGACCGCTCATGGTAAATTTAGAAATGTAAGACCGGTTTAATTCTTGATCTGCTTAACATTTTTACAGCACATGAAGCTTTTATAGGTGTACATTAGGCCCGCCTCTCAGCTCCAGGGTCATGGATTGACGTGTATTGAGCTGACGAGTCAGTCATAGATGTTAATAGGTTTATGTGTTTATGCCACTAAGTGTACAGGACAGAGTGTCCCTGAACAATGATTAGATGCAGTTAAAATTTATGTCTTTGTCTTGTTTGGATTAGCCTGGTGCCAATACGAGATATAGCTAACGACACATACACATAAGTGTATGTGGATAAGCATTTGAACTGGACCAGGAGTGATAGCATTCAGCAATAATATACAATTTCCATGACATACACATATATCACTGAAATTATCGAAGGCATCCTTAAGTATTGAAAAGTAAAAAAAAAAAAAATACTGATATCAAAAAATATTGATATTTTCTGATATCAGTTGCTCAATATGATGCCTTCCTCTTGCAAAAATTTGCCTTTGTGTTTTCACAATTATTAAAATCCATCCATCCTGCTTTTCCTACAGTCACTCACTTTTGTGTTGGCTCCTCTCTCCTGCTCCTCTCCCCTCTCTCCGTCCTGTTCACTTGGGTATGAGTGCACCCTCGCCCCTCTGCTTAATGGTTTGAGCACTGTAAGCCATTTTTGTTAAAATTGTAAAGCCCTCTCTGGACAGAGGAGGTGGCCTTGCAGTACAGTAACTCTATACAGTAACATTTGCCTAGTATTTATAACAGTGTTTCTGAAACCTAAACCAAAACAGTTTTACTCAAGAACAACAACAACACCTGAATGGAACAAAAACATAAAAATGAACAAACTCCACTAGACAAAAACTCTAGCTGGGAAAAAAGTGACACCTCAGGGAGAACCACAGAAGGAGGGAATTTACTCCCAAGACGGACAAGCCGTGCAGGAATGTGTCCAGGACAGTTGAAAAATACACTAGAAATACAGTAGACATTTTAACAACAAAATAACATTGATATTGGCAGTGTCCAGTGTCCACTCTGTGTGTGTGTGTAAGGGTGGATGGGACCGCAGCAAACATCAAGGTAGATGACAGATGGTCTGGGGGTCCTCACACTGAAGCAGGTCAGCGGTCAGAAACATTAACCAGCAGGTCCGAGGTTTGCGTCTATCCTAGGAGGAGGTAGAAAAGAAAAAGTGCTAAACACTGCTGCAACAATAGGCAGATGTAATAATAATATCAGAGGTTGGGCATGTACCTACAGTTACAGTCAGTGTGAGCGAATATCTATGATCAATCAGTCTCCATACGTTTGGTGAAATAAGTATGTTTTGAGTTTGCTTTTGAAAACTTCAACAGAGTCAGCTCGCCGCACTTCCACCGGGAGCCCATTCTGTAAAAATGGGGCTCTATAAGAAAGGCTCTGTAATCAGCAGACTTCTTCTTTACTCGAGGAAGTTGAAGGAGGCCAGCGTCCTGAGAGCGAAGGGTACGAGCTGGAGTATACCGGGTGATGAGGTCAGATATGGATGATGAGGACTTTTGTAGTCTGTGAGTACTTTTCCTCGGCAGTCCAAAGAATAACCCATTGCAATAGTCCAGCCTGGATGTGACAAATGCATGAATGAGAATTTTGTGAAGTGAAAAAAGCCCAGTTTAGTGACCTCACTAATGTGCTGCTGCAGTGATAGTGTGGGGTCAAAAGTGACACCAAGGTTCCTCACAGTGTTGTCGTGCTCCAACACACAGTTGTTGATCGAGACAGTGAGATTGATGAACTTGTGCCGATGACTGGCAGGACCAATTAACAAGAGCTCTGTTTTATCCAAGTTTAGATGATTAGTTTAGTATGATTTTAATGAAACGATGCAGGCCTCTACACATAGTGTAGTGTATTATACAGCAGTATTATTCGCTTTTATTTGTAGATACAGCTGTGTATCATTGGAACAGCGGAGGTTCACTCCATAACCGCCTTCAGTCATAAAGTTAAAGCTGGTCATTGAAGGAGAAAGAAAGAAAGGTAAGGGAGAAAAGGTGTAATGACAGAAAGCAGCTACTGACAATTTTCTTTGAAAAGATGTGAGCTCCACTCCAAACCTGAGATAGCATAGTTTAAATTGTAAGCTAATATAAATTTGTAAAGCGGAAATGGGAGACACAGCTATTACTGCACAGACAATCACTCTAATCTAGTCATAGTCTTTTTGCAGGTCGTTAATCTTATCCTAGCATAAATAATTATGCAAATTTGCCTCACACTATATGGGTTGGGTCGCTCTTTATAAATGTAGAGCTTTAAAGACTTAGGCCAATGATACGTTTGATTTCAAAGACAGTTTTATTTTGGTTTGTGTGGTCTTGACACAACATATGTTTCTCACCTGGAGCTGCTCGCTGGGTGCTGTGGCCAAACTATAGATCTCAGAAGTCCAGTTTCCAGAAAAGTAATTTAAATGATTGCTTTAGTCAGAGTATTTAGAAAGAAGTAATGCCTCCACTCTACAGTACAGCAAAATCTCAGGTGTTAAATCAATAATAGGGCGGCAGTAGCTCAGTGGGGCGGCAGTAGCTCAGTGGGTAGAGCGGTCGTCTCTCAACCGGAAGGTAGGCGGTTCGATTCCCACTCTCCCCACAGTTCATACTATCGTTGTGTCCTCCAGTGACTGTAACACTGGTAATGTAATGTAAGTCGCTTTGGATAAAAGCGTCTGCTAAATGAATAAATGTAAATAATAAGAAAATGAATAATAATATTAAAGCCGCAAGCGGCGATAAAGGCCCTCGCCTCCCTTGAGACCGCGAGGACACATATATTCGGAGGATTGCATGTCGTGCTTTAAAGCAAATTTGGAGCTGTTTAGATAAAAACCCTTTAGCACAAAGTGTAATATTTAGGTGGTCATGTATTCCACCCAACATTGTAGATTTTCTGTTGAGTTTACGGTATGGCTGTAATAAATTTTCTGTTTGCCCTAAGGTGTCCTATGGATGTACCAAGTTTTGTATTTCTACATTGGAAAAATTGACTTTCATTTTCCATAGAACCAATTATTTTGACTTTTCTAGGAGTCGCCACTGAGTCATTTTTCATATATTTTTTTCGGGGACTTCAAATACATAAATTTTTGCCGGGCTTGAAGTCTGGGACCAATAAAAATGACTTTTAGTTGCACGTTTACTGGGTCAAATTGAAAATCATTTTTCAGAAAAATTATAAGAAAAAAAATATATACCAAATTATAATAAAAAAATATAACTCGAGCAAAAACGACAAGAAAAACGCCTGTCTATTTTACACACATGTGTTTAGCTCATTTTGCCCAAGTTTGGTGTCTGTGGAATGAAGCAGCTATTTTCTGTTGTTTTTTAAAAGAGAGGTTGTATTCTAAGTCGGTTCACATCTTCAATTTAAAATGGCCGCCTTCCCGTGTGTGATAAGGTGTGGTCCCCTTTGGCTTTTTGTTCATAAGCCCATACTGGATGTGTGTACCAAGTTTCATTTGCCTACGACAAACTAAAATTTTCACTTCCCATTGACTTTTTCCACATATTTGGGACGTTGCTATGGCAACACATTTATAGATAGGGGGTGGTTGTCATTGGCTTTTATGCTCCTCATGACATAGGAGATGTGTGTACCAAATTTCATGTCTCTATGACAAACTAAATTCTTGGGTCCATTATAAGTTTGTAGGGGGCGCTGGAGAGCCATTTCTAAAGATAACCCTTTTATTTACATATCTTTGTGTTCAGGTCATAAATGTGCACAAACACCTTTTTGGGTCCAACTCGATCTGAGAAGGCGTTTGAGAGTTAAGAGACGTTTTATTTTCACAAAAATGGCCACCTCGTTACAGGCTTGCCACACCCATACCCGATAAGATATCAACAACAAAGTCACAACTTTGGTTGGCACACGTGTCTAGATGATACTCACCAAATTTGGGGGCATTTAGATTAAAACACAATGATTTGCATCTTTTTGCAAGTGCGATTTTAGTGGCCATGCGTTTCACCCCACATGGCGGACTTCCTGTTGAGTTTAGGGTGTGGCTGTCATTGACTTTTCTGTTTGCCCTGAGGTGTCCTATGGATGTACCAAGTTTCATTTTTCTACGTTGGAAAAAAGTTACTTTCACTTTCCATAGGCCCAATGTATTTTGATTTTGTAGGGGTCGCCACTGAGTCATTTTTCGTATTTTTTTTTCGGCGACTTCAAATACATAAATTTTTCGCCGGGCTTGAAGGCTGGGACCAATAAAAATGACTTTTCGTTCATGTTCACTGGGTCAAATTTAGGATCATTTTGCAGAAAAAAAAATAAAATAAAAAAAATAATATAATAATCCTAGCAAAAACAATAGGCCCTCCGGCTCGGGCCTAATAATAAGATACTGTTGAAAAGATGGCATAAAGGCTTGTCTGGGATAGCAGTACAGCAATTAAGTATTGACATCAAATCTGTAAAGGAATAAAGCCATATAAACTAAAAAGTCACCTGTATAATCTTAATAGTGAAGCTAAATAGAAGAAGTTACAGCTGTGGTAAGGAGACAGTGGAGTACAGAGTGTTTTTAGAGTAGATGGCCTGCTGATGACACCATCATCAGCAGGCTTTTGGATAAATTGCCCTCAGAGTCATACAGTCTTTCTCACAATTATTGGCACCCGTGAAGTGTATGTACATATTGTGGAATATCTACTGAAGGAAATGTATCAAATTAACCAACATATTACTACAGATAGCTTGTGTTTGACAAAAAACAGTAAATGATAAATAACATTTAAAAAGATAAACATTATGAGGAAAACAGAGAAAACCATAATGCTTGCCTTGTCAGTGGTAATAATAATAATAATAAACTTTAATTTATAAAGCGCCTTTAAAGGCAACTTCTCAAAGCGCTGAACAAAAAACAAGCAATACAAAAAACAAGCAATACAAAGTTCAAACAATTAAAAGTAACATCAACTATCAAATGCTAATTTAAAAAAATAGGTCTTAAGTCTACCTTTAAAAATGTCATAGCCCTGTGCTTCCCTAAGATCAGGAGGCAGAGAATTCCAAAGGACAGGAGCATAGGAAAAAAAAGCCCTGTCACCCATAGATCGTAGGCGTGTTTGAGGAACAGCCAACAAGTTGGATTGAGATGAACGCAGTCTCCGAGTTGGGGTATAGGAGTTAACAACTCAGACAGATAATAAGGGGCCAAGCCATGCAACGCTTTATATGTCAGCATCATAATTTTAAAATCTACTCTGAATCGGACTGGGAGCCAGTGTAAAGACTCCAAGACTGGAGTGATGTGATTACAAACCCTGGTCCCAGTCAGTATCCTGGCGGCCGAATTTTGAACATATTGTAGTTTTTTAAGTGTGGATTTAGAGACTCCGGCTAGAAGGGCGTTACAGTAATCAATCCTAGTGATGACAAAGGAATTCATCAGCTTTTCAGCTACTGAGAAGTTTAGCATAGGACGTAGTCTAGCTATATTTCTGAGGTGAAAAAAAGAGGATTTAACTGTACTCTGGACAAAAGAATCAAATGAAAGCCTGGTATCAAAAATAACTCCAAGATTCCTCACTTTAGCTTGAGTAGCCAAGACAGAGCCATCAATATGGTATTGGCACCCTTTGCTGCAAATCAGTATGGAAACCCAATTTGGCTCACCTGTTGCAGATCTCAAATGAGGATCACCTGTGATGAATTGCCTCCACCCATGTGACCCGAATTAGCCAATAAATGAACATTTTGGTTTTATAAAAAGCCACCTGTTATTCCCTCTTCATGTGTGACAATGGTAAAGACAAAGGAGCTGTCTGAGGACACCAGAAATGCTATTATTTGCAAGCACAAGACCTCCAAAGGGTATAAGGCCATCTCCAAAGACCCTGGCATCCCTGTTTCAACGGTGCGTAATGTTATTAAGAAGTTTTCCAGGCATGGAACTGTCAAGAACCTCCCTGGACGTGGGGGGAAGAGAAAAATTGATGACAGAAGTCTTCGAAGGTTGGTACGAATGGTGGAAAAAACACCCCGTCAAACATCTAAAGACCTGAAGACCAACCTGGAGCAGTCTGGTGTAACTGTTTCAACAAGTACCATACGCACACTAAACAAAGCGGGGCTTTATGGGCGGAGGCCAAGAAAGACCCCATTGCTAAAGAAAAGGCATAAAAAGGAACGATTGATCTTCGCGAAAGAGAACCTGGACAAACCTCAAGCCATCTGGGACAATGTTTTATGGACCGATGAAACAAAAGTGGAGCTTTTTGGTCCTGCACACAAACAGTATGTTTACAGACGGCGCAATGAAGAATTTAAGCAAAAGAACACCACACCAAAAGTCAAGCACGGTGGAGGATCCATAATGCTTTGGGGCTGCTTTGCTGCATCTGGTACTGGAGGCCTTGACCGTATCAAAGGCATCATGAAATCAGAAGATTATCAAGCAATTCTAGAGCGAAATGTCTTGCCCAGTGTAAGGAAACTTGGTTTGAGGCGAAGATCATGGGTCCTCCAGCAAGATAAAGACCCAATGCACACCTCCAAAAGCACGCAGGAATGGTTGAAAGGGAAAAAATTTACTGTTTTAAAATGGCCAGCAATGAGTACTGATCTCAATCCAATTGAAAATCTTTGGGGGGAGCTGAAAACTGCCATTGGAGAAAGGAACCCTGCACATGTTCAAGAGCTTGAGCATATTGCAAAGGAAGTGTGGGAGAAAATGCCACCCGAGAAGTGCAAGAAGCTTATCGATGGATATAAGAAACGTTTGGAGGCTGTCATCGCTGCCAAAGGGTGTGCAACCAAATATTAAGGAGGGGTGCCAATATTAGTGCACATGCTGGTTTTCTGTTTTTTCTTTATAATTACAATATCTATGTTGAAATAACAATTGTCTTTGTTAAATTACTTTGGACCTCCAATTAAAAGATCCTGCCGATATAAATTTGGTACATTTTCATTTATTTCTGAAGACATTCACTCAGTTATGCAAAACATGAAGGGGTGCCAATAATGGTGAGCAGGACTGTAGACTTTACTCGTGGGGCTTTCTACCTGCACAAAGAAAACAAACAGGTGAGAGGCTAAACCCAAACTTATTTTCTTATTTGAAAATGGTGGAATTGAGAAGTTTGTTCTCAGACTCTGGGCTTGGTTTGTGTGGTCTTGTGTGTGGACAACAACCTTTCCGTGTCTCTTACCTAGAACTGCTCGCTGGGCCATGTGGTCAGACTGTAGACCTCAGAAGTCCGGTCTCCAGCGAATTTACTGAACGAGGCCGAGGTGTAAACTGTAGATACTTCAACAGGACAAGATGTGCTCTGGACATTATTATCAGGGATCTCCTCGTACAGTCTGTCGGTCTGTTTGCAGAAATACAATGATGTTTGAACTTTGTACAGGTTAATGCACATTTACCTTGATTGTTGTTTACAAAATTGTGAATATACATTTATCAGAGGTCGCACTAGACTTTCTCACTCTCCGTCATTTTGACAGACAGTCGTAAAATTTCCGTCCTACTCTATTATTACCTGTCTTTTTTAATTTTCATACTTATTTTGGCTTTTCGTTTTACTCACATTTTATGAAATTTCAAGACGAGCATAGAGGACAGATTATATTATTTTGTGCTTGAACTCTAGAGAACGCAGTATATTACACAATAAGATTCCAACAAAAATGAACTGAACTTTATTCCATCGCTGTTGTTGTGCACCCCCTGACAAGTCCATTACTTGTGTTAGATGTCGCAGAACATCTTTCCTCCTTCCCACCTCAGCCACGTAAACTCCTGTTCTCACTGAACACGATACTCCCTCTTCTTCACCTCCTTTTTGTTGGTTTGTCTTGTAACATCTGTCGGTGACTGCTCAGTGTTTCCCATTTGTCCTCCTTTATTCTCCACTGCATCATGTCCTCTTTTTTCACCTTTATTAACAATATTAGAACTATTTGGCAGTTTTAAAAAAATACTCACAGCTGTGACAAAGACGACACAATTAAAGATAATTGTTAATTGATATTTACATTCGCCACCAACTGGTCAGAAGTATGACTTACAATAGATTAGTGATGACGGATAAACATTGTGCACTGGTAAAAACAGATTACATCATCACCAAAGAGTTAATTTGCCAGAACAGATAAATGCCATTTTGGAAATCAGTGGCTGAGATTTGTAATTTATTCTTTGCATACTGCTGTTTTCAAAGCCCAAATCCTTGGTAGTGGTTCTAATTAGACAAAGCCACTCGAGTTTGGTTTGACTGATGTCACCTTTACCAAATAACACTTTATAAAAACGGAGTTATATAACAAAAAATGCTATTATGTGTTGTGATTTAAACTCACCTGTGGGAGAGCGTACACTGTGTTCACCGGAGGCTCTGAAGGAAATGAAACAACAAAACAACAACAGCCAGGTTCATTATTATTTCATATTTTACTATAATTTTAATATTAGTCTGACCCACCTTTTGATTTGTTGGTCCTTTTTTTCCAGCACATAATCATCAGAGAAACAGAAAACAGGATCAGAACGACTGCCAATGTCAGACCCACGAACAGAAGTGTACCTGTCGTTAGGTAAAAGATCAGGACTTAGAGACATTTGAATGTTTTTTATGAAGTTGATGAAGAAGGTTATGTATTTTGAGTCTGTTGGGTTCAGCCTAATTAACCACTATCTGTGAGAAATGTCCAAAGTCTGGAACTTCAGATGAATAAAGGCTGTCACCAGGTCATTTTATCCAATCAGAGACACTCCATTTTGTTTACATTAAATGTTTAAGAGTCCAGGTGCTTCACAAGCCAACATTTGGATGTGTTTTCAAATCCTAACTTCATTTTTATCTCAGAAACTGCTCATTTGCTTTTGTAGTTGACTTCAGGACCTTATTCATAAAACCTCTTACAAAAATGTCTTCTTGTTTTCTCAGGAGGAAACTAGAACAGAACAGAACTAAACTGAAATGCTGACCGCATGGAATATGAACTGCTAAAGCCAAAGCCATAGAATAACAAAGATCTGAGGCTGACTGTGTAAGTACCTGATAATGCAGCTGACGAGACTGGAGCCTGGGTTAGACTCAGCTCTGTTTCAGTCACAGAGGTGGATGATGGGATATGAGCTGTTGTTTTTACACTGAAGGATGGTGGAGTGTAATCAGGCTTGAGAGTATAAATGTGATTTAAAGAGGTTGCATCTGTAAAAAACAAAAAACACAGTTAACAAACCTTCAAAACGTTCCTGTTTTTTTATTTAACCAGTTGTTCTGTTATTGTTTGAGTTTTTTTTTTACAATTAAATATATAAATATGTTCAACACTATGAAGAAGTATGATATACTGTATTTGAAATATTAGAATTAGATTAGAGTTATTTCAGATTCATAATTAGAAATAAACCTACCTTTTGTGACTTCAATCCTAAATTCATGTTTGCCATCAACCATCAGCCATCTTTCCAAAACACACTGATATTGTCCAGAGTCAGAGCTGGTCACATTGGTGATGGTCACATACATTAAAGTATTTAGTAAAGATAATTCCTTATATTCAATGCTGTATCTGCCGTTACGTCCACTGTTTTCTGAAGTCTCAACCAAAAAGTCTTCTTTGTTACAGTCATCTTTACAGAAGATCTTCTTGCTCCCAGACAAATAAAATGTACATCCGACTGTGATGTTTCCTCCTTCAGTTGCTTTATAAACTGTGTCTGCTCTGATCAGACCAGCTCTTCCATCCCACAGCACTGTTTATTAAACATAAAAAGAGTTAATTCACTGTCACAGATAAATCCAGCACCTTTCACCAGCATTAACTCTCTACAAAGTCCTGCAATATAACAACGTTTACAAGAGAACACTTATTTTGACAGTCCTGCTTTATTCAACAGTGGATACATTTGCAAATTAGTTCAATGCCAACCACACTTCAGATTAAACACACCTGGATAAATCACACCTAGATGGTTCTGTTCAGACCTGGAAACTTCACCTTGGGTTAAACAGTTTTATCTTTAGTTCATCACATTTCGAGTGAAGACAACTCCATTTATTCTTTACTTCCTGTTCTACCTTTTACCAACATAAGCAGTCAAAACCGTCAACTTATTTCCTCTGCATTTGTTTCAACAATGCATCTAAAAGTGTACTGCTTTGTATTGTGTATTTAAGTATTAACATTTAAAAGATAATTTAATGTAACATTTCCTGTTATAATGATGTGGGATGTATTGTTTTTTTGACTATTTTACTGGGTAAATGTCACTGCTGTACATTTTGTTGTTCTTCTACAATAAAATTATTATCAGACACATTTTAAAAGGTTGTTTATTTATAATTAGACAAGTTTGTTACTTGATTAAACTAACTGTATCTGGACTATGCTGAGTGAAAAGAATGAAAAAAGTTACACATGTATTTTGAAAATGTACTTTAAAAAAACATTGTGCATTTGTCTAGCTTTAAAAATAAATAAATAAATGTGAGATCTGACTCATTTGTTTTTTTAGACTGAGCTGTGAAACTTCATCAAGTCAAGACAATGTCTCAAGTGTCGACTTTGTCTGAGTCTCCAGAAAAAAATGACTGAAATAAAAAGTACATCTGTCTGTCTGTCACTCATTTCTCAGAAACACTTGATTTCATCTTTGTTTGAGGTTTTAACACTTCTGATCTGAAATTTAACACCGGAAGAGTTTTTATGAGTTCAAATTTAACACCTGATATTTTGCTGTGTTTCATTGCCATAGCACATTTCTTATTTTAGTTATTTACTGCCCACAACCATGACCCACTCTCCCCTACTTACCGAGAAACAGGAGTAAAAGCAGATAAATTCTCATGTTGAAACCCGGAGTTTGACTGAGCTAAGCCACTTCTCTAAACGTGAGACCACTTCTGAGGAAATAACACCTCTACTGTCTCCTCCCTTTTTCAGAAAACCGCTCTGGGCTGTAGCTGTGGGTCTCTGTGACCAAACCTCAATGAGCCTCTGCTGTCATACTAGCCTTATTTATAATTATTTATGCAGCAAATATCAGCTTGTGCTAAATACTACTGCAAGAGAGGCAGGACCAATTAACAAGAGCTCTGTTTTATCCGAGTTCAAATGGAGGAAGTTTTGAGACATCCATGTTTTAATTGAAACAGCTGTGTATCCTCGGCATAACAGTGGAAGTTTACACCCAATGGTGTAATAAACAGAGAAAATAGTATAGGAAGCACAAGCACAGAGCCTTGTGGCACACCGAATTTCACTGGTGCCGTGGGGGAGAAGGATTTATTAAAAGAGACAAAATTAGACCTATCACACAGATAGGATTCTAGCCAAGCAAGTCTGTTGATTAGCACTGCATAATCGATCGTATCAAATGCAGCGCTGAGATCTAGCAATAACAGTAGAGCCGATGAGTCCTCGTCAATCTGAAGGAGGAGATCGTTAGTCACTTTAACTAAAGCTGTTTCAGTGGAATAAGAGGCCCTAAATGCAGACTGAAATGTTTGAGGAGGTCATTTTCCGATAGATATAGAGTAAGTTGTTTTAACACAACTTTTTCAACTTAGGATCGGAAAAATATTGAAGACAGGATGGAAATGATCCATCCAGGATCCAGGTTAGTTTTTTTGAGCACAGCCTGTTTGTAAAGGAAAGGGACAGTGCCAGTAGACAAGGTTAATAATGTTTAAGATAAATTGCCCCACATAGGGCCACAGTCTTGCTGGCAGGATATCCAGGCGGTTGCTTTACATGAAGAAACTACTTCGAGGGATTCAGTGGTTCACTGGCTCAGTGGAAGAGCGGTTGTCCTATTACCGGGAGGTTGTCAGTTTGATTCCCGCTCTCCCCACAGTTTATACTGTTGTTGTGTCCTTGGGAAGACACTTAACCCACCTTGATTCCAATTGTGCTCCAGCTGTAACACAACTGGAATTGAAGCTAATTATAAGTCGCTTTGGATAAAAGTGTCAGCTAAATGTAAAATGGATACAGAATCTAAGACTGAGAGACGAGAGGTCAGTGGATCCAAGTGAATGGGACCCGGAGCTGAGGAAGACAAAACCAAAATATTATCCCTGATATCTTCAATTTTATGATTAAAGAAATCTAAAAAGTCTTGTGCACTAAAGAGAGGAGTCTTCAGTTGTTCTTGGTTGGATTAAATTAGCAACTGTCTCAAAGAGAAACCTGGGGTTATGCCGGTTTTCTCTGATTAGAGATGAGAAATAGGCCGTCTTTGCAGGGCTGAGGGCGTTTCCAGGTGGAGTTAAATTAGGAAGAACATCTGTCAGCCATGTGGAAAACATTTCCATTGCAGCTGCGCTAAAATTTTGTGAAGACACTACGCATTTGTCGTAATTTTAGGGAAATGTGTGACTTATCTCAAATTCCACCAGTGAGTGATCTGAAACATCAGATGAAAGAGAGGAGACGAAGAGATGGGAAACATCTATTCCCCAGATTTTCCACTAATGTGTGTGGGCTCATGAACAAACTGGTTGAAAGACAGGGTTGTAAGCAGTGATTGAAATGCTCTGGCCAGAGGATCACACTCCTTATTTAGATGAATATTAAAGTCACCAACTAGAAGGATGTTATCAGCGTGGGTTATTAAGTCCAAGAGGAAAACTACAAACTCATCCAAGAAAGAAGAGTAGGGACCCGGAGGGCGATAGACTACAGCTAAATAAAATGGCGTCCTTCCTTTATTGGAGAAGGAATATGTTTGATGATTCATCAAAAAACCTACCCCAATGTGACTTTGAAAAAGCAATCCAGGCTCAGATCCAGAGGCAACATATCCTTCTCAGTCGGGTTCTAAGTTGTGGAACACATAAGATCTGCAAAGTGTCTAGAATTAAATCCAGACTGAAGACACACATGTTTTCACTGGTATTCTGGTTAAGGTAGGAAAACAGTTTTATCTTGTGTTATGGTCATTTTTAACCTCATCAATACTTTTAACTTTTATTGCTGTTTTGTAAACCTGTGTTTTACTTCCTGTACAGCACTTTGGTCAACTGAGGTTGTGCTTTAGAAATAAACGTGTTGTCTCATTGACGTTTGGTCTCATTAAAATACCGTAGTAATGCTTAGGCAGAAAAATCTACTTTGTTAAAGTAACACTCTCTGTGTTCTATGAAACCGGTGAACCATCCCATGATGGGCCATTTAAAAGAACAACAAAAATCTGACCTGTTTGGCTTTTATTATCTTCAAAGTTTACACACACAGGAGGACTCAAATAATTGGGTCAGCTAAACTTCCCTCGAGCTAATACTGCATGTGGTTTGTTATAGCACAACCGCAAAACAGGAAGTAAGCCTGTGGCCGACAGAGGCCAAGAGTAAAGAAATGAATGTGCGACCCCATTTACTTTTTTAGGCAGAGGAAGTTTGTAAAAAAGTTTATAAATTTAGTAAAGGAAACATTTTAGAGAAGAGGATTCAGGGGATAGGGCTAAATAGAGGCAGATGATTTGCTTTGGTAACCCCTGAAGGGAACAGTCAAAAGAGTATTGCAGAAAAACAAGTGTCTCTTAGCCTTGGTCAAATTACAGAAGCACTGGAGGCACACAGCAATGCAGTTCCAAAACAAACAGATCAAGATCTACAAGTGAAGTTTTATAGAGCAACACTAGTTACAATAACCAGTCTAAACCTGTTGCTTTAGCTCTGTCACATATAATAGGTGATATTATTGTATTTTAAATATTAGTCTTGCACACCTTTTGGTTTGTAGGCCCTTTTGTTCCAGCATAACTTCAAAGGAACTGCTGATAATGGGATAAAAAAATCAAAATGTACGTCCCCCAGGAGTTCAGAATTGTTCCTGGAGTTTGTTGAGAGCTGCTGCTGTCTGCTTCTATTACTAAGACTGTCATTTTTGTTATTCATATTAGACGCAAATACAACTACTGGTCCTGTTTAACTAGATTTTGTGAAGAACCTTGCATGATTTTTACCTTAACACAAAAGCTTTGGAGTCATTGCTTAATGACTTATTTTGTGGTGGATGGGGTCTGTCCTGTCTCTTTGTGGAAAAATCAGCCGGAGATCAGCCGGAGATCAACCAGCAACCCGCCGTCCCTTCGAGTCAAGAACTATAGCGGAAGTCTCAAGTCTCACGAGAAACTAATTGCTTGACAACACTACACACATAAACACTCGCCCCAGTCAGTCTCAGACATTCATTGTGGTAGAGCCGGCAAAAAAGAACCAAAAGCAGAGAAAATCGTTGCTCATGGTCAAATGAGAGGAAGAGTGGAGAGCATGGAGACGCTCAACAACAGTGTGTTTTTACGACACTGTTTTTTTACATTACACTGAAGCTGTAGGAGGAGCTGTGTAGGGAAAATACGACCGAAACTTGCAAAATGCCTTTTTTAGGTTTTTTCATTTTAAATATCTTAATTTGTTGTGTGTTTTCTCCAAGTGAGTTGTACTTAATGTACTAAATATAACCCTCACTAAATGCCCTTTCAGCTTTCTAGAGCTAAGTAAAACAATAGTTCCAGAAAACTCTTCCTTAAACAAGAATACAAGTGCTGAAAAATAATAATAATATTAAATTAGTCTTTCTAAAAATGATGACTTGATGTATAAAAATAATTGTTAAATTGCAGTTCTTCTTGACTTCCTGTCAAAGTTTTTACTTGCCTTTACACTGCCAGCTCTCCGTCAACTACAGGAAACACAGTTGATGCTTGTGAAGTGAGCAAAGCATAAATTACCTCACTGGTCTTTTTTCTAACACTGGTAATATTTAAGGTTGTCAAAGAAGTGAGATAATACATGACATATCTGTTTCCCTAAGGTCAAGTTCAATTTGGTTTAGCTTCTCTTATAGCACAATTTCTGATCAACTTTTGAGCTTCTTGGTTTGTGCAGAACTAACTTGTTGTAGCAGTATATCTTCAGCAGAGGGCACTGCTCAATGTTCAGCAGAAACAAACACCCAGGTCTAATTTCTCTTATTTGCATCCTCATTTCACTAACGTCCTTTGTGTTTAGAAAATCCCACAGGTGGAATTTAAAAGTTGTGTTGACGTTGCTGCTTGTGTGAGGACGCACAATTATATCAAACCAAATTGTTTCGGGTATGCGTGCTTTTTGGCTTTTGTGTCAAAAGATTCATGCAGTCATTTATAAATGAGGCCCAAGAGCACAGGGCTGCTGTCAAGAACCCTGACACCCCCACTGACCTGAGGAGGAGCAGAAGAAGCTGCAGAACATGAAGCAACAAGCCAGTTTTTTTCAGGCTGTGGGCGAAGGGTTTTGTAGTTATAAGATAAGGTTTTTAATAAGACTGGTGAGGCTAGCAGATGGGACAAATACATCAGAAATAATTTTTGTTTGAACTGGACACTGGAGGCAGTGGACAGAATCAATGCCATCCTCAATAATTGCAACAATGACCTGTGGAAGATGTAAGGCTTTAAACAGAGAAGTCTTTTGTGCTAATCGCTTTAAGCCCTAATAACATGTCCTATAAGGTCGAATCTTCAGTCAAATACCCCTTGCAGGTAAGTATAATCGTATTTTGTAGCTAATAGTGGACTGACTCAAAATAATCTCAAAAGGTCGAGGGTATGTCCATCCCATGTTTCAGACAAAAATTACTTTATCTAAGTTTCAGGTAGAATTTATTAGATTTGATTATATAATATTATTTTATGAATTAATGTTTTTTCAAGTTTTAAAAAAGGCCCTATAAGTGATATAAAACAAAGGGCTACTTTAAGGGCTACTTTTAAGTGACTCACCAAATCTTTTCTCCTAAAACACTTGACTCGTGCAAATGAAATGAACAGTAACAGCTGCTGAGCCCTGCCTTAAAGAACTGCAGTCATTTATTTGGAATAATGTACATTGTTCTGGGAAATCCAGCATGAACCACAGTACCTGGTTACACATGAGACATTACATATTCATTCAGTTTATAGTGTCACAATGAAAGCACTTCTGCCTCAGATCTCTTCACAATTCTTTGGAAATAATACCAATACATGATACACATAATGTTATTTATTATTTAGACAAACTGCTAAACTGACAAGTAAACAATAATGTCAGACTTATAACTGGCAAAGCAAACCAATGAGCTCCTGTTCCAGTTGTTCACAGCCCTTAAATATTAAAATACTAATTGATAAAACATACACAACAAAACCCACAGAGTAAAATGACCACAGGGTGTTAAAAATTAGACTCATATATACTCTATTCCATAGTTAAATTTCAACACTGTTAAAGGTTTAGGCAACAGCCTTGAACATTAATGAGTGAGACATGAGTGACATTCACAGAGACCAGACAGAGATGTACTTAATATTTTATTTTATTGGAGACTCAGACAGAGTCTGTTCTTGAGACACTGTCATGACCTGTAGGAGTTTCACAGCTCAGTCCGTTATCAAGAGTTTGTTTAATATAATACAAAAAAGACAAAGCCTCAGACTGAACTGTAAAACGTCTACAGGTCATGACAGTGTCTCAAGAGTAGACTCTGACTGAGTCTCCAGTAAAAATGACATTTCTGTCTGGTCTCTGTGACAGGGACTCATGTCTCACTTATTTTTGTTTACGGCTGTTTTCTAACACTTTCATAATGTTGAAATTTTACTCTAGAAAAGAGTTACTATATGAGTCTAATTGTTAATACCCCTAGAGTTATTTTTTCTCTGGAGCTTTTGCTGTGTATATACATTTACAGTTAACACATAACCAAATCTATGTGAAATCTACACTTCCTGTGAGTTCTATAAACAATGATACAGAGCTAGATTTTAAAGTGTGACATTTTTCCCCCTTTGTTCAAAGCACAATGATGAAGGTAAACAGTGTCACACACGAGCTGCTGCCTATTGTTTAAACCTATTTGTTTACCTACTGGTAACAGCTAGTCAAATGTCACTTCATTTTTTTAATGATTGCTGGAAAACTATCTGTGATTCAGTTTGAGATGGAAAATCTCCTTCCTCAGAACCTACCTGTCTGAAATAAACTCTATACATAAAGAGAATGTGACTTATTTGGATTTGGTTGTAACGACCTACTTCTGAAGATAACTGACCCCACTTAACAAAATCTGGACAAAAATGTCTTTTCAAATGTATTGTAAAACAAAAAACAATTCTTGTGTACACACAGCATCGTAGCAAACACTTTTATGTTGATAGACAGTTTTTTTGCCTTGTAATTATTTGGATCCTCTGGAGCCCAGTACTGGTATTGACTGGCGCTCGCTGTCCCAGTGGCAGACTATTTCCAATAGTTAGAGTCAGTGTTCATGACTCCTCTCCAGGACGCAGGGTCATCAAACAGTCAAATCCACACTGATACATCAGTCGGAACACCCATCCTGTTGATGTCGGCTGCACTTTCAATGGAGACCATATCAATATAGTTAGCACGGCAGTACTTTCGGGCATCCTACCAGATTATTTTCAAGTTAATAAAGCAATAGTCTCCAATTTTGCTCTGAACCAAAGGAACCAAGAAAATGGCTGGATGTTTGAGATGTTTCTGGTTAGTTTTGTCTGCTCTTGAATCTACAGCAATCACAATACAATGGTGAATCAAACCATAGATCAGGCAGACTGAAAACAGTTACATTTAGTTGAAAAAGTCAGAATAAGTCAGATTGACATTTACTGCACGGCAGAAAGGTACAGTGAAAACATAGATTTGACACAAAGTTGATGGAGGAGCGGCGAGAAGACAACACCAGCATCCTCTCCAGTCAAACCTGAGTGCAGACAAGTGTCCCATCCTTGAAAACTACTGGCATACACCTCCATATGACCACGTGACCCAAGGACCTGTGCATTGACACGGCAACTATTCACCACATGGACAAAACTATGGCTCCAACATATACATTTACATAGACTTATACATGTGTTTCCATTTGTCATCTATAGACCGAGATGGTATTCAGAGCTTAGAGCCTTTACTGAGAGGATTAGGTAAAAACCTGAGATGTCAGCAATGGATAAAGAGTGAGTATGTGGACTAAACTTAATATTTATTGTGCTCTACGGCTAGATATATTGGCATATATCATTGTACACTTACAGCTAGTAGTCCTATTTGCCAAGATGAACATGTTTACACTTACAACAAGAGTGAATTTAGTCTGTTTTTGGTTCATGTGTTTTTTGACTTTGATGAAAACCTATTAGCACCTAAGCCTAAATGTAGCAAGATTATTATTTACACCAAAATCTTTTACGAGTGTATTGGACAATAAAAAAAAATCAATTCAATCATGTGCACAAGAAACAGACAACTAAGATATACAGGAGTTTCAAGAAAAAAAAGAAATGTGTGACTTTTTTATTTATTTATTTTAATTTTAGCAGAGAAAGACAGTGTAAACACCAACTTAAAAAAAAAGAAAAATAATTGTTATTTAGCTGTGGACATGCTTGACTTTGATCGAACAATGCAAAAGATTTGAATAAACATATTTACATTTTGCAATTAATAAACATTCTGGTAAATCTGAAATTTATTTTATAATTGTATTTTTTATTCACTCACCCTCATCTTGCTTTGGTTATTGGTTGTTTAGCTCTCACTTCAGCAGTTAAGTGTTGATAGCTTTTGTGAGGATTTGTTACAGTTTATGGAGCAACCAGGTTTAATCTACATTTTAGTCTGACCTTAGGACTGGAGCAGCCTCTGAGTTTTTTCCAACAAAGATCTGGATTAGCCTCAGGATTCTGTTGAATAAACCTTTTTGAGCTCTGCTTATGCTTTAATGACAAGTAAAGATGTTTTACCTGTACCACTCAGCTATTGTGTTACAATTACACATACCTTTAATGTGTTGATTTGTTCTGTGTATTTTCTCGTCCAAACACATGCATGTACAGGTTAATCGGAAACTCTAAAGTATCCCTAGTGAATGAATGTGAGAGTGAATGGTTGTCTGTGACTGTCTGTCTCTAAATGTCAGCCCTGCGACTAACTGCAGGATGTACCTCGCCTCAGGCCCAAAGCTGCTGGGATAGGCTCCAGTCACCCGTGACCCCTAACGGGAATAAGCGGTAGAAAATGAATGAATGAATGAATGCCACAAATACTGCAAAGCACTTTGATTTACAGTAATTAGGTAGGATTTAGGTTTGTCTTTGCCTAGACCTTAGCCTAGATGAACAAAAACACCTCTTAAATTTATGTTGTGTGACAAACTAGTAGTTTGAATTTAACATTAAAATGAAAAGCTGCATTTTTTCACATTGAGCTGTTGGAAATTGTGGACATGCTACAACTAAAGATTCACAAAAACTCAAAGCATTTGTGTCACACTCGTATGTTACATAATTGTATGATCCGTCAACAGACCCAACAGTTATCAATATAGACTTAATAACGAAGCTAAACTAAAGCTAAAGTTACAGCTAATCAGACAGTGGAGTACACAGTGTCCTCAGATTGGACTCGAATGTCAGAATAGATGGTCTGCTGATCTGTCAGAGTCCGGGGGTCGCTGTTGAGGGACGGGCCACTTCTTTTGAAAAAAACATTAGAGTAATGGACTTCACTCGCAGGGCTCTCCACCTGCACAAAGAAAACAAACAGGTGAGAGGCTAAACCCAAACTAAATGTTGTTGTTAGGGTGTTTATAAAACAAGCAGGAGGTGCATATAAGTCTCCAGTAGACATGGAAGTATATTAATATGGAAATCCTTACACACCAATTGTTATACATCCAAGTCCTTTTGAAATGTCATAACCACTGTTTTAAAATTTCCTTTAAGCAAAAAAGTTGGAAAAAGCCTCCTACCAAGCAGCTTGTTGGGACGGACCCAACCTACGCCCTTGTGGAAGTGTGTAGCTCCAGTGACAAAAAGTAAGCGCGGTGGCGTCTCTATATTAAGGTCTAATACACTTAACAGTTAATTTTTCAGTCCCATACCGTCCTGTCTTTGTTTAATTAGTTTAATCCTAAATCAATATTCCATTGCTTCTCTGCATTCATACAATTGAGAAAAGTTTCAAACCTACAGATCTCCTTTAAATAGGTTACTAGCATTTCAGTTATTCCCAAGCTAACTGTAAAACATAAACTTGGGTGGGGCCCTGTTCCTTTCCTAACTATTAAATCAGACTAGTATTATTTTTATATCCTACAATTCTTTATAAACTAGATATTGTTTACATAATTTAACCTGAATCTGATTTTATAAAAACATACTTCCACTAATTAACTGCTGAAGGTAGTATCAACCAGGACTTGAACACATTAAATGTGTTTTTTTAAATCTTTATCTATTTCTGTCTGTTTGTACCATTTATTAACACAACTTAATTTATGCCTTTAACTTCTGCTGGGAGTGTTTTAAAATGGCCTTAACGAGAACAAAAGGATGTCATGAGTGAAAAGTAAGAGCACCGAGACCTTGCATTGTTCATTTTTAATTGAGTACAAATAACTAGTTACTGCACATGTTAAAAGTATAGTGTAAAAATATATTTTATAGTGTATAGTTAATGAGAATTTTTTAAGCATTTAAATCTGCATGTGAGTGTAAAGCATCATAAACCTCTTTTTTCAATTTTTTCAATAGTGTGTGATGTTCAGAACAAATAAACTACAAACATATTTCAAGTCATTGTTACATAGAAAGGCAAAAAAAAGTATGTGAACCTTTTGAAATTTGATGGTTATCTAAGTTAAAGATATTGACAAACATGTGTCTAAAAATAATTACACAAAAAAAGTCAGATCTTTTATGTCTTTAGTGAACACACCCATTCAATGGAAATAAAATGGGAGTTTTTACACTCCCATAAGTGAACCCTTGCGTTAATGACCTTAAAGAAGTGTCAGAAAGGTGGTGGAGGTGTGGCCATGCCTCGCCAATAAGATCACGATCAAGATTTATTGCTTTACACAAAGCTGGAAATGGTTACAAAGTTATTCCAAATTCACCAGTCTACAGTCAAACAATCTACAAATGGAGAAGCTTTGGGACTGTTGCTACTTTACCAAGAAGTGGGCGCCCAGTCAAAATGACACAGAGAGCACAACAAGACTCATCAATGAGGTAAAGAAACAACCCCAAATGATTTAAAAAGCATAATTTAAACTTGCTAACGTCTCTGTTCATGAGTCTACAATACGTACAACACTGAACAAGCAGGGTATCCACAGCAGGACACCACGAAAGAAGCCACTGCTTACTAACAAGATCATTGCTGAAGGGAGAACATTGCTGTTTACCCAGGGCCCAGGGCAGAGGAGGGCCCTCAAAGAGCCTGTAATAAAAATGGGTTTTATATTGCATTTTCCAAATGTATATAATAAATGTCTTAATACTGTACTCCCTGACTGAATAAAGTGGTTGACAGACATAATTTTGTACTAATAACAGTTATCCGAGGGCCCTAGCACCCCTATGAATATGTTCAAAATGGTTTAGTCCACAAACTTGCCTGGTTGATTTTACCAAGCTACTGTACTGATGTACTGAGTCACTGACAGCCCAAGAAGCAGGAGGTATCTGGCAGCAACAGGCTCCACCTCCAGTCAGAAAGTAAAATCTCATCATTAAAGAAAATAAAAAGAAGAGAAAGAAAAGAAAGAAAGGAGAGGGAGAAAAGGTGTAATGACAGAAGCAGCTACTGACAAATCTCTTTGAAAAGAAGTGAGGTTCACTCCAAAACTGAGCTAGCATAATTTAAATTGTAAGCTAATATTACTAGCAAAGGGGAAAGGGGAGACACAGCTATTACTCATAGATTGTATAAATATGGATGATATCCGCCCATTGGTCCCCTATTCACCAATATTGTCATTACGAATGGGCAATAAAATGGCCGTTACATCCGGGCTTTTTCCATAGTAAATCAATAGTTTTTAGATAGCATAAACAAACATATTAATCAAAAATACACCCCCTCCCAGAGTTGTCATGTAGTAAAAACTTAGCTCTAGAGACCGAAGCCATCTTTTGTACCAGGCTGTAAACATGAGTTTTACTCTTGTAAAGTCGCCATTGGGTTTCTCCTTATATTTCCGCTTTTGGAGCCTGCCCTCTGGTGGACGGAGGTATATCGCTGTATTTCGCTGTAAAATCACCGTATGGCGGCGCCCTTGCACGAGGACCATTTTAGAGGTTCCATGGGAGAGGCTTGCTATTACTGCATAGACTGTCACTCTAATCTAGTCATAGTCTTTTCGCAGGTTGTTTACGTTGTTTTTGCAGAAATCTTTATGCAAATGTGCCTCGCACTACACGGGTTGGGTCGTTCATTGTAAATGCACAGCTTTAGAAGAAACTTAGGCCAGGTTTGGTTTCAGGGAAAACTCCTACCTCTAGATACGTATAAGCTCAGGAGTTTTAGTTACAGAAAATATTGGTTTGTGTGGTATTGACAACAACATATGCATGTCTCTCACCTGGAGCGGCTCGCTGGGCACTGTGGCCAGACTGTTGAGCTCAGAAGTCCAGTCTCCAGCGGATTTATTGACTGAGACCAAGGTGAAAACTGCAGGGACTTCAACAGGAAGAGGTGTGCTCTTGTCCTCTTTGAGTTCATTGGCCTGCAACACACTCACACTTTATAATAATGTAAAGGTGTTTAAACTTAACAAATAATATTTACTGGTACAAACATATTGTATAACATCACTTTAATAAAAAAAAAAAAATGCTGTTTAAAATTGAAAATGCAATTGTGTGTTGTGATTTAAACTCACTTCTGGTTTTGGAGCAAATTCTAAAGGAAATGAAGCAACAACACATAATAACACCCGGGTTCATTATTATTTCACAATTTGCTATAATTTTAATATAAATCAGACCAACCTTTTGGTTTGGTGACCCTTTTTTTACAGCACATAATCAACAGAGCAACAGAAAACAGGATCAAAACTCCGCAAAGGTCAGAACCATGTACAGAGGTATACCTGTCAGAAAGCAGAAGCAGAAGATTAGCATTTAGTGACATTTTACCTATTGTTGATGAAGCAGCTTATGTATTTTAAAAGTCTGTCAGTTTATGTAATCAACCATCAACTCATCTTATCCAATCAGAGCGACGCCATTTTGTTTAATGGTCACTTTGTTGTCAAACCTAAAATTGCCTGAGATTGTTTAGCCTTTAATAAGACAAGATGTATTTTTAGTTTGTGAACTTGTGAATCTCACGCCAATCCAGCTGCTTCACAAAGCAACATATGGAAATATAAAGCTTCTTAATAAAAATTTCTTACTTATATTCTCTCATTAGGATATTAGAACAGTACATAGAAATGTACACGGGCATCTGGCATTAAAAACATTGCCAACCTACTCATGGAAACAACTTTGCTCTGGCGACCCATGAGGAGAAGAGCCCAGCGACATTTACTTTACGTAGAAATAGATATGCTGACTACAAGGGATTTGAATTGCTAAAGCAATGTCTGTGTACTGTTGTAATATCCCAAATATCTGACAATAACTCTAGAAGTACCTGACAGGGAAGAGTGTACAGATGAGGTTGGACTCTGTTCTGTTGTAGTCACAGAAGTGAATGATGAGACATCAGCTGTTGTTTTTAAAGTGGAGGCTGATGGGGTATTAGCTGTTGTCTTTGTAGTGGAGGATGATGTGGTATTAGTTATTGTCTTTGTAGTGGAGGGTGATGGTGTATTAGTTATTGTCTTTGTAGTGGAGGGTGATGGTGTATTAGTTATTGTCTTTGTAGTGGAGGGTGATGGTGTATTAGTTATTGTCTTTGTAGTGGAAGGTGATGGTGTATTAGTTGTTGTCTTTGTAGTGGAGGGGGATGGTGTATTAGTTATTGTCTTTGTAGTGGAGGGTGATGGTGTATTAGTTATTGTCTTTGTAGTGGAGGGTGATGGTGTATTAGTTATTGTCTTTGTAGTGGAGGGTGATGGTGTATTAGCTGTCGTTGCTGCAGTGGAGAGTGATGTTGTATTAGTTGTTGTCTTTGTAGTGGAGGATGATGTGGTATTAGCTGTTGTTGCTGCAGTGGAGTTTGATTGGGTATTAACTGTTGTCTTTACAGTGGAGGATGATGTGGTTTCATGAGGAGAGAAACAAAAACAAACAGGTTAAACACTCTCTTGCTTTAACTATAATATGTAAACACCTCATTATTATTCATTTTTAATGCAAACACAGTCATCAAATGTTGACTGTTGTTTAAAACAAGTCTTTCTGTTGGTATCTCTGCACAAGAGTGTTTCACTGTTGACCACATTTGTTTTGAACACTCAAATGTAATTCATACACATGCACTTTTTTATAGCATTGTTTATGTGGTGTACAATTGCAGAGTAAAATAATATGTTACGACCGAACGGCTGCATCCGGTAAGTCTAAAGGTGGCGGTGTGTGTGTGTTTGTAAACAACTCGTGGTGCGAAGATATACAGACTGTTGACGAGCACTGTTCACCAGATGTGGAGTTATTACTGCTGAAGTGCCGTCCGTATTATCTACCGAGGGAATTTACTGCTGTGTTTTTGGCCGCTGTTTACATCCCCCCGCGTGCTGACTCCACAGCAGCACTCAGCAAACTCCATGACGTCATCAGCGCGTTAGAAACGGCTCATCCTGACGCTGTTTTTATTGTTGCTGGTGACTTCAACCACTGTAGTTTGCGGACTGTATTCCCCAAATACCACCAGCATGTTGACATTCCCACCCGTGATAAAAACACTCTTGACCACGTCTACAGCAACATACGTGGTGCATACAGGGCTGCACCCGCCCCACTTCGGACACTCGGACCACATCTCTTTGTTCCTGTACCCTGCTTACAGACAAAGACTGAAACAAGCACACCCTGTCACCAAACAGATCAAACTCTGGACCCCGGAGAGCGAGATCACCCTGCAGGATTGTTTTGCACTGACAGACTGGGATGTGTTTAAAGCTGCAGCCACTGTGGAGGACTCTTCCATTAGCGTACAGGATTATGCTGAGTATGTGTCTGGGTACATCAGCACTTGTGTTGATAACATCGTGCCCACCATACAAATCAGGAAGTTTCCCAACCAGAAGCCCTGGATAAACAGTCAGGTACGTCACATGCTGCGTGCTCGCTCTCTTGCATTTAGATCAGGCAATGAGAACGAGTACAAAGCTGCAAGTATGGACTGAGAAAAGCCATCACAGCGGCCAAGAGGCAGTACAGAGAGAAGCTGGACAGCTTCTACTCTACTGCGGATTCAGGCGGATGTGGCAAGGCCTGCAGCACATCACAGACTACAGGACCACCACCAACAACATCGCCACAACAGACAGCCTGCCGGATGACCTCAACAATTTCTACGCCCGCTTTGAGGCTCCCAGCAACACTGCAGAGAGGAGCTCACACACACCTGGTTCACCCAACCCCCTCCTCCACCAACCATCTCAACAACACAGGTACACAGAGCTCTGAGGAAGATCAACCCCGCAAAGCAGCAGGACCAGACAACATTCCTGGGCGGGCCCTCAGAGCATGTGCCCAACGAGCTGGTTGATGTTTTCACCTCCATCTTCAACCTCTCCTCAGCCAGCGCATTGTACCATCATGCTTCAAGACCACGACCATCGTCCCCTGCCCAAGAAGAACCCACCCACCTGCCTGAATGACTACAGGCCAGTGGCACTCACTCCAATCATTATGAAGTGTTTCGAGAGAGTGGTGCTGGCCCACATTCAGAGCAGCATACCGACACCATTGACCCCTGCAGTATGCCTACCGGCCCAACAGATCTACCTCGGATGCAATCGCTACTGCCGTCCACTACTCCTCTCACACCTGGAGAACAAGGACTCATACATACGGATACTTTTTATAGATTACAGCTCCGCCTTCAACACGGTCATCCCACACAAACTCACCCACAAACTGTCCACACTTGGTTTGCACCCCACCCTCTGTGACTGGCTCCTAGATTTCCTGACTGGCAGGCCTCAGTCTGTCAGGATTGGTAATAGGACTTCAGCCAGCACCATCACAAACATTGGTACTCCACAGGGCTGTGTACTCAGCCCCATCCTCTACACCCTGTACACCTACGACTGTGTCGCCTCACAAGGACAACATCATCCTGAAGTTTGCTGGACGACACCGCAGTGATAGGACGCATCGCTGGCGGTGACGAGGCAGCTTACAGGAGGGAGGTGGCCAGTCTGGTGTCATGGTGTGAAGACAACAACCTCACCCTCAACACGGACAAGACAAAGGAGATGATAGTGGACATGAGGAGGGAGAGGAGAACGCCTCAGCCACTGTTCATCCGGGAACTTGAAGTGGAGAGGGTGAGCAACTTCAAATACTTGGGTGTCCACATCAATGAGGACCTCACTTGGACACCTCACATCACACAGCTGGTCAAGAAGGCTCAACAGCGGCTGTATTTTCTGAGGAGGCTGAGGAAGTTTGGCATGTCGCCCAAGATCCTCAGCAACTTCTACAGCTGCACCATTGAGAGTGTCCTGACCAGCTGCATCACTGTGTGGTACGGCAGCACTTCTGTCATGGACACGCCTGCAGAGAGTGGTGAAGACTGCAGAAGATCACCAGGACTCCACTGCCCTCTCTGCAGAGCATCTACCACCGCAGAGTCCACAGAAGAGCTGCTTCCATCCTCAAAGACCCCTCCCAACATGGTCTGTTCACACTTCTACCCTCAGGACGGAGGTACAGAAGTGTGAAATGCAGGACTTCCAGAATGAAGAACTCATTCTTTCCTCTGCCATAAGACTCCTAAACAGCAGATAGGAGTCTACAATCACAATCACAACATTACATGAACAATTGTTTACCTACTGCACTACCTCACTTTACTTTACACCGTCACTTTACTTTACACGTCACTTTACACCATCACAACTGCACTACCTCACCTTACTACACTTTACACTTTTTGTATATTTGTATTTTTTTTTTGTATACTTCCATTATTATTACTTGTATATTTGTCTTATTTTTTTTTATTTTTACTTAATTGTGTGACATTTTACTGTGGACGGCAAAGTAAGAATTTCATTGTATAGGGAAACATGCTTTCTGTCTGTACACATGACAATAAACACTTTGAATCTTTGAATCTTGAATGTTATTGAGTTAATTTGGGCTGTACATTTCAGGTTTAATGATTTATTTAATTAACATACACCTTTTTGTGTCACATTTGTCCCACTACAACCCAGAATACCCTTTCTTCTGATCTGCCACAGCCTCAGCCTGACCTTTAAATTGTTTTCACACCTAAAAGCATCAGACTTTGCCTTTTTTGTTTTGTCTTTGAGAAGAATATAATCTTTTATTATACATATATCTCTCTATATATATGTATATAAAGAAATATACATATACATTTATACACAGTTGTGCTCATAAGTTTTCAGACCCCAGCAGAGTTTGCAATTTCTTTTTTTTTTTGGAGCCATTTTTCAAAGAATATAAATGATAACACAAAAACCTTTCTTTCATTCATAGTTAATGGTTGTTTCAAATAATTTCAATCCTAATGACAACAGAAACTACCCAAATGTTGACACAAACGTTTTTTTGAATGGCGACTAAAGGTAACCATCCTCACTTGTGATCTGTTTACTTGTTATCAGTGTGTGTGTATGAAAGGTCAGTGCTGCACTGAAAACCCAAAAATAACTTTAGCTGAAATACAGAACTCTGAAAGAGGAACTAGTGGCCTTTTTCCAAGAACAATGAGCAGCTTTACACCTGAGAAAATAAAGAGCCTTATCCACAACTACCACAAAGGACTTTAACGCCAATATAAAGTTTGCCAGTATAGGACTAAGTAGCTGCTAAGGACTGCATTTAAACCATAAAAAAACGCTGGCATTTTCCGCTAACTTAAAAGCTTATGTGATATTTTATGTTTGCCTCTTAGCTTTCTGTTCCACTGAGCTGCGTTCCTGCTTCTCTGAGTTGCCTTCCTTTTTCACTGTACTTCTTTTACCACAGTCAAATACATTTACACTAGTAAAACCTTTTTACAACAACTGAAATCTATATTAAAATCCTTTTTGTGTAAGAAGAAAAAGATTATAAAAAAAATATTATTTGTGAAGAAATGGTGTGTAAAAGTCAAGAATTGGAGTGAAAAAGTAAGAAAGATATTCTTAATAATGTCCCACATGGCACCTCATAAAGGCAGGGTCCTTGTGCGTTGTGCTGGAGGCTGGTCATTTCTCTCTGACCACAGAATCTATCCAACTAACACTTCACAGGTGATTGTAGTTTCAAAGTTTACATCCATCAAGTAGAATGAGCGTGCATTACGTCACATCTGGAGATTTTTTGCAGAAAATTTAAACCCAAATGCCCAGTTGAAATTCAGCATTCCCGGCTAATTCATGCAACTACGGTGAACAGTGTCAATTTACTCCTGAATATGTCAATATGTGTAAACACCTTTACAGTATTATAAAGTGTGAGCACTGGTTACATTAAATCAGGATCTGATGAAGACAAAGATACAGCTTTATGTTTAAAGCTGTATCTGCCGTTAAGTCTTCTGTTTCCTGAAGCCTCAACTAAAACGTATTTTTTATTTTATTACAATAATTCTTTCAAAAGATTGTCTGACTGTGATGTTTCCTCTTTCAGCTGCAGTGAGTAAATTATCACATTTGCCATAGAATAACTATAAACTGGAATACCAAAAACATTGGTAACGTCTCATTTCATCAGCTCTGGTTTAGTCAACAGTAATATGTTAGATAATTTGTCAAATGCCAACCACACTTACATGCACCCAGATAATTCACACTTGGTTCTGTTCAGACCTGGTATTAAAATGTAACCTCTTGACTCTACATGGGACCAATTCTTAAGCTTCATCTGTGATAAAACTGTTTTATTCTTCAGTTACATTAGTGTACAAAAACCAGTGGGAACTGGAACTTAACCTATTTTTACAGCTTCTGGTAAAAATAAACTGAAAAATAAATGTATTAAATTTGCAAGACACAAAAAAATTGTTAATTAGAAAGAAACGCTGTAAAATTTTAACTAATGCAAATCCAAAGTCAACAGAGCATTATTAACATATAGTTAATAATTGAAGTACTCACAAAAAACAGGATTAAAAGCAGGTAAATTCTCATGTTGAAACCAGGACTTTGACTCATATGTTCTGTCTCTCAAACCAGGAACTAAACTGAGCTACGCCAGTTCTGTAAAATCCTCACCTCTATAGACTCCTCCCTTTTTCATGAAACTGCAATGGGCTGTATGTAGTAAATAAATAAATAAATACATAAGAATTTAAGATTCAACACTCAAGATAGACTTTATTGGTCCCTAAGGGGAAACTAGTGTTGTGTGGATCATATTACATGTATATATAAATAGACACAACAAAGATTACAAGCCACACTATGCAGCCCATTTTTTTCAGGCGCAACAATCTTCTGGAAAATGAAATAGAGCAGACATGCCAACATAACATACGTAGTCACAACTACAGATGCCGTTACAACATACTTAACATAAACATACAGACATCAGACAACAGCAGGATAACAGCACACGTGCTCACGTGATGGGATTCCTTTTTTTGGGGGGGACGGGTTAGAGTAAAGAGTCAGACAGATGTCAAATGGCAGACAGTTGGTTTGGGATGATGTTGATAGGATTGAAAGGAAGGCATCTGTGAGATGTTAAGGCGATGTTAAGGCGATGTTCAGGCGGAGTTGGTGGAGTGAGCCAGTGGCCTTGTCCTTGATGGGAACAGGGAGTACCAGGAGGATAAGATAAGACTCAGCTGCTGGCCACAATTCTAACCAAGAGAAGGGACTTGGGAAGAGGAAGGGAAACAGAAATGTGTAATTTAAATATTTTGATCTTATGGTAATTTATCCGGAGAATAATCAATCAGTTCTGGTTCTCAGCGTCAAGTGCGTGCGTCTATTTTGTAGAGTAACCTTGATGTTTCCTATCCATGGTCAGGCCCGTAATACCACGTAGCAGCTCACCGGTCTGTTTCTCGGTGTTGTCCACTCTTCTCTGGATGTGACCCCTTCATATCCGTTAAGTCGTGCAGCAGCTTACAGGTCTGATTCTCGGTGTTGTAAACTCTTTTCTGTGTGTCCACAATCCGTGCTGAGATGTCGAGTCAGCTCCTCAGACTGTGCGTCTCTTTGTTGTAATCCCTTCAGCCACTGAACGTCACAGTGTCACTCACGTCACAGAAGCACAGTTTAATTTCAGCAGACAGTGGCCGGGTAGATTTAAAGGCACCTTTTAAGCACTCTATTCAACATTTAAAGACCTTTTATGTATATACATACAAAATCCTTCTGCTCAATGAACATATTCCACTTAGTATCACCAGAGGGCATTATTGGGTAAGAAGATTTATACCCACATTGTCAACACTGCACAACTTCACTGCTGCATAAAGATTAATACACGTCCTCTTTTGTAGTGTTGTAGTCCAGACTGAGACATTGACCAAGACCAAAGCATTTCATGACCATAGTTTTTATCATTTGAAGTGTCTTTGTAAACATAATAATATAAACAAAGAAAATGGGAGAGCGGTCGACCTATAACCGGAAGGCGGTTCAATTCCTGCACCCCCCGGTTCATACTGCTGTTGTGTCCTTGGGCAAGACACTTAACCCATAACCCACCTTGCCTCCTATGAATGTGTGTGATTGTGGAGGTGAGTTTGGTGGTGGTCAGAGAAGAAGCATGAGTGCTGTGTCTATGGCAGCCCCCCCTCTCTGTCTGCCCCGGGTGAATGTGTGTGAATGGGGTGAATGGAAGCATCATGTAAAGTGCTTTGGGTGTCTGAAAAGGGTACAAAAAAGTGCTATATAAATGCACACTATTTACCATTTTCCTTAAAAGCAGTAACTTATGTATTTGTCACTTCTCTTATTCCTAATATTAAGATTTTTTACTGTGGCTTCGTGAAGATCCTTGTACAATTTTTGTCAAATGATCAACATTTGATGTCTCTGTCTGAATTCTCCATAACCTCTCTTGTTTTGTTTTTCTTTCAATATATAATTTAAAATTTTAAAAATCAGAATGTTAAAATGCATTAAATCAATTCTGTGGAGAAAAACATCAAGTTCACCCGTGAAGACTGACAGTGCTGGACTGAAGACTGGAATATCTGAATGCAAGTGTACAGATCCCTCCGCCCTGTTCAGCCTTTTCTACTCAAGTATGATCATTGTCTGTCCTCACCTGATGGTTTTACACAACAGCACATGACATTCAGTCGACTCACTGTCGAGTCTGATTTCTAATCTCTCAGCCTTCAGCACGATAGGATTTAACAATTCACAAACGCACCAGCAGTTCCATGCCATAGACTTTAATGTAACCACAACATTAACGACCCTTTCCCCAGCTCTACTAAAGATTGTACATCGAACTTGGGCTTCATTTTCACATGACAGCTTTCACAATTTACAACCTCTTCAATGGTCAAAGGACCCCATCCTTATAATGGCCCCTCCTTTCTCTCATTTCTCTGTTAACCTTTGTCCCAGTTCGCTTGTGACCGCTTTGGTACCAGGCTCCCATGTTCTTATCTTTAACTAGATCTTCCCTGTGTGTGTGTGTGTGTGTGTGTGTGTGTGTGTGTGTGTGTGTGTGTGTGTGTGTGTGTGTGTGTGTGTGTGTGTGTGTGTGTGTGTGTGTGTGTGTGTGGGCATCATGTTTTAAACCATACATATTTTTATAGTAATATGTTTCTAGATGTATTAATAACATAATTTCATAATAAATTAATAATTAATTAAGTATACAAAAATAAAACACATAACATCAAAAATATTACACTACAACACCTGTAGCGTGATGTATGGCTGAGAGAGACTCTGCTCTGATAAAAAAACACTTCAGTGAGCTCAATAAATGACTTTTATTATAATTTTATTTTAGCAGAGAAAGGCTACGCAAACACCAACAAAAAAAGGAAAATTGTTTCTGAATTGCTCTGGACATGCTTGACTTTGATAGAACAATGTAGAACATTTGTATACAACATATTTACATTTTGCAATTAATAAAAACATTCTGGTAAATCTTGAATACCATTTATTTTATATTTGTATTTTTTATTCACTCACCCTCATCATGCTTTGGTTATTGTTTGTACATTTTAGTCTGACCTTAGGACTGGAGCAGCTTTTGGATTTTTTCCAACAAAGATCTGGATTAGTCTCATTCTGTTGCATAAAACATTGCTTTTTGAGCTCTGCTTATGCTTTAATGACAAGTAAAAGTGTTTTCCCTGCACCACTCAACTATTATGTTTTAACCATTCTTTTTATCTTCTGTAACTACACATACCTTTAATTCTGTTCTGTGTATTTTCTTAACTCTGCCACTAATCCTTTAGACTTGCCTTTGCCTAGACCTTGGCCTAGATGAACAAAAACACCTCTTGTTGGGTGACAAACCAGTAGTTTGAATTTAACAATACAATGTTGAGTGAGTTGTTGAAAATCGTGGACATGCTGCAACTAAAGATTCACAAGAACAGAAGATAAAAAATAAATTGATGTTTGACTGCGATAGAATAATTGTAAAAGATGTGTATATACATATTTAGATTTTGAATAAAACACACTTATTCTAACTTTTGTGCCAACATAACTACACACAATACATAAAAACTCAAAGCATTTGTGTCACACTCATATGTTACATAATTGCATGATCCGTCCACAGACCCAACAGTTATCAATAATGTCTTATTAACGAAGCTAAACTGAAGCTGAAGTTACAGTCGGGGTGATCAGACAGTGGAGTGCACAGTGTCCTCTGTTTGGACTCGAGGGACAGAGTAGATGGTCTGCTGATCTGTCTGACTGACCGGATCAGAGTAATGGACTTCACTGCAGGGCTCTCCACCTGCACAAAGAAAACAAACAGGTCGAGGCTAAACCCAAAATTATTTCATTCTTTTAAAATGTCAGGAGGTGCACATGGGTCTCCAGTAGACATGGAAGTATATTAAATTTGGAAATCCTTACACACCAATGGTTATTCATCCAAGTCCAGTTTGATCTTTCTTTTAAGCATTTTTATTTGTGTTCTATTTTCCATACAAAGTGGAATGTGCAGTAATTTTTTTTTTTTTCAAAGAAACAATATGTTATGTTACTTTAACCTTTTCTTCAACATGACATGGATAACTGAGAACCTTCACAGACAACTATATATTAATGGTCATCTTTTAGGGGCTCCTTTTTCCCAGAGCCCGGGGCTAATCCCTGGTTCACCAATCACATTGCAGAGCTTACGTTAGACATGAAAATAAAAAAGAATGCTAAACCTCTTTGTTTATGTATATATAAATAATGTTGTAAATAATGGCAGTTATTTGAGCAGCTTTTGGTGGTAGTTAGGATGCACCGATTTGGAATTACCATAGTATATTTAAATGAACAAAATGGCTAATACCAATATTTTTAAAGTAAGTTTTTTCTGTTAAGATCTGTCCGATATCAGTCAACCTCTTCAATATGGGTCGATACCAATGTGTTGATGCATCCCTAGTGGTAATATTGCAGATTGCATTGCCAAGGCAAGGCATTTATATTTTTATAGCACAATTCATACACTGGGTCTTTCAAAGTGCTTTACAGAAATAAAAGACAAATCTTAAATACATAGACTTTAGAATAAGAAACATAAGACCATTTAAAAGACAAAGAGTGCAGATAAAAAACACTTTCAGTTGTCTTTACTGAATGTAGGCGGAAGGTTTTTAACTTCCTCTTGAACATTGTTAGTTAACACCCCTCATGCTCTCCTTTCTACAGCCTGTGAGCACCGAAGGTTGTTAGGTTAGATGATGAGTCAACCTTTAAAATGCAGAAACCAAATTAATGTGGTTCATTAATGTCCTAGGACCTCATGCAGAACTGAAAAACAACTCCATGCACTTTTTTCCTGTAGTGCTTTGTCTATTTCCTGTGGGCAGCTGTACAAACCACAGCTGAAAGTAATAAAACTAATAACTTTCTATTTGGTTCAATCTCTTAAAAAGCCTTATTCTCTTTCTATGCTCTGGATATGCACTGGAAGTAAAGTGGGTGAAGTGACTGCCCACAACGACAGAATGAAGTGGGGGGAGTGGAACACAAACTCATCTCAGACTCTGCTCTTGGTTTGTCTGTCACCTGGAGCTGCTCGCTGGGCGCTGTGGCCAAACTGAGAGTAGAACACTGACCTCGAGCAGATTTATTGAACGAGGTGTAAACTGTAGAGACTTCAAAAGGACAAGATGTGCTCTGGTCCTCTTGAATCTCATTGTACAGTCTGTCGGCCTGCACACTCACACTTTTTAATAATGTAAAGGTATTTATATTTAACTTAAATAAATCTAAATGTTGTTCACAAGTACAAACGTATATATATTTGTATGTCATATCATTTAATGTCAAAAATGTTATGCTGTGTTGATTTAAACTCACCTCTGGGAGAGCGTACACTGTTCACAGGAGGCTCTGAAGGAAATGAAACAACCACACAAATAAGACACCCAGGTTCATTATTATTTCATATTTTAGTCTGACCCACCTTTTGGTTTGTTGGTCCTTTTTTCCCAGCACAAAACCATCAGAGCAACAGAAAACAGGATCAGAACGACTGCCAATGTCAGACCCAAAAACAGAATTGTACCTGTCGTTAGGTAGAAGATCAGGATTTAGTGACATTTTTTGTATAGTTTGTGAAGCAGGTTATGAATTTTGGAGTCTGTCAGCCTGTCTGTGCTTATGTAATGAACCAAATGTCACTAACCACCCATCACCAGGTCATTGTGTTTACGGTAAATGGTCGCTTTGCTGTCAAACCTAAACTCGGCCATAAATCCCAGTACTGCCTCACTTAAAACATACATCAAGACTAAATGGATTTCAGTGAGTTTGTAAACTTAAAAATCTCACCTCAATCCAGTTGCTTTACATGGCAACATTTATCCTACCTTCCTTTTCATTTCAAAATTTTAGTTGATTTCTGAACCACCGTTATCAGAGAAAATAATAATCCATTCTTATCTTTGTTTAAGTCTATAACACTTTCATAGTGTTGATCTGAAATTTAACGCCTGAAGAAATACACTGGAGATTTTGCTGTGTAAGCTCTTCTGTGGTGTAGAGGAGTGCGTTAATGCAACTCCACCTGCAGTCATCCTGTACTGGTCCCATGCCTGGGTAAATGAAGTGGGTTGCAGGAAAAGTCTGATATAAAAACATTGTAAAACTTATCATGCAAACCATTTTGTTCTGGTAGATGAGTAGAAGAGCGTAGAGAGTAGAAATAGATAAATAGATGCTAACTAAAACAATGTCTGTGTAATGTTCTAATATTTCAAATATCTGACAATAACTCCTTCATACCTGACAGTGGAGAGTGTTCAGATGAGACTGGAGCCTGGGCTGGTCTCTGTTCTGTTGTAGTCACAGAAGTAAATAATGGGACATCAGCTGTTGTCCCTGGAGTGGAGGATGATGGGACATTAGCTGTTGTCTCTGCAGTGGTGGATGATGGGACATTAGCTGTTGTCTCTGCAGTGGTGGATGATGGGACATTAGCTGTTGTCTCTGCAGTGGTGGATGATGGGACATTAGCTGTTGTCTCTGCAGTGGTGGATGATGGGACATCAGCTGTTGTCCCTGCAGTGGTGGATGATGGGACATTAGCTGTTGTCTCTGCAGTGGTGGATGATGGGACATTAGCTGTTGTCTCTGCAGTGGTGGATGATGGGACATTAGCTGTTGTCTCTGCAGTGGTGGATGATGGGACATTAGCTGTTGTCCCTGCAGTGGTGGATGATGGGACATTAGCTGTTGTCTCTGCAGTGGTGGATGATGGGACATTAGCTGTTGTCTCTGGAGTGGAGGATGATGGGACATCAGCTGCAGTGGAGGATTGTGGGGTTTTATTAGGTTTGAGATAAAAAAATGGGAAAACAGTGTAATCAAACCTTCAAAACAGTTTTTGTGTTTAATAACAAATACTTTTTCTGTATGATTATTTTTATATCTAAATTGTATGCTAATATAGAAAAAATAATAATAATCTACAAAAACAATTTCAAATTCTATACTAGGGCCTGCGACTAACTGGCCACTGTCCAGGGTGTACATCGCCTAACACCCAAAGTTGCTGGGACAGGCTCCAGTGACCCTCGACCCTTAACGGGACGGAGCGGAAGAAAATGAATGAAGAAAATCCTACTAGGTTTCAAATAAATACTGTATGTTGTAGAACAATGCTAAATGTTTCGATTCATAATTAATTTGATAATTGCAAACCTACCATCTGTGACTTTAATCCCAATTTTATGTTTTCCATTATACAGGCATCTTTCCAAAACACACTGATATTGTCCAGAGTCAGAGCTGGTCACATTGGTGATGGTCACATACATTGAAGGATTTAGTAAAGATACTTCCTCATATTCAATGATGTATCTGCCGTTACGTCCACTGTTTCCTGAAGTCTCAACCAAAATGTCTTCTTTGTTACAGTCATTTTTACAGAAGATCTTCTTGCTCCCAGGAAAATAAAACCAACATCTGACTGTGATGTTTCCTCCTTCAGTTGCTTTATCAACTGTCTCTGCTTTTTCATCCCACAGCACTGTTCAATAAAAACACCAGTGTCAGTGAGTAAATGATCACATTTGCCATAGAATATGAAATACCAAAAAACATTGTAACGTTTCATTTCATCATCTCTGGTTTAATCAACAGTAATCTGTTAAATAATTTACACAACAGATAATTTATATTTAGATTCGGTTGAGACCTGTGGTTGTTTTTAAAAAGTGTCTTGTATTTGTCATGTTTGTATTTTTATTGTAGGGCATTAGATGGTCGTACAAGTACAAGACATCTTGTATTTTATTTTAACTGGTATTAAATTTGTGACCTCTTGTCTTTACTTGGTACTTCATAGTAAAATTTATCTTTGATAAAACGGTTTTATTCTTCAAATTGAGAGAACTACACAAACAATCAGCTGCTGCAACATGACACATATTCACAAAGCACAATTACACAACACAGACAGTCCACATATGTAAAATATAAATATATAAATCTTCTCCTCGGTTTACATTCATTTTTTTGGACCTGAGGGTCAGTGGGTCTCCTGAAAGTGGCAAGACAAGCTCTTTATATGCTTCATTTAATCATGAATACATTTTGACATTTATTTAACAATAATTGTTTCTGCTTAGATTATTAAGCAGTGACTTAGGGTGCGTTCACACTTGCAGAGTTTGGTGCGGTTGCTCTGTTAGCGTGATTCCCTTGGATAAGTGTGAATGCTCCAGATGACCCTCAGAGTCGACCCCTTTGAAACAGAGGACTTGGAGCACTTTAAAGTGAACTCTGGTCGGGTTCGATTCAAGTGTGAACCTCAAGCGGATAATAGACAAGCCCAACCAGGAAGCAGTCGAGCCAAAGTCCAACAAAAAATGAACCAAAACAATATTGTCCAACTAAATAAAGAAGAGGTCAAATGGAAAACACTGAGAACCTAAAATACTATAGTAACATGCCTTATTATCATTTGGGCTAAAAACACCAGCTAGTTCATTAAAAAATTTGGTCTGCAGTTTAAAATGCCAGCTGTGAACTATCTTTGATGACTAAGCGATCTAAATAGATAATTTTCTGTTTTGGTGTGAAAAAAAACAAAAAACCTAATGAAGCGGGCTACAAGTGTGAACACACTCTTGTTGACCTAATGAGTCCAGTTCAGTAGCACTGTCCTAAAGTCCTGTCCTAAAGTACTGTCCAACATATAAATTACATAAGTCTTATCAAAATACATTAGATCTGTTCACACTATTCACAACTGTGTGTTCTGTATCTTCTAAATTTCTAATACACGTCCTGTTTTGTAGTGTTGTAGTCTAAACCGAGACATTGACCAAGACCAGAGCGTATCAAGACCATGACAAGACCAAGACTTTTAGCTTTGGAAGTGACTTTGTGAACATAATAATATGAACAAAGAAATAAATTAACAATAAGGTACTCACTGATAAACAGGATCGTAACACAGAAGACATTCATGTTGTGATGCTGCTCGTGTTTTTTATTAAAGCAGTAACTTAATCATGTGTCACTTCTCTTATTCCTTTTTGACTTCTCTTTTACAGTTTTCAGTTTCTCACTCTGCATCATCGTTTTACATCTGTTATTCACCCCTTTACTGATGATTTTGCAACTTCACTACAAACAATGTGGCCTTGTGAAGTTTCTTGTACTGTTTTTGTCAATTATATAGTCATTCAAACATGATCAACATTTTGACATAGCTTTTTATTTGACTTAAAAAAGAGGAAAGAAAATACCTGTCCCTCATTATTATTATTATTATTATTATTATTATTATTATTTTATTATTATTATTAAAAGCGTACAGTAATCTACTGTATATTATTTTATTGTTGTGTTGAGACCATAGGTGGAGACACTTACACCACTTACACCACCATAATTCAGCAAATGATATTGCTGTTTTGACTTAATACTTTGTATTTGCAGTGGCTTAGTGGTAGAGTCATGTGGCTGTGAGGAAGAGCAGCACTGGACCACTGTGAACCAGGAGAAGATTAGACCTGTGTCAAATCAGTGACAAGAGGGTGTTGTAGCCAAAGTTTCAGAACAATTTTTCATACGATGTTTCCTATGAGCGCAGTGGCTCAGTGGTAGAGCAGTTGTCCCAGCCGTGGATAAACCCTGATATTAAAAGCTCTCCTGAAGGAGAAGAAGACAGCTTTCAGTCGTACCGGAGCTCTGGAAGAGTGCAGTGTTTTAGTGCCTAAAACACTGCCTAAAACACTGCACGACAAACACCTCAGCAGCTTCCGACCAGTGCCTCTGACATCTCACCTCATGAAGAAACTGGAGAGACTGGTCCTGGGACACCTTCGCTCCATGGTGGGCTCATCCAGGACCCGCTGCAGTTTGCCTACCGGCCCAACATCGAAGTGGAAGACGCCGTCATCTTCCCGCTACATCGCACTCTTGCTAACCTGGAGACAATCACGTTTTTTGATTTCTCAAGTGCTTTCAAAAGCATCAGGCCGGTGCTTCTAAAAGACAAACTGTTGTTTTGGATCATCCTCTGGCAGAGTGGGTCCTGGACTACCTCACAAACCGGCCACATTTTGTGAGAGCCAAAGACTGCATGTCTGATCTCCTTTTCTGTAGCACTGGTGCCCCCCAGGGAACTATCTTGGCCCCTTACTCTTCACCCTCTACAACACAGACTTCAGACACAACACAGATGCTGTGCTGGAGTACAGAGGACTAACGCAGAACTTTGTGGACTGACCACAGCAAAACCACCTCCTGATCAACGCGGTGAAGACCAAGGCGATGGTGGTAGATTTCCATAGATGGCGGTCTGTCCTCTCACCAGTGAACATCCAGGGAACAGACGTTGAGCGTACCTGGATGTTCACCTGAACAATAAACTGGACTGGACTCAACTCTTTTGGATTGCAGGGGGCGCTCCTGAAGACTTTCTATGACTCTGTGGTGACTTCAGCCGTCCTGTACGGTGTGGTCTGATGGAGCAGCAGCATCACTGAGAGAGAGAGGAAGAAGCTGGACAAGGTCATCAGGAAGTCCAGCTCTTTCCGGGCTGTCCTCAGGACTGTGCGGGAGGTGGGTGACAGAAGGGTCCTGGCAAAACTGTCATCTATGCTGGACCATGAGTCCCGCCCCTGCAGGACACACTGTCAGCTCTGGAAAGCAGCTTCAGTGACAGACTACTCCAGCCTCGGTGTGTGAAGGAGAGATTCTGCAGGTCTTTCCTTCTGCTGCTGTCAGACTCTACAATGAACACTGCAACTCTTTTCACCATGCAATATTTCCACAATCATGTGCAATCTCACCGTTCAATATTTGTAATGTGCAATACCTGTTACACAACATGCAATATACATTATATATTCACATCTGTAATGAACTAATACATTGCATAATTCATTTATTTTTGCATTGCTTTAATACAATTATGTATAGTCAACTCTTAGTTTACTTTGTTCTAGCGTAGTATTCCTAATCCACTTGTTATTTTCATTTTGCCTCAATTATTTGAGCGGAAATGTGTGTTAGTGCATGTGTGTGTGTGTTAGACCTGGACCAGACCCAGGACTACATCCAGACTAGGACTAGACTGGACCAAGGCCAGTACCAGATCCAAGACCAAACTAGACCCAGACAAGACATAAACTAAACCCAAAACTACCTTTAGACCAGGACCACATGAAGACCAGCCCAAGACCAGGGCTATTTGTCACTGATTGGACCACCTTCTTTTTTGGGGGTGCATGGTGGCAGAGTGGTTCGTGCTCCTGCCTCACAGGATAAAGGTTATGAGTTCAAACCTTGGTCGACTTGAACAACCTCGGCTTTCCTTAGAGGAGTCTGCATGTCCTGCCTAGGTTCTCTCCAGGTCCGGCTCCCTCTCACCTCTCAAACACATCCATGTACAGGTTAACTTGCAATTCTTAAGTGTCCCTACTGAATGGTCGTCTATCAGTGTCTGTCTCTAAGTGTCTGGTCTACTGTCCATGTTGTACCCGACCCTAAGGCCCAAAGTTGCGGGGATAGGCTTCAATCACCCTCAACTCTTAACGGGATAAAGCAGCAGAAAATTAATAAATGGTTCACTTTCTGCAGTGAAGCTTTCCTCTTTTATAAATGCTGTAACCAATCACAATGACTTCTGCCATTGGAACAGATCCCATTTGTTTTTTGTTGTTGACAAATCATAAAACACACAATCTCTTTAACACAAGTCTTATAATTTTTATCAACTATAAATGTTGAACTACTCTGGTTTGTTGGCTCTGCTTGTCCCTGAGGGAGGTCTCATCACCAGGCCTTGGTCCTCGTTCTGCCACACTTCACCAATTTTCATCTCATCAGTCAGGGTTAGACCGAGAGGAGGCCAAGTCACTCTGGATACTGGACAAGGTGTCCCCCATTGGCTTCCTGCTGTAGGCCTGTGGATCACATTTACAAAAAAATTAAAAATCTTTTTCTTGTTACACAGACCTTTAATTCCAAAAGGAAAGTAGGTTAGCAAAACTCCATGCCAAGTGTATAAAAATACAATAATTCCCAAAACAAAAAACATGATTTTCAATGCTGGGCTGTTAAAACATCTACATTTTTAGAGCAATTTCACCAGGGCTCACATTATGAAAGACTTCAAAAGAGCACTGAGTGATGAAAATCTAAGAATTGTAAGGTTTTTCTCTTGTGGATATGCCATACCTAACTACTGTTGGTCACTGAATTAAAAACACATACACAGCTAAATATCCATTGTTAAATTTGGACTCATATAAACACTCTTCCGGTGTTAAAATTCAGATCAACACTATGAAAGTGTTAAATCCTTAAACCAAGATGACAGTGAGTGGGTCTGAGACACAAGTAACAGTCACAGAGATGTACTTTATATTTCAGTCATTTTTACTGGAGACTCAGTCAGAGTCTGTTCTTGAGACACTGTCATGACCTGTGGGAGTTTTACAGTTCAGTCTCTGTGGATGTTTTCAAAGAAAAACTGAGTAAGTGGTGAGCATATTTATCAGTGAGGAGAAAATACAATTATTTATACTTGTAGCTTTGAACAATTTAGCAAACTCTTTCATGTATATTTTTTTTAAACACTGGAGACTTTGTTGTGTAGGGCCATATCTTCCTAATCAAAGATAATTATTTTACCCAAACTGAGGTTGAATGATGAGTGTTGCTGTTCCTCTGAGTTATGGTCAGACCATGACTGACGTCAAGAAAATATATTTGACAGGGTTTGAACAGATTTAGTAAGAAAAAAATAGAGAATGAGAGTGCGTGGCAATAACTTCCGAATTGAATTTAATCATGTCCGCATCAGTTCGTGGTCCTGAAAATAAAATTACCTGCAGTGGTGTTTAAAGAACAAACACACTGCTCGTTGACTTGTGCTTTGTTTAAGAGCAGTTGTTGTACCGTCTGCTCCATGCCACACCTCGCTTTTTAAACCACCACTGCCCTCGCTGCGCCGCCGCAAGATACAGCCCAAAAAGCTATACTCTTTGTTTAGTATGCTATTTAAGTAAACTTAAAGTGACACTACCTTATTTGGTTAATTTGGTTCAGCACTAATTTGAATAGTGGCCCATGCAGTTACTTCCTTCTATCAGTAGAAAAATACTGGACTGAAAGGTTGCTGCTGCTGGAACGTTTCAGTTACCAGTATTAACTATGTTTTTTTAGAATGTTGCTTCATTGGCTCAAAAAATAAACCCCATGAGTCAAACAGGGATACCTCCTGCTGTAGGCCTTTCTCAAGGCCCGCACTGTTAAATGTTAAGTGTAAGCATTTTGTAGAAGCAAAGACGGATGTGTTTACCTGAGGCCAGTCTGGCCATAGACATGGTTGGGGAGTCAGGAGGTGCACCTGGCACAGTCAGGTAGTTATGAAGCTCTAAAAAAAAAAAATAACAATGCATTTTCCCATTTTATCAGATAAAATGGGAAAATGCATTGTTATTTTTATGTAATAAAAACTGTCAAGGCAATTAACAGTTGGCCAATTAAATACATATGCATTAAATAAAACAGACACATAAAAACAGATCTTGAACAAAGTTGAAAGACATTTAGGTTCAATCATCCTAAAACCATCTTTGACTAATTGTGTCTGTGTAATGAGGGCAGCTGAAGAAATGAAAAAGAAACTCTCTCACTCTGACTGAAACCCTGAATTAAATCAGCTTTTAAAGACTACAAGTGACTACAAGTAAGTCAAATAAATATTAAAATGATGTCAAGATTAGATGTATGAAAACAGAAAACAAGCTACGGAAAATAAATTCTGACAAATTTAAATATAGTATGAAAATATTATATTACTAAAAATAATGTTACCCTTTGTTGTGTCCTCTGAAGGTTCCTAATCTGTTCTTCATTTCCTTTAGGCCGCCGGATGTTCCTGCGAGATTCAAACACATGTTGCTGATTATAGACCAATATTTATCCTTCAAAAGAGAGCCTTAAGAATTGTAAATAAAACCACCTATAGAGCACCAACTACTCCACTGTTTATTAAATTAAAAGCACTAAAATTCAGAGATATTGTTGACTTCAAAACTGCACAATTTATGTATAAAATAAATAATCAGCAACTATCTGACAGTATTCAAGGGTTGTTTCAAATGAGAGAGAGCAATTATCACTTAAGAGGAACATATGTATTTAAAAAGAAATCTATAAGAACAAATTCTAAATATCAATGCATCACAACCAAAGGAGTTATTGTATGGAACAGCTGCAGTGAAGAGATGAAATCATGTACAACAATAAGTAATTTTAAAAGATTATTTAAACTGAATATACTAAATGGATACGAAAAGGACTTGAGGTGATAGTATTGTATACAGGTTCATTGGTCTACGTGTTAAGTATAGTATGGAGGTGTTATCATTTGATTTGTTATAGATAAATGGAAAAGAAAGAAAAAAAAAATGGGAGTGTGTGTATGCATCTGTATCTTTGAATAGGTTTATGTGAACAGAAGGTAGGTAGATATAGGATGTATATAAAGATGTATATATAAGCGAAGCATCAAATTGTTTGTATTTAATTAAAGGATAAGAATAGAGAAATGGGGTAGGACTTGAAAAGTTTGTTATGAACTTCTTCCTACTCCTTTTGAACATGAGAATTTCTAATTTGAATTATCTACAATAAAATGGAAAGATTGTGCTGAGAAGTACATGACTTAATTTGGCTGTTATTTTAATTGTATAAATATTATGCATGATTGTATGAATATAAATTTTTATTTGTATTTGTATTTTTTATTTTTATTTTTTATTTACATGTTCAAATAAACAAACAAACAAACAAACAAACAAATAGACGGATGGAAACAAATTGCAGCTCTTTATTAAGAATAAACTATTATTATTATTATTTATTATTATAGTTATATTTATATAGCGCCTTTCCAGAGCTCAAGGACGCTTTACATATCAATTATTCATTCACTCCACAGTCACACACTGGTGGTAGTAAGCTACATCTGTAGCCACAGCTGCCCTGGGGCAGACTGACAGAGACGTGGCAGTCATTCCGCGCCTACGAACTCTCCGACCATCACCATCAACATTCTAACACATTCATACGAGGCAAGGTGGGTTAAGTGTCTTGCCCAAGGACACAACGACAGTATGAACTGTGGGGAGAGGGGAATCGAACCTACTACCTTCCGGTTCAGGTACTACCTTCCACTGAGCTACTGCCGCCCCCAAACTAATGAAGTTATTCTTTTTAAATTGCAACAATGAGAAAACCATGACAGGTGGTATTATGGACCAAAACACTTCGTTCTAAACATTTTAACAAGATCTTTTAAAAGTAAAATGATTATATTAGTATAAAAATCAATGTTTACTGTTTATGATGACAGAAACTGTCTGAAGTAGTTCAGTACTTACTGCATGGAAACTGTCTCCACCAGCTCAATGGCCTGTTTCAGCTCCATCTTGTGGTAAAGGGCAATGAGCTGAGGCTCCTCGGAGCGCTCGCCTGCTATCAGGAACCTCTTTAAATACTTATTATTAAAGCGGTTCAGTCTGAAAAGATAAATGAAAAAACGTGACTAAGAAAATAACACAAGAGGATCAGTAAGTCTTCATATGTGACACCTAATGACAAAGAAAAAAGATAACTTATAGTATTTCTCAAAATTAATGTTCAATATGCAAGATTCATAAACTGGTAATCTTCATAGTGTTCCATTTTTATATTTTTTCATTATTTGACAGTCATACAAAATGTTAACTCCTCATTTTTAAGTTCATACGTGTTTGTCCAATGGTGATGACCATAGTGTCCACAAATGTCCTCAATTCCAGTCAGGACGAGGTCAAAGAACTGAGGAAAGAAGGTGGCACGTTAACTGTATTATTGTAAAAGCAACAATATCAAGACTTACCTCCAGTCTTTGGGAAAAAACTAAGTGATATACTTCTAAATAGATGGTCATGGCAATGCCAGTGAAGAATACATTGTTTTGTATTTATTCATGTCATGTATTTTTTCATGACATGTGTTTCCGTTCTGAGTAAAGCTGTACCTGTGTGTGGATCTCCTCGTTAATTGAGCGCTTGGCCTCTTGTTTCTTCTTCACTGCCAACCACTCCACCAGGGGTTTGATGGTTATGCCCTGTGAGAAAATGGATGAGGGGCAACACATTCATTACGGTAATGGCCTTGTCGTTTTAAGTAAAGCAAACTGCTTTGTAATGAGTTTATACTAAGTTTCTTGAAAGGACCAGGAAAATATTCTGTCCCTAATAAAAAAAATGTTCACTTTCTACAAGTTCTCATCTATTATTCCACTTTGATGACATTAGAAGCAACATACTCTGATGGACACATCCATGAAGCTGTAGTGCTTATCTCAAATGATAAAGAAATGAATCTGCTTAATCTTTGTGCTACATTTAGAAATACAATCAGTGTCATTCATAAAAGGACTATACAAGATCTGGAAATGATTGGGCGTGTCTATTTTTGTTTTGTTCGTTTTTCTTTTCCTGTCAGTCTCTCTTTGTAGTTGTTTGATGGTAAAAGGAGTAAATGTGAAAATGAATTATCTCGATGGTTGTAGATAAAGTCATATTTTAATTACATAAAGGATACAAATCATTTAAATTGCATTCACCTCTTAAAGGTTTCATGGGAAAAGGACCTGGGACTTTCTTCCCTGCGATTGCAGCACTGGATAGCAGCACTTTGAATAAAACATGACAATTTTGCCTCAGAAAAGACATTTGAATTTAATTTAAGCTGCAGCCTTTTGGTTTTGGTTTCCCCCAGAAGATAGTTTTACTTTAAATTAAACACATTTTCTCCTCCTATTATTTTATGTTGCGGCAGTGGCTCAGTGGTAGAGCGGTCGTCCTTCAATCGGAAGGTAGGCGGTTCGATTCACTCTCCCCACAGTTCATACTGTCGTTGTGTCCTTGGGCAAGACACTTAACCCACCTTGCCTCCAGTGGTGTTCCAGCTGTAACACTGGTGAATGGAATTTTAATGTAAGTCGCTTTAAATGACATGACATGACAGTGTCCTGCTGTGCTGCCTGTTGGTCGTCCTGGGGTCAACACCGAATCATTTTTAACAAGATGTTCCCGAGACTGGGAACATAATGTAATCTATGTAAGCTAATTCTTGATGGATTTTTAAAGACACATCCCTACCTCAATGAAGTTGAATTATTGCATTGGTCTCACCTGAACAAACACAGTGAAGAAAATAACTGTGATGATGGCAGTAAGAAACAAGTCCTTCTTAGGAAAATAAACTGGGTTGAGCAGGAAGCCTAAGGAGAAGGCAATGGCCCCTCGCAGCCCACCGTAGGCCACGATGAACTGTTCCTTTTTGGTCAGTTTCACGATGCGGAATTTGTTGATTATGTAGGTTAGACCAACCACACCTGGGAACAGGAAAACAGATGACCTTATTTATTTGTAGTTTTTAGTATTTTTTAACTTCACTTCCACTAAATGTCTCTGCTGCAACAGGGTCATGTCAGCTTAAAGTCAATACAACTGTCCTTTCAGTGGAGCTCCGTCCCAGTGAAGGACCAAACATTATGATGGCATTACCTTGTGACTGCTGCAAATTATCTTAAGGGCTTTTTTTCAAACAAACAAAGTTATTTTTATGTCACTGTGTGGTTTTTACTCTAAAGCTATTTTATGCTTAATATTCAAGCACCTCATAACCTCGTATTCTGCCGACAAAGAGTAAAAACAATGCAAGTCACCTAAAAGCCTTCTCTCAGCATCTTTTAATGGAAGTATAAGGACCAAACGTGCTGGTGTAAAAGAGGTCAGCTGACCTATGACCCGTGCAACCAGACACAAAATGACGGTGGCGGTCACAAAGATCCAGTTCCACGAATGATGTATTCCGTCCACTGTGACCACACCCAGGAAGATGAAAATAAGTGTCTCGCTGACGCTGCTCCACATCTTCAGGAAATACTTGATGGTGGTATGAGACTTGTGCGATATGTTGGCCTCCACGTAGGGTTTCATTACAGCGCTACATGCTATTAACCTGGAAACAAAGAAGGATCAGATATAAGCGCGACAGGTAGTTTGTATTTAGCAGTATTGTTCAAAAACACCGCAAAGAGAAAGAGAAAGTAAAGCCAGAAGCAAAAGAGTTTAGTTTTTAGCATCAATAGCCTGTATTTTCCTCGTATCACTCTGGCTGAGCAGTTTGTCCACAAGGAAAAGATCTACACCAAAGTTAAAAAATGTTAAAAAATATCCTGATATTTTCTCGTGTGAGGTTTATTAAGACAACCACAGGTCTTGGATAAGATTTGTTATTGATGCTTGATGCTGCTCCACAGGAGAGAGACTAAGTATATCACAGAGCATTTTCAAAGCTGCTTGTTGTTGGGTATCTTACAGTTAAAGGCTTGCAGTTAAAAAATTGGGTTTTCACCTAGGTCACCAATAAACCCCTTTTTGGTTTGAATCTTATAGACCACAAACCATTTGGTGTTTCAGAGAAAGTGCAAAAAGGGGAGGTCTTGTTATATACCAGATGGACTGAACCAAGGTCTAGTTTGTTTGATGTGTGATCGTTTGGACCTTTTGACAAAATGTACAAAGTCACAGACAATAAAACATGAAAAGAGGAAACAGAGAAAACAGAGAAAAAAGATTTTAGTCAGGTTAAAAAATGCATCACACTCTGTTGTATGTTTTGTATTGCTTATGACTGTATTTTAATTGCCACGATTCAATCGATGCATGCTGTGTGGCCAACTGTTAACTATTGATTGTTTTTGTGATGTCACCCTTTACAACACCACAAAGTGCGGCGTAGATGTGATGGACCAGATGGTGCGTGAGTACACTGTCCGCACAGGGACACGGCGCTGGCCAGTTGCTGTGTTCTATAACATGATTGACATGGCAGCACTGAATGCACATGTGCTGTATCAAGCATGGAGAGGATGGACAGGAAAGACGGGTGGACTTCCTGGTGGAGCTTGCAAGAGAGTTGGCTAACTCTCATATGTGTGCGAAGAAGGCAAGAAAAGAACAACTGCTTCAGACACAACCCTCCACACCTAGCCCTGGAATAAGAGCCATGTGTCAGGTCAAACACCAATGCAAGAACAATCATGCCACTGTGCGATGTGTTCACTGCTCCAGATACACATGTGGTAAATGCAGACGAGAGATACCATGGCAGTGCCAGGATTGTGAGTGATTGCTGGAATGTACTCACTCACTTTTTAATATTATTTGTAAATATGTGTACAAATGGTTGGTTTCTTTATTTTATTTTGTACTATTTTTATCAATAAATCTCAGCAACAAAGGAAAAAAAAAACGTGTGTTGATTTCTCCCTAAGATGGCAAAGTGAAACACAAGTTTCCTTGAAGTGGCTCAGCATGGCCCCACATAGTTTACATAACAAAACCAACTGTTCACAGCTGATTAGGGATATGTCCTGCGGGTTTTATAGGTAGAAAAGCCAAATGGCTGCTCTCTGGGACTTCTAGTGTTAAACATGTCTGGAACAGTGTATTTGATGTTTAAGCTGTTTCTGTTAATTCATAATAAACTATGGACCCATGTCCACTTTCCTCAATAAATAATGGTTAAATTAAAAATATGTTTTTTGGTTAAGCTGTAAAAATAGCCGTTGAAAAAGAGAACAACAAGGGTCAGAAAACCACAGTTTAAGGAAACAAAGGTTGTAGATGCCAAAGCTGTAGTTTTTAGAATTAAGCAGGAAATGGAGAACCTCTTTAAAGTAAACTCAATGGAGTAAATGGAATAAATAAGACAAGTCAAGCTGGCTACTTGAGACCAAATGGGCTAGAAGATGGAATAAAAGTCTTAAGGAGCAAGAGGCCATATTTTTTTTCAACATTGCTTAATGCTTAATACAGTATAATTTACACATGTATGCAAAAACTGAAACCGGACTGAATAATTGTGTACAGTAGTTGTGTAAACTTACGACATGATGCCTGAGAGGTGGAACATCTCCGCTGACAGGTAGGCCATGTAGCTATAAACAAAGACCAAAAGTGGCTCGATGACGCGCATGTGGGATGTGAAGCGCGACGTAAAGGCAGCCAGAAAGCCGTAGACAGCTCCTACTAGAACACCACCCAGTGCAACCACCAAAAAGCACACGACTCCGAGGAAAATGTCCAGAACTGTCACAACCTCAGCACTCGCGTACTCCTCGAAAAGATGATACAGCACCTAGGGACAAGATAAATGTAGGAGAATAGAGATTATACAAGTGATATAAATAAATAATATAAAGAAAGCTATCTCCTGTCACTCACCACAGTGACCGCATCATTGAGCAGCGATTCGCCAAACACCAGGATATGCAAGAGTTCGTTTATGTGAATCTCTTCAAACACAGCCAGTACGGCAACAGGGTCAACGGCAGATATGATGGAGCTGAACAACAAACAGTGCAGGAGCTCCAGCTGGCTAAGTTCCAACTGGATGTGACACAAGGCGTACAGGAGGCCGCCGATAAAGAAGGAGTTCCACAAAGTGCCCACAACAGCAAACATCAGGATTGTGCCCAGGTTCTCCAAGAAGGGACGAATGGGCAAAAAGTAGCCAGAATCCAGGATGATGGGTGGCAACAGACAGAAAAAGAACAAATTGGGGTCCATCACCGCGGGCACATTTTCACCAGCCACTTTGATGAGCCCTCCGACCACCAGACCCACGACGATAAGAAGGCAGCTCTCTGGCACCATGTTGGAGAGACGTGGCTTCAGGTGAAACCCTGGGAAGAATAAAGGATGATATTAAAATATTTACGCTGACAAATTATTATTATAATTATCACTACTTCTACTTTAGCCGCTGCAATCTGACTTGAGAACGTGTGAAAGGTTAAAAGTTTAAGTGAGAAGTTCCGATTCCGCCTGAATAATCAAATCATACAAGAGAGAAAGAAAAACACTAACCTGAACCAACATTACAAGAACAGCAGTCGAGCGAATACTTGTGCTACTGCCATGATGACACTATTGACTATTTCAACTCCTGTATTAATCACCTCACCTCATAAAATATGCATGTTATTGGATCAAATGAAATGAGATAACTAAGTGCAATGCAATAATCACTTCTCCAGGCACTGACCTATAATTGCTACGCACTCTGGGTCATGTCAGTGAATACTAAGCTATCGCCCAAAGTTTTGCCAATATTATTCTATTTTTTTTATTTTTTTATTTTTTTGTTTGTTGATTAACAAACACAAGACACACCAAACTGAATGTAAACATGCCAAATTGTAGCCATAGGCTAATTTCCATCCGTTGTCCCAATATTCTCACACATTCCTACACTAGTGCTATGTCACTTGAAAAATACATTTAGGTTGCATTCATGTGCTCCTCGGGAACTCGGGCTATCCATATTAGAAAGTTGTTCCATCAATTTTGGTGTGTTCATGTGTTTTCAGCTCAGGGAAAGTTAAAATATTCAAAATCATAAAAACAAGGAAGGTGGACGCTAAGACAAAAGTGTGACTTATTGGAAACCATTTAGTCACACTGACTTAGCCTGGCCAGCCAGACTGCTTTCTGCTGTGCTTTGTTGACAACTGGAATCATCCCATCCGGTTTCTCTGATTGGTTTACTCAGCAAACATTAGTTCCGCCCATGCTCCAGCCTCAACATCCTGTTCAAACCCCGCAATCCCAGACTGATGTCTCTGTGTGTAATACAATGAGAAAGCAGTCTGGCTGTCCAGGCTAACACTGAGTACCACATGCAGCCAAATTAAAACAAGTAGGAATCTGCCTGAGCAAGAATAAGGATTGCCAATCAAGGAGTAGAGTTAATCCAGGTCAAACTTGTTTTGACAGCATACTAATGCATTAAAAATTAGACACAGAAAACACGGGAGTGGATGTTCTACTTAAAAGCCTTCTGGTTAGGACATAAAATAGCATTCATGAGGAACTTACCTAATTTCATTAGAGAGGCAAACAGCACCCATAATGAAATTTCAAAGGGAGTCTTTACGTGTTCGTAGTTAAGGCCGAGCACAGGGAAAGGCTTTTTATCTGTCTGCCCGCTGTGCGTGTCATTTGGGGAATTTTGGTTGTGGCTGCTGACATCCGAGGCAGCTTGCAGGTAAAGTACATAGCCTTCCACAAGCACCAAACTCATCAGCAGCAGCAGTCCCCACTCTGATAAAATCCTCCAGGAGCTCGCCAGAGCAGCTCTTGTAGGCATGCTGAACAAAGCCTATGGGATTTCAAAAGAAATGTCAACGTTCAAACAAGTATTACAGCTGACTAACGTCAAAGTGGTGTTAACAAAGTCTGTACTTGTCGAAAATGCTACATTGACTGTAACATTGGTTTTAATGATGCATTAATGTGGTCCTTGGGAACTTGGGAAAACTTTTTCCGAGTTGAAAAATGCACATGAACACTTGCTTAAGTTAGAACAACAGCTCGGACACTCAGGCGAGTCGGAGTTGTCCTACATTCTGTGTTGACGTTATTTGAATCATTGACATGGCGGAGGAAAGCAAACATTTAAGATATTTTAGCAATATCAGACATTTAAAAATATTTTATAATGTTGCACATTAATAACTTAATAATAGGCACAAATAGTTTTTTGTCCTTATAGGCTTATTTAGATTTTATACAAGTTTATTTACATCTGTTATTTAGCGGTTTCAACATATGTTATGTTAACTTATTTTTTTAATAGGCTACTTTTTCTTGAACTGTAGCCTATTAAATTATTAGGCTAATAATTGCTATCTACTTTAACTGTATTAACTCATTTGAAAATATCATTAGCACAATTTTGTCTTATCGTCCACCTTCCTTGTTGTTATGGGCTCCGAGTTCCCGAGGACCACATGAATGCACCCTTGGACTAAGTCCAGACCAACACATGTTCATTTTAAAACAGGAGCCTTCACCTGTGCAGTGGAACTGGGTGTCTCTGGGTTGTTTCCTAGTTTGACCTCCAATGGTAAATCTTTAAATTGGATCAGAAAGAAAACAATTGAAATCACACTTTAGTGTTTGATCATGTTTTAACAGAAAGTACACAGCAGCAGAGTGGCTCTTACCGTTTTTGTTCTTGTGACTTTCCAGTTGATGTGTATCTTTGAGACTGTAGGGGACTGTGGTTTCTATGGTAACCGTCAGAAATCTTTCCACAACAAAGCACTTGCAAGAATTTTTTAAAAGCAATTAAAACTAGCCCCTAAACACTAGTCATTTTAAATCAAAATACACTGTATTTAAATGTGAGGTGTGTAGTTCCAACACATTTATAGTGACACCTAGTGGTGAAGGGTAATGATTTTACAGTTTTTTCCAACTGCTTTCACACATGTTTTCAAAACTATGTCAGCTATGCTTCATCTCTCTTTCCCAGCCTGGGTCTAGCCACAATACTTCTTCCACATCACTCTTCCTCTTCCTCCTACTTATTTTGCTCTCTGTCCATTGTTGGCATCCATTGTTTAAAACAGGTAGTCTGACCTTTGGGCTTTAGGCCTATACTATAGTCAAGTTAGTGTTTGCACAAGTGAGGAGTGTGTGTGTGACCTGGTGAATAAGTTTAGCATTTTGATTGGTTGTGTTTGGAAAAGGAAATCAAGTCACTTCCTGTTTGACTTTTGTGTTTTAGGTAGAGAATTGTGTGTAGTGTTTTGAACAAAGGTTTTTATGCAATTGAAAACTGCATACATTACATGATTACAGAAAATGCATACATTACTTCTATAGTTTACACATTCTCTGCGCTGGATGGCTTGTGAACCACTGTGGAGCAGTTACATGAAGACTAGACCTGTGTCAAACCTGTGACTGTGACAAAGAAGAACCTAGACCAGCTTCACCTGCAGCTCCCTGAAAATAAAGGTCAGGATCATCTTCAGAACTAGACTTAACCTCCACACTTTATCACATCAACATAAATCTGATTTGATAAAAACATACTTCCACTAATTAAAGGTAGTATCAAACTACCTTGAACACATTAAATATGTTTTTTTCAGATCTTTATTTTTTTTTTCTGATGTTTGTACCATGTATTAACACAATCTGCCTTATGTCTTTAACTTTCACTGGAAGTGTTTTAAAATGGCAGTAAATGAGAACAACAGGGTGAAAAACGAGTGCCACAAACGAGGCCTTGCATTGTTCATTTTGAATTGAGTGCAAACGGTGACTGCACATGTGAAAAGTGCAGTGTAAAAATATACATTAGAGTAGCATTTCAGTAATGCACATGAATAAGTGAATGTTATTCTCTGGCTCTCTGCAGTTTAGCATGAAGCCAGAAGATGATATTGATGTAGAAAGTTTTAATCATTGTGAGTGCTTGGCAGACCTGGTTTATTGGTCATGAAATGTATGACTATTTACAGAGTACATCTGCATTTTCCAAAGACAAGGTTACACTGAAACAAAGCACATTTTAATATCCAGAGCTTTGTATATGTTCAGTTACACTTTACAAGGGTTACATTTGAAAGAAATCAAATGCTCTATTTCAGTGGTTTCCAAACCTTTCCAAATGAGAACCGCCAGTTACCAGGCAGATTTTGACTGGTAGATATTTAGTCATGTTCTCAGTTCAACTTTACAACATCTTTAACAGATAACTACACAGCCACACAAGTAATTCCCTTTGTGGATCATTTGAGTTTGTCTAAATTAACACTTTTTGTGATGTTGATGTGCCATCTTGGTGCATGTGTAGACTAGTAGAATAGTTCACAAACTGAGAATAAAAAAAAAAAAAAAAAAAAACAGTAAGAAAAAACAAAACATACATTTTTTTTGGTTCTGCTATTCAAACAATAAACTGATATAAGTGCCACGATTAAACAGATGCATATTAGAAACACATATTCTTTGTGTTCACAGTAAAGATAAGCCTACAGAAGAAGACCAGACATCTGGAACAATTAGATCAGAACTGAATCATTGAGTTCAACCTTTTTGCTCCAGGTGCAGCTTTTGGACCTGCTCTTAAAAAAATCTTCTTTACGCCAGTGGCCTTAAGCTTTAGATTGTTTAAAGCAGATCTAGGGAGGTATATGTACATTCCATACATTGCATTATATTCAAAAGCCTATAAATGTGCTCCTGTTAAAACAAATACCCAATAAAGAGCTTTTCTGAAGAACACTTGTGTAAATGTCCTTTATTAACCTCTGGGTGTTTGGTCATTGTGTTTGAATATGGAATACATTTCCTGCATTGTGTATGTGGTAAAGATGCAAAGTTGTGGGTAGTCTATAGAGTAAATATTCACTTATTGTGTGAAATAATGCCTGACCACAGATTAATTAATTGATCAGAATCTGGAGTTGTATATTTAAATAGATCTACTGCAGTACATTACTGGCTACGGTCTTGAGTGGGTCTCGAACTGATCTCGCCTGATGCGTCTTGGTCATAGGTCAGGTTCTATATCTTTTAGTTAATGAGTTGTGGATGGATATTCCACTTCAGCTTGATGTCAGTGATTTTCTTGCTCTGAAGCATTCCAGCAAGCTGAAAGAGAAACACAAGAAATGAGTAACAGAACTAACTAGATGTGCATTATAAGAAGGCACCAATTAGACTTTTTGAATTATTTCCTCTTATTGTCCAAAGCCTCAGAATTAGCCATAAGTTAAAAGCAAACAGTCACGTTTTGTCTGACTTTAATCGGAGTAAGCCATAATTCTTTAGAAATAGTCCAAAAATAAACAGAAAATAAAAAATAAACCCCAATTGGAGTAAGGCGTTAACATGCAATTATCAGCAATAATTGTATTTATTTGCATATAAACATACTGACAAAAAAAAAGAAACCCTGCATTTGATTTTTACACAAGGTTCTGCTAGTCTTAAAGCAACATACGTGTTCTAAAACCTGAGCTCTGATTCCGTGGATCTGACAGGTCGGCACCAGTCATGAGTTGTGTCTTCACTCTGGTCAACTTCTTTGTTAATTCTGTAAAATGTAAAGAAATAAAGGTAAACGGTTAAGTTAAGTTCATCTGTATTTGAATGTGTGGTACCTCTGTGACAAAGGAATGGAAATAGTGTTTCACAAGTGACATCGTGCCAAAAGTGGTTTGAATCCTCTGCGACGCAGTGCTCAGTGAGGTCATCTGGTTGGTCCGCCCGCCAGTTTTTAAAGCCACTGTAATTGTTGTCGGACCATCTCCACGGCTTTCTGTTCAGGCCGATCCACGCATTGTTACTCAAGACGAGAGAAGCCACTGCAGTGTTTTCAGCCTCATCTTCAATCAGAGCCAGGTCTGTCCTGTTTCTTCTGCAGTACGCCAAAGCATTTCCCCACGTCATTAGCATTTGAACAAGAATGAAGTGTTTGGAGCCTGGTTGAGTTTGATCTAAAAATGAAAGAAATTAGTTCAGTATGGGTGATTTACATTGACCTCAGCACGCCTTGTCTTTACCCGGAGAGAGTAAAAGGAAATGAAATACAACTGCCTCAAATAATCTGTTTTAATTCTGTATTACTAATTAGGTCCATATTATTTGAACAAAAATAATACCAATATAATGTTCTGGAGATACAAAAAATGTCACAATCATTATTAATATCAATAGCAAACGACTGCACCTCCAGCCTCTCGAGCTGCTAAACACAAGGATTCAGTTTTTTACATGAATTATTAACAATGTCTTCAAGTTTCAAAAAGTCTGTTGAAATATCTCATGTACAGAAAAAACATTTGTGGCATTCCTGTTGTGTCATTCGTTACGTCCAACACAATAGTAAACCTGCCTCTTACCTGCACCAAACCATTCCATACTGACCTGACCTGACCCATGCCGCCCAGTACGGAAGGGTTATCTGTATCTGAGATAAAACGTTCTCACCTGTCATACAAATGAAGTATAATTTCATTGCACAGCCATAGTGTCCCCACTTCCCATTGTTAATCTTCACACATTCATTTTCTGCAAAGTCATAAGTTGGCTCATTTGTCTGCCAGTTCTGGTATCGACTGGTGCTCGCTGTCCCAGTGGCAGACCATCTCCAGGAGTTAGAGTCTGTGGTCATCACTCCTTTCCAGGACGCAGGGTCATCGAACAGACCAATCCAGGTCATTCCAGTGAAGCCACTGGGTTTGCTCACTTTGTTTATGTCCTCCATGTTCCTAAGTGGCCAGGTCTGTGTATTTAGCTCTGCAGTACTGTCGAGCATCAATCCAGTTCATTTTTACGTCAACGAAGTAGTACTCATAAATAACATTGTGAAAACTCTCTATCACACCAATCCCTGTGAATAAAAGATATATTAGTCTTTGTATATCTTCACTGGTCTTAAATAAAGAGATTGAGGAGTATTCATATCAATAGGGCCTTACCAAAGAGCAAAATCATAACAGGGACTTTTTGATCCATGATTCCTTTAAATTATATAAGAAAAACAATTAAATGTGTCATTTTTACACCCTTATAAACCTTTTTGTTCTCATTGCTAAATGTCACTGAAATGCAAGAAATTACATTTTATTTCATAAAGTTAACCCTCATGTGCCTACAGTTACATAATTGCAAGATTTATTTGAAACGATTTTATTGTAGATATTTACATTTTTAGACATCACCAAGAATTCACATTTATTTTGCAGCAATAAAGTTACCCAAGGACCTCAGTCATCCAGTTAATGATAAACAAAAGATTAGTTTGTGGTACGTTACAATCATTTTCTTTATGCGTCTTTAATGAAACTTGCTAATAATTTAGAAAATTGTGGTAACTGTTAGAACATTGCAGTGCCGTTGCTGCTTACAGACATTGCTTTAATATTTACATTTACGACAGATGCTTTTTTCAGAATTTATGTAATTTATTTAAAAAAAATGTTGTTACTTGATGCTTTTGTGGTAATCCATTCTGACAAACAATCTTTTCACTTTTAAGGGCAATAGAGCACTGCATAACCTTTAGCTCCAAAATATCTATTCTTAGATAGAATGATGGTTATCTCACTGACACTGTCCCCTCAGCCAAACAGAAACCTCCTGCAACTTCCCTCATCACTCATCACAAGACATCAGTGATGCCCTTTATAGCACTCAAACATTGGGAGCAGAAAGAGGCCAATACACTTGACACTAGAAGAGTTGTATTTGTACAAATACACTAAAATGAACCCTATTGTTTTATAAGACATGTTTTTTCTTCCAAACTTGAATCGTCTGTACTTGTAAACAAGGGACATCCATAAATATTACGCTGCTGTCATAACAACACAGAGTCTGTAGTGTGATCTGCGCCCTCTACTGGCTTAAAGCTAACTTGTTTTATGGAAGGTAACATTACAATACAGATCCTCATTTACAGAATGGTCGTACTTCTGCAAAACACCTTTACAATAAACCTGTATGATTGTAAACGACACATACAGACAGTGAATCTTGTAAACATAATGTTATTCATATACTGTAGGCTGGAACTTATGGTAAATTTAGATAAGATCAGAAAACCTTGCATTACAATTTGCATTAAATTGCATACAATAATCACTGCTAATAACCATAAAAAGTAAATGCAATTTATTCCAAGAACTTCAGTACTATAGTTAATAATATAATAATAAAAATAATATTTATAAAAATTATTCAGGATTGACATTTAAGATTTTTCTGAGGGAATGAATAACTATCTAACTTAACCCAATTTTATCTGGCTAGTTAAGTTAAATCAATAAAATTGTCAATTATACTCACAAGCAGACTGTTAAAATCCTTTAATTAAAAAAGAGCTATAAGCCAAATGACCCTTATTAAACGTACATCAATCTCGAGTGGACATAGGAACATTTAGATTCAAAAGGCAAATGTTGGCATTTTCAGTAGGCATGTGCTATTCAAATAAGATACAAATGAAGAAAGCCTTGTGTCCCCATTCATGTAAAAGAGGGTATTAGGAGACAAAATACACATGCAACTTCTAATGTTTAGTATAAAGTGTGATAGAAAATTCATTGTAGAAGGTTTGGTCCATCCTAATACAAGTTGAGCATAGTACATTCTTGCAAGAAGGTTTATGGCATTAATGGCAATAAACTGATTTTATAAAATGTTTAGTGAATTACTGTCACAAGTATTTTCACAGGGTTTGCTTTGAATACAACAGCATGTCTCAGCTGAGTGACCATAGCTGTTCACATGTTTTAAAAAGTAGGTGAGGTATAGAAATATAATGTGGACCTTTTCCACAAGATGTCACAGAAAAGGCCAATAAATAAATAAATAAATAACACCAAACCCTTAATGTCATTTTCAACTGAATATTTTCCACAATATCCTAATTTAATTCAGATTCTGTTAAACAAGATTGTCGTTTCAGTCAGGTTTTCATATATTTTTCACATTATATTATCAAGGCACCAGAACATGAGAAACAGACTGAATAACTTTAACTCAGAGTATATCACACACAATACAAACATAATGTAATGTATGTCAGTCCAATCAGTCCAGACAGAGTGCATTAAGCACACATTCTTGTCTAAGCATGTTTACTCATGAGAGGATGCATACTATTTAGCCTACTCTGCTGATAATGAACTCCTGTCCTCTGATCATCACTGACCCTGAACTGTTTGATTGTGAGTATATTCACGGACAATGAGTTATCCAGGATTATGTGATACATACAAACGTTTTACATTTACATTGATCAAATGTACTGATGTCTTAATACATGTTGAAGTCACATGCTTCGTGGTCTGGAGTCCAACTATTCTTCTGACTTGCAGCATCACATGATGCCAATATCTCCCACCAGTATAAAGGGCCTCAGAGTTTTTGGAGGGCACTTAACCTCTTACATTCATTTCACATAAAAAAGAATTACATTTATTATAAAGTAATGGGTCACAGTGAAAGTGTTTTGAACTCATAGAACTTAGTGCTACAATAAAATAGGTTCCTTGTTTTTAGTTTGCATTAAAATTGATACACTGGTTTCAGATATTCCTAGTTGTAATATGTCTTTTTTTTATTCATTCATCTTCTAACGCTTTGTCCCGTTATGGGTCACAGGTGACTGGAGCCTATTCCAAGCAGCTTTGGGCCTGAGGCGGGGTTCACCCTGGACAGTGGCCAGTTAGTCGCAGACAGACAGTGACAGACAACCATTCACTCTCACATTCATTCACTAGGGACACTTTAGAGTTGCCAATTAACCTGTACATGCATGTGTTTGGACGGTGGGAGGAAGCCGGAGTACCCGGAGTGAACCCACGGTAACACGTGGAGGACATGCAGACTCCTCACAGAAAGACCGGAGTCGGCCGAGAACGTTTTGAGTCAGCCGGGTTTTGAACTCACAACCTTCTCGCTGTGAGGCAGGAGTGCTAACCACTCTGCTAACAATAATATTGCTGCAGAACATGAACAGTTTCAGGGGCCCACCTCTTTGGCCCTGGAGCAGCTGCACTGGCTGATGTTACTTGTCTGTCTTCAACCTGTCGACCAATCACAGTGTCTACATGTCCGGCCTTAGGGGAGAGGGACAAGAGCTGATGCCAACACACACATTCACTCTGCATGGAAGTATAAAAAAAGTCTGGAAGATTTATGCCAGGTCACGCCACTGCCTTAGTTTGGATCAGTGGATTCGTTAGTTTGCATCAAATGGATTTGCATCACATTTGGTTATTGTTGGAACAGACAAACCTCTAATGAAGTTTACATATTGTGTGTGAGAGAAGATTCACTTTATCAGCTGATGGAACTTATATAACAGAGGAAAATGTAATAAAGTTTTGGATTTAAGTGAATGATCGAATTGTCTTTTTATCTATGTATTCTCCTCTAGTTAACATGATTTGATAAAAACAAAACAAAACAAAAAACATTTACAGCATTTGAAATTTTTGGTCATTTACCTTATTGCGATATTATTTTAAATGTAGTATTTTGATCGAAAAACACCACAGAACGTTTTGTCTTTGTGATGTTCCTGATTCGTTTATTTATCTTCTGCCACTTGTGACCTCAGGTTGGAAATAAGCTCATCCATGTTGGACAGGCAGGCATTAAATGGAAGAAAACTGAGGAACATACATTTAAAATAGAAAAAAAAATGTGTTGAATCAAACGCTATTCATTTTACTTAAAGCTCCAGTACTCCATTTAGATTTTGTCATCCCTCACTCAGCCTCACCACTCTCTCCTCCAACAGCTGCTACTTTTATTTAAAAAAACTAAAAAAAACACTAATACCTTACATTAAACTGAAGTTTAGCACTTACCTGAAACTTTTAGCTTTACCAATACAGAAGGTAAATAGTAGTATGCAATAATTACTGGATTGCTAACTACAAGCAATCAAGTAATTATCTCCACCTTATTAAAAACTGTCGAAGCTTTGCCACTACGCTTAATTTGCTGTTCTTTTTTTTTTTTTGAGAATAATAAACATGATTATGTGGATAATATAAATATACTGTCACTATAGTGCATACAGCTGATGATAAACACTTACATTGCACATTATGTAACATGAGTGTATGATTTATTTATTTTTTTATCATTTTTATCTGGTTATTTAGTCATTGTCTGCAGCAAAAGACTTCACTTTGCTGTGCGTGTGACAAACCTCTCTGTCTTCATCATTTGGTTAAACCCAAATATACCATAGTGGAGTTTACTGGCAAGAAAAAAACATAATAAAACCTCTATTAACAAGCTGAGTCTAACATTAGCTGTCATATTTACCTCTACTTTATTTATTTGTTTTTATGTTTTATAAAGTATATATATTTGACATCACAAGGCCTTCACAACCAGATACCACAATTTTGATTTGATGTCTTTGTTCCACGAGACATCCCTGGGGACAGAATCAGGTGTGACTGGAAACTGCTTTGTTTCCTGCGCTGTTTCTTGTCCAGAGCCTGAAAATGTCAAACTGAATCCCCAAGAAATGGATGAAGGACTTTTGCCTGGCCCGGGACAAGTTAAAGGTCAAGCTTAGCTCAATATTTGATTAAGTAAAAAAGCATTCATTTCAGATCTGTCCTGATAATTGTGTCACATCTTCAATTATTCTCACTATTCTCACCTTCTGCTTCATCAAAGGGAGGCAAAAAGCAAGTAATTCCACTTTTTTCTGACTTTTGTTTACTTCCAGTGTTAAAGCGATGTCTGCGGAGGTAGGTGTTAACTTGGTGTAGTTTTTCATTGAGGCTGAAATTCAATCTAACTTTAAAAAGGCCTATTGCCAGCATATTTATACTGTATATGTATTGGTCAGTCTCCTCAGTTCACTTTGTAACAATAAAAACAATAAAACAATGTAGCAAGAGGTAATAGCTTGTTATAAGAATTCTTTATCCTTATTATCCAGAGAGATACGTAGACGGAGTATAATTTAAAAAAGGAATGGCCAGGTTTAATTCTTGCAAGAATGAAGCAACAACGCAAACATGTCACAAGTGGTATAGGATGAGGTTTGCTTGAAAAAGTAAACAATACATTACATTTACATTTAGTCATTTAGTAGATGCTTTTATCCAAAGCGACTTACAAATGAGGAAAAACAATGGAAGCAATTTTAACAACACAAGGTACAAAAAGCATAAGTGCACAAAAAACTAGTCAGTTTAAACCCAGCACAGTATACAAAGCTAAGGATAAGAGATTTTTTTTTTTTTTTTTGGAAGAAAGGAATCGATAGAAAGGAAGTAGAACTCAGTGTTTGTCAGTCAGGTGTTGTGGTGATGGCTACAGAATCTGCTGATCTTGTAGCAGCAGGTAGATCATTCGACCAATGTGGAACAGAGCCAGAGAAGGTTTGCGAGAGTGATTTTTTACCTTTTTGGGACGGTACCACCAGACGTTGTTCATTTGCAGAGCGCAGGGATCTGGTAGGAATGTAGGTCTATATTAGTGAGTGAAGATATGAGGGTGCAGAACCAGTGGTGGTCTTGTAGGCCAAGAGCATAGCTTTGAACTTTAAACTGATCTACTGGACCTGGCAGTGCTGGACGGTGTAATGGTTGATGGGCCTAGTTGAATGGAGAGGTTATGGCAGGTCCCTGGTTTGGCCGGGATCACAAGCAGTTCTGTTTTTGCGAGGTTCAGCTGCAGGTGATGGTCCTTCATCCAAATGAGATGTCACTCAGACATGCCGAGACGCGAGCAGAGACCGTCGGATCGCCAGGTTGAAATGACAGGTGGCAGACATTAGATTTTATATCATTGCAGTAAAGGCTGTAGGAGGCATATCTTTCACACACACTCCCCGGCACAAGCTCCCAGCTGCAGAAGTCCTCCCGTGGCGTGTTATGTCTACAGTTAGTCATGTCTAGTTCCTGCTTGGATTAACATGAAGGACATGACATGATCAGATTTTACAGTGCCTTGCGAAAGTATTCGGCCCCTTTGAACTTTGCAACCTTTTGCCACATTTCAGGCTTCAAACATAAAGATATGAAACTGTCATTTTTTGTGAAGAATGAACAGGTGGGACACAATCATGAAGTGGATGAAATTTATTGGATATTTCAAACTTTTTTAACAAATGAAAAACTCTGTCCATAGGACAACAATCAGTCGTATACTGCACAAATCTGGCCTTTATGGAAGAGTGGCAAGAAGAAAGCCATTTCTTAAAGATATCCATAAAAAGTGTTGTTTAAAGTGTGCCACAAGCCACCTGGGAGACACACCAAACATGTGGAAGAAGGTGCTCTGGTCAGATGAAACCAAAATTGAACTTTTTGGCAACAATGCAAAACGTTATGTTTGGCGTAAAAGCAACACAGCTCATCACCCTGAACACACCATCCCCACTGTCAAATATGGTGGTGGCAGCATCATGGTTTGGGCCTGCTTTTCTTCAGCAGGGACAGGGAAGATGGTTAAAATTGATGGGAAGATGGATGGAGCCAAATACAGGACCATTCTGGAAGAAAACCTGATGGAGTCTGCAAAAGACCTGAGACTGGGACGGAGATTTGTCTTCCAACAAGACAATGATCCAAAACATAAAGCAAAATCTACAATGGAAATGGTTCACAAATAAACATATCTAGGTGTTACAATGGCCAAGTCAAAGTCCAGACCTGAATCCAATCGAGAATCTGTGGAAAGAACTGAAAACTGCTGTTCACAAATTCTCTCCATCCAACCTCACTGAGCTCGAGCTGTTTTGCGGAGGAATGGGCAAAAATTTCAGTCTCTCGATGTGCAAATCTGATAGAGACATACCCCAAGTGACTTACAGCCTTAATCGCAGCAAAAGGTCTTGTAAAGGAGCTGAATAATTTTGCACGCCCAATTTTTCAGTTTTATATTTGTTAAAAAAGTTTGAAATATCCAATAAATTTCATTCCACTTCATGATTGTGTCCCACTTGTTGTTGATTCTTCACAAAAAATTACAGTTTCATATCTTTATGTTTGAAGTCTGAAATGTGGTAAAAGGTCACAAAGTTCAAGGGGGCCGAATTCTTTCGCAAGGCACTGTACATGACCTGAAGAGAACTAGGAGCACTCATTAATTATAAACAATAGGACATTAAAAAAATAACATAGCCTCACAGTTCACTCTTTTATATGAATGTTATATTGTTAGTCTTGAAGTGGAGTGTTAAAGTGTTAAATAGGGACCCAGTGGAGCTGTTGAAGGACACGGGTGATATGGTCAAACAAACAAACCATCCAACCAACCAACCGTGTACAACATGCAAAGCTTGTATGGATTTGCACATTTAACTTCCTCATGAGGTCCTTTTAAATAAACATTACGCCATGATTTTCCAGAGCTGTCACGGTGATGCTGGAGTGAGTATTTGGATAATATCTCTTATGTATGATAGAACTGTTAGAGCTAAATGAGTTTGAATTGGCCTGATTGTTGAGCCAATTTATTCTAATAATTCTGTTTTTAAAGGTTGAACTGGAAATGAATGACACAGTTCTTTTGGTTTTCTGTGGTAAGAGTTTAAATTGGTGTTGAAATTGTTTAACCAATTTTGAGATGTTTAGGTAGTCTAAAACAAAAAGCCTATGATTACTTTTTAGGGATGTGTGTTATTCCATGTGTTCTCGGTGTAACTCGTGAGTACTACTTTGTCAACCTGACATTGAACTGGACAGAGGCTCAGCAGTACTGCAGAGAAAACTTTACTGATCTGGCCACTATCACGAGCAGCGAGGACATGAACAGACTGAACAAAACTAGCTCGTACACAGAAGACGTATGGATTGGACTGTTTCTAACGCCTGTGTTCTGGAAAGCAGTCAATGACTCTGACACCTGGATCTGGTCTGCCATTGGAACAGTCAGCGCCAGTGGATACCAAAACTGGAGCAACACACCAGGCTCTTTTACAGGAGACCGCTGTGGAGCAATAAATTCCACTGGACTATGGTTTGACCAGTATTGTGATCGCCCTAATCCCTTTGTTTGTTACAACGGTAGGTTTTGGTATATTTTCTTTCCACCAGTACTGGTTCAATGTGTTCAAAAAGGTCTTTTTTCCAGCATTAGACCAAACAGCTTTTTAAAAAGATACAATCATCAGTTGATGTTCATTCAGATGGATTTTCTAATTCATACAAGTTTTAGTTTTATCATTAAACCTACAATAAAAAAATTAACCAGCACAAGATACTGAAACATTGCATTCAAGTATTTCAAAACTAAAGCATAAAAAGAGCATTAAAATGTAAAGCTTTTACATTTTTTACAGGTTCAAAGAAAGTATTTTATCTTGTCACTACTGGACGTAGCTGGTTCGAGGCGTTGGAATACTGCAGAGAAAACTACACAGACTTGGCCTACATTGAAAGTGCTTCTGAAAATATTGAGGTGGCATCATTAATGACAGGAATTGTAGGTGCTGCTTGGTTTGGCCTCCACCGAGAGCCGTGCAGCTGGTCTGACAGCAGTCTAAGCACCTTCACAAACTGGATGAGTGGGCGACCACAGGGTTTGAATGGTTCAAACTGCACTGTGGAGGATGCAGCTCACTTTTGGAAAGATGTAAGCTGTGATCTGAGACTTCCATTCTTCTGCCATAACGGTAATCCCCAAAAACTGTAGCTTTTTATTGTCACTATCACAGCTTCTGAATCTCTTAACACTTTAGACATTAAGTCTTTTCACATTATATTTTTCCAAATAAATTTAAATTCAATATTTTAAATCCATTACAGCCACAGCCTCAACCACACTCTCAGCTTTGGGTCTTTACCACAAACAGAAACTCCTGCCAAGAAGTTCACTTTTGTGAGAATAAGTTTCAGTTCTGCTGGCGACATGTCAGATCCAAGAAACTACAAAATTATTTTACAAAAGGCATGTTTTCTGTCTTAAACACATTTGCATCAAATAATAGGCTCATCAATTCCCCATGTTTTCTTTTATATCTGTATATTTTGTGATTGTTAAACAAAAAGGTGATCTCCATATTTTGTTTTATCCCAGATTGAAGAAAAGCTTGACCAAACGGGACGCTCTGACGTCAGAGTTAAGTGGAAGACTCCACCCAAAGAGCAGATTTTCTCTGAATCTCAGTCCTGTGAGAAAAAAAAAACATAAACAGAGAGTTGCAGCACATGTGACAAGCATTAATTTGTAAAACACACTTTTCTGTATCTCTACTGTTTCACTTGAAGATATTGTTGGATGTTTCTCAGTTGGTAACTTACAGAAACCATTTAGAGCCCAGCCCCGGGTCACCTGATGTCTACCTGAGAGCTACAGACACAGTAACCAGCCATTATTTAGTTCATACATACTTCCAAAGTCCTCAGCTCTGGGCCACATATTAACACTTTGTGTTAATAATGGGTAGAACCATCTGGGAAGGCTCCCATTGAAAGAATTTGCAAAAGGGAGGCACCTTCTTTTGAAAACTTGTTAGGTGATTGGCTGAAGCACCGACTAATATCCGCCTACCACAAGCTTTGTTTTAGCCAATCATAGCAACAATTCATATCGTAACCAGAGTCCGGCCGTCCTGAAGAAACAAACCACTGCAACAGTTTTTGCAGTTAATCTGTGAATAAAAGGAACGTTAACTACCACTAAATTGGTAAATGATACAAGGACATTGGCCGATGAAAAGAGCATGTAGGATACGCCAAAGCCAGTAGGAACCCAGCCAGCATTTCCACATGGTTCCCATAAGGGTTATATTTGGGCTCAAATATGGATCCCTGTGTTAGCCCTTCAATCGGGTTCAGAATTAATCCAGAAGTAAACTGAAACTATGTGAAGTTTTTTTTTTTTTACATTTAATTGTTGATCAGAGACAGTGAGTGACATTGACAGGGAGGAGAAAGAGAAGATTTATTTATTTTGATCTAAATTAAAATTGATTTTATCCCCAGACTGTACATTCTCCTGACGCAACATTCAGGACATTTACATTTCAGTCTGTAGTAGGCTATGTATGATGAGATGTTTGAGAAATACTGTCAGTGTGGTTTTATTGAGACTCCTTAACGTCTTTGGAGTTTATTGCTTTATGAAATAAAAATATTTTTTATTCAATGTAAGCTCTTTAGGCACAGTGTGTACCAGGTCTCTGTCGACGTCAGTCATGGTCTGACCCTGACTCAGAGGAACAGATGAAACCCACATCATCTGATCATTCTTAAACATAAAAACCCTGAATGTCATGGGAAGTGCAAAAAATATATTATTTATGTTGTTTTATATTTAGGTTTGTAACAATACAAGTATTTTAAACGTGATTGATGATTTGCCAATAAAACATTTTCAGAGCTATAACATCATTAAATTATTCTAAACTGATGTTTTCTTTAGTTTTGTATCTTTAGTGATGAGCCTTTTGTTCCAAAAAGGATATGAAGTGTTGGGGCTTTGTTCTGAAGAACAGTGACATCTAGTGTCAGACTGGAATTAAAGCAGCTTCAAAGCACTCAACTCAACTCAACTCATTTAATGCTGCAACCTTTAGTGATGTGTCTGTCTCTTTTTCTATAGCAATAAAGTACATACAAGATACAAAAAATATACAAAAATGCATGTACACTTGTACAAAAATATTAAGTCATGGCTGGATTCGATCTTTCACCTAAATAGTGAGAAAATTTACAGACTCTGCACGCAACAAACAGAGTTTGGTCCTCATGATCACATAAGGGCAAATGTACACATACTGTACATATATCAGTTATATGTTTTATTTTTATGCCAAGTATGATACGATAGAAGAGTCAGTAGTTGTGCTTGTGAACATGGGCATTGTAAAAGGTGTTTGTGCGACGTTTATTTTCACAGATTTTTATTTAAAAAAGTTTGAAAATATTCTATCACAGGGAACAAAGGATGCAGGTATACACAGATACTTAGGCACCAGTATTTCAGAGGGTCTTCAGATCTGTGGTCCCTTCAAATACCTAAAAAAACATTAGTGATGGTAGAAATCTTTCACACATATTACCTCTGCACTTCCACAGAGGCACTCGCAGTGGAGTTGGTGCTTTGATTTAGCGTCTCCACATAGTTGTCCAATAGAGCCCAGATGTTGAAGTCCTGTTGTTTTAATAGCCCTGCTCTTGGTGAAGGCAGCACAGAAGTTGAGTAAGTTAGTTGTTCCACTGCATCTTGACTGTGTGCCTGGTTAGAGGACTGTCACTTCTTTAAAACTGGGGTCAAGTAAAGTGTGAGCTGATTAAACTTTTACTCTAGGTAAATGAGTCTAACCCAGTACACACTGCCTGACAGTACATTGTTTAGTTACAGTATGTGTGTACTTATGTGTTACTTTGGCAAAAAGGCCTGAGCTGTAATGGTTAATGAGAAAAGCACAAGGCCTTGGTTACAATGCTCTTAACAGCAGATAATTTGGGACATGTAATAATCAGCCCTTGTCCTTCTGTTTACATGTTGCATTAGTGTATCCTATAAAACTTGTTGATGAATTGTGCAAATAAACCACTCCTTCTGATTGACCTGTCAGTGCTTTGTCTGTTGTTTTCATCCTTATTTTATATAATGGAAAAAGACTTAATGTGGGACTAATCTAGGATTGAACCAGGACATACAGTATGACTAAGTCCAAAAATTTACATTGGCTTTGGGGTTTCACAATTCAACTTACAACCTATTATTTTTACATCTGTGAGAAAAAAAAACAATAGTTGTATTTTTAATTATAATCTCAAGAACATTTAACATGCTCAGTGATGCCTGTAGTGTTGTTTTGTATTTCTTTGACCAGTGCATTATTAAGCCGTAATATGTTCATTTTGGCTTATTTTACCATTCTGTCAGTCTGAATCTGGAAGTCCCACAGGATCTTGGCTCGGTCATTTTCTACCACCTTTGGAGGTGTTTCCCACTTTAACCTCAGGGTTTCCAGTCCATACTCCGTGCAGATGTTCCTGTACACTATGCCAGCCACTTGGTTTTGGCGCTCCATGTATGCACACAGTCTACACCTTGGGTATTGTCTGGTGTGGTAGATCTGGGCCTCTATTGCTCTGGTGCTAATGGCCTGTGTTCCTGTGCAGCCATGATGAGTGCCTCTGTGCTGTCCTTTAGTCCGGCCTTACATTCACTAGTCCACGGCCGCCTTCTTTACGGCTAGCGTACAGTCTCAGGGTGCTGGATTTGGGATGGAACCCTCCATGCATGGTGAAGAGCTTTTGTGTCTTAACGTCTGTGGTCTGTATCTCTTCCTTTGACCACCTTATTATTCCCGCAGGGTATCTGATCACTGGCAGGGCGTAGCTGTTTATTGCCCGTGCCTTGTTCTTGCCATTGAGCTGACTTCTTAGGACTTGCCTTACTCGTTGGAGGAATTTGGCAGTTGTTTCCTTGTTACGTCTTCGAGGTTGCCATTTGCCTGTGGTATTCCAAGGTACTGTCTGCTATTGTTCCTTCTGGGAGTGAGACCCCTTCTGTGTGGACTACCTTCCCTCTCTTTGTCATGACATCCCAATGTCGGAGCTGTAGATCCTGGTGGTCTGGATCAGGGAGTCGATGTCCCACTCGCTCTTAGCGTATAGCTTGATGTCATCCATGTAGAGGAGGTGACTGATAGTATCCATAGCCAGTCCTGTTGATTATTGGGCAGAGGGGATTCAGATCTCAATGAGGACCTCACTTGGACACCTCACATCACGCAGCTGGTCAAGAAGGCTCAACAGCGGCTGTATTTTCTGAGGAGGCTGAGGAAGTTTGGCATGTCGCCCAAGATCCTCAGCAACTTCTACAGCTGCACCATTGAGAGTGTCCTGACCAGCTGCATCACTGTGTGGTACGGCAGCACTTCTGTCATGGACCGCAAACGCCTGCAGAGAGTGGTGAAGACTGCGCAGAAGATCACCAGGACTCCACTGCCCTCTCTGCAGAGCATCTACCACCGCAGAGTCCACAGAAGAGCTGCTTCCATCCTCAAAGACCCCTCCCACCCCCAACATGGTCTGTTCACACTTCTACCCTCAGGACGGAGGTACAGAAGTGTGAAATGCAGGACTTCCAGAATGAAGAACTCATTCTTTCCTCTGCCATAAGACTCCTAAACAGCAGATAGGAGTCTACAATCACAATCACAACATTACATGAACAATTGTTTACTACTGCACTACCTCACTTTATCACTTTATCACTTTACTACTTTACTCTTTGCACTGTTATATTTTTATATTTTTATATTTTTATATTATTTTTTATTTTTATTTTTATCTTTATATATTTGCTGCTCTTTATATTTGCTGCTCTTTTATTACTTATACTTATCTTATTTTTATTTTTAACTTACTTGTGTGACTTACTGTGTGACTTTTTACTGTGGACGGCAAAGTAAGAATTTCATTGTACAGGGAAACATGCTTTCTGTCTGTACACATGACAATAAACACTTTGAATCTTTGAATCTTTGAATTGAATCTTTGATCTATGCAGAACAGCAGTGGGGACAGAGCATCTCCTTGGTATACTGTATGCCATATTTGATAGATACTTGTGCAAGTGGCTTGCCATTGGCCTCAAGGGTGGTTTTCCACAGCCTTGTTGAGTTTGCAATGAAGTCTCTTAGAGTCCTGTTGATGTTGTACATCTCCAAGTATTCAGTGATCCATGTGTGTGGCATTGAGTCATATGCTTTCTTGTCCAGGCAAGGCTTGTCTTGACCAATCCAGGCAGTGCACAGGTTGGTGTGTCGGGTTCTGCAGTCTTGGGTGACTGTTCTGTCAACCAGGAGTTGGTGTTTGGCTCCTCTGGTTTCTTTGCCGATGCCCTTCTGTGCTTTGCTCATGTATTGGTCCATGTGCTCACTTATCTTAGCTGCAATGATGCCTGTGTAACACTCTAGCTACTTTTAAATTACAACTATGAACCAAATGTACTGTGTACTATAACTGTAATTTATAGGTTTTGGACCAGAAGGTTCGGCTGCGTACAGAAGTAGTGACGTGAATGAGACTCAGACAAAGGCTTTAGATTTTTTTTTTAAATTGCTGGCTTGTATTTTAAAGGTAGGGAAGTAAATTTTCAAAATAAGACAATAAAATTATCTCTTTGGTAACAACAATTTCCTTAGTAACAATCGTTTCCACAATCACAGTAGTCACTTGTTCTTACCTGGGTGCACCCTTCTAAGTTCACATTCAATTTGAAATCAAAACAATATAAAAAGAATAAATCTGATTATGTCATTAATAGCTAATAACATTCAGCAATACACTTGTAATCACCATACAACAAAACCCTTATTTCGAAGGAATTACTCTTCCCCACCCTTAGTCCACTTCCTGCTGAAAAATGTGTGTAGTCCGTAAAAAAAAAGTCCTTAAAGAGTTCCAGGTAAGTTAAAAGTCAAAATGTGTGGAAGGGGTTTTTGTTGCAGTGGGCCTACCGCACTGCACCGTGCAGCAGAGGATCCAATCAACCAATTCGTCCAGTGGGTTGGCTCGCCATCAACGACAGGTCCGCCCAAGGGAAAAAAAAAAAACCTGACCTGTCAGATAGTGTTATAAAATACTATAAGTGTACAATTAAAAGTACTTTGCACAATCTGTTCTGACTGTAGCTTATTGCTTTTAACTTTAATCATGTCTACAATTCCCAAAAATCATGAAAATTGAAATTTTGCTGTATTACGGTCTAATACATCTTTTCTCTTGAGGTATTGTTCAAATCTTTCCATTAAATTACAAGAACATTTTTAAACAAAAGAAAACTGCAACACACTGTTTCAAAACTGCAGTAAAATAACAAATAGTAATAACTCCTGATAAAATATTTTCTCAGTGTAAACATTACATTTTAACCATGTGCATTTCACATACACCTTAAACAAAAAAAAAAAAACTCACGATCTCACGCTGGGAAAGGCTAAAGCTAAAATTAGCGCCGTCTCCAGCCTTGATTGTCTACAACCAAAAGTGCAAAAACAATGAATTTCTAATAGTTTTTAGATAGCATAAACCAACGTAATTTTCAAAAATTCACCCCCCAGAGTTGTCACGTAGTAAAAACTTAGCTCTAGAGACCGGAGCCATCTTTTGTACCAGACTGTAAACATGAGTTTTACTCTTGTAAAGTCGCCATTGGGTTTCTCCTTATATTTCCGCTTTTGGAGCCTGCCCTCTGGTGGATGGAGGTATATCGCTGTATTTTGCTGTAAAATCACCGTATGGCGGCGCCCTTACACGACGACCATTTAAGAGGTACCATGGGAGAGGCTTGGTTACACCTGACATGAGCTTCCATGTTGTGGAGAGACAGGTTATTGGCCGATAGTTGGATGGGACTGTACCCTTTGTGGGATCCTTCAGGATCAGGATTGTACGCCCTTCGGTAAGCCATTCAGGGTGCGTCCCATCCCTTTGCAGCTGGTTCATTTGTGCTGCAAGGTGATCGTGGAGTGCAGTGAGCTTCTTTAGCCAGTAGGTGTGGATCCATATAGTGTAAATATCTATATCTATATCTATATATACATATATATGGACTAAAAGTTATGCTTTAAATTATAAAGTAAATTAAGTCATATGTCGTCACCGTAGGTTTCAATTATCTCATAAACCCTTATATTTGTTTTTTTCTTTTTAACACAATAGCCATCTTTATTGCTCAGTGTATCCTGGCCACACACACATTCAAACTCAAAATAGAGTGTTACCAGGGTACATGTAGTTCCAAAGAATTTACCTACTCTGTAACCAAACCTTGTTGAGAGTGCATTTGTTGCAAGCTCAGATGAGTTTTAGATCTCAGTATAGTTTGCATAGTTAAATATATTTGGTTTTCAATGTCAATAAATCCAGAGGAACAATGGATAAGCATCTAATCGGACCAAACTGAACCTCTTTCAGGAGCAGAGCTCACATTCAATCGAGTGCATAGTGAGTGGATATATTGTCTCTTTTACGTTTGTGTAATATTGTCAACAAAATATATTTAAATGTAATTCTTAAATCTTTTCTACAGTTACAGGTAACAGGTAAAATTACACATGGACGTCAAAGTGCTCAAAGTGGTAATTTTCTTCTTCTGTGGTAAGTGTCTCTAGTATAACACTTAAAACACCCGCTGTGTTGAAAACATGTATTTTAAATTTAAATCTATTTTGGTTTATAAAAAGCCATTGTACAAAAAAACTTTATACGGAAAAGGCAGACAAATCTAGTTAAATGTTAAATGTCACAATATATTTAGCATTATTAAGAAGGCCGGTGTATTTTAATTGCAAACTAGTTTATGGGCTGATCAAAGTCTAATGTAAACCCACAGGGATCAGCGCTGTCCCATGTGTGCGCAGCATAAGTGAGGACTACTTCTTTATTAACAAATCTCTGACCTGGATTGACGCTCAAAAGTACTGCAGAGATCACTTCACTGACCTGGCCACCATCCAAAATGAAGCTGACACCGACAGGCTGCCACTCAGACCTGGTAATCCCCCTGAGTTTACATGGATAGGACTGTTCGATATGTCTTGGAAGCATGTGATGACCGATGAGTCCAACTCCTGGAGATGGTCTGCCACTGGGAAGACGAGCCCATGGCAGTTCCAAAACTGGTTTATGGGTGAGCCAGATTATGCCAATGCAACGGAGGAATGTGTTGCAATAAGAAATGGAAAATGGATGGATCTGTCCTGTAAGATCTCGCTCGGGTTTGTTTGTTACAACGGTAAGACATTTGTTTTGGGATTTTGGTTGCAGGGTTCCCATGTGTCTTTGAAAACTGTCTGTTTTTTAATGTTGCATCTGTAAATATAATGTCTTCTGTAAACCATTGCATAATTCAGGTTTTGGCTTTGACCCCCTGAGGCTTAGTTTATGGAGTGCCGTGTAATCTGAAGCAGACAAAAACATATGAATATTTACTGTATATTATTCTGTTCTGTCTAAAGAGGCTCGATAAAACATGCATGTAAACCTTTTTCTTTATTCAGCCACAGATCAAGGAACTAAAGATTTCTATTTCATTGAGTCTACATCACTGAGTTGGAATTCGTCCAGGAATTACTGCAGAAGAAACTACACTGACCTGGCAATGATTAAAGATGAGTCTGAAAACATTATGGTGTCTTCTTTGTTAAAAAATAAAATTGGATGGATCGGCCTGTTCCGAAATCCCTGGAGATGGTCCGACAGCAGCAGCAGTGACTACAGAAACTGGAGTCCAGTTAAACCAGATAACTGCTATGACAAGAATTGTGTTGCGTTGTCTCCAAGCTATAATTGGGTGGACGCTAATTGTTTAGAGTCATTTCCATTCATCTGTCATGGAAGTGAGGAATGTTTTTATACTAATAATATGTTTACACTGGCTTTTTGTAAAAGATTGTTCTCATTGTGCAGCTCAGAAAAAGAGAACTATTGTGAAGATTAAACTCCGGACTAACGCTGACCTCTCAGATCTTGCCATCTATGCTCAGATCATACAACAGGTGAGACTAATGCTTTTGAGTTCTACTATTATACTTAAATGATGGTATAATGCTCCTTTAATATATAATAAAAGCCATTTATAATGTATATATTATTATTTTAATAAGGCCACTTTTGAGGCCAGTGTGGTCAAAGATGAAAGGGTTTTAGTCAACGATGTGTCTACAAAGATTAACTCTAATTTAACTTACGACACTAAACCCTTGTTTTGTTTTTTACAGTTTGAACCACAACTTGCAAGTGCAGGACTTCCTGTCAAGCTCAGTTGGAAGATTGTGCCGAAAAATGTGGTATATCCTAAAAAAGTAAAAAACTTAAGCATAAACAATATAACTTGTGCTGTTCTTAATCACAATTGATAAAACACTAAATGCCATTGTTTGATGTTAAACAGTCCACTGCTTAAACACATTTATCAAACTGAACACTATTTTCAGACTTAAGCACAATTCACTGTTTAGGCAAGGCAAGGCAATTGTATTTCTATAGCACAATTCATACACTGGGCAACTCAAAGTGCTTTACAGGAATAAAAGACAATTTACCAGATATAGATTAAGAAACATTAGAAAAAATAAAAACATTTTAAAAAGAAGAGTGCAGATAAAAAAAAACACTTTAGGTTGTAGTGTAGGCGGAGCTAAAGAGGAAGGTTTTTAACCTCCGCTTGAACATTGTTAAAGTTGAGGCTGTTCCAGATTTTTGCTGAAACTTAAACGCTGCTTCACCTTGTTTAGTTCTAAATCTTTATTGCATGAGTCAAAAATATACTGAGAGGAGGCAGAAGTTAGACACAATGAACACAACTAACACAACTAGTCAAAACAGATCTGTAAAAGAAAAGTTGTGCAGAGGATTTCCATCTGGAAGCAGAAACTTACAACTGTGTAAATATGAATCAAATCTAAGCAACAACTATGAATTTTGCAGTCTCACCAAAAAGACATAATGCTGAGGATTTGCTGAAGAGAATATTACAATTTTCATTCTGCATCTCTTTTTGTTCTACTGAGCTTGACTCACTTTTGTCATTTTGTTTCTGAGGATAAACTCATAACTGTGTGTTGTGTCTGCTCTGTGTGTATAAAGTTAACAGTTAAAAGGTTTTTTTTTCAAAATGTTTTTCAATGTTTACTTTAAAGTGAATTAAAATAGTTGTCCAATAGCAATTTGTTTTTTTATAATAGTTTTGAAAGTTTGATGAATAGTTTATAACATTTCTATTCTGTAATTGGCAAATGATTGATAATTGATGGAATGCTTCTGTTTTCTAATAAAAGTTAAAGTGTTGGTCTTAGTTCTGTTTCCACTTGTTTCTGTTAATCTAGTAGAACTCTGGACAAGCCCCCATTTTGTGCTACACTGAACAGGACAGTACTCTATTTTTGTGCATGTGAAGAGCTATGGTAGCCCAGCAGGGACATGCTGTGGTTTATGTCATATCTCATTTCAAATTAAACATAAAAGAACAATGAGTTATTGGTTAAGTTACAAGTAAAATGATTATATTGTACTCATAATGTTAAAGGAGACATTAAGAGGACTACAAACAAGAGCATCTGTAAAGGACTGGTTTAACAGAAGAGATGATGTACCCTCAGGTGTCTAAAGCAGGCACAAAATGTTCTGTAGATTTCTATCCATCATAGGCATTTTTACTAATAACAGTAACTGTGCAACGGTTTTGAGCTCAAAGACAAAAGAATACAAAGGAAACCAGCATTGTCTGAAAATATACAACCAATCAAATTGTTAAAGTAACCCTAGACTAAGTCGTCTCCTGAGGCAACATTCAGGAGATTTACATTTGAGTTTGGGGTTCGGCAAATTTATCAAATTAAAACTTCAAGCTAAATTGAGACTCTTAGTGTATTTGTCCCATTGTGTCAACTGCGGTTGGTAAAGTTTCATTATGGGTAAAACCTTTGTCAGTTTAAACCTGCATGACTCTGGTGTTTGTCTTTGGTTATTTGTGTCACACTGTGCCACTGTGTCTCTGACACTAAGTCGAGGTGCTCTCGATGACGCGATGTAAAGGTTCCTGAGCACTCTGAGAGGGTGCTTAAAAGGATCTGTAGGAAATACTCTCCCTCACTCAGTGGTTAACTTTTTATATCCTTAAATGTGCCATATTGCTAAGATAAAATCCTGCTCATAAATCTTTCTTATGTTAGTTACTAACCAGTTTTGTTGTTTTAGTAAAAACAAGTTGTACACTGCATGTTTAAGTTTTACATTGTAATAATACAAATGCAAAACAGTGTGTTCACCCTGTACCTGCACAGAACGATTGTCCTGCTCATTTGGATAGTTCCCTAAACTCACTCAAATACATTCACAAAGCATTAAATAAATCAAAGTCACTGTAAACACCTGGACACACTTCAGTGAGTGAAGCATAACTTGTCATTTTGAGGGAGCTGTCAGGATGGATGCTTCAGTTTACCTGCTCTATGGTAAGAAACACAACTGTGCTTTTCTTTCTTTCAAGGTTTACAAAGGCATCTTAACTCCATCACTACAGACTAGAGGGTTTAATGCAACACAACTGAACTATATCCAGACTAGTGCATTAAAAAAAGTGTTGTCTAACAACAATGAGATCAACAACAGCTGTCTACAATAGTTTTTACAATCATTACACTTCAATCTAACGAGAAAGTTTGCAATAGAATTTAATAACAAAAATCTGCATTTGCAAGTATTTATAAATTACAAAATGTAAGTAACGCACAGAGATGTACTCAATTTAATAATGTTATGTTTTCAAATAAATGAATCAAAGTAAGAACAGTTTTCAACAATAACAATGTATATATTTTTGTAAAAATTTGGAACCAAACCCATCAGATGTTGTCACTGCTTAAATAAGTTCTCTAGAAAAATTAACACTGTTCCAAAAACATTTTTTTCCAGATGGTTACATATTTAATTTATAGTCTTTGTGGTTATCAAAGTTCGTCAGCATTATAGGGACAGTTAAAAATGTTGTCTTCACAGACACATACAGTACCTACAACTTCACTATGTTGCAGTACAAAGCCATACTTCCTACTCCTTACCAATAAGTGGCACTGTTGGACAATGATTGTTAGAAATGATTAGAGTCAAAGAGTCTGGGTTAGAGAGTGTAGCCTAATGGAGGACAATATACTCATGAAAACTGGTTAACTCCTCAGTAAAGTGTTCAAATTAAATAGTTCATTGTATTTGATACATTTGCCACTGGAGGCTGCAGACTCTGGCTTTTCTGTGAGGAGCCTGTCCTCTTCATGTTACTGTGGGTTCTCTTTGGATACCAAAGATTCATGTACAGGTCAATTCAACTCTAAAGTGTCCCTAGTGAATGATGTGAGAGGGAATGGTTCTCTGTCAGTGTATGTCTCTAAGTGTTAACCCTGCGACTAACTGGCCACTGTCCAGGATGAAGCCCGCCTCCTTTTAAAAAGTTAGAGTAGTGTTAGTGCCACTTAAACACACAATGTTGAAGGAGCAAAACTAATTCAAAGTTAAATATTTTTTTTCTTAAATTTATGATCTTTTCACCACCTCCAGGAATTATCCTCGTCCCGTTTGTTTAAAGCAGGATCAATGAGTACCAGAGGTGTAAAGTACTTAAGTAAATGTACTTTGTTACTGTACTTAAGTATTTTTTGGCTACTTTGTACTTGTACTGAGTATCAAAAATATAAGCAACTTTTACTCTCTACTCTACTACATTTTTGATTGAATACTTGTACTCTTTACTCCACTACATTTGAAATAACACTTACCGTTACTCGCTACATTGTGTTTGTGCACGTCAAGTCAACTTTGTTGCTTGCAAGCTTATTTCTTGGGTGTAAGAGGCAATACCGCCATCTGCAGGCTATTGAAGGTACTGGATGCTTTTTGCCAAAATGTGTTACTCCGTTGTGAACTGTAAACTGTAAATTAGCAGCCTGCCGAACGCCAGGTGTTTCACAAAAATGATTGATGGCTGCAGCCACTGATGAAGCCGAAGCCAGCTCTTTATGTAGTTTGTTTTGTTTTGTTTTTGTTTCTCCATTTTACTGAAAATACCTTTTTTGAAAATGTTTTACGTATGCCTTTTTTGAGCACTTGAGTTTGACTTGGACAGATTTGTTTAATCTGTGTTTTCGTTCTGCCGTGTCGAAATATTGAGGTGTTCAATTTCTTTTCTATATTAGAAAGTAAAACCTCATAAATAAACTTTCTTCTTTTTAACTGACCGACAATATTTCTTTGTTGTGAGGACTAGTGCATCTTTGAGCTAACATTCAGTACGAGTAAAATACTTAAGTACTTTTAAAATGGGATACTTTAAGACTTTTACTCAAGTCGTATTTCAATTGGTGACTTGTTCCTTGTAGTGGAGTAATTTTTACAGGAAGGTATCTGTACTTTTACTTAAGTATGGCTTTCAGGTACTCTTTACACCTCTGATGAGTACCACTTTATCAACATAAACATGACCTGGACAGATGCTCGACAGTACTGCAGAGATAAATACATCGACCTGGCCACAGTCGAAAGTGCAGCCGACCTGAACAGGATGGGTTTACCTGGTGGTGCAGTCGCATGGATTGGTCTGTTTGATGACCCTGCGTCCTGGAAAGGATTAATGAACACTGACTCTAACTCCTGGAGATGGTCTGCCACTGGGACAGCGAGCACCAGTCGATACCAGAACTGGGAGCTGGGTCAACCAAATTATTCAAGTGGACGTGACAGTTGTGTTCTGATGGACTCTTAAAGAAACTGGATTGACACTGTTTGTAGTTCAACATTTTCTCATGTTTGTTACACAGGAACATTATAAATTATTTTTTGTATTATTTATTTTATTATTACAGTTCTGCTATTTATATTCTAGGGTTTGTCCTTTTTTCTCTTATACAAAAAAAAACATACAATGATCCTCAAGTTGTTAAGAAAAAAAAATGCAGGGATTAAGAGCAGCATTTACGCAAAAAACGACTTTGGAAAAAGTAGAAGGACTGATTCAACTTCTAAAAATGTAAAGTAGAAGTAAAAAATAATTTTGCTGTTGATGATACACAATACATTTAATACACAATAAATAAATTGTATAGTTTATGGTGCAATTAAATGTAAAACCTAGATGAAGTTTTTAACTTTTAAGACCTTGGAGGTACAATGTGAGATGTTGTGAACTGCAGTCTTTGATTTCCTTCTGGACAGTTTATACAAATATTATACTACAATATTTAGCTTTAAATGTGCTGAATATACTTTGTCTATGTCTTTGATTAAGGATGGCAACTTCATCATCACCAAGTGGACTCCCATTTGGGCCACTGCTATAAATGGGAAAAGCCTGTACCGAGTCCTCCTGCAAAGCGATAGCAACCTGGGATGTTCAACAAGAATGTCAAGCCAATTTGGGGGTGGGTCCCAGTATATCCTGTGGTCCCTGAACCCGACTCACTATTGAGGTAATAGAGGTGTGCAGGTGGGGCTCGATGAATGGAAGACCATGTATTATATGAGGCTGGTCGGTCTGTCTTTATTAATGCTTTTTTAATTTGAAAACAAAGTTAATACACTCAAAGCGACCACTAACAACATGTAGGTCAGGGGTCTCCAATTAGTTTTCATCAAGGTCTGGAAAATGCCAAAAATGCAACAAAGAAGGCCAAAAATATATAGTTAGATTTTGTCTATCTGAGATGCTTTTTTTATTTAATTTTTTGGTTGAAAACTGACAACAACAATGACATAACCAGTGTTACTGACAACAACTAAATAATAACCTTTAATATAGATTAGGCCTTTTGCAAAAAGATACAATTTTACATTATGCTTGTTCTATTTAATAACTTCAATATTTTTGCCTCTGAATCACTTAGATTGACAAACTGACAACAACTTAAATGGGTCTATCATGTGTTGAGCCTGAGGCACTGGCCAAGAGCCTTTCTGGTTCTTAATAGTGTTTGTTACAAATGTTGGAGGAGGACAAAGTTCATTCTATGTAACAATAGAAATTCTACTTAAGATGATTGTTGGCATTCAGAATGAGAAACAGAATCCAGGAAATCAGACTGTAGGATTTTTAATGAATTAATTGGTAAATTCATCTGTAAATAAGTATGTGGTCATTTTTGTTTTATTCTTTAAACTACTGACAACATTTTTCCCAAATTCCAAATAAAAATATTGTAATTTAGAGCATTTATAGGAGGATAGTGCTGACCACAGAAGTGTTTTTTTTTATACTTTTCCTTATTAAATAAGATTTGGTTCAGATGATCACCTCATCATCATCATGTGCCAGTGTTGGGATTCAACAGACATTGGAATGGAATGGTTTCCAGACTTGTAGAGATGCTGATTGCTAGAAAAAAATTGCAGTGGTCTCTTAATTTTTTCCAGAGCTGTATGTAATGACCAAAGTAACAAAGGCTACCATCAGTAACACACTACGCTACTATATTATAATTTTTTTTTTCTCATAAAACCACATTTTAATCACAATAAAACATGAACAACATGTCAGGTGTTGAAACTGAGACATCATGTTGTGAGCCTCTTCAGGAATCTCTCCCGGGTCCCTGTAACGGTCCTCTACTGCCACCTTCTGGCTGAAGACAGTCATGTCCTATTGTTTTTTAATATTTCTATTTTTTTTCTATAGTACCGTCCTGTATAGATGCTCTTAATTTCATTAGTATTCATTAATTGGAGAGCGTCATCGAGGCGGCGGTGTCAGAACATGAAGGAGTAGTTTTAACAGGCATCATCATCATCAGCATCTTTCACAGGTTTTTCCTCTTGTTTTGTTGGAGCCATGTTCCATTTAATTTTTGTATTTGCTCCACCGATTTTAAGTTCAGCTCTGAGCTAAAAAACAAGAAACAATATTTGCAAATGGAGGTAGTATAGAATCAGTGTTTATTACAGTGCATTCAAGAGAATCTAGTGTTTGTTCTGCCATAGTCACAACATGAACCAAAACTAGAATGCAACCTGGAAGCATTCATATTAATGCCATATTGTATAATGCAACATAAATACTCAATTTGCATCTGCAAACTGAACTGAGATTTCAGTTTATCTGTTTATGAGCAAACTATTTAATGGAGTTGCTGAAAGACCTCAGTTTTTTGTGACCTAAAAGTCCCTCAAATGCACTGCTTAACATTGTTACATTATTGTAACATTTGTTACATATATACACTCTAGACATAAACACTTGGCTAATTTGTAGTGTTATTACAAAAACAAGAGTTGCACATAGTAACTGCTGTGTCTAATAGCTTAGTGTTGCACATATGACAGAATCAGAGGAAACTTACAGCGTTAATAATTTGACCAATAATGGCAGGATCCGAGAGGTCAGCATTACTTTGGAGCTTGATCTTAATTGTTGTGAATGACCTTACTTTCCACACTGCACAAAATTTTATAGTGAGAAGTTTTGGTAGACACAATACAGTTACAGTAAACAGGAAAATTGGACTCCTACAAACTCTGTTCCAGAGTAAAATCTCAACACTATGAAAGGGCAGTGTGACTCCTGATGTGAGAGTCATTAAAGACTCAGGTGAGTTGTTAGTGTCACTGTTACATAGTTAACGACTATGAGACCAGAACAGCCTGGTCCAATCAGAGTTAATTTCAGGTCAAACTCCTCCCACTAAAGCTCAGCTCTCTTACCAGAGGAATTGATAAAGTCTCTTGAAATTAGAGACGAAACGTCTTCCCTTTGAAGACTGAGTCCAGATGCTTTTGCTTTAACCTTTTTCTTAAAGTTACTTAAAACTACAACTCTAAACAATCTTATTGTCTCATCCACAGAGACTGACACTGAACTGAGTCTCCAGTAAAAATACTGAAATATAGATTCTGTCTGGTCTTATGGTCCCACTCAGTTTTGTTTAAGGCTGTTGTTCCATTCATAGTGTTGAGATTTATATATGAGTCCAATTTAACTCTGAATATTTTACTGTGTACAGTACAGTAGTAAAAAGATGGCTATACCTTCATAACAGAGAAATGGTTTCTGAAGATCACAGGATAAATCCATCCAAACAAGGTCAGATCTCTGAGCAGCACAATGCTCTTCCCCGTTTACGTTATTTGGTTCTCCAGACATCCAACTCCTGAAGGTGCTGTTGTTGTTGTCGGACCATCTCCACGGCTCTCGGTACAGGCCGATAAACCCGAAGAAACCCCCTGTGGCATTAAGCACCGCTTGGTTTTCAACTGAGTTTTCAATCATCGCCAGGTCGTGATAGTGTTGTCTGCAGTAGGCCAAGGATTCAGCCCAGGTCATTGAAGTGGTGACAAAATTATACTGTTTGGTGCCTGATTCAACTGAACAAAGAAAAATTAAATAAAGTTATTATATTGAAAAAAAGAGAAATTATGCCCTGCGTCGACATAACATTAAAGATGAACTTTAGATGAGTGAACTCAAGCTGAATTAAACACGTTTTATCAAAGGCACAAAGTGTTAACAGCTGCACAAAAAATACACACATAATTTAATCTTAGTCATGACTCGGTTTAAATAAATCCAAGAATTATGTTATACAATTGTTGAAAAAAATATTTATCCACAAATAAGAACTGCATGTGATATTTAAAATAAACAGCCGTTTGTGTAGCTTATCTAGGTTTAGCTCAAAATATTTAATTGTTTTAGTGGTCTGGGCTAACGACCTAAACCAGGATGAGTCTGTTTTATGGAACTGAGCTTAAAGCTCTCTTTTGTTTTGCAAAGTGTAGACTGTGGTTATTATTAAAATGAGCTGTCTGTCATCAAAGCTCAGGGCCAATTGCAAACTTAGATCAGTCGCTGCCTCGCAATCCCAGAACATCCTCATGCAAAACTAGAGAGAATAGTTCTCCAGACTTGGGTAGTATTTATATTCAACAACACACATTACTGCTTTTAAATATCACAAACAACCTACTCATACCACCTCACTGCATCCTTTCAGTTTAGACCCGACTGATGGCTAGAAATATCCTGATTTGTATTGATTTTGAAAAGCTCTTGTCCCTGATTTGTCCATAACTGTCTGTAGATGGCAATGACAGGGTTGCCATAGCTACAACAGTTCAACCTGAACAGGTCTAATATTCTCAAACAAATGGTCAGTTTAAATGGTGTTTAGGGTTATTAAGGATTGTTTTGGTCTTGAGAATGTACAGTCTGGGGATAAAATAAATTATAATTTAAATCAAAATAAAGAATCGACTCAAGTGACCCTCTCAAAGTCTGCTCAAACTAAACCTTAACTGACCTGGATCAAAACCTAAACCGGCTTCAAGCAACAGGCCTCAGATACCTTTGCTTCAACCTTTTCTTTCTTTTTTTGGAATATTTTATTTTCATTTTTTCAATTTACAAACAAAGACAACAAAAAAAAGAAACAAAGAAACGAAACTTATGAAAAGTACCCCCCTCCCCCCTCCCCAAAAGGGTGCTCCAATAAAAATATAAATATCAAATAATAATAATAAAAATATAAATATCGCCACATATAAAGTATATGTGGCGATGTCCAACCTTTTCTTTCTGACCAATCACACAACACGTCGAGAACAAGCTGCAAGAACGCCCAAACACCGACTTTTAGATCTACATCTTTCATCACAACTAGGCTCGGAGTACAAAGCTAGTTGAACCTATTCATACTCAATACTTGCCAAGAGATGTTTATTATTATTATTATTATTATTATTATTATTATTAATATTCATATGAATATTAATATTCATATTAATATCATGGTTTTGAATGGTGCTCTTCATCCCTGCATTTTTTGGGAAGCTTTCAAATAACCTGAGGAATATTATATGTTCTTTGGTATAATAAGAGCAAAAAAGGATAAATTTAGTGAATATGTTTGCACAATACTGTCCAAAAAACATAGCAAATAAATCAATAAAAGAAAAAAATAATACAAATAATAATTTATAATGTACCTGTGTAACAAACAGGAGAAAATATCGAACTACAGACGGTGTCAATCCAGTTTCCTTGAGAGTCCATCAGAACACAACCGTCACGTCCACTTGAATAATTTGGTTGACCCAGCACCCAGTTCTGGTATCGACTGGTGCTCGCTGTCCCAGTGGCAGACCATCTCCAGGAGTTAGAGTCAGTGTTCATGACACCTTTCCAGGACGCAGGGTCATCAAACAGACCAATCCATGCGACTGCACCACCAGGTAAACCCATCCTGTTCATGTCGGCTGCACTTTCGACTGTGGCCAGGTCGGTGTATTTATCTCTGCAGTACTGTCGAGCATCTGTCCAGGTCATGTTTATGTTGATAAAGTAGAACTCTTTGTTTTGACAGAGAACAAACGGGACGAGGATAATACCTGGAGGTTGTGAAAAGATTTAATAATTTAACTTTAAATTAGTTTTGTTCCTTGTGGCAACAATACTACTTCAAACTTAAAACATGAACCAAATTCAATTAACTATTTACAAGTAAAACTAAAATTATTCAACGTCAATCTTGAAAAAGTCTTAGCGTGTACTTGAATCAGAGCAGGTTTACTGTCAGGTTTAGACCAAACATTTTGTAAACTAGAGCACTTTTATGATAAATACAGTACAATGATATTGATATATTCACTTATTTACTATCCCAATAATGTTGGTGAACTTTTATATCTGTTAAGACCAGCAATAAAATATGTAACCATCGGGAAAAAATGTTTTTTTTTTTAGTGTTAAAAACACTAAAGTAGGCTACACTAAACTCCTGCAAAACAAACCAGTGTTTCTAGTGTCTATCTGCAAACTTAACCTGCTCAAGGAATTAAAATTACCAGCGATCTACTTTATCTAGAAAATGAAGCAGCTTTGTGATACCAAAAACCCAGGGTTAACCCTAAACTTAACTCGCTAAATTCTTAATCCAGCTTTGGTCCATGATCTACAACTCACCAACATTAGTTTATCTTGTTTTTTTGTGGCTGTTATGGTTTGATATTTGATAGTCAGTCAGAGAGGAAACAGGCTGAGAAAGACGGGAATGACTTCAAACCAGAATTTTACAAACACTGGGATGTGTTGAGCCCCAGTTAAAATATTTGAACTTCTGGCATTTATTAAAATATATTGAGTTTTAGTTGTCTATTTTTTTAAAGCGATACTTTAATTAAGTTGATTAATTTATTTGCAAGCAAAACATTAATAAATGTAATACATTTTGGTGTATATTCTCTGTCTTTTATTTTAAAAATACATCACAAAAACATGAAACATGAACAAGAAGTGTGATGTTTGTAAAAGGTTATTGAAGACAGCTATTGTTGATCTCATTGTTGTTTTTTTTAAATCCACTAGTCTGTATATAGTTCATTTGTGTTGCATTAAACCCTCTAGTCTGTAGTGGTCGAGTCAAGATGCCTTTCTAAACCTTGAAAGAAAGAAAATCACACAGTGCATCTTACCATAGAGCAGGTAAACTGAAACATCCATCCTGACAGCTCCCTCGAAACGACAATATGCAACCTTGAAATGTCTAGACAACTAAATTCAGAGTCAGAGTGAGCCTTTTATTGCAGAGGGGGCGGGATTTTATTAACGGGCTCTTCTGAGGAAACGGAAACTGAAGTTCATGTTCACTAACTGTACTCAATATCACTTTTATACATGCAATAAAAATAATTAGGCCTGTGTTGTGGATTATTATTGAGTTGATGCAACTTTCCCATTAACTTTAGACAATTATTAGTTAATGCTTTAACTTCTGTTGCATTTAGCCTGAATCTGTGTTGCTTTACAGTGTTGCATTTATTGCAATAAGCCATAGGGTAATTACACGTTTTGTGGCAGTGTTAGACCCAAAAAAACACACAACACAAATAACTTCAGATTCAAATTATTAGATTATAGTTATAATCTTACCCACTGGACGGTAGGGACGGAACTGTCGGTATTGTATGCACTTGAGCCCTTGAGCAAAAGAGGGAGGGGGAAAAAAAAACATCTAATTTGTTTATTTTGCATTAGTTTGAATTGGTAATGCAAACAGTGGCAAGCACCAGTACTGTTCAGAACTGCCAATGTTATCTGAGATTTACAAGATAAAGAGCATGAGCACACACTTCCTGGTTCTGATTCATTTCTTCTGCAACACAAACCCAGAAACAGTTAAACCTGTGAAAGATCTCTTTGTTAAGAATTAAATATTATGTAACTAAGAGCAAATTTTTTTCTTTCTGGAGCATTTTAATGTCACCAGACTTTTTCACAAATTATGTTGCACATGTTTCTTGAAATCCCTTTAACCTTGCGAATGCAGCTGGATTCTTGCAAGATTTGGGAGTTTCCTAACTACAAAAATCCATCTTGTATCGCGCCAAAGCAACCGCTTGAATCAAACCATGAACTCACTGGCCTCTTGTGACCAATGATGTGGCAGCATGAACAGGAAGATGTGGGTTTTTTATTTGAGAAATGTTAATTTGTCAACATGACAGTGCTAAAAGACAATGCTAACGTCTTTCACTAACGCTTAAAAATGTGGAACTAAAGGATTTTCTGGAAGGAAAAGATGTTTGTGCTCTTCTTCCTACTCGCTTTGGCATATCTTAAATCTTGTAGTTGTTCTTACACACTCTTTTCATCGACTGACGTCCTTGTTTGATCAACTTAGTGTTTGTTAACCTTCCTTTTATTCCCAAGTTCACAGCAAAAACTGTTATTGTTAGCGGTTTGTTGTTTCTTCATATCTGCCGCACTCTTGTTTTGTCAAATGAATCGTTACTATAACTGGCCAAAACAAATCTCGTGGAAGGCGGAGACTAGTTGGTGCTTCATCCAATCACCACGTTTGCGACAGAAGGCACCTCCCTTTTGCAAACGCTTTCAACAAGAGCCTTTGCAGATGTTATGTGAGCAGTTCTATCTGGTGGAGCCAGGTTAAGTACACTGAATATTCTGTAAAGTTATTGCTTTAATGAGACTATACTGACGCACTACATTTAAAAGATAAGTGTTTAATGAGAAAGTGTTACACTCACCTAAAGTATTATTAGAAACACCATACTAATACTGTGTTTGACCCCCTTTCGCCTTCAGAACTGCCTTAATTCTATGTGGCATTGCTTCAACAAGGTGCTGAAAGCATTCTTTAGAAATGTTGGCACATATTGATAGGATAGCATCTTGCAGTTGATAGAGATTTGTGGGATGCACATCCAGGGCACGAAGCTCCCGTTCCACCACATCCCAAAGATGCTCTATTGGGTTGAGATCTGGTGACTGTGGGGGCTAGTTTAGTACAGTAAACTCATTGTCATGTTCAAGAAACAATTTGAAATGATTTGAGCTTTGTGACATGGGGCATTATCTGCTGGAAGTAGCCATCCGAGGATGGGTACATGGTGGTTATGGACATGGTCAGAAACAGTGCTCAGGTAGGCCGTGGTAGTTAAACGATGCCCAATTGGCACTAAGGGGCCTAAAGTGTGCCAAGAAAACATCCCCCACACCATTACACCACCACCACCAGCCTGCACAGTGGTAACAAGGCATGATGGATCCATGTTCTCATTCTGTTTACGCCAAATTCTGATTCTACCATCTGAATGTCTCAACAGAAATCGAGACTCATCAGACCAGGCAACATTTTTCCAGTCTTCAACTGTCCAAGTTTGGTGAGTTCGTGCAAATTGTAGCCTCTTTTTTCCTATTTGTAGTGGAGATAAGTGGTACTCGGTGGGGTCTTCTGCTGTTGTAGCCCATCCGCCTCAAGGTTGTGCGTGTTGTGGCTTCACAAAGGCTTTGCTGCATACCTCGGTTGTAACGAGTGGTTATTTCAGTCAAAGTTGCTCTTCTATCAGCTTGAATCAGTCGGCCCATTCTCCTCTGACCTCTAGCATCAACAAGGCATTTTCGCCAACAGGACTGCCACATACTGGATGTTTTTCTCCTTTTCACACCATTCTTTGTAAAACCTAGAAATGGTTGTGCGTGAAAATCTCAGTAACTGAGCAGATTGTGAAATACTCAGACCGGCCCATCTGGCACCAACAACCATGCCACGCTCAAAATTGCTTAAATCACCTTTCTTTCCCATTCTGACATTCAGTTTAGAGTTCAGGAGATTGTCTTGACCAGGACCACACCCCTAAATGCACTGAAGCAACTGCCATGTGATTGGTTAATTAGATTCTTGCATTAATGAGAAATTGAACAGGTGTTCCTAATAATCCTTTAGGTGAGTGTACATGTGTGACCTTATGATGTCACTAACAGCCATTTGTACCAACTAATGTTGTGCACAACTGGATTTAATGGAAAAAAGAACAGCAAACGTATAAAAACATTAATAGATTTTGTTGATAATATTACACAAACTTAAAAAGAGAATACCTACTCATTATGCACTTGTTTGAAAGTCAGATGTGCTCCTGAAAGTGGTTTAGTTTGATCCGATCCATTGTTCCTATTGATGCTGAAAACCAAATATATTTAATGAAGCAAACTATTTGTCTGTGGAAGTTGAAGACATTAACAAAAGGTTTAAACAAAGGCATCTAAAACTCACGTCCAGATGGAAATTTTACCGGGTCATTAAAAGATCATCTCAGTTTGCAACAAATGCACGCTCAACAAGGTTTAGTTACAGAATAGGAAAATTTTCTGGTGCCCTTGTGACACAGTCCTTAGTTTGAATATGTGTTTGTGGTCAGGATGCACTGAGCAATAGATGGCTATTGTGTAAAATGAATATGAATTTGCTTTTGATAAAAAACACAAAAAATCATCTGATTTTAGCAGGGTTTAGTATAAGCTATTTAAACTTTAGATAAACAACATATAACATCATTTATTGTATAACGTAAAATAAATGTAGCCATAATTAAAGTACAACAACCAAATTTAGTACAATTTGCAATCAGCTAATGATAAATAAATCCTTATCAGATCCTCAGACCTTTATAAAAGCATGTGTTTTAACAATTTGCTGGTCAGAAGTTGTATGTTTTTGACACAAATGTTGCTACTGATGAAACTTGAAAGGGTCATAAAACTACTTCCAAACATAAAGGAGGTCACTCCTGCTCTAGACCCTTACTACAAACGAAGAAAATGACTGCTTTGAGCACTTTTTCATCTATGTGTTAAATGTAAAAAATATCAGAGAACTTACTGAAGAAGCCCTAATTCTATATCGAGTGCCTCACCAGTAAATGTAGCAGATAATCTAAACGCACAGGGCAGATTTAATCTGGAGGCCAAGGCGTATCAACACGTACTGGATTTTGGAAAGGGACATACCTTCGGCTTTTACAGGGAAAAACACAAAATTTACACTCCACAATGTTTGCTTGCTATGGAACAATACCACCAACTACCCCATTTCATCCCCTGAGCTGCTTTCAGCCAAACCGCTCAAGAGCAAACTCCAGGAGAGACACACTCAAACTCTTAAAATGGCTCTTATGCATAAACCACAATATTGAAGGCAGGCAGACTTACCAAAGAATGACAGAGACGGATCGGGATTAACGGTTTTACAGAGAAAAATGACCTTGTCTACATTTACATTTAGTCATTTAGCAGACGCTTTTATCCAAAGTGACTTACATTCACTAGTGTTACATTTTACGGTTGACACTTTCATTTAAAGCGACTTTCATTAAGGTTCCATTCACCAGTGTCACAGCTGGAACACCACTGGAGGTGGGTTAAGTGTCTTGCCCAAGGACACAACGACAGTATGAACTGTGGGGAGAGCGGGAATCGAACCGCCTACCTTCCGGTTGAAGGCCGGCCGCTCTACCACTGAGCCACTGCCGCCGTCTAAAAACCAGAAAGAGCAGAGGCTTCAGCAGGTCTGACAATGCAACAGGAAGTCTCCAGTTATGATTTTACATGAATTTTTGTCATAAACATAAACAATAACTCATTTGCATATTAGATGTCATTTCATTTCTCGTGGACACATCCCATTGGCCTTCTCTTGCAGGCTGGCCGTAGATGAAGCTGGAGGAGGCAGGCGGCCCGATGAGCGCTCACGTCCGGCATGTACACAAACTGAAATACGTTTTGTTAACAATATTACATCAACTTAAAGAAAGAGGATTTAAAGAGTCCAACTGTGGACTTGTTTATATGTCAGATGTGCTCCTGAAAGTGGTTCAGTTTGAGCCGATGCTCATTCATTGACACTGAGAACCAAATATATTTTATTATGCAAACTATTTGTCTGCGGAGGTTCTCAGTCTTCCAGGACATAATGCAGAAAAGGTTTAACCAAAGGTATCTAAAACCCAGATGCCTTTGTTGAAATCTTTTCTTTAAGCAAACACAGATCAAAAGGTCATCTCAGTTTGGTTAGAGAATAGGTAAATTCTCTGGAACTGCAGGTGCACTTGTGACTCAGTCTTGAGTTTGAATATGTGTGTGTGGTCAGGATGCACTGAGAAATAAAGATGGCTAATGTCTTGTGGTCCGGATCAAATCAGAACCAGTTGTTGTATAACTTCTTTAAAATTGATTTCAAAGAGAGGGTGAGTGTGTATTGCATTGGGAAAGATTTATTATCAGTTCTATCATTTTTATAAGCACAAGATAACATTTAAAGCTCTTGTTTTTTCAGATAAATGTTTGAATAATTTCTCAAATACATAAAAAGAATTTGTGTTCTGTATGTTTAAATTGTAGTAAGAGTTTTCTGTCTGTCTTTTGTCCACCAAAAAAGAATACCCCCTACTTGTATACCAATTGCAATGGTAATGGACAATTACAACAAAATGAGCTGTGTCATAACATCAACCAATAAACTAAATCATAACTTTATAGTTTATAGGTAAATTAACCCTTAACGAGAACACACTCCGCTTTGCTCGGCTGCACTTTGAGTCACCCAGTGTGACCTTTACTCACTTTTATGCATCGGCTGCTAATCCTTTCCTGCACCATCTTTGCATTGCTCCTAAATTATTTCATTAAAACAGAAGCATGAATGTCACATGTCTCTCATAAACACAGTGTGTATGTGTTCTTATAAAAGTACAAGTCCTATGAGTTTATACATGATATATATATAACCAGACACAACCAACCCAAACGTTGGTTGTGTCTGGTTTTGTCTGTCCATATTTGAGCCCTTTTGGGGCCCACATGGAAATACTAGCTGGGCAGAAGTAATTTAATTAAAATGTTAGCCCATAGTGTTAAAACACAGGAAATAAATATTTGTTTTCTGATTTTGAATTGGTTTTAGATGAACCTGAAGTAATTGAACAGTAACATTTTAGTTATTGGCAACAACTAATGCTAAAAATAAATGCTTAGTGCATATTTCCTTCTGTTGTCTTCAGAGAAATGACAACAGGAAGAGATTAATTATGTTGAATTGATTGTATAATAAATGTATCCTTTCTGTCAAATCCAGTTTTATTGTTTAATCATTTCTAGCCTCTTTTGAATTTGTTGCATTTTCCTTTCTTCTGTGAGCTGTCACGTCCTCCTCATTTAAACAAAGGAAAAATACAGAGGACATTGGATTACCTACATTTATCTCCAGTGTTCAAGAAGCTGTAGGTGTGGAAAAAAATAGTTATCTAGTTATCTAAGTGGACCTCGACCAATTTTCAAAGACTTTTTGTCAAAAAGCAATGTTTCTTGTTTCTGAAAAATATTTACGTTATATGGGAACGCCATGTCTCGGTGGGATACTGTTATCTGTCCTTGAGTCTGGCTCCCCCCAGTGTCCAAACAGGTGCATGTACAGGTGAATAATCTTATCATTTCTAAATAAAGAAATAAGAGTTAAAAAGACTGCTTCATCAGGACAGGGACATACCCTTTATCTCAAAAGGCGTATTTTGATGTTGTCTTATTTATTTTTTCATTAAAAAGAGAAATTAAAGAGAATCTTAGAAAAATTAAATGCTAGCTTATGACATAGTCTTATGGTCAACGGATTTCTAAAACAAAAAGCCAACTGTGTGTTTTTTTATTTTAAAACGTGAAATAACTTTGTTAAATCAATCAGTACATTCACATGTAGAGTTTACTCCGACTGTGCTCACAGCTTAATTTAAACTTCTCAGCTGATTTTCACACGAGTTTACATGTGCGAGAGAGAACCTACTGTGTCACGTGGTTATCATGGAGAGCATGGAGTACCTCCAGGCAAGGCCGGATTAACCATTAGGGCAACTGGTCACTTGCCCGGGGGCACAGGACACCTAAGGGGCCCTGGCAACCATCAAATAGGCTATTATGTTAGAATAAGTCACGTTATGAACGCAGTACTCACTTTCCTAATTATATGTAAAAATTTGCAACCCGTTCAAAATATTATGTTAAATCACATCAAAAACAGTGTCTGTAGCTTCCTGTGCAGCGAGCGAGGGCAAGCTGACACGTCTAATCACGTGACTTGACACACAATTTGAAACAGTGATGGGAAGTTCAGATCATTTTACTGACTCAGTTCTTTAAGTCTCGTTCAGCAAAATGAACACATTTTTTTTCAAGTTATTTTGTTCATTTCGTGCATTTCAGCAGAATCTAATTAAAATGTTACACGTTAAATTTAAAAACACATTTAGTAGTTCTGGAATAAAAACTATAATAACTATAAGCTAATGCAGCCATGGACAAACTTTGAAAAATAAATTATAAATTCATTGCAGCTTGCTTCAGGCAGAGAGTTCAACTTTATTTGTAAAAAAAAAAAAATTTGTGATAGTTAGATAGATAGCCAGCTGAGGTGGCTCGGGCATCTGTTTCGGATGCCTCCTGGACGCCTCCCTAGCGAGGTGTTTCGGGCATGTCCCACCGGGAGGAGACCCCGGGGAAGACCTAGGACACGCTGGAGGGACTATGTCTCTCGGCTGGCCTGGGAACGCCTCGGCATCCCCTCGGAAGAGCTGGAGGAAGTGTCTGGGGAGAGGGAAGTCTGGGCGTCTCTGCTTAGACTGCATCCCCCGCGACCCGGCCCCGGATAAGCAGTAGAAGATGGATGAATGGATGGAATTTGTGATAGTTCAGCTACAACTGTGTTCCTGAAATGGGATCCATTGTCACAATAAATCTGTGTTGGAAACCCGAACCTTGGTGCAATCACTGTGGCCAGTGTCAGTGCATTGTTAGTTGTTGTTGGTACAACCTCTGCCCACCCAGAAAATAAATCAATGATAGTTAAACAGTTTTGTTTGCCTTGACATTTATTCAGTTCAATAAAAAAAAAAGTCAATAGACATGTATTCAAAAGGGTAACTTGGCTCCGGGATTTGTCCTGGTGTTGACCTCAGCCTTCCTTGTGTATTGTGTTTTGAACAAATCAAGCACGATGCACAAAAGTTTTTGGAATAATTGTGGAATCCATGCTGCAAAGTACTGGTTTATCATCGATACCATTCCCCCTGTTGAGACATGCGTTAGCCCTTGTCTCAAAATACAGTAGCTGCATATCTGAAAAGTGATTTGGGATGTATCCGTTTGTTCTCAGTGCTCATCTAAACAGATTAGCTGTTTAAAGTAGCTTTTTTTTTATATACCAGAGCTGTTTCTCAGAGTCTTGGCCTGCATGTCCTTGAGCAAGTCTTGGTTAATATGGTCTGTAGTGTCTACTGCTGTGTAGATAGAGTCCTTGTCTAGTGGCTTTACTGTTCTTTTAGCTTCCTCATCTGCTTTGTGGTTGCCAAGGGAGACTAAATCTGTATTAGATGTATGTGCTGTGCATTTACATACTGCTACTTCCAAAGGAAGTTGTAAAATCAAGTCTTTGTGTGTAATTGGTTTCCCCGTGGATGTAAACTGCTGGGCACATACACAATTAACTGGCTGCTATTTAGAGGGTCAAATCTGGACAGATTTGCAGTTATTGCTTGTGAAGATATTGTTGGTGATTCGCAGTACCCTTGTGGCAAAACCTGTTCCTGTACTGGAACGCAAACCAAAATTCACTATCTGTATGCACTGGAATTGAAAAAAAAAAAACATTCGCTAGGTCTATGACTGTAAAAACCTTAGCTTTAGGAGTCATTTAGTAATGTGTGCGGATTTGGCTCCAAAGGGGCCCTTGGAATTACAGCATTGTAAGCCTGTAAGTCCTGTGTCACAAATATTCCTGTCTGTTTGGTTTCTGTGTCCTCTTGGTTTTGTTGACCAACATTAGTTCTTTATTTACCCTCCTTTTTTCTTTTTTCTTGAGAACATTTTTCTTGTTTAGTTTTTTCTCTTTTTTGTAAATAACATCCATGTTTTTCAAAAGCTGTGAGTGGTTTTAACTGCAAACCAACTACTTTACTCCAAAAGGCCTGTTGGGGGCAGTATTGTTTAATGTAATATTTAAAAAAGACAGCTTTAGCAGAACACAGACTGGTTTGTAGACAACACAGAAAAGTGAAGCAAAACATTTTAATTAAAAACATAAAAATATTTAACTTTAAACATTATTTAAAGTTAACCTGAATAATTATTATTTTATTATTATATTAGTATTATTTTTTATAATTTTTTTAAACTATTGTTTTTATTGTGTCTTATTTTTAGGGCTACTGGCCTCATATCCTAAATGTACTTTTCAAATATCCGACTGTACACTAAGACATCATCACTGTATGGAGTATATTTTGTCTCTAAGCCCTTCCAGGCTCTCCTCCATACCTCGCTGAAAAGCTGAGGGCACATTTGTTAGACTGAACAGAATCCTAGTCCATTCATGTAGCCCCCAAGGCATTGTAAAGGCTGTGTATTGTCCTCACTAATTTCACCTTGATGGTATGCTTTATCTTGGACAAGCACACTAAACCACATGTTACCAACAAGTCCATTAAGTATTTTTTGTATGCGTGGTATAGGATGCCTATCTGGGATTGTCTTCTTATTAAGCCCCCTATAATCAATACAAAGTCTTAGGCTTCCATCACGTTATCTTACAGACACCACTGGAGATGTGTATGGTGAAGTAGATTTACGTAATTATGAAACCTTTATTTATTAAGTCCTGAATGTGATTTTAACCTCATCATAAAGTGCACAAGGGACTGCGTTGTAGGCTTTAACTACTTGAATATCATCCATCAACTTAATTTCCATTTTTTGATATAGCCTATTTCATGTTTAGCAAATGCACCTGACTCCTCTTTAAGCATCTCCATGACAACAGCTTGTTGATCTGGGTTGAGGTGATCCCAAGGTTTTACAGGTGAGCTATGTGGATGTTGAGCACTTTCAGCAACAACTGACCTAACCTGAGTTTGGCCAAGATTCACTGAATAGCAGTATGTCACTTTCTCAAAACTGCCTATAAGTGTCTTTGCTGGAAAAACTATCCCATGCTGTGAAGTATTTCTGACATAAATCTTGGCTTTTAGCGTAGTGCATAGTACACTTAACATCTGGTTGTGAGAAATTCAATCACTCATCTCAGGACAAGTTTTTATTTGGCTCAAAAAGCATTTCGGTCTTCTCTTTTAGGTCTGTTTTAACAGGACAGCTAATGTAATGTATTTGACCACTAGGAACCATATCAGCTGTACGTCCTGTTCTGACTGGGTAAGTGATAGTTTCACTAGTTGTTTGAAAAGCCTTTCCTGTGCATACTTTATGTTATGTTCGTGAGTAAGGTCAATCTGTGACTAGACTGACTAGGGCTTTCCTTTATGAGTTCCTCAATGGAATTGATTATTTTTTTGCATGATATTATGACTGACTAAGACTGGGACTCAAACGTCATCCCCAGGAGCAGCTTTACCTTTTGGATCACAAAGGCTAGGGCTAATTTCAACCCAGTTCAGAAAGGGGATTTCAGACCCGTTTACAGCTCTCGATCTAAACGCTGATCCCTCCTAAGTAAGTCACTATTTGGATATATTTTGAAATCAGGTAAGTTATCTGACTTCCAAGACTCGCTCATTACTGAAACTTGGGCTCCGGTGTCCCATAAAGCTTGAGTTGTACACTCGTTCATCTTGCACCAAACAAAGACACTTTTTGTCAACCAGCTGTGTTTTGCACAAAGGTTATACATGCTGGATGGTTGGTCTTTCTTGGTATGGGATTGTTTTGTCTTATATTATGTACTGGACCCGGGGTCTCCTTTGTGATTTAGGGGTTTTATCACTTGGGGACTTTGGTTTTGGAGCTGTGACTTGTCCCTCAGTCACAGCCTCCACCAGTTTTTCTGTTTCTGACTTACCCCTACTCTACATCTCTTTGCCCAGTGTGAGATGCTGCCACATTTAAAGCAACGGAAGTAAATGTAATTCGTTACTGTACTTAAGTAGTTTTTTCCAGTATCTGTACTTTACTAAGTATTTCCATTAAGGGATACTTTTTACTTTAACTTCACTACATTTCAACGTCAAATATCTTACTTTTTACTCAAGTACATTTTGCAAAATTAGTCGTTCCTTGTGTTTCCGTTAAATATTTTTGTAGAAGAAGACCTCAAAGACGCGTCTCAGTGGGAGTGTCAGGACCGGCTCAATAGAAGCCTCATTCTCTACGAGCTGATAAAAATACACCTGTGATGAAGCTTTGGTATTAGTAATGTCTGACTCTGATTCTGAGGGAGAACATCTACCTTTAGAGTCTTTTCAGCCGGTGAAAGTGAGAATGAGCGAGAGTGAGTGCGTCTGTACTTGGACAGCGGCGCCGCTGCTCGGCCTTTCTCAGCGTCTCTCATAAAGCACACGCTGTTTCTCCCACATTTTACCAAACATCAGTGAAAGAAACGGGAGGAAACTAAAGCCGGGAAGCCGTGTGCGCGTAGCACCTGCAGCTTTACCTTTAGCACAGGTGATATAAGCCGGGCGGGTGTACTTGCCGTGGCGCGGAGTGACAGGGATTTTGGGAATAATGCGGCTTCTATTGACAGCTGTTTGGGACAAATACGTGTTGATCCTGACACTTTACCCAGTCGAGGAGGGAGAGGCAGAGTAAACATAGTCAGCGAGAATGCACTAATCAAAGCAGCGATCGTAATAAAAGTGATGGCTGTGTGCTGTGTTTTATGAGAGGTCCCACACTCTAAAAAACTACTAACAATGCCACATGGATGGATAAGAAAAGATAAAGCAACTGCAACCACACACATACAGTACATGTGTATATTTCTCAGAACTATTTGCATACGTTTTACTAGTTATGGTATATGAGAAGTTGTAGTTATTCTTTATTTCAGAAAAGAAAAAAACTATTCTAATATGTTCATTAGTGTGTATGTACTGAAAAAACATAACCGCCAATATATAATGTCATGGTATGCAAATTATATGCAAATTAGATGCTTAAAATTTATTTACTTAAATACTTTGGGTCATACCTGACATTTTTCTAGTTTAGAGTAGGACTCTATCTCGTATCATTTTCAAACCACAGCCTTTTGAAATTTGGATCTCAAAAATCTGTATTTTTTTAAATAATTCCTGGCGCCTAAAGGGGGCAAGAGACTGACAAAAATTATAAGGGCATTATAGCCTAGTACTTGGATACTTAAGTACATTTGAAGGCAAATACTTTTGTACTTTTACTCAAGTGAAAGTTAAAAGGGAGTACTTTTACTTTTACTGAAGTAATATTTTACCTAGTGTATCTGTACTTTAACTCAAGTACTTGGTTTGTGTACTTCGTCCACCACTGGAGATGCTGCACATTTAAAGCAGTGGTTACAGTCCTTGTTTTCTTGTTGGCATGCAACACATTGTCTTTTCTGTCTTTGAGCTGACTTTCTGTAAGTTTTGGTTTGCTTGTCACTATCAGTCTTCATGTCACATGTGACACAAGTGAAGCCATTTGACCTGTAAGCTCCCTGCTTGCTGACGTACTTTCCTCTATCTTAGAGAATAGGGAGTTGTGTTTGAGCAGTTTGTTAGGCCTAGCTACAGGTTGGGTAATGCAGTTTGGAGGTTCATGTTGCTCCACACTGTTTAATCCAGCTCTAAAAGTTGAACTATTTGCTTTCGTCTTTAGAGCTCTTTCACTTACATTGAACTGTGTGATTAGCATTTTTTGTAGGAGCTCATCACTGCAGTTTTCATCTTGTAAGTACATTCTTATTTCTGCTCTGACATTGTCATTTAACAGTCCTGTCATAATTTATATGAATTGAATACTGGTGGCCAAATTGAGTTTCCTCCGCAAGGTGGCCGGAGCTTCGTCAATCGGGAGGAGCAGAGCCGCTGCTTCTCCACATTAAGAGGAGCGGCTGTTCCGGGCGCTTCACACTGGGTGGAGGCCCGGGGAAGACTCTGAAAACGCTGGAGGTACTCTGTCTCTCGGCTGGCCTGGGAATGCCTCGGTATTCCCCCTGAAGAGCTGAAAGACAAGTCTACACTCTAAGAAATAAACTTCAGTTTTAATTAAAAATGTTATGTCAACTTGTTTCACGTAACCGCTTTACGTTATTGCCAAGCTACTTAATTTCTTAATATGGACTTGAGGAAGTTGATTGATTGATTGATATGTAATAGTGTTCAATATAAATTACTCAACTTTATTGTCATTTTAATTCAATCAAGCTGTGTTTTAAATGTAATAAACTAGCCTTAAACAAAGATGAGTGAGTGGATCTGAGACATGACAGTCACAGAGAGTCTAATTTCTGACCATGATTCAGAGGAACAGCAGCAACAATCATATTTACTCAGTAATAGGGGGCTAAATAATTTAACACTAAGCACATTGAATATTGTTTTCTCACCACATATGATTATGCTTACCACTTGCTCACTAGTCTTTCTACTCTAAAGAACTCCACAGAGACTGAGTCTCCAGTAAAAACTGACTGACTGAAATATAAAGTAAATCTCTGTCTGGTCTCTGACTGTCACTCATGTCTCAGATCCACTCTCATCTTTGTTTAAGGCTAGTTTCTAACACTTAAAACACAGCTTGATTGAGTAAAAATAACATAATGAAGTTGAGTAATCTATTTTGAACACTGTTACATTATAAATCAATCAACTTCCTCAAGTCCATATTAAAAAATCAAGTAGCTTAGCAATTACTTAAAGCAGTTACATGGAACAAGTTGACATAACATTTGTAATTAAAACTCAAGTTTATTTCTTGTTTTATTATTCCTTGAGTGTAGAGAGAGGGAAGCCTGGGCGTCTCTGCTTAGACTGTTGCCCCAGGACCCAGCCCCGAATAAGTGGAAAAAGATGAAAGGAAGAGAAGAAAAATAATGGCACTAAATAATAGTTTTGTTAAGTAATAAGAGTTAAGTCATAGTTAAGTCAGTTTTTTTATTGTTCATTTTATTTATCTGGCAGAAAAGTGGACAGTTGACAAAAAATAGTGCTATCATTCCCAACCTCACACTGTACAATGCACTGTGGCAAATAGAGTGGAGTTTTATACCCCCTGGTGGTGGCTGCTGACAAGGAAAGTCAAGTAAGTAACAATAAGTATTATATTATGTTATGAACTTTACTCTCAGATGCTGTGTTTGTGATTTCACTGAAAGCTGTGACAAATCCAGAGTTTGTTTAGCAATCAAATCTAATCAAATTTACCTCTGGTTCCAGGATGGATACCCACTGGAATTTATTTGCATGTATATGATGTGTACAAAGTAAGGCTCACCAACATTTCAAGGTTCAATTAAAGCACTTTTACAGGCTTAAGTCAATGTTGTAAAATAAACTTGCATTGTGTTAAATTTACCACTACACTGTTATATTCTATATATAAAGACAGAAAGCTTTAAAAGGAGTGTTTCTCCTTGTTTTAGACACATTGGTTTCTTATTGGTGTGTTGCAAAGACACAATTCAAAAGTCACTTGTGTATAGCGCAGTGATCCAGACTGATTCAAATTAAACTTAACTTAAATCGTTGGAGTCCATAAAAAAATATCCGTCAGCTCCTTAAAATCACTTCTGTTGCCAATTAGTTTTGTAATTCAATAATGCAAAGAGGGTTGAAGCGACTGCCGTGTGAAGTTACAAAGCATTGTTTGAACATCAGTTTTAGAGTTGAGTCGACATAACTTTATTGAAGTTGGTGGTAGAAAATCTATCCTGTCCTCAAACAATGAGAGATTCTTTCTGTTTAAAATAAGGATATGTGTAGATGTGTTCAGACCTGCAGTTGTCATCTCCAGGAGTTCTCCAATGACTCAGGGGACTCTCTGTCTGAGGGGATGACCTGGAGTACACGGTCGGTCATCATGGACTTTGTTGATTGGTGTGAACTAAACCACCTGCAGCCAAACACCAGCAAGATGAACATCCGGTGAACATCCAGAGGTTGGACATTGAGACATTGGACAGTTTCAAGTACCTGGGTGTTCACCTGAACAATAAACTGGACTGGTCCCACAACACCAGCTCCACTTTCTGAGGAGACTGAGGTCCTTTGGAGCGTGCAGGTCTTTGCTTTGGACATTTTATGACTCTGTGGAAACCTCTGCTTCCACTGCACTGTCTGGACAACCTGGTCAAGAGAGTCTCTGTCCTGGGCTGCCCTCTGGACTCGATCGAGGAGGTAGGTGAAGGTTAGACTCTACAACACTCATATAATCAATAATATGCTGTGCAATATGCCCATTTAACCTTTATTACTTTGTAAATATCAGAGGTGTAAAGTACTTAGGTAAATGTACTTTGTCACTGTACTTAAGTACAATTTTGGCTACTTTGTACTTGTACTGAGTATCAAAATGTAAGCAACTTTCACTCTCTACTCAACTACATCTCTACTATTTTTGATTGAATATTTGTACTCTTTACTCCACTACATTTGAACGTTACTCGCTACATTGTGTTTGTGCACGTCAAGTCAACTTTGTCTGCCGTGGCTAGTTTCTTGGGTGTAAGAGGCAATACCGCCATCTGCAGGCTATTGAAGGTACTGGATGCTTTTTGCCTACATGCGTTACTCCGTTGTGAACGTGAATTAGCAGCCTGCCGAACTCCAGGTCATTCACATAAATTAGCAAAATTAGCACTCCATGCAGTGCCAGCACTGCTTTTTTTAGTTTTGTTTTTGTTTGTTCATTTTACTGAAAATACCTTTTTTGAAAATGTTTTACTTGAGTTTGACTTGGACGACTTGTTTAATCTGTGTTTTTGTTCGTCCATGTCAAAATATTGAGGTGTTCAATTTCTTTTCTATTTTAGGAAGTAAAACCTCATAAATAAACGTTCTTGTTTTTCACTGACCAACAATATCTCTTTGTGTTGAGGACTAGTGCATCTTTGAGCCAACATTCAGTACGAGTATAATACTTAAGTACTTTTAAAATGGGATACTTTAAGACTTTTACTCAAGTCGTATTTAAATTGGTGACTTGTAACTTGTAGTGGAGTAATTTTTACAGTAAGGAATCTGTACTTTTACTCAAGTATGGCTTTCAGGTACTCTTTACACCTCTGGTAAATATGTATATAGATTGCCTTTTGTATTGTTAATATAACTTCCCCTGCTTTCTTCTTATTGTATTTTGAAAGTTCTTTCATATTTTTATTGTATTTAAAAGTGCTTCTAAGTTTTTATATTTGCTTTTATCCTTATTGCACACACACCTTTTCTTACACTTTTGCACTTTACCAGTCTGAGAGCTGCTGTAACAAGTGAATTTCCTCTCAATAAAGTCATATCTTATCTAAAATTTGTGCCAAATTGGACAATGTATGTATGAGTTATAACAATTTGGGATTGTAAAAAACACAGGAAACAACTTTACACAATCACATCTGTAAGCTATACGGATTTCGTTTCTAACTCATCATCTCATGTGGTTTGTTCATAAGCAATAGCATGTCCCTGCAGGGCTGCTGTAGACACTCACATGCTGTAAGTTGGGGTGTGAGGTCTGGAACCGCAGTCTGTAAAATCAGACAAAAACTTCACACTGCACCTTTAATATAACCTTACCTATTGTTGTTCATAAATGGATAGTTATTAAATAGTATCAAATATTATTAAATAGTATATACTTTTGCCTTCACCCCGAACAGATGCTAATTTGCTTCTTGCTTATCTCAGTACTTATCTATTTAAAACATGAGCAAGATGAGCAATAGATGACAATGCAAATCTAATCAAAACAAAGGTTCTTAGTTTGAATATTAAAATATATGGTAATGCCTTGTTTCCACTGGTGCGTCACAGTACAGATAAGTTTCATAGTTTAATAGTGTTCCATACCACACAACTTTGAAGAAATCATGGTTCCAAGTGTGTGGTCCACTTTTCAAAAGGTGGAACTAAACACTGCAGTCTGCGTCTGTAAGCATCTCTCCTTCTCTCCTCTCATGTCCCCTCTCTGTCGCTCCTTTGTGGGAAAGGACTAAGACATGAGGAGAGGACACAAGTGAGGAAAATGTGGAAGAAAAATATTCCAGTTGTATTAGCACTGGTTAAAGGCTCAGTCAGAGGTGACACTGCTCTTTTCAATCACCACAACCAACAACTTGTCCAGATAGCAGCCATCTTTAGTGATGACTCCATCAATAAATTAAGCTGGCTTTTTCTTTGGATTAGCTTTAGCTAGCTAGCATTAGCTAATTTACTAATCAACCTTATATTTATTTTTCTGCTTCAGAGACCAGGGTTTGGAAAAGAAATGGTAAGTGAAAGATTGACAACACACCAGGGCCCTGTACTCCAAACTGAAATAAGAGGTTACAAGTAACTTTGGGTTGGGTTTTCAGTATCATAAAGCTAGTTCCCGTTCTGTTGCAGTAGATATCTCTGTAAACTTGCTGAATGGCTAACCTGCTCCTTTTGTTTAAAACTCTCTTGATTTATTTTTTGTGTGTATGAAAGCACACAGTTATATTGGTGTTATTACACTTCTATTAATAAAAAATAAAAGTAGGATGGATGTGTTTGTACACCTTGCATTAAAAAATTACCTCTAAAAGTGTTTGAAGTGAACATTGAGACATGGTTGCCAGCCTAACTTTGTTTTTGGCATTATGATGCAAAACATACCTATTTGAATACTGATTTGAATAAGTGGGAACAATGCATTTCCAATAAACTAATCATCTCAAAAGAAAACATAAATCCTGGACACTGCAGATGTGAGTTCATTCTCTCGCTTGTGCTGTTACGATTGGACCTCTCAGCTCTGGGTAAGTTTATTTTTTAACATACAATTTAGTGAATTTATTTTATTTTTTAGGATTTTACATTTGTTGGTTGAGTTCCTTTGAATAAAACTTGCTGAATTATTTGTGATGTATTTTGACATATTTTGTCTCTTTGAAGGTAACTTTCAGACATGGATGTGTTTTCAGTGTATCCTGCTCTGTGGTAAGAAAAAAATTATAGATTTTAACCTTCAATTTTAAATATTTAATCTCAGATGTTCACACTCTACACTTGCTCATTTTTCTTCGATAACACCAACAGAGTCAAACTGATCTGTAACATGACAGTGTCTCAAAAGTAACCCTGAGCAAAAAAGCTAAACTATAGAGTACTCTGTGACTGTCACTCATGGTCTCACTCTTCTTTGTTCAAGGCTGTTGTGCAGAGACAGAGAAATAAACACATGAAGAAGAATGAAGGAAAGGAAGCAGACATCTGTCAAGTTTAAGACACTTTAGATACAGATTATGTTGTTTTAGGATTTTTATGACTCTATTTTAAATCTACGCTGCAGCAGATGTCTCCTGTGCATCTGACTGTTTCCTAAAGAGCGTCTGATTTATGTGTCTGAAACTGTTTCAGCTGTTCGTATTAATTCTATAATAATAATAACATGTCTCTATAAGCCCTACTCCAGTCTGATTATTGTATTTCTCCAGTTCAACTGTAAAATGAGCCTCTGTTGAGATTTGCTCACCAGGTTAAACACTGTGTGCAAACCTTGGATCAAACTTTCAGTGAAAATGTCCTTAGATCCAAGACTTTTATTTTGTTACAGTTTGACAAAAGGCTCTAAACTCAAGTCTGTCACTGCAGTTTAAAAAGTATTGAACCTTTGTCAAGAGTATTTACCCTTTGTCAACCATTTCAGGGATTATCCTCATCCCGTTTGTTTTCTGCCAAAACAAAGGGTTCTACTTTATCAACATAAACATGAACTGGGCAGATGCTCGACAGTACTGCAGAGATAAATACATCGACCTGGCCACAGTTGAAAGTGCAGACAACCTGAACAGGATGGGTTTACCTGGTGGTGCAGTCGCATGGATTGGACTGTTTGATGACCCTGCGTCCTGGAAAGGTGTCATGACTGATGACTCTAACTCCTGGAGATGGTCTGCCACTGGGACAGTGAGCACCAGTCGATACCAAGACTGGGCTACAGGTGAACCCAATAATGTCTACGGAAGAGAATCTTGTGTCTTTGCACAAGGAAGCCAATGGAGGGACTACTTCTGTACAAACATACTAAATTGTGTTTGTTATACCGGTAAGACTTCATTGATTCACAGCAAAAGTTAAATGATCACTGGAGGTGTTAAAAAAGTTTTTTTCAGATTGACAATAACATAACAGCTTAACATTTTGGTGGATCTGACAAAGTTACCAACTTGAAACAACAAACCTTTTGTAAACAAGCTGCAGACTTTTGATTTAACCATGGCACTTTCAGAAAAGTAAAAAAAAGTGACTGTTTCTGTTCAACTGTAGGTCACATGGAAAGTTACATTGTGAATCTAAAGATGATTTTTTATTTATTTTTTCAGTTCAATCAGGGGCAAAGGAGTTTGTTTTTGTTAACACTTCCAAGTCCTGGGCTGACTCTCTGGTCTACTGCAGACAGAACTATTACGACCTGGCAATGATCGAAGACTCAACTGAAAACCAAGCAGTTTTTAACCTTACGGGAACCAATCCTGCGTGGATCGGCCTGCACCGCAACCCTTGGAGGTGGTCCGACAACAGCAACAGCAGCTTCAGAAACTGGGCAAATGGAGAACCCTATTACTCATCCAACAATGACAACTGTGTCGCTCTGGATTCAGACCATTTTTGGCACGATTTGCCCTGCGCAAATAAGAAACCATTTGTCTGCTACAAAGGTAACTACTTATATCACTTAGTCACTAATTCTTCTCAGGGTCTGTCATTATTTCAAACTCTGACTTAAACATGGAAGCCTGTGTAGTTTCTTGCCACATGACCAATATAACATATATTATTTGTCTTGTCCTTTCCTTTCCTTGTACTGGAAACAGGGAATGTCTGGTAGAACGTGCACATTGTGTCTAATTGTTAGAATATTTTGCTGGTAGTTCCTTGTCTTGCTCAACCAAACAAGTCCTCCATGCTGTAGTTTGCACCAGACTCTATAGCTCCTAAATCAGATTCCAACAGAGCTTTAACTCTGAGTTCTCTTGAGAATCTTGTAAAACAACCTAAAATAAATTCAGGTTTTCAGGTTTCAAAGATTCGATAGGTCCTCCAGTGTATTTCCTCAAACTCATATATATTTTAAATCTTTTGAAACCTGAATAAAGCATTTTGCTGCTGAGGCTCAAACAATGAAACAGTGGTGATAAATTGTGATTATGAGGACTTTGATGATTACACTAAGAATCAGATTTTAGTTTTTGTGAAAACATACACAGAAACATGCAACAACTTGGCTAGCGTGTTTAAACCAAGTTTTCTAATCAAACCATATTTTTCATATATTTTCTGTCCAGTGCTTGGGAACTCAACCTCAGAAATAATACAATTTAAACTCCAGAGTAGTGCTGACCTCACTGACCCTAACATCATGAACCAGATTTTAAAACAGGTAAGTCTTCTGGGAGTACTTTGTAAACTGACCTCTTTCTCATTTTTATAATACACTATATATGATCTACAAAGTATAGACTCCATTATTATTAGAATTATATATTTTTTCTTTCCTTTAGCTTGAAGAACGTCTTGAGGAACATAACAATGGGACAGATTTTCAGCTGAAATGGAGCGTGCCACCAACAAAACAAGAGAAAGAACCTGAGAAAAAGGATGTCTGCCCTGCTTTTTAAAAGAATATTAGACCTGACCTCTGTGTGGCTTTAATCTTCAGTTAGACTCAAGTCAACTCTGATATTCAGTTTCCCAATTCTGTTTTTAAAAAAGGGTAGAATTAATAATGATAATTTAGATTATAGGGCTGAGCAATAATAACTTTGATTATATAACTGCATCTTTGTATCATGGAAGCTTAAAAATTTAGTATGTTTTAAATAACCATAAACGTGTTAAAGGTTTTACAATAAAGAGTGGAAAGCTTTTGTAAAATGTAGCCTATTGTAATAAGAATACCAAGCATTTTATTTTAGTATGTTCAGCTCAAACCTTAAGCTTTGGCCAATCATATTGTTCGTCTTGCAATGGGACACTCTTATTGATCTAATAATTAATTGGTCATTGGCCTGACGCTGAACTCAGAGCTAAAAGTTTAAGGTCAGCTTTAAATTTTGGTTTGATGTAATGTATTGAAAATTGTCCAGTTTTACTTTTGAAATAAAAGAAAAGCAGGAAAAGTCCTTCGGCTGCTGTTGGGGTGAGGGGTGTTAAAGTATTGTATCTTTTATGTAAAAACAGGAGTCCATACTCTTTGAACTGGCCCAACGGGGTCTCAATTTATTGAACAGTCTCCAAACACAGTGTGCACACCGAGAGTGACTTCCTCTCTCAATCCCTGTCTCACCCCTAGACTGGCCCTTGTTCGCCCCCTAGTGGCAGGTATCTCCTGAACCGACATTACAATAATTCCATATTGTTACATCCTTTCTCTTTTAGAAAGTTTTCTTTTCCCTGCAACACATTTGCAAACATTACATACACCTAAATAACATAACCTTTTTTTTTTTTTTTTTTTTAAGTCCCTTGAATGTCCGTTTAAGTAGTAAAGTCCTTGTAGCGTTGAGGCTGACGAACAACTCTACCACATCTTGTTGTCTTTGTCACATCACTGTCACAGGCATCGCTCTGAGTTTGAGGGCACTGCTGGGATCTTACAGTGTCCGTATGGGTTCCCGGAGTGTTTACTGCCTCTATATCAACAACCTCTGTTTGAGGAACAACATGGGCGCGTCTGAGGTGTCTGGTTCCTCCTGAGAACTGCACCGAATCCATTTCAACCTCATAGGATCTAGAGTCAACTGGTCTTTTCACCCTGCCCTGCTTCCATTTGGTGTGAGGCTCGAATGTCTGCACTCTGACAGTGTCACCTGATCGTAGGGTATCTAGATCCCTGGCTGATCGGTTGTAGTATGCACATTGACGTTGTTGGTTGTTAAACAGTGCCTGCTCTACTTGAACCACTTTAGGCTGGAGAAGGCTGTTTTTCACCGGTAACAAAGACCTCGTTCGACGGTGCAGCAGTCTTTGAGCTGGGCTGCTCTCCAGTCCTTGTGACGGTGTTACGATGGTCCAAGAGCGCAAGATAGGGGTCTTGTTCAGAAGCTTTGGCTTTGTGTAACAGTCTCTTTGCAGTTTTAACGGCAGACTCTGCTTTGCCGTTACTCTGTGGATAACCTGGCGATGAGGTTTTGTGGTCAAATTCCCACAGTTGGCTGAATCTTTGGAACTCTAGCGATGAATATTGAGGTCCGTTGTCTGAGACTACTGTGTTGGGAATGCCGTATCTAGCAAAATGTGCTTTTAGCTTCTTTATCACTGTAGTAGCTTTTGTGTCTGGCAAAAGTCTATTTCCCAAAAATTGGAATAGTAGTCGACTGTTACATGGTAGTTTTTGTTATCAAAGTGAAATAGGTCAACGCCTACTTTGGCCCATGGCCTGCTTGGCACGTTGTGTGGGTTGAGCGTTTCTCTGTGCTGTTTGTCATCCACTGACCTGCAGATGTCACAGCGAGCTATGTGTGTCTTTATGTGGTCGTTCATGCCAATCCAGTAGACGCATTCTCTGGCCCTTCGAAGACATCCTTCTGCCCCGAGATGTGAGGAGTGCAGGCGGCGGGTGATGTCTTTCTGCAGTGATAATGGGATAACAGCACGTTCACCTCGAAACACAATGCCGTCCTGATAACTTAATTCTTCCTGGAATGAGAAGTAGGGTTTGATTTCCTGAGGCACAGCCCTTTTGTCCATTGGCCAACCCTGCTTCATCAGTCGGATCATGGTTTGCAGAGTTTTGTCATCTTTTGTAGCTGTCCTGATCTGGCTTAAACTGTCACCTGAAATGGGTAAGTGTTGGACCATATTAACCATCTCTATTTCAGCTTCTCGAGAGCTCCGAGATGTGCATTCTGGGAGATATGCTCTGCTTAAGGTATCTGCCAGTAGCATGTCTTTGCCAGGAACATACACTACCGTCAGGTCGTAATTCTGAATACGTAGCATCATTCTCTGAAGTCTCTTGGGCGCGCTCAAAAGAGGTTTCTTAACTATGGACTCCAATGGCTTATGGTCCGATTGCACCGTAACTTTGCGACCATAGGTGTACTGATGAAACTTCTCTACACTGAACACCATGGCTAGGAACTCTTTCTCAATTTGGGCATAACCCCGCTCCGTCTGTGTGAGTGCTCTGCTTGCATAAGCGATGGGCCTTCCCTTTTGCATGAGTGCAGCTCCCAAACCTGTGTCCGATGCATCACATTGCACTACGAGGTCCTCCTCTGGGCAGTAGTACTTCAGAACAGGAGCATCTGCAATAGTCTTTTTTAGTTTCACAAAAGCATTCTCATGCTGCTCCGACCAGTGCCAGTCTGTGTCTTTGTGTGTCAACTGCCGCAACACTTCACACTGGTCTGAAAGGTGTGGGCAAAACTTAGCCAAGTAGTTTATCATACCTAACAGTCTCTGTACTGCTTTCAAATCTGTGGGTCTCGGCATGTGTTCAATAGCACAAACCTTGTCTGGATCCACTTTCAGTCCGTTTGCTGTCAGGCGGTGCCCAATGTATGTACACTCCCTCTTCCTCAGCTTGAACTTGTCTGGGTTCAGCTTGATGTTCTTTTGCCTGCACCGCTCCAGGAACAATTTCAGCTTCGCATCATGGTCTCCTTCTTCCGCTTCCTGCGTCTCTCCCTGACCTGTAATGAGCACATCATCCGCAATAATGTATAGGCCTGGTAACCCGTCCAGTGCTTGTGTCAGTTTACGCTGGAAAACTTCCGGTGCTGGACTTATTCCCATGGGCATCCTTAGCCATCTGAAGCGGCCAAACGGGGTGGAGAACGTAGTCAGATAACTGGATCTCTCTTCAAGCTTGACATGCCAAAACCCGCTTTTGACGTCACACACTGTGAACACTTTAGCTTTAGACATATCTGGGAGTACGTCCTCAATGGTTTGTAGTGGGAAGTGACTGCGCTTGAGTGCCTTGTTGAGGGGCTTTGGATCAATGCATACTCTAGGTTTACCGTTTTGCTTTTGCACCACCACCATGCTACTGATCCAGTCCGTGCTGCAGTCTACTGGTGTGATAATACCTCTGTGTTCAAGGTCCTGAAGCTCCTCTTTCAGTGGTTTCATCATGGCGACCGGAACACGTCGCTTTGGGAGTTGCACAGGTTTCACACTCTCATCTACTTCCATTTCGTATTCTCCTTCCAGACAACCGTCTCCTGTGAACACATCTGCAAAATCTGTCTTTATTTGTTCCATTGTCCATTGTCCTTTTGTGTCTCTCACTGTTGTCACAATGCTGTCAATAGCCATTATGTTTTCGTAATGTACTTTTATGAGTTTCATGGCCTCACTGGCTCTCTTACCAATCAGTGGTACGGTACAACCTTTGTCCACAACCTGAAACTCTAGCTGGTACAGTTTTTTGTTTCTAGGGTTTCTTAATTTCACTTTACATCTACCCAGTGGCTTCACTTTGCTTCCATTGTACATCACTAACACAGAATTTGTCTCCTCAAGCTTAGCATCTGTGTTCAGCATGTTAATAGGCAAAACATTACATGTAGCTCCACAATCGATTTGAAATTTTATAATATCTTTCCTAGGAGCATGCCTGCAAACAACTGGGAGTCATTACTTTTGTTAGAGTCAACAGCGTTCACATTTTCACTTTCTGCTACATCTCTAACCCACAGTATGTCCTCATATTCACTTTCACATTCAGTAACCTTATGTACAGTTTTTATCTTCTTTGGTTCGATGAGGGCCTTACACTTAACATAACCGCAAAGTGGTTTTCCTTACCACACTTTTTGCATTTCTTTCCAAATGCAGGACATTTCTGTTTGCTCCTCTCATGTGTCTTGCCGCAAAACTTGCAATCCACGGTGCTTTCTTTCTGTTGTAGGCGCGAAGCTCCTTGCACTGCGTGAACTTCTTCCACTGTGTGTCCCGCTATGGTCTTGCAGTTTTCCGCGACCACTCAGCAGCTCTGCACAGTTGAATGCACGTGTCCAATGTCATGTCTTTCTCCCGTAACAGTCTCTCTCGCATGTTGCTGCTGTTAATCCCACATACGATCCTGTCGCGAATGAGTGAGTCTCTCAATGTCCCAAAGTTGCATGTTTTTGCTAGCAACTTGAGTTCAGTAACATAGCCATCTATGGATTCACTGGTACCTTGGTTTCTTGTGAAGAATTTGTACCGCTCCACTGTCTCGTTCACTTTAGGACTGCAGTAGTTATCAAACTTTTCAATGACATCCTTAATCTTCCAGTCCGCCTTCGCTGTGTCTCCCATTAACGTATCCAGTAGCTCTCTGCCACTCTCACCGACCAGATAACTGAAAAGCCTGACTGTTTTCTTCCCGTCCCTCGGCAACAGTTAATCCAATGTACAGTTCAAACTCGTCTCTCCAAGACTTCCACGTTTTAGACAGGTTACTGGAGTCAAGACACAACATCTGTGGAGGTCTAAGTCCGTCCATGTCGATAGCGTTAGTTGTTTACTACGATGCTAATCCACGCTACACGTTAGCACTTTACCGTCTTCGGACTTTGCCGGCCGCTCCGCAGCAAACCACTGAACTTGATCAAAAATCCACTTTCGCTGCCACCATGTTAAAGTATTGTATCTTTTATGTAAAAACAGGAGTCCATACTCTTTGAACTGGCCCAACGGGGTCTCAATTTATTGAACAGTCTCCAAACACAGTGTGCACACCGAGAGTGACTTCCTCTCTCAATCCCTGCCTCACCCCTAGACTGGCCCTTGTTCGCCTCCTAGTGGCAGGTATCTCCTGAACCGACATTACAATAATTCCATATTGTTACAAGGGGGAGGGGGGCAGTGCATTTCCAATATCTATCTGTATTTCACTTGATATTTATATTTTTGTGTAAGCAAGCCCAGTTTAACTTAGCCCTTGTTTTGTGCGTTCACGAGAGACAAAGGTGTGTCCCAAATGGATGAAGAGGAAGGGGTAGAGCTGTACACTCGTCCAAACAAAGATTTTAGGGGCCCACACTTCAAACAAAGGAGTAAGATAATTTCTCATAATGAGTGTGTTCAGCGGCACAACGGCAGACGGGCAAAATGTAAAATTACACCATTTTCATTTTGTTCTCATTAAGTTTATTTCTAAAGTGTATAAATTGCTCTTTACTTCTTGTACTTCATTTACATTCAGAGAAACTCAGGTTTAACCGAAGAGCAGCCTAACAATCGATGCATCAAGTGTAGAGCTAGAAGTTAACACTGCAGCGGTCCATGTAACCTTTATTTGTATTGGTCTCAGTCTTGTTGCTTCCAGTCACAGAGAAGTGGACTATGGGAAGTTTGAGGTCACCCACTGCATTCAGATGAAAGCCTCTAAAGTGTGAGACTTTATGTCTGTACTTTGATACTTTGTCTAGACTTTTCTTCAAAAAGTATTGTTTCTTGTTTCTGAAAAATATTTACAATATATGGTGAAAGCCATGTCTCGGTGGGATACTGTTATTTTGTCCTTGAGTCTGGCTCCCCCCAGTGTCCAATCAAGTGCATGTACAGGTGAATTGTTGACTAATCTTGTCATTTCAAAATAAAGAAATAAGAGTTAAAAAGACTGTTTCATCAGGACAAGGACATACTCTTTATCTCAAAAGGCGTATTTTTTTTATTAAAAAGAGAAATAAAGGAGAATCTTAGCAAAATTAAATGCTAGCTTACTGACAGTCTTATGGCCAACTGATTTCTAAAACAAAAAGCCAACTATGTGTTCTTTATTTAAATTTATTTGTGCAATCTTTAAAACGTGAAATAACTTTGTTAAATCAATCAGTACATTCACTCTTCCTGTAGAGTTTACTCCGACTGTGCTCACAGCTTGAGAGAGCATGACATAAGCAAGAAAAAAACTTTAGTTTTAATAAAAAATGTTATGTCAACTTGTTCCATGTATTGTATCTGCTTTAAGTAAATGCTAAGCTACTTGATTTTTTAATATGGACTTGAGGAAGTTGATTGATTTATATGTTATAGTGTTAAATCTGTAAAGCCTTAAACACAGATGAGAGTGGATCTGAGACATGAGTGACAGTCACAGAGACCAGACACAGATGGACTTTATATTTTAGTCATTTTTACTGGAGACTCAGTCAGAGTCTGCTCTTGAGACTGAAGTTTATTCATTCATTCATTTTCTACCGCTTAGTCCCATTAGGGGTCGCGGGTGACTGGAGCCTATCCCAGCAGCTTTGGGCCTGAGGCGGGGTACACCCTGGACAGTGGCCAGTTAGTCGCAGGGCTGACATTTAGACATAAACAGTGACAAACAACCATTCACTCTCACATTCATTCACTAGGGACACTTTAGAGTGTTCCTGTACCTGTTCATGTATGTGTATGGACGGTGGGAGGAAGCCGGAGTACCCGGAGAGAACACACGGTAAGTCGTGGAGGACATGCAGACTCCTCACAGAAAGACCGGAGTCGGCCGAGAATGTTTTGAGTCAGCCGGGTTTTGAACTCATGACCTTCTTGCTGTGAGGCAGGAGTGCTAACCACTCTGCCACGTGCACCCCGAGACTGAAGTTTTACATTTAAGTTTCTGTGGAAGTTTTTAGAGGAGAAAGAATAATGAGTGAGTGGTGAGGTTAAACATATGTGATGAGAAACTGTTTAAAATTATTTAGTTTTAGTTTAGATTAGATTTTTTTTTTTCCTAATAAAGCTGAGTGATGATAATGGTTGCTGTTGTTCTTTTGAGTCAAGGTAAGACCATAACTGACTTTGACAGACATAGAAATTTAACAGATTTAATAAAAAATAAAACAAAACAAAATGTACTGTAAAACTCTGTTAGACAGTGTCTCAAGAACAGACTCTGACTGAGTCTCCAGTAAAAATTATTAAAGTCCATCTCTGTCTGGTCTCTGTGACTGTCACTCATGTCTCAGATCCATTCATCTTTATTTAAGGCTGGTTTTCTAACACTTAAAACACAGCTTGATTGAATAAAAATTACATAATAAAGTTGAGTTATATATATTGAACACTATTACAATTAAATCAATCAACTTCCTCAAGTCCATAATAAGACATCACGCAGTTTAACAATTACTTAAAGCAGTTACGTGGAACAAGTTGACATAACATTTTTAATAAAAGTTTATTTCTTAGAGTGTACCTCCAGGTCATGGCTTAGGAACTTTCTAAAGCAGTTTGACGTTTTAGCAGCGCCCTGACGACGAATGTACTTGAACTTTTGAGTTTGTAGTTTTTATTTTGGTGGCGCTGTTAAACAAATGTACAAAGGCACAGTTCATTGACTAAACACAGTTTACATAGGCTTTCCACTCTTTATTAAAACATTTAACACATTTTTACTCAACAAAACACATTTTACATTTTTAGGCTTCTGATCTAAAAATACAATTGAGAAACTAATGTGTGTAAGAAAATAAAAGTAGAAGTGGAAGAAAATGAATGACTATCACAGTCGACTTGAGTCTAAGTAAAGATTAAGACCACACAGAACTCAGATCTGATATTCTTTTTTTAAGCAGGGCAGAAATCCTTTTTCTCAGGTTCTTTCTTTTGTTTTGTTGGTGGCACGCTCCATTTCAGCTGAAAATCTGTCCCATTGTTATGTTCCTCAAGCTGTTCTTTAAACTAAAGGAAAGTTTAAAAAAAGTTTAGAAACATGTAAAGTGTGTTGTAATAAATGAGACAGAGTCAGTTTACAAAGTACTCACAGGAGACTTACCTGTTTTAAAATCTGGTTCATGATGTTAGGGTCAGTGAGGTCAGCACTACTCTGGAGTTTTATCTTTATCTTTGTGATTGAGCTCTTTAGCACTGGACAGAAAATAAATGAACAACACTGGGTTTAAACACATGAGCCACACATACACACAGATATGTGACAGATGTACAGACACAGATGTTTGAATGATAGATACTTTAAACAAATAAACAATTGTATTGGGCATTTTCTGAAAGAGAGTCCTAACCAAAGTTGATCATGTGCTCACAGTGTTTCTCGTTTGCTTTGTTTCAATTAAAATTGAGTGTTTTTGTGTAAGTTTAACTAAACAAAAACTCAAACCTTGTCAAAGCTATCAAAATCATAATCTTTGTTTATTGTTTAAGTCTCAGCAGCAAAATATTTAAAAAATAAAGTTTTTTGTGAATGACTTTTATTGTTACTAACCCATTTTTCTTTACATTTGATTTCCTGTAGTATGTATTTTTAGTATTATTATTAACCTTTATTTAACCAGGATAGTCCCACTGAGATTACAAATCTCTTTTACAGGGGAGTCCTGGCCCCATGTGTGTTTGGGGGGGAGACTATTGTACATGTTTTTTGGTGTTTAAAATAGTTCCTTTAGACTTAAGTAGTTACCTTTGTAGCAGACAAATGGTTTCTTATTTGAGCAGGGCAAATTGTGCCAAAAATGGTCTGAATCCAGAGCGGCACATTTGTCATTGTTGAATGAGTTACACGGTTCTCCTTTGGCCCACTTTCTGAAGCTGCTGATGCTGTTGTCAGACCACCTCCACGGCTCGCGGTGCAGGCCGATCCACGAAGACACGCTTCCCGTAACGTTAATAACTGCTTGGTTTTCAGTTGAGTTTTCGATCATTGCCAGGTCGTGATAGTGTTGTCTGCAGTAGGCCACAGAGTTAGCCCAGGTCATTTGAGTGTTAACAAAAACAAACTGTTTTGTTCCTGATTGAACTGAAAATAGAAATAAAAAAAAATCATCTCTAGATTCACAATGTAACTTTCCATGTGACCAACATTTGAACTGGATCAGTCACTTTTTTTTACTTTTCTGAAAGTGCCATGGTTAAATCAAAAGTCTGCAGCTTGTTTACAAAAGGTTTGTTGTTTTAAATTGGTGACTTTGTCAGAGCCACCAAAATGTTAAGCTTTTATGTTATTGTCAATCTGAAAATGGGTCCTTATTTTAACTAATCAACTTTTAACACCTCCAGTGATCATTTAACTTTTGCTGTGAATCAATGTAGTCTTACCGGTATAACAAACAAAACGTACACTGTTTGTACAGAAGTAGTCCTTCCATTGGTTTCCTTGTACCATGACACAAGATTCTCCTCCATTGTAATTATCTGGTTCACCTGTAGCCCAGTCTTGGTATCGACTGGTGCTCGCTGTCCCAGTGGCAGACCATCTCCAGGAGTTAGAGTCATCAGTCATGACACCTTTCCAGGACGCAGAGTCATCAAACAGACCAATCCATGCGACTGCACCACCAGGTAAACCCATCCTGTTCAGGTTGTCTGCACTTTCAACTGTGGCCAGGTCGGTGTATTTATCTCTGCAGTACTGTCGAGCATCTGTCCAGGTCATGTTTATGTTGATAAAGTAGAACTCTTTGTTTTGGCATTGAACAAACGGGACGAGGATAATCCCTGAAATGGTTGACAAAGGGTATTTTGTCAACTTAACATTTGAGTTGCAGTTTATACAATACTTATACTATAATAATAATAATAATACTATGAATCAGTATAACGCTCTTTAGGAAACAGTGAGCTGCACAGAAGTCATCTGCTGTAGATATAAAAATAGTTTCATAAAAACATAAAACAACATAATTTGTCTCTAAATGTAAGAGTTCTGTAGATATAATTGTAATCTTACCACAGAGCAGGTAGACTGAAAACACATCCATGACTGATAGTTACCTTCCAAAAAGACAAAATATGTCACTTTACAAATAAGTCAACAAGTTTTCTTTAAAGGAACTCAACCAACAAATGTGAAATACCTGAGAAATAAATATAATTTCATTTTATCTTAAAAAAAAAACTTACCCAGAGCTGCGAGGTCTAACCGTAACAGCACAATTGAGAGAATAAACTCACAGCTGCAGTGTCCAGGATTTAACTGTGGCTTATGAAATATTCAAATCAGCATTTAAATATGTTTTATCCAAATGCCAAAGAAAGAGGCAGGCCGGCACACATGTGTCAATGTTCTCATCAAATAATAACACTTGAAGAGTTTTAGAGCTGCATCTTTATTTTGTGATGTGCAAACACGTCATTTTTTCTTTTCTTTTTTTTACTAACTCTGATAACATCAACTGTGTGCTTTCATACAGTGGAAGATGTAAAAAGAAAACGAGCTGTTCAAATTAATATTTATTTTGGCAAATTTAGACATTAAGCAGGACAGACATCCCCTTTTTATCTTAGGTTTCTTCTTATGTTTTGTTGGTGGCACGCTCCATTTCAGGAGACTGTTTTAAAATCTGGTTCTTGATGTTAGGGTCAGTGAGGTCAGCACTACTCTGGAGTTTTATCTTTATCTTTGAGATTGAGGTCCTTAGCACTGGACAGAGAATATATATATATATATATATATATATATATATATATATATATATATATATATATATATATAAAGATTTGGTTAAAAACACATAAACCAAGACAGTGCTGTAACAGATGTAAAGACACAGATATATAAATGGTAGACCACATTCACTTTAAAGTTTAAAGAAGAGCGACATTAAAGATGTTACAGAGGATTTTTTGATGACTGAGAAACCAACAACTGTTAGTGAGTTTTTGAAACGAGTGCATGCGTAAGAACGACCCCCTTCATCCCAGCTCATTTCAAGGGAATGCCTCACAAATCCCAAAATGGCATTTGGTGTGTCCCGTTAGTGGATTCACTGTGTTGGACTCACCGCTGGACAATATTTCCACTATTACTTGTAGCATTACCAAACTTCCTGTTCCTTTACAGTGCCAGAATAGAAGTTAGTATCTTTCCTAAACTCCCAAACTCTCGAGCAAAGAGAGCCCAGCCCAGAGAGACTTTGACGCTTGCATACAAGAGATTGAGCTTCTACTTCCCAAATTGGTGTAACAGAAGGCGGAATTCATCAAGGCATCAAGACTGAAAGAGAAGGATGAGAGAGAATCCATTCCGACCCAAAGTTCTTTCCCCGTAGCAGCCATAAAGTTAAAACCCACAACTCTTCAAAGTTTGCTTTGTATTTCACAGGTGGAAAAAAGAATGAGAGAAGCTGCAAAGACATGGTGAACCTACTGGCTGGACTGAGTTGCGCAGGTTCTAACTGCTGGATAGCCTCGATGAAAGGGTGACCAGAAAGTACAGCTGACAAAGTCTTTTGTATCTTAGAGAACAGATATGGCAATCAGGCAGCCATCGGCAAAAAAATTATGTAAGAACTTTAAGCCACCATCCCAGTAGGGATGGGTACCTAAACCCGGTATTAAACTGGCCCCGGGGCTAAATTATGAAAGACTGTAGTATCAATAAGATCTGACGCTATCGGTTCTGCATTCGGTACTGGAGGGAAAAAATAATGTACTGTGTATTTTCGCTTAATAATATGTTATCGTGCACATTTTATCTCACCAAACATTTCTAATGTGGATCATATTAAGACGTTTGTCTGTGAGATCTGCGAGATCTCTCATGAGCGCCGCAGAGGCTGTCTGTCACAGCGCTCTGTCACACACACAACACAACGAGCGCGGCGCACGCACAACAGTACGAAAACCTCCGCTTAATACAAAGAGTGTCAATGGTGGAGAGAGCAAAACGTTCCAAAGTGTGGCTTCACTTCTCTAGAGTTAATGCAGACAACGCTCGTTGTCATAAGTGCAACAAAATGTTTGCATGTAAGGGCGGAAACACGAGCAATCTGTCTAAGCACCTTTCAAAAGTGCATTATGTGCAGACAGAGAAATGCAAAGTTTTCGACTGCCTAGCTAGCTCGTCTCTGGTTGTTGCCCCATCTACGTCTGGTATGTTTGCTAAAATCATGTTTAATCAACGTTGTTCACGTCATTTAAAATAAATGTAAAATCTCCCTGGTTATGTAGAAATTCTGTTGATTTCTTTTGTTTTTAAAATTCCAAATAAAGAAAAATCAGTATGTAAATGTAAACATTTATTTGGCTAACTTAAATGCACAGCACAAACTCAAGTTAGTTTAATATATATATATATATATATATATATATATATATATATATATATATATATATATATATATATATATTGTAACATGGCTGTTTCTTGCACTACAAATAATTGTTTTATTAATTAAAAAAAAATAAAGAAATGTTAATTCTGTTATCAACTTGTTCTTAAAAAAACACACACAACACAAAGTTCCGATAAGAATACCGTTAAAGTACCGGACCGTTAAGCAGTATCGGTAAGAGTAGTAATACCGTTAAAACCTTAACGATACCCATCCCTACACACCAGTCACAGGGTATCAACCACAGAAAATTTAACTAATCTACACATCTAGAGAAAGCTCTATTTGATCTGCAGCAACTCAGCAGTGTGGACGCAAACTCCCAGAGCAAATGAAGAAAGATTGGTTTGTATATGCTGCAAGCTCAAGGGAATAACAAACTGTTTCAACAAACTGCTTGCCTTCTAGAAGTCACAAGAGGATATACTGTATATGAGCGACTAGAGCAGCTGAGGGGTGAGGACCCGATCAGGCTCCAACCCAAGTACCAACCCAAGTACTGTATGCTAGGACCAAGGCCACAATGTCCAGCAGTGAACCTGCTGTTTGCATCATCTGTGGAGATAGCAAACACAGCAGATGTTTTTCTGCAAGTTCAAGGCAACTCTGAAGCCGAGAAGAGAGAAGAGAGATGTGGTGAGAAAACTCTGCGCCTGCAACAAATGCCTCAAGATCTACAACTGAGACTTCTGTAACAAGACAAAGTACTTATGCAAGAATCCTGAGTTCGGTCAACAGCACCACTACAAACTCTGTCCAGTGGTGGAAGGCAGAAGCCCACATCAGAGAACAATGCCAGTAAGAGCTAATAGAAGATGCACCGAGGCCAAGAAGCATTCCTGTCCAAACTCTCACCTTGCACTCTCAGTGTTGCGACACCTTCTGTAACGCAACATCTAGTACAGCGGCAAAAAGGGGACATATGGCAGAGAGTAGTTTAAAAGAGTGCCCAGTATTCCTCATGCTCCAGAATGTCACAGTAAATGACGGGCAAAGGATAGGAACTTTGATAGACTTGGCATTTGACACAAATTATATAACACACAAAACCTCTAGTAGATTGAATCTGTGGAGTGAAACTGCGCCTTCTAAAAGGTACCTGCTCAAAATACAGGTTGACACTGGAAGAGAAACGCTGCAATCCCAGCAGATTGTATGCTATGGACTCAACAAGATTTCGGAAATCCACAAACATGTACCGGGCAAGAAGCTGCAAAGGATTTTCACTGGTGTCCCCCTGCAAGAGCTGGTGAGATAAAAGGATATTCAACTCTTATTAAGTCACAAAGAAGGCCAGCTAGTACTGTCAAAGAACCAAAAGTATGTTCTGTCTCCAAGAAGGCCCACTAAGACCTTTTTGAGGAAGCCACCATAAAAGCCCACATATCAAAATACCATTTTGCCAGGTCCATGAGAACTGCAGCCGTTCGGTATTAAGAACTCACCTTCAAAGAACCAATTACCCAAAAGACACATATTCCTCCTACCCCCAGTCCAAGATGGCCACTGTCAGCAGAGACTTCCTAAAATGGTGGAAGTGGGACAGCATTGTTGCTGCCTGTGAGCCTAAATGCAGAGGATGTCGCTGGGGGAATTGTCAGCCTGGAGGAAAAAAAATGACCATCGCTGAAGAAAGGGAGCTGGAGATTGTGAGGAATGGTCTAACTTACATTATTGGAGATCATCACAGCAGTTAACCTTAATGGCACGGCAAGTATCCATGGGCGGAAGATCCAAGAACCATGGCAAATAACAGAAGAGCCTTTGAGGCGACATTTCCCAGAACAGAGAGATAACTGTCAAAGGAACCACACTGGAAAAGGGTTTACGCTTCGCAAGTCCATGAAATGGTCAGGCGCAGGGCTGCAGTAAAGTTGTCAAAAGAAGTGTTGGAGAACTGGAATGGACCGGTTTGGTATATAAGCCAACTAATTGCACCAAATCCACTTTCTGTCTTCCCGAGGACAAAACATTGTTGTCAGTTAAAAATCGATATATTTGCCCAAAATTGGTTACATTTTGTACTTCTCTCACTGCCTCGGAGCCGGTGCTGTGGCATTATGGGAAATTATCTTTCCCCTTCATTTCAACTGTGGTACTGTAGTCACATTGTAGTGGCCACTTTTTGTTGAGTGTTTCTTGATTTAAACCGAGTCATAGTTAACAGATTAAATTATGTGTGTATTGGATTATTCTTGTGCAGCTCATAACACAATAACTGTGACGTTGGTAAAACGTGTTTAATTCAGTCAGTGTTTATTGTTCTACAGCTCTGTCACTGAGCTGAAATCATATGAGATGCAGTGTATTTCCGTCAGTTTCTCTGCTCCACATCAGCTTCGTTTTACCCGTTTGTTATTTTTTTTGTTTTTCACAACTAAGTTTTTCATTTGAGACTTGATTGAATCAACGCTCAACTTCAATGTTATCCTCACTTGTAATCGTTGTTTATAAAGTAAGACTGGTGTTAGCCTGGCTCTGAGTCCAGAGTGGTCTTTATGGAACAAGCTAATCCTCGACTACTATGTTTACACTAATGCAGCTAGAATCCAGGCTGTAAGCCACGTTTTATGAGCGAGTTTTACGGAACAGCCCTCTGGTCTGAAAGCTGCACATGATATCCCAGGCTTGTTTGTGTTTGCTCATTAGTTTCAAGATCAGCACCACTAAGTCCAAAGCAACACATTAACAAGTATTTATAACTTTTATTGTGTTGCCATTACATTTTTAATTAAATGTCTTGTGTAGCTTTTGTTACTTACCTTTTTTTTTGTTCAGTTGGTATTTACCGGTAAATGTTTTGGGAGAGGCTACCCAGCATTTTCCTGCTTTTGAATAATCTTTTGTTTAATGTTATGTTCAGAGATACAGAAAATGTATCTTATGCAACATAACATGTATCTTATTTAACAGCTGGAGTAATTGGTAAGATTTTATGCCTCCATATAAAAGGCAGATGAGTGCCGTATATGAGAATCATATACAGTAGCTCAGTGGGTAGAGCGGTCGTCTTTCAACCGGAAGGTAGTCGGTTCGATTCCCGCTCTCCCCACAGTTCATACTGTCGTTGTGTCCTTGGGCAAGACACTTAACCCACCTTGCCCCCAGTGACTGTAACACTGGTAATTACATTAGAACAATGTAAGTCGCTTTGGATAAAAGCGTCAGCTAAATGAATAAATGTAAATGTAAAATGAATCAGGCCATGTGGTCCTGTGCATTGTCTTGTACACGTCTATGGGCTCACTGTAAAGAAAAATGCACTTGTGTGACAGAAAACTGCCTCTGAACATTACTTTCTACCACTTCTTTTGACAGTTCCAGTCACAGTATCTTACAGTCTCACATGGGGGACTTGGGGACACTTCAGACAAATGTCATCAGGAAACTTACCTTTACTGTGCTGCTGCAGTCTGTGTGTGTTGACAATGCCATATTGTGCTTACATTGTCCTAATATAGAAATATATTTTAATATTCAAACTGAGAACCTTTGTTTGTTTCTACATAACTCCATTTGCATTGTCACCTATTGCTTATCTTGCTTATCTTCTCTTAAACAGAAACTAATTTGATACTCACTGAGAAGCCCGACTGTGCAGGGTAAAGGCAAAACTAAAAAGTATATACTATTTAAAACTATTGGAAACTATTAACTAATTATCTAGTTTGGGAAAACAATATGTAAAGTTATATTAAAGGTGCAGTGTGTTTTTTTTGTCAGATATATTACACCTTACACCCCAACTATCTACAGTAGCCCTGCAGCGACTGTGAGGCAGGCAGCCATATGTAAATGAGCTGACAGAGTTTGGAGACTTTTTTTTTGCACACTATCCACTTAGCCTGTAAAAAACAATTCTTACAATTAAATGTAACATTAAAGAGTCTTACAGCAAGAAGGTTGTGAGTTCAAACCCTGGCTGACTTAAACAGCCCCGGACAACTCTACCATTCTGAAGGAGAAGTCTGCATGTCCTCCCCGTGTTATTGTGGGTATTCTCCGGGTACTCCGGCTTCCTCCCACCGTCCAAAGACATATAGGTTAAATGGTAACTCTAAAGTGTCCGTAGTGCATGTGAGAGTGAATGCTTGTCTGTCACTGTCTGTCTCTAGATATCAGCCCTACAACCATGGCTTTTACAGCAGTTAAAATGCTGCAGCACCCCTTAAACGAGGAGATCAAAAAAATGTAGGCTTATTAAAATATTTTGCACAATTTATAAATTCCTTATGAATATTTTAGAAAATGATTTTGACACACGTGACTATAACAATACGTAGTCTTTTGGATTTTAATTTCATATTTTGAGGCCTAATCAACACAGGTTCGGAAGTTACGTTGTCAACGTCAGGTAGGCAGGTCACCGCCTTGAACTCCAGCTCAAAATGCTTAGGCCAAGCATCGCCAAGCAGCTTGCCGATGTCACAAAAGACAGAGGGTTTATGTGTGTCACAGTCCAAGATTTAGCATCATGTTTGATAAAGCTCCAGCCACAAACAAGAGCCATGTTTTCAGAGATAGAAAAACTGATCGAGTTATGTCTGTGCCTACCCATCTCCGTGGCCGCACTTTCTCCGCCTTGCGTTTTTTGAAGACATGGGTACGCAGCACCATGACCCAGAAAAGACTCGCACACCTTTCACTGATGCATACCAACACAGACATTCTGAACTCCCTGGACATTCGTCCCCTCATCAGAGACTTTATCTCCACGACCCCAGAGCGCACCTCGACATTTAGACACCTGTAACCAGTGCACCCCGCCTGCATAGCTCAGGTAAGAGCATGGTGCTGCCGCGCTTGTAACATTTATTTTTTTGGCAACAAGTGTGGGATCAGCTTTGACTAGCCAAGCAATTGTAAGTAGTACCCTATAGTATTTTTGTAAGGTGGTGGGGATGGAGATGGAGAGTATTATTTCGTTCGTGTGTTCTTTGCGTAATGGTTGTGGAGAACTGTTAAATAACATTTAAATAGTCGGATATATTTCCTTGTAGTTTGTGAAAAAAGGTTGGAGATGGAGACAGAAAGCTTTATACTGTGCGTGTGTTCTTTGCGTAATGGATGTGGAGAACTGTTCAATAAAAAGATTCTGGAGTTAATAGAGTTGCGTGTGACATAAACGTGCAGTGACTCAAGCCAGCTGACCAAATCGATTGCATTGTTTTAGCGTTATTGTGAAGTTTGATTAATATTATTTTGTTGTAATATTATTTGTTGTATCTAAATAAGTTGCATGTATGTATAGGCTATCTGAAATTGTAATGAAAGTAATTATTTCGTTTTCTTTGGATTATTAAACTATTATTTCTGATTCTGCTTCAGATTAATAGCGCATTGCGCATGTCTCAGAACTGATGTCTGTGTGTTTCAGACCCTGGTTGGCTGTGCACTGAAGTGTATATGACAATAAAGTAGTAAATCTCAATGTATTTATTTTTAAAATGTATTTTAAATAGGCCTATAGGCTCATAGGTTTTTTGTCAAAAAAAAAAAAAAAAAATTCACAGCACCCCCTGTTCAAAATTACTTCCCGCGGCCCTGCCTACAACTTACTGTCCACTGTCCAGGGTGGACCACGCCTCAGGCCCAAAGCTGCTGGGATAGGAAGAAGATGAATAAATAAAGCCATTCACACAAACAGTAAATTCACAGAAACATTTATTTGTGACAAACAGGAGGCAGTATTAACATTTTACACACTACTTTGATCAAAAACGTTACCCTTTAAAATCCTGACCTTTGATTCAAATTTACTCATTTGTTTTCAGCAGAGGTGTAAAGAGTACCTGAAAGCCATACTTAAGTAAAAGTACAGATACCTTACTATAAAAATTACTCCACTACAAGTTACAAGTCACCAATTTAAATACAACTTGAGTAAAAGTCTTAAAGTATCCCATTTTAAAAGTACTTGAGTATTTTACTCGTACTGAATGTTGGCTCAAAGATGCACTAGACCTCAACACCTCAATATTTCAACACGGCAGAACAAAAACACAGATTAAACAAGTCTGTCCAAGTCAAACTCAAGTGCTCAAAAAAGGCATAAGTAAAAAAAAAAAAAAAAAAAAGGTATTTTCAGTAAAATGGACAAACAAAAACAAAATTTAAAAGTCTAATCAGGGCTGGCACTCAGGGGCGCAACTACCCAGTGCTAGAGGGCTATGCAGCAACAATTTTGGCCAGTTCTCAGCCCAATACTAATAACAATGTTGCTACCAAATATTCTAGAGCACTCTCTAGTTCGTAATAAATTGTAACATGAGCCATGTGTATATTATATATTATATACATATATAATTATAATATATAACTGAAATAACGCTGAACGAGGCAGCGACTGACCTGAAAGACAAGATCAGGGCGAGAATGAATGCAAGGCAACCCCGACCCCAATTACAACGGCTAAGTGAAGTACCACCAGAAAGTCTCCTAGAAGATGTGAATGCAGCATTGAGTGCAATCCCTACCACAACCATCACTGAAACCAATGAGCTGCTATACAACTCAGCAGCAGTGATCCTCGAGATGCTTGGCTATAAGAGCAACCATGGGAGCCATGAAAAACAGTACCCACCATGGGAACAAAGGCTGGAGGCTAAGATCAAGCAGACCCGTAGAGAAGTAAGCCAACTGACAGAGGCCAAGAAAGGTGCAATGAGAAAACAGGTACCCAAGAGGTACAACCAGATGCCCATACCTGAAGCACTTGAAACTGCCAAACAAAGGCTCCAAGCCTTGGCCAGCCGCCTAACGAGGTACACGAGAGAGAATGAAGCCAGAAGAATAAACCGGCTGTTCGCAATATTATTGGAAAGGTATATGGGAGAGGGAGGCATTAAACAACAGCGATGCACAGTGGCTGGTGGCTCTGAGAGAGGACCACAGCAACCTCCCTGAACAGATTCCAGTTACCATCACAGCGGCAGACATCCAGAAAGAGTCTCAGGTATGAAAAACTGGACAGAACCTACTGGCTAAAGAAGCTCACTGCACTCCACGATCGCCTTGCAGTACAAATGAACCAGCTGCTAAGGGATGGGATGCATCCTGAATGGCTTACCGAAGGGCGTACAATCCTGGTCCTGAAGGATGCCACAAAGGGTACAGTCCCATCCAACTATCGGCCAATAACCTGTCTCTCCACAACATGGAAGCTCATGTCAGGCATCATTGTGGCTAAGATCAGTGGGAACATGGATCAATACATGAACAAAGCACAGAAGGGCATCGGCAAAGAAACCAGAGGAGCTAAACACCCACTCCTGGTTGACAGAACAGTCACCCAAGACTGCAGAACCCGACACACCGACCTGTGCACTGCCTGGATTGATTACGAGAAAGCATATGACTCAATGCCACACACATGGATCACTGAATGTAAGACATCAACAGGACTCTAAGAGACTTCATTGCAAACTCAATGAGGCTGTGGAAAACCACCCTTGAGGCCAATGGCAAGCCACTTGCACAAGTATCCATCAAATGTGGCATATACCAAGGAGATGCTCTATCTCCACTGCTGTTCTGCATAGGCCTGAACCCCCTCAGCCAAATAATCGACAAGACTGGCTATGGATACCGACTCAGGAATGGAGCCACCATCAGTCACCTCCTCTACATGGATGACATCAAGCTATACGCTAAGAGCGAGCGGGACATCGACTCACTGATCCACACCAGGATCTACAGCTCTGACATTGGGATGTCATTCGGGCTTGAGAAGTGTAGTCGAATGGTGACAAAGAGAGGGAAGGTAGTCCACACAGAAGGGGTCTCACTCCCAGAAGGAACAATAGCAGACATTGAGGATGGTTACAAGTACCTTGGAATACCACAGGCAAATGGCAACCTCGAAGAGGTAACAAGGAAAACAGCAACTGCCAAATACCTCCAACGAGTAAGGCAAGTCCTAAGAAGTCAGCTCAATGGCAAGAACAAGGCACGGGCAATAAACAGCTACGTCCTGCCAGTGATCAGATACCCTGCGGGAATAATAAGGTGGTCAAAGGAAGAGATATGCATGGAGGGTTCCATCCCAAATCCAGCACCCTGAGACTGTACGCTAGCCGTAAAGAAGGCGGCCGTGGACTAGTGAGTGTGAGAGCCACTATCCAGGATGAAACATCCAAGATCCACAAGTACATTAAAGATAAGGCCCCAACAGATGACGTACTCAGTGAATGTCTCAGGCAATGGGGAACAGAGGAACCGGAGCTGGAGGAGGGACCATCATGGGAGGACAAACCCCTACATAGGATGTACCACCGGAACATAACTGGAGTGGCTGATATCAAGAAATCCTACCAATGGCTAGAGCGGGCCGGACTGAAGGACAGCACAGAGGCACTCATCATGGCTGCACAGGAGCAGGCACTGAGAACCAGAGCAATAGAGGCCAAAATCTACCACACTAGACAAGACCCAAGGTGTAGGCTGTGCAAACAGGCCCCTGAGACAATCCAGCACTTAACTGCAGGGTGTAAGATGCTGGCAGGGAAAGCATACATGGAGCGCCATAACTAAGTGGCTGGCATAGTGTACAGAAACATCTGTACGGAGTATGGACTGGAAACCCCGAGGTCAAAGTGGGAAACGCCTCCAAAGGTAGTAGAGAATGACCGCGCCAAGATCCTGTGGGACTTCCAGATTCAGACTGACAGAATGGTAAAGGCAAACCAACCAGACATTGTGGTGGTGGACAAACAGCAGAGGAAGGCCGTTGTGGCTGACGTGGCAATACTAAGTGATTGCAACATCAGGAAAAAGGAACATGATAAACTAGAGAAATACCAAGGGCTCAGAGAAAAGCTGGAAAAGGCTTGGAAGGTGAAGGTGACAGTGGTGCCTGTGGTCATCGGAGCACTCGGGGCAGTAACCCCCAAACTAGAAGAGTGGCTACAGCAGATCCCTGAAAGACATCTCGGTCCAGAAAAGTGCAGTACTAGGAACAGCAAAGATACTGCACAGAACCCTCAAGCTCCCAGGCCTCTGGTAGAGGACCCGAGCACGAAGGATGAGACCACCCGCGGAGGGTGAAGGACAACGTTTTTTTTTATTTTTTTTTTTATAAATATATATATTAGGGGTGTAACGATACACCAATGCCACGGTTCGGTTCAGATCACGGTTTTGGAGTCACGGTTCGGTTCGGTTTGCTGTGGGGGCAGGGTTCAAACCAAAATGTGCCCACACAGGAGACGTAAATGTGACCGGTGGGTCTTCAATCTCAATATGCCGCAGAGTTGCCATCCTGAAGTGCGTAACGTATGTAAACTCCCGTGTGTTATCGATCACCCAAATCACGTGACATGCACTTTATTTAGTAAATAATATGAAAATAATATTTATTAAAACTACAGCTCTTATTAGTTGTTAAAAGTGTACTCATTAATTACTATTTAATCAAATGTCAAGGAAGAAAAAAATAGTTTTGTGACAAAATGAAGTGAACGTTGGGCCGGGGCAGCAGGGGGCGGGGCGCGTTCGGTTCGACATGCGAGTATCGCGGTTCGAACTGTGGCTGTGGTATCGCGGTTTTTCGGTTCGGTTTGAATATCGTTACACCCTTAATATATATATATATGTATATATATATATATATACATATATATATATATATATGTATAGCACAGACCTTTATAGAGAGAGAGAAAGAGATGTGAGCCTGTCATTAGACCCAACAGATGTAACTATAGACCACTAACATCAACAGCTAATGCTTAAACAAAATCTATATATGATTCCATGGTAAACCAGACATAAGTTGTGTTTTTCAGCTTCTAGTCATTTATTGTGCATGCTACCTTATATTTACCAGTATTTTACCTTAAAAAAATTGAGATATGTCATGCATAGGATTGGTACCATAAGGTTTAACCAAAATCTAAATGTAGCTTGTAGCAACATTAACTTAATTAATAAAGTTAGCAAACCAGTCTGTTAACATTAAGCTTCAAAGTTTGAAACAAATATTTGCATGATATCTTGGTAACCTATCTGTAACCTATTACCATCAGTGAGGTATTTAAACCTCTCCTGTCCACCTCTTCCCTGCCAGATCGTTCAGCATACTTTGTGTGAATGTTTCCAGCGTTTGTTCTAGCTCTTGTCTCAGTCCTCTCTCCAGCCTTCACTCCAAGTCTCAGGTTTGGACTTCACTCTCAGCCCAGCTTCCTAGCTTGGTTCCAGTCACCGACTCGGCTACAGGCTTCGGCGCAGCTCCACGGCTCACTCCAACTCTCAGCCCAGCTACCCAGCTTGGCCCCAGTCACCGACTCGGCTCCAGGCTTGGCGCAGCTCACGGCTCACTCCAACTCTCAGTCCAGCTCCCCAGCTTGGCCCCAGTCACCGACTCGGCTCCAGGCTTGGCGCAGCTCCACGGCTCACTCCAACTCTCAGCCCAGCTCCCCAGCTTGGTCCCAGTCACCGACTCGGCTCCAGGCTTCGGCGCAGCTCCACGGCTCACTCCAACTCTCAGCCCAGCTCCCCAGCTTGGTCCCAGTCACCGACTCGGCTCCAGGCTTCGGGGCAGCTCCACGGCTCACTCCAACTCTCAGCCCAGCTCTCCAGCTTGGTCTCCAGTCACCGGTTCGGCACCAGGTCTCGGTTCAGCTTCATGGTTCAACTCCAACTCTCAGCCCATCTCTCCAGCTTCCTATCACTATCTGTACTTTAATAAAGTATCACTTACCTTAACTGTCTTGTGCGCACTTGAGTCCTCCTTCCCGCATTACAAAATATTGCATTAGTTGTTTTCCAAATGATTGTAATTTATTGTACATCGCATCCTGCCTTATATTTTCCAGTTTTCAGCTCAGTAACTTCGGTTTTGCACATTAAGCTAGTATTAATTTAAACCCCATTTGGCTGCTATATTTCCAGTGTTAGCAAACGCTAGCTAGTCTGTTAACATGAATATTGCAAGCCTCAGAGCACAGACGTCACACTTTAAATCCTACACGCCATCTCCTTTTCACTCTTTCTTTTTCTGTTTGTTGCCCATGACAGCTTTTTTGCTTTATCCGTCTTTCAAAGACAACTGTGTGCGTACTGTGACAACTGTACGTACCTGCGTGCTCACAGCGCCCCCGCCAGCCACGCCCACTCGCGATATTCCATTCCAATGAGGGCACCTACTGTAGTCACAGCAGACAAAGTCGACTTGACGTGCACAAACACAATGTAGCGAGTAAGTGTCAGTTCAAATGTAGTGGAGTAAAGAGTACAAGTATTCAATCTAAAATGTAGTTGAGTAGAGAGTAAAGGTTGCTTATATTTTTGATACTCAGTACAAGTACGAAGTAGCCAAAAAAATACTTAAGTACAGTAACGAAGTACATTTACTTAAGTACTTTACACCTCTGGTTTTCAGTTTAGCTTCAAAATGCACCTGTGTACAGAAGAAATGCTCAAGTTTCGAGAAGGAGAGAGCTACATACTTCTACATCAACCTGTGACAGATCTGTTGGGATTCAGCTTCTCAGAAAGGGACAGGAAATAGGTTTATGATATTGATTTATCTGTCATTGCATTTGAACCAAGAATCAATATTTAGTACAAAAGTGGTTATATAAAGCAAATGTACAAACTCTATCTAAGCAGCTAACGTCATCAACAGCTAAGAACTGGCTTTAAAGGATGTGAAGGTTGATAAATGGATGAATTAAAGACAAAGGGGGCAATGGGAGGCACAGGAAGTTGTGAGATGAGCTGCTGTGATTGGCTGTTGAAGCTTGGAAACTGTTCTGGCATTGGCTTAAACTGCGTAAAAATCCTGAGGCGACAAGAAATGACCAATGATGTCAGAATTGGCAGGAGAGTTTGTAGGCAGCAGTGTTGCCAACTTAGCGACTTTGTCGCTATATTTAGCGAGTATTCAGACCCCTCTAACGACACATTTTCAAAAAAGCGACTAGCGACAAATCTAACAATTTTGTCTGGAGTTATTTGAGACTTTTGGAGACTCTCTGAAGTGAAAGCACACATCGTTCAATGAGCAGCGGGTGCTGCCGCGGGTCCCAACCCCATCCCAAAGCACTCATAGGCGGCCCAGTCCTCGCGCAGCAGCCCCTCCCAGCTGCAGTCAGAGCAGGAGTTGTCCAGGTTCAGACTGCAAATGAATCGCGCATGTGTGGAAACTTGGCAAGCTGCCGCTGGTGGATCCCATGTGTTTTTACTCACCTTTTGTCTCTTCAGCGATTTATTTCCTTTCTCTCCTACAGCGTTCATCACAATCACATGCACAATGCACATGGTCAATATGCAAGTGAGGCGATGTTGTCATTTAGCGACTTATAGGACAGCCAATAGCTACTTTCCTTACTGATTTGATTGATTTGATTTCTATTCTTCTTGTGTGCTTATCACTTAATTGAGATGAGAAGAGCTTTATTGGGACAGTCGGCTATATCATAATAAAATACAGTAGAAAAGATTATGTGAGCACGAATTTGTCAAGAAAGCACATTAGGCAGGCAGAACGCAAGAAAGTATGCAGTTTAGTATGATGACATGATGACGTAATGACGTTACAAATATGCTAATTTACGCATGACGTCATCTAGCGACATTTAGCGACTTTTTGGCCAGGTTTTAGCTACTTTCCTTTGAAAATAGGAATAACATATATACTCAAAAAGTGTATATTTAGGCTGTGTTAGCTGCTAGAACCTAAGTCATGACTCTTTCAAGAGGCAGGGTTGGGAAAAAACTGCAAAAAAAAAAAAAATCAATGATGCAGCAAAGTATTGTCTTGATTCCCTTTGTATGATTAGCAGAGCTCCTATCTTGACAATACAGGGCAATATATGTCATTAACTGTCATTTAAATCTAGACCAAACATTGTTCAATTCCTTCATTTTTTTTTATAGTATTGTTCATGTGCTGCCATCACTTTTAATAATTCTGGTTTCTACTCCAGTAGCCTTATAGGGCCAAATCCAAAACTACAGAAGTCTCAGGAGGCCAAATCTCAAACCTAGTTCTACAACAATAGATTGTGAAGTCCTTAAGGGTTGTTGCATTGTTAATCTAAAGCCTTTTATTTTTTTTACTGTGGAGGAATTAAAAATATTTATTTCCAGAATCATAAAAATAATAATAATAAAAAATCTGTTTAAATAAAAGTCAACAGTATACTTTGTTAGCACAAATCTTCACAAAAATACAATAGCTTCCCTGGTTTTAAACACATCAGTGACACAAAGGGAATCAAAATATAATCCATTGCTCCTCATTGACCTTGTTTCAAAAATGTTTTCAACACAGACTCTTTGTTTCGATTTTTTATTTAAATTACAGTTTTGTTGTGTTTTAAAAAACTGAGATTAAACTTAACAAATGCTTTGATTTTTAGATGCACTTTACATTTTACATAAACTCTATGGGTGTGCATATGTTGACTGTTGTCTGTCTAGCTAAAGTCCGAGCTGCTTCTAGTGTCGCAAAATTAGCTAATAGCTGATTTCCACATCAAATGCTTAAAAAAAAATAAAAAAAATAATCCATAGTGAAAAGGTTTTGTTTTTTTCATGTTTAGTTCAAACAAATAACAAAGGCCCTGATAAATAGGAGATGTTTGTGATAATGAATGGTTAAAGGGTTAGAGGTAGAGCAGAGTATGACACTCAAATAAAGCGAGAAACTTAGACGCATGTTTATTATTTTTTCTTTAAATAAAATCCCTTGTGATCTAGTTTCATGAGTGGCAGCCAAAATAATTACTTTTGCAGTGTTTCATAAACATGCCTACACAGCAATCAAAATGATTTTGGCAAAGTTCCTCATGTTTTTAATTTCCATTTTTTATACATTGTCCAAAATTGTGGATGTATTGTAAGATCTGGAATGATTGTAGCCTCGGGCCGGCCTGCCATAGAGTCACACCCAATTTATTCTTTTTAATTATAGGTTTAAACCTTTTTAATGTTTTGCCTCTAGTGCTATTTAATTATAATTTTTATTCATTAAAATGTCTATTGACTTTTACAAATATTTTTCTGGAGTTTTAAAGTTATTGATCCAAAACACCTAATGATTTTAAACAAGTATCAAATCATTTTGGAAATTGTAGATGTCTATTTTTCTTGCGATTAATGGGGACAATCTTTTCTTAATCTTTTTTATGAGATTTCTTTGATTGTTTTTTATTGCAATACTGCAAGTGACCACTGGGAGACCACTGTCGAGCCATAAACCTGAATGAGCTGTGACAAACTGCTTATGAGACAAAACGAGAAATGGTTAACTGTAAAAAAAATAAAAAGGCTAGCAGCAACTGAAAATGAGTAGCACCATGAAAAATAAAACAAATAAAAACAAATAAAAACAAAAAGACGTGGCTTCCTTTGTTTGTTCACTGGCACAGCGGCTGAGAGAGACGGGCAAAATGTAACTAATTTGGGCAAAAATAAAAATGTAAAATCACTGCATTCAGAAGAAAGCCTCAGAAACTTTATGTCTGTACTTTGGTACTTTTTTAGACTTTTCTTCAAAAAACAATGTTTCCCTTTTTGTTTCTGAAAAATATTTACATTATATGGGAAAAGCCATGTCTCGGTGGAATACTGTTATTTGTCCTTGAGTCTGGCTCCCCCCAGTGTCCAAACAAGTGCATGTACAGGTGAATTGTTGACTAATCTTGTCATTTCAAAATTAAGAAATAAGAGTTAAAAAGACTGCTTCATCGAGACAGGGACATACTCTTTATCTCAAAAGGCTTTGATGTTGTCTTATTTATTATATTTTATTAAAAAGAAAAATCAAAGCACATGAACACATCATGCACTGCCTCTACAGAGCAACTGTCACAAAACAAATGAACAGAGAGAAAACTAGGACAGCTCTTATCATAGAGAGCATCACATAAGCAAGAAATAAACTTTAGTTTTAATAAAAAATGTTATGTCAACTTGTTCCATGTATCTGCTTAAAGTAAATGCTGAGAGATTTTTTACTAACTTATGACAAATAGAGTTGAGTCAATCAATCAATTGAGCTTAACAATTACTTAAAGCAAATACGTGGAACAAGTTGATATAGCGTTTTAAATTAAAACTAAAGTTAACTTCTTAGAGTGTACCTCCAGGTCATGGTTTAGGAACTTTCCACAGCAGTTTTATGTTTTAGCAGCGCCCTGACGACGAATGAACCTTTTAGTTTGTAGTTTTTATTTTGGTGGCGCTGTTGAACAAATGTAAAAAGGCACAACTAAACACAGTTTACGTACACTTTACTAAATTATTTAACACATTTTACATTTTTAGGCTTCTGTTCCAAACTAATGTGTGTAAGAAAATAATAGTAGAAGTGGAGGAAAATGAATGAATATCACAGTCGACTTGAGTCTAAGTAAAGATTAAAGCCACACAGAAGTCAGATCAGTCATTACTTTTTTAAAGCAGGGCAGAAATCCTTTTTCTCAGGTTCTTTCTTTTGTTTTGTTGGAGGCACGCTCCATTTCAGCTGAAAATCTGTCCCATTGTTATGTTCCTTAAGCAGTTCTTCAAACTAAAGGAAAGTAAAAAAAAAGTTTAGAAACATGTAAAATATGTTGTAATAAATGAGACAGAGTCAGTTTACAAAGTACTCACAGGAGACTTACCTGTTTTAAAATCTGGTTCATGATGTTAGGGTCAGTGAGGTCAGCACTACTCTGGAGTTTTATCTTTATCTTTGAGATTGACCTACTTGGCACTAAACAGAAAATAAATGAACAACAGTGGGTTTAAACACACATACGTCCTGTGACAGATGTACAGACACAGATGTTTTAATGCTAGACCACATTCACTTTAAAGTTTTAGGAAGAGCAGCATTAATTTGATATAAATATTGTTAGGGTTTGCATTACAAAGGGAATGTGCAACGCGGTCTGTTTTTTTCCAAACTTGTCGTAACCCGCGGGCGGGATGCTGATAGATACCAGGTTAAGAACGTTAAACAGATAAACAATTATATTGGGCATTTTCTGAAAAGAGAGTCCCAACCAGAGTTGATCATGTGCTCACATCGTTTCTCGTTTTTTTTTTTTTGTTTTCAATTCAAATTTGTATAAGTTTAACTAAACAAAAACTCAAACCTGATTAAAGCTATAAAAATCATCATCTTTGACCCTTTTTTATTGTTTTATTTATCTGTTTGTTTTGAGTCTCAGCAGCAAAATATTTAAAAAATAAATAAATACATTTTATTGTTACTATCTCCACAGATATTTTTTTATATAAGATTATGTCCCCTGGAGGTGGAATGAATATAAAACATCCGACACAGGATCTGGTTATAATAGTACAATTATGTATGAAATAGTTCCTTCAGACTTAAGTTGTTACCTTTGTGGCAGACGAAGGGCATCGTATTTGTGCAGGGCAAATTCTGCCAAAGCTGGTCTGAATACTGGGCGGCACAGTTCTCATTTGAACCTAAGTCATTGGGTTCTCCGTTGGCCCAGTTTCTGAAGCTGCTGTTGCTGTTGTTGGACCACCTCCACGACTTGCGGTACAGGCCGATCCACACAGCCTCGCTTACCATAACGTTAAAAACTGCTTGGTTTTCAGTTGGGTTTTCGATCATTGCCAGGTCGTAATAGTGTTGTCTGCAGTACGCCAGAGAGTCATTCCAGGACATTAGAGTGTTAACAGGAACAAACTGTTTTGTTCCTGATTGAACTGAAAATAGAAATAACAACATCCTTAGATTCACAAAATAACTTTCCATGTGACCTACAGTTGAACAGTCACTTTTTGACAGTAACATGTCTCTAAACTAAAAGTATATTTGTTCAAAATTGTTGAGGCACCAAAATGTTAAGCTGTTTTGTTATTGTTCCACGTTGCTGTAGGTCACTCAGAGATTAACACTAAATCAAGCTGGAATATTACACTTTAACTGTTTTTGAATAATCCACTTTTAACACCTACAGAGCTTATTTAACATTAAAGATTTTTCTATGAATCAATAAAGTCTTACCGGTATAACAAACAAAATAACGTTGGGTTGTACATGGCCAGTCCTCCCATCCCCTCACACTGGATATTTGGACACAACCTTCATTTCCATTCCCATTATTTGGTTCATCTGATCCCCAGTATTGGTATCGACTGGTGCTCACTGTCCCAGTGGCAGACCATCTCCAGGAGTTAGAGTCAGTGTTCATGACACCTTTCCAGGACGCAGGGTCATCAAACAGACCAATCCATGCGACTGCACCACCAGGTAAACCCATCCTGTTCAGGTCAGCTGCACATTCGACTGTGGCCAGGTCGGTGTATTTATCTCTGCAGTACTGTCGAGCATCTGCCCAGTTCATGTTTATGTTGATAAAGTAGAACCCTTTGTTTTGGCAGAAAACAAACGGGACGAGGATAATCCCTGAAATGGTTGTTAAAGAGTATTTTGTCAGCTTTACATTTGAGCTGCAGTTTATACAATACTTATACTATAATAATAATACTACTATGAATCAGTATAACGCTCTTTAGGAAACAGTCAGCTGCACAGGAGTCATCTGCTGCAGCGTAGATATAAAAATAGTTTCATAAAAACATAAAACAACATAATTTGTCTCTAAATGTAAGAGTTCTGTAAATATAATTGTAATCTTACCACAGAGCAGGTAGACTGAAAACACATCCATGTCTGATAGTTACCTTCAAAAAGACAAAATATGTCACATCACAAATAAGTCGGTAAGTTTTCTTTAAAGGAACTTAACCAACAAATGTAAAATACCTGAAAAATAAATATCATCTTAAAGAATAAACTTACCCAGAGCTGCGAGGTCTAACCGTAACAGCACAATTGAGAGAATAAACTCACAGCTGCAGTGTCCAGGATTTAACTGTGGCTTATGAAATATTCAAATCAGCATTTAAATATGTTTTATCCAAATGCCAAAGAAAGAGGCAGGCCGGCACACATGTGTCAATGTTCTCTTCAAATAAGAACACTTGAAGAGTTTTAGAGCTGCATCTTTATTTTGTGATGTGCAAACACGTCATTTTTTCTTTTCTTTTTTTTACTAACTCTGATAACATCAACTGTGTGCTTTCATACAGTGGAAGATGTAAAAAAGAAAACAAGCTGTTCAAATTAATATTTATTTTGGCAAATTTAGACGTTAAGCAGGACAGACATCCCCTTTTTTTCTCGATGTTGTGTTTCTTGAGTAAAACTCATAGCTAACAGATTAAATGATGTTTGTATTGAATTATTCCTGTGCAGCTCATAACACTTTGTGACGTTGGTAAAACATGTTTAATTCACTCAGTGTTTATTGTTCTACAGCTCTGTCACTGAGCTAAAATCATATGAGATGCAGTGTATTTCTGTCAGTTTCTCTGCTCCATCAGCTTCGTTTTACCCGTTTTTTTTTCACAACTAAGTTTTTCATTTGAGACTTGATGGAATCAACGCTCAACTTCAATGTTTTGCCGACGCATGGTGTAATCGTTGTTTATAAAGTAAGACTGGTGTTAACCTGGCTCTAAATCCAGAGTGGTCTTTATGGAACAAGCTAATCCTCGACTACTATGTTTACACTAATGCAGCTAGAATTAAGGCTGTAAGCTACGCTTTTCAGAACGAGTTTTATGGAACAGCCCTCTGGTCTGAAAGCTGAACATGATATCCCAGGTTTGTTTGTGTTTGCTCATTAGTTTCAACATCAGCACCACTAAGTCCAAAGCAACACATTGACAAGTATTTATAGCTTTGTGTTGCTATTACATTTTGAATTAAATATCTCATATAGCTTTTGTTACTTACCTTTTTCTTTGTTCAGTTGGTATCCACCTGGAAATGTTTTGGGAGAGGCTGCCCAGCATTTTCCTGCTTTTAAATAACCTTTTGTTTAATGTTATGTTCAAAGATACAGAGAATGTATCTTATGCATTAAACAGCTGGAGTAATAACATTAATTGGTAAGATTTTATGCCTCCATATAAAAGGCAGATGAGTGGCGTACTTGTGAGAATCAGGCCATGTGGTCCTGTGCATTGTCTTGTACACGTCTATGGGCTCACTGTAAAGACTGTGTGACAGAAAACTGCCTCTGAACATTGCTTTCTACCACCTTTTGATGGTTAACAGTATCTTACAGTCTCACATGGGGGACTTGGGGACATTTCAGACAAATGTCATCAGGAAACTTACCTTTACTGTGCTGCTGCAGTCTGTGTGTGTTCACAATGCCATAGTATGCTTACACTGTCCTAATATAGAAATATATTTTAATATTCAAACTGAGAATATTTGTTTCTACATAACTCCTTTTGCATGCACCTATTGCTTATCTTGCTCATCTTCTCTTTAACAGAAACTAATTTGACACTCACTGAGAGTGCAGGGTAAAGGCAAAACTAAAAGGTTTATACTATTTAAAAATGTTGAAAAGTATTTACTAATTATCTAGTTTGGGAAAACAATATGTAAAGTTATATTAAAGGTGCAGTGTGTTTTTTGTCAGATATATTACACCTTACACCCCAACTATCTACAGTAGCCCTGCAGCAACTGTGAGGCAGGCAGCCATATGTAAATGACAACTCCACCTTTCTGAGAGAAGTCTGCATGTCCTCCCCGTGTCATTGTGGGTTATCTCCGGGTACTCCGGCTTCCTCCCACCGTCCAAAGATATATAGGTTAATTGGTAACTCTAAAGTGTCCGTAGTGCATGAATGTGAGAGTGAATGGTTGACTATCACTTGTCTGTCTAAATGTTAGCTCTGGCCACTGTCCAGGGTGTACCCCACCTCAGGCCCAAAGTTACTGGGATAGGCTCCAGTCACCCACAACCCCTAACGGGACTAAAGGAAATAAGATGAATAAATTAAGGTGCGTTTACACCAAACGTGAATTAAGCGTTAAGCGCGAGTGATTTACATGTTAAGTCAATGCAAAGATGCGATTAGACGCGGGGCAGCAGTAGCTCAGTGGGTAGAGCGGTCGTCTTTCAACCGGAAGCTAGGCGGTTCGATTCCCACTCTCCCCACAGTTCATACTGTCGTTGTGTCCTTGGGCAAGACACTTAACCCACCTTGCCTCCAGTGACTGTAACACTGGTAATGTACTGTAATGTAAGTCGCTTTGGATAAAAGCGTCTGCTAAATGAATAAATGTAATAATGAGGCGGCGCGAATGACGCAATTCGCGCGAATGACGCGGCGCGAATAGCGCGAATTAAGCGCTTGACGCGCAAAACGCGTCCAATGCTTCATTCGCGCAAGTTGAAAAATCTGAACTTTGGCGAAAATTCGCGGCGCGTTAACCAATCAGGAGCTTGCTCTAGTAGTGACGATGCTTAACGGAGGCGGACCATAGAGGCAGAAATCCAAAACAACAATGGAGGACGAATTTATCGGGGCAGCCTGCGGGATACGAAACATCTTTGTCATTTTACAGAGCCAGGAATCTTAAAAGTTCTAGCTCGAAGGAAAGTGAGTGAGGGGGTCGGAAACTCTGGTAAGTTGCAAAAACGCCTTTGTGTATATAGTGAGTCAGTATATATTGAGCCAACTAGCTAGCTAAAGCCTGAGCTAATTTGCAGTAGTTTTCCACCGACGAGTGTATGTGTTTATCCAGAGAAGAAAGAGCATGAAGAACATGTATTTAAAGGAGAGGAGAAAGGAGATGGAGAAGAGAAGTGGGTTAGCAGCAGGTTTAGGACAAAAGTGGAAGTACTCTTCAGTTCTGTCTTTCCTCAACCCCTAGTCTTCCCAGAGACAAGCGAGAGGGGGTCCGAGGATTACGACCACCCCGAGGACCAGGGCGAGACAGAAGCAGCAGTAGGACATTCAGAGACAGAGGAGTGTGGACAAGTGAAGCCACACAGGGGATATGTGTTGTTTGTGACTGGTGTAATGTTCAAATGTTAACTTGTATTATAATTATATTATCATATAATATGTATATTATATATATTGTCATGACAGAGCTGACTTTTGATGCCAATGAGCCTGCCCCCCCTGCAAAAACCTGCTGCTGCTTCAGCTTCCCCTGCCCCATCCACATCTGCTGCTGTATCCACAGGTGTGTACAGGCAATAAATACATATCATATACAATCATTTACAGTAAGCCCTCATAGCCTCTTACATTCAGATACAAACACAACCCTGGTGCTTTGTTAATGGGTAGATAATGTTTTTCTGCCTTTTTCATGTGTCATTTTATTACAGAGCAACCAAAGAGAAGACCCCAGGAGAGGACCCAGTTCAGAAGCTCTCGGAACACATGCTGTAGCTCCAGGTTCAGAGGATGAGCTCTTTTCTTGAGTCTGGTCCCTTCTCTGCAGAAGATACTGTCTTGGACGAAACAATTTGTCAAATTTCAAATATATACATTAATCTATGAAAGCAGCACAGTTCTGCTTCATTTGGAACCCAGTGTATAGTTTTTAAAATGATGCAGCTGTCACAGCAGGGAATAAACCAGACTCTCTCTGTTCTCCTCTCCTTCACTTTAGGATTATTTTATTCCTGCTCAGAAAGTTTTGTGTATAGTTTCATAATTCCATTTTTTTTAAATAAATGTTTTATATAATGACCAAAGGTTTTGATGTGTTTGTCACAAACATTTCAATATTTCAGACTGATTTATTTAGAATAAATAGAAGAAAGTTTATAATGTTCAGTATTTAAGACTAGATTACTTATGGTAAACATTTGTTAATTTTTATTATATTCTATTGCAAACACATTTACAATAGTAAGAAACAGTTATTTATGATTGGACCAGTGTTGTAATAATGAGAAACAAGCCATGAGTCAGAGATTCCTTTTGGAGGCTGGCTCCATTTATTAAAGAAATAAAAACGAACAAGAGATACAACAAAATGTTATAAATACAATTCTAAATACGATTTTATAGACATAATACTATATTGACTGTACTGATAACTGTTCAGAAGACTGTAGTTGTCCACATATTAATTACTCATGATCACACCAAATATTGACTGGAGACAGATGTAATGTCCTGCAGGAAATCCTCGCACCGACCCGGGACAACAGGTCATCGAACTGGGGCCGGGTCAGTGGGAAGTACCGCGGCCGTCATCCAGGCGCAGCTCCTGGAGAAGTTTGTGAAACTCACGGAGCTGGGTCCGCCTCTGAAGCATCGGATGTAACCCCGCACAGCGCAGAACGGGTTCCCGCCGTTTTTCAGTCCTCCAAAGTAAATAGAGCACTGCTACTTTCTCGACAAAATCCATCTCAACCATTATTCAACAAGACCGGAAGACAACCCGCCTGGCAGAAGCCCCTCCTATGACGCGAATTCGCGTCTGTTGTAGTGAATTTTACGCGCGAATGAAGCGAAATGTTCAAGCGTCCAACTACGCGCGAATAGCACGATTTATTCGCGCAATTCGCGTTTGGTGTAAACGCCCCTTTAAAGCCGCAAGCGGCGACAAAGGCCCTCGCCACCCTTGAGACCGCGGAGACACATGCACTCGGAGGATTGCATTTCGTGCTTTAAAGTGTAAACTTCACGGTAATGTCAAATAACCGGGCCTGTGCTACTGCTGGGGCCTGCTACACCACCTTGTAACCTAACTTTAGAGTTAAAGGTCTCCACAATCCCTGGTTTTCCTGGGAGCTGTCTGAACCTTTGAAAATCATAGATTATGCTCGGGCTAAGGCGAGAAAAACAAAGTACTGGCTGGAGATTTGAGATGACTCAGGAATCGCTGCACCCCCCTGTTTAAAAAGGCAAAATATAAATATTACCTGTCTAAAAGTACAAGTTTACAAGTTCCAAAAGATTTTGAGGAGTTTTCTAAGACTCTAGCCTTGGCTCTGGAGGGGCCTCCTCTAAAGGAAGGATCCTGGCAATTGGGAAATGGCATTTATTTCCCAAAGAAATGACTGCCTTTTCACAGACTCATTACGACCACAGCCACAAATGTATAAAAAAAAAATGATAACTTTTTTGGTACATGTGTCTAGATGATACTCACCAAATTTGGAGCTGTTTAGATGAAAAGCCTTTAGCACAAGGCGTGCGATTTAGGTGGTCACGCATTCCACCCAACATAGTTTACAGTATGGCTGTAATAAACTTTTCTGTTTGACCTGAGGTGTCCTATGAATGTACCAGGTTTTGTATTTCTACATTTGAAAAAAATTACGTTCACTTTCCATAGGCACAATGTATTTTCATTTTCCAGGGGTCACCACTGAGTCATTTTTTAATTTTTTTTCCTTGGGGACTTCAATTACATACATTTTTTTCCGGGCTTGAATTTTGGGGACAATAAATTTAACTTTTAGTTGCACGTTTACTGGGTCAAATTGACGCCTGTCTATTGAACACATGTGTTTAGCTCATTTTGCCTAAGTTTGGTGTCTGTGGAATGAAGCAACTTTTTTTTTTTTTTTTTTAAAAGAGAGGTGTATTCTAAGTCGGTTCACGTCTTCAATGCAAAATGGCCACCTTCCTGTGTGTGATAGGGTGTGGTCCCCATTGGCTTTTTTGTTCATGAGCCCATGCTGGATGTGTGTACCAAGTTTCATTTGCCTACGACAAACTCAAATTTTCACCTCCCATTGACTTTTTCCACATATTTGGGACGTTGCTATAGCAACACATTTATAGATAGGGGGTGGTTGTCATTGGCTTTTATGCTCATCATGACATAAGAGATGTGTGTACCAAATTTCATGTCTCTATGACAAACTAAATTCTTGGGTCCCATTATAAGTTCAGTATAGATTTGTTCTATACTGTCTTTGTAAAACTCAGTTTTACCACCAGGTGCTCAATACAATAAACCAGTTTGTTTTTGTATTTTTCCCATATTAGTTTAAATGTAACATAAAAACGTTTTATCAATTACTATTTTCATGTTTCCACTAATTTGGCATTCAGATGCCACATAAAGAATTCACCTCACTCAATGTTAAACAGAACCTTTAAACATCAAGTGTAAAATCAAAATAACGTGTCTTCTCTTTATTTATTCAAATTCACCAAAATTGTAATCAGTAATTATCATTACTGTTCATTTAATAAAATGTAACATCTTAACCTCTTTTTTTTCTTTAGGTTACAAAGACCCAAAGTTTGATCAAACCAAAACCAAAACAAAACTTAACGCCTGTTCAAAAGGACCTTGTGTTAGTCCCTGTACTCAAAAATCTAAAATCACAACAGTGATTAAACCCCAGCGAGCCATTGGCATATTCTCTTAAACTTTAACAATTCATCTTGTTAGTTTAACAAATATTCTTTTATTTACTTATTTCTCATTAACTTTCAATTTTTCAAATAAAACCTTTAAGATCGCTTTTAACAGTTTGAACTGTTTTAACATAGATATGTTTTAATAACCAAAACCAGATTACCAATTTACATTACAGTTTAAATCTTTATTGTATAGATGACACTATACCTTAATTATAAAGTACCAAAATAAATCATGATTATTATTTATTTTGAACTATCTTCATTTCAATTCTCCAATTACTTAAACTTTAAGTTTTTCTTCTCCAAAACCATATTCAATCTCATTAATTCAATTGTTTAGTTTACCAAATCATGTTTCCTAGATTCAATAAAACTCAAATGTGGACTACATTTGTATCAACAGACCTGTCAGAAGGTCAAACAGTTTTCATAATTAAGTATCATAAACTTTATTGAACACATCAGTTCAGTGCAGACTGTCTCTGTCACTGACATTTCTAACTCAGCATTTTTTCTCAACATTAAAAGTTTGTTTAATGTAAAGGCTCCTACAATGTCTGTGGAGTTAAAAAAACAAAAACCCATTACAACATTTCTCGCTCTTGGGAACAAAAAGGAGGGTGCTGTGAAGCTCCTGTTACCTTGAATTACATAGAATGTTATCTTGTGTTTAAACATTCCTCGTGAATCCAAACAGTGGTTGCTTTGAATCCACTTTCTCCAAAACTTTGTCAAAACCAAACCAGAGAAATACATAAATGTTTCTTTTCTTTATTTAGATTCTGGTAACCTTGTTTTCTTTTAAATGTGAGCTTATGGCCCAACTAATATTATCTTTATAAACTTACTCTGCGCAATTCAATTTTAAGACACATATTTAAATTCTTCCAATTCCAAAGTAATCATTTTCATTCTTTTAAATGTAAATGTTATACCGTGTGTTTGAACCACACTGATATTAAGGACCTCTATTAGTTCTCGTACTAATAGATACACACAATAAAGTTTAGCAAAACATCAATCACTAATTTTAGGATCCAAGTGTTGGATCTTTAACTTCTTCAAACCTTTAATGTTCACACGTGTCACATAAAATACAAAACCAACTCTGTTCTTTAACAGAATACTCATTATTTTCTCTCACAAAATCACATTCTTCTCTTTAGATGTGGCTCATGTAGACTCCTGTGTTGTCTCTGTGTTTATGTGTCTGTATTTACATTTTTACATTTACAATGTACATTTACATTTAGTCATTTAGCAGACGCTTTTATCCAAAGCGACTTACAAGTGAGGATAACAATGGAAGCAACTTTAACAACACAAGGTACAAAAGCATAAGTGCACAAAAACTAGTCAGTTTAAACCCAGCGCAGTATACGATGCTAAGGATAAGAGAATTATTTTTTTTTTTTTTTTTTGAAAGGAATCGATAGAAAGGAAGTAGGGCTCAGTGTTTGTCAGTCAGGTGTTGACGGAAGAGATGTGCTTTCAGGTGTTTTTAAAGATGGCTACAGAGTCTGCTGATCTTGTAGCAGCGGTAGATCATTCCACCAATGTGGAACAGATCCAGAGAAGGTACGTGAGAGTGATTTTGTACCTTTTGGGACGGTACCACCAGACGTTGTTCATTTGCAGAGCGCAGGGATCTGGTAGGAACGTAGGTCTGTCATTAGTGAGTGGAGGTATGGGGGTGCAGAACCAGAGGTGGTTTGTAGGCCAAGAGCATAGCTTTGAACTTGATGCGAAGGCGTCAACCGGGAGCCAGTGTAACCTAATGAATAGAGGAGATACGTGCGCTCTCTTCGGTTCATTAAAGACCACTCTTGCTGCTGCATTCTGGATCAGCTGCAGAGGTTTGGTAGTGCAGGCGGGAGTCCAGCCAGTAGGGCATTGCAATAGTCCAGTTTGGACAAGACAAGAGCCTGGACTAGAATTTGCGTGGAGTGCTCTGATAGGAAAGGTCTAATTTTCCTAATGTTGTAGAGGATGAATCTACAGGACCGGGTGGTGCTGGCGACATGACTTGTGAAGTTTAGCTGATCATCAATTACCACTCCCAGATTTCTGGCAGTGCTGGACGGTGTAATGGTTGATGGGCCTAGTTGAATGGAGAGGTTGTGGTGGGTCTTTGGATGGGCCGGAATCACATGCAGTTCTGTTTTTGCAAGGTTCAGCTGCAGGTGATGGTCCTTCATCCAATTGAGATGTCGCTCAGACATGCCGAGACGCGAGCAGAGACCGTCGGATCGTCAGGATGAAATGACAGGTGGAGTTGAGTGTCATCTGCATAGCAGTGATAGGAAAAAGCCATGCTTCTGGATGACAGAGCCAAGGGATGTCATGTATATGGAAAAGAGTAGCGGTCCGAGCACTGAGCCCTGTGGCACCCCTGTATTGAGATGTTGGGACTCAGAGACCTCATTTCTCCAGGATACTCTGAATGACCTATCCGAGAGGTAAGACTTGAACCATTGCAACATTCCAGAGACACCCATCGCCTGAGAGAGGACAGGAGATGTGATGATTAACAGTGTCAAAAGCAGCAGACAGATCCAGTAAGATGAGTACAGATGACTTGGATGTTGCCTTTGCCAGTCTCAGAGCTTGATGACTGAGAGCAGGGCAGTTTCGTGGAATGACCGCTCTTGAACCCAGACTGGTTCTGGTCTTGGAGGTTGTTCCGTGTGAGAAAGGATGAGAGCTGAGTAAACACAACTCGCTCCAGAGCTTTGGCAATGAAGGGAAGGAGGGAAACCGGTCTGTAGTTTTCAAGCAGAGTAGGGTTAAGAGTGGGTTTCTTCAGTAGTGGTGTGATGCGGGCCTCTTTGAAAGCTGTGGGAAGGACCCAGTGGAAAGAGATGAGTTGATGATGTGGGTGAGAGCAGGCACGACAGATGGAGAGATGGCCTGAAGGAGATGTGTGGGGATGGGATCCAGCGGGCAGGTAGTAGGGTGGTTAGAACTAATGACCTTGGAAACATCTGCTTCAGTTAGAGGAGAGAAGGAAGTGAGCAAACACATATCAGGGGTCTGAATGAGCTCGACAGGTGGTGGCGCAGAGAACTGACTGCTGATGGTGGTCGTTTTCTTTACAAATGTATTTTGACTTTTTTAGGGGTCGCCACTGAGTCATTTTTTGTATATTTTTTTCAGGGACTTCAAATACATTCTTCACCGAGCTTGAAGTCTGGGACCAATAAAAATGACTTTTCGTAAAAAATAAAATTAATCCAAGCAAAAACAATAGGCCCTCCCGGTCATCACCGACTCGGGCCTAATAAAGCCATTCACACTTCAGTAAATTCACACAAACATTTATTTGTGACAAACAGGAGGCAGTATTAACATTTTACACACTACTTTGATCAAAAAAGTTACCCTTTAAAATCCCGACCTTTGATTCAAATTTACTCATTTGTTTTCAGTTTAGCTTCAAAATGCACCTGTGTACAGAAGAAATGCTCAAGTTTCGAGAAGGAGAGAGCTACATACTTCCACATCAACCTGTGACAGATCTGTTGGGATTCAGCTTCTCAGAAAGGGACAGGAAATAGGTTTATGATATTGATTTATCTGTCATTGCATTCTCCTTTGAACCAAGAATCAATATTTAGTACAAAAGTGGTTATATAAAGCAAATGTACAAGCTCTGCCTAAGTAGCTAACGTTATCAACAGCTAAGAAGTGGCTTTAAAGAATGTGAAGGTTGATAAATGGATGGATTAAAGACAAAGGGGGCAATGGTAGGGATAGAAAGTTGTGAAAAGAGCTGCTGTGATTGGCTGTTGAAGCTTGGAAACTTCGGTATAACATATATACTCAGAAAGTGTATATTTAGGTGCTAGAACCTAAGTCATCACTCTTTCAAGAGACAGGGTTGGAAAAACTGCAAGAAAAAAACAATAATGGCGAAAAGTAATGTCTTGATTCCCTTTGTGTGATTGGTAGAGCTCCTGGACACTGTCTTGACAATTCAGGGCAATATACTGTATCTCATTAACTGTCATTTAAATCTAGAGTAGACATTGTTCAACTACTTATTTTTTCAAGTGTTGTTCGTGTGCTGCCATCACTTCTAATAAATTCTGCTTTAAACTCTACAGAAGTCTCGAAGGGCCAAATCTCAAACTACAGAAATCTCAGAAGGTCAACTCCCAAACTACAGAAGTCTCAGAGGGCCAAATCCAAAACTACTTAAGTTTTAGAGGGTCAACTCCTAAACTACAGAAATCTTAACGGATCAAATCTTAAACTTAATTCTACAACAATAGATTGTGAAGTCCATAAGTGTTATTGCATTGTTAATCTAAAGCATTTTTTTAGTGCTTTAGTTTTTTAAGTTGCTTTTTCCTGCAGTACCAAACGTAACCACAAGGACATTTAGCTGAAGTGTTATATAAAACACGCATGGTCTTGTTCCTCAGATTTGATTGTATGCATATCAAAATCTAATATATGACTGTTGTCTGCCTAAAGTCCGAGCTGCTTCTAGTGTCACAAATTTAGCTAATATATGATCTCCACATCAAATGCTTAAAAAAAAGGTAAATAGAGAAAAGGCACTAACTCATGTTTAGTTTAAACATATAACAAAGGCCCTGATAAATAGGAGATGTTTGTGATGATGAATGGTTAAAGAGTAAGAGGTAGAGCAGTGTATGACATAAAACACTCAAATACAGTGAGAATCAACACTTAGATGCATGTTTATTATCTTTTCTTTATATGAAACCCCTTGTGATCTATTTTTATAGATCACAAGGGTTGATCAGGTGACCAGAGTGGCAAACAAAATAATTACTTTTGCGGTGTTTCAAAAACTTCCCTACACAGCAATCAAAATGATTTGGGCAAAGTTCCTCATGTTTTCAATTTCCATTTTTTATACATTGCCTAAAATTGTGGATGTATTGTAAGATCTGGAATGATTGTAGCCTCGGGCCGGCCTGCCACAGAGTCACACCCAATTTATTATTTTTAAATATAGGTTTAATCTTTTTTAATGTTTTGCTTCTAGTGTTATTTAACAGGTTTTTTTTTTTTGTATTTGTAATTATAGTTTAGTTCCTTTTATGATGTTATTCTGATAATCAATTTACTGTGTGTTTAGTGATTATTACCAATTTCCAAAACCATAATTATTATTTTTTTCATTAAAATGTCTATTGACTTTTACAAATATTTTTTTGAACTTTTAAAGTTATTGAGTTTGCCAAACCCAAAACACCTAATGATTGAGAAAAAATAAGTAATTTGGATTTTTAAAGAAATAAAAAAGTGTCCAACCATTTCTGAATTTGTATAGCTTTATACCAGATGTCTATTTTACTTGCGGTTCGTGGGGAACACCTTTCCCAAATCATATGAGATTAGTTTGATTGGTTTTTGTTGCAATACTGCAAGTGACCACTGGGAGACCAATGTCAAGCCATAAACCTGCACTCATCCATTTTGGAGGAAAAATTAGGTGTTACAAACTGCTTATGAGAAAAAACAACAGATGATTAACCGTAACAGCGACTGAAAATGAGCACCATGAAGAACAAAACAAAATAAAACAAAATAAAACAAAATAAACGTAGCTTCCTGAAATATGTAACTCTCAATATAAAAAGTGTGCCTAAATCCTACTACAGACCTATAGTACAGTATGTAAGCTCTCATTGAACATGGTCTATAAATATAATATAATAATCCTAATGCATTTTACACAAGGCCTGCCTGGTTTGTTTGTGTGTTTGACGGAGTCCAGTTTTGGTGCGAGCTGACTAACTTCGATCTGACAGGCACTTTGAGATATCAAAGAAACATCAAACAAACAAAATAGATGAGCATATATCAACATATGTTAATGTGTTTTTCAAGCCATTGTCTCGTGAATAATTTTCCGCTTATGTGCAAATGTCCATAATACAGGCTTTTAGTTTACAAAAAAAAGTTAATAAGTTGGCCCTTTGAGAAAACAAAACAAAATTTACATCCTTAACTAATAAAATCAGTCAATGTTTAAGGTAGTCATGCTGTTTAACTAATGCTACATTTTAAAAACAGGTTTCATACGGTAGATACAGCATCTGCCCATAAAACGTGGGCAAAATAAAAAAGGAAAACATAAAATTATAATTCAGGGAATGCAAAGTTACAAAGTAGACAAAAAAGTCTTAGAAATGCATAAATATGCATTGGGTTCACTATTTCATACAACATTTTTATGACATAGTATTTGAATTAATCATTTAGAGCACTTTGGAGGAGGATTTTATTGATTCCTGTTTAATTGCATTGCCATGCTGATGAATTTGGGGAAAACCTAACAAGTGCTTAGTTTCTAACGAAGCAAACAGAAGATATAAACCGACAATGCCATGATTTACCTCATGATTAAATGTTATCATCCTGTACATCCCAATGTAAAAGCACCTTTAGTCTAGTCCACAAACCTCTCATCACTCATAATGCACCTACAATTATCAAAACATTTCAACAAAGATTTCTGCATCGCAACGTTTGGAATAAATGTGACAAAGGTGAAATGTTCCCGGTCAGACCAAAGTAGGTCCAGGCTTTTGAAGTGGAAGTAGGTCCATTTTGATTTCAAAAGATAAAGAGTCCATATTTCCAAAAGCATGCTGGGAAATGTAGTCGTTTAAGGATAAGGAGGCCATAACTTGTGATAGTGCTTTTGTGCTAATACATAGACTCTCCCAGGACAGTGAATGTTCTTCCTTATATTTTGCTCACTTCCAGTGAAGTTGTAAATCCAACATGGCCGCTGGTCAACAACATCAAGTTTTTTATCATTTTAAATAAAGGAGTTAAGTAAGGTCCAGAGCTGACATCTTCTGTGTAAGACTTGAGTTCATGAGGTTGTGGTTATGTGCTGCTGGTAATAATTGGAAAAGTTCAGAGTTGCAACCCAATCCCAAACAAACAAATGTCATTTTTTAAACATTATTTTGTTAACATTTTTCTGGATAAAATATGATAAATAAAATTTGAGCTATTGAACTTTGTCATAGTTTGTTTCTCTATAAATACCAGGCAGGTTGTGGGGGTCAATCCAGAACTTTGCCACAAGTGGAGTTGCATTTGACTCAAAGCTGTTAGGTTTTGCTGCAGTCAAAAGAAACATAAATGTTGAAAATCTATGTGTTTTAGATTACTCTGTAGTCCCTGTATTACAAACAGCCTGGGTGTGTTAAAAACAGGTGTTGTTTTAGATAAACAAAACCCTAAATGTTATTATTAAGAGGTATTTGTATTTTTTTTTTTACGCCAGTTAAAGCCAAAAAGTAGCTTTACTGTTGATATTCTATGCATCATTGCTTTGCAGAACTATTACATCTGATTTGAGATTGGGTTGCGTGATCTGCTATTTCCTGTTCAGAGTCTGCATACGGCAGTGAATCGAGGCAGTGTGTGCAGTGTGCTCGAGCTGTAGGCAGCGCGTTTGTGGATTTGTTTAAAGATGTAAGATATGAGGTGTGTTGTCATGGCAGTGGTGTTGTATTGCTCGGTGTGGAAAATATTGGTCGTTGTCACTCATTACAGGCGTCTCCCTTTTCCTCCGCGGTTGGTGCGGTGGAGTCTTGTGTGCGGTGCTTGCATTGACCCAGTGAATGGCGGCCACTGGCTCTGGACGGTCGGGAGAAACCGCAGTCACATGGTGCATCCTGTGGAAAGAGTTATACAACTTCATAAAAATGTGGTTCTATCAACAGTAACATTAAAAAACACTGAACTATTTTAAGCCCGAAGGAGCGACGTGGGGCCACCACCTCGACCCAACCCTCGACCCACCCCTTGGCGACCCAACCCCCCGGACACGGAATCTAGCACTATGGACATGGAATGTCACCTCGCTGGCGGGGAAGGAGCCAGAGCTTGTGCGGGAGGTTGAGGGACACCAACTAGAGATAGTTGGGCTCACCTCCACTCACAGCTTGGCTCTGGAACCCAACTCCTCGAGAGAGGCTGGACTCATTTACATTTACATTTACATTTAGTCATTTAGCAGACGCTTTTATCCAAAGCGACTTACAAGTCGACTTACAAGACTCTCCACTACTTTGGAGTTGCCTACTGTGAGAGGGGGCTGGCTGGTGTGGACTTGTGCTCAGCCGCCATGTGCTGGAGTTCACCCCGGTGAATGAGAGGGTCGCTTCCCTGCACCTTCGGGTCAGGGATAGGTCTCACACTGTTGTATGTGCTTACGGGCCAAATGGCAGTGCAGAGTACCCGGCCTTCTTGGAGTCCCTGGCCCTCTTGGAGTCACTGTGGCAGCAACAGTGACACCCGGAGGGGCGTGATTGGGAGAAACGGCCTTGATCTGAACGCGAGCGGTGTTCTGTTATTGGACTTCTATGCTAGTCACAGTTTGTCCATAACGAACACCATGTACTAGCATAAGGGTGTCCGCCAGTGCACGTGACACCAGTCGATGATCGACTTTGTAGTTGTTTTATCCGACCTCCAGTTGTATGTCTTGGACACTCGGGTGAAGAGAGGGGCAGAGCTGTCAACTGATCACCACCTGGTGGTGAGTTGGATCCGATGGCGGGAGAAAGCTGGACAGACTCAGCAGACACAAACGTACTGTGAGGGTCTGTTGGGAACGTTTGGCCGAGACCCCTGTCAGAGAGATCTTCAACTCCCAAAGCTCTCCATTTACCGGTTGATCTACTCTCAACTAAAGTCATGAGCTTTGGGTCATGACCGAAAGAACAAGATCCCGGATACAGGCGGCCAAAATGAGCTTTCTTTGCAGGGTGGTGCTACCTTAGCACCCTAGGGTGAGGATCTCAAAGTAGAACCGCTGCTCCTCCACCTCCTCAGGTGAGCTCGGGCATCTGTTCTGGATGCCTCCTGGACGGCTCCCTTGGGAGGTGTTCCGGGCATGTCCCACCGGGAGGAGACCCCGGGGAAGACCTAGGATATGATGGAGAGACTATGTCTCTCGGCTGGCCTTGGAACGCTTCGGTATCCCCCCGGAGGAGCTGGAGGATGTCTCTGGGGAAGAGGAAGTCTGGGCATCTCTGCTTAGATAAGCGGTATAAGATGGATGGATGAACTACTTTAATGTTAATTTAAATGTGTGCTCCACAGAGAATATTTGCACAATTTATTTTGATGAAAAATGGCTCAGATTTGGTTTAAACACAGGCCACATTGAGGAGTTTGTTTTGGGGTTGTATATTATCGTCCAATCAACAGATTGCAGTGTTTAGCTCTACTCTTTTAAAAGCAGATACGCACTCAGGGCGGTTTGGAACCCAGGGTAAGGCATTCTAAAGTGATACAGTATGCTTTTTGGGGATGCTTCAGATCCCTTTTGGTGATGTAAATGCACCTGTACCTGTCCTGACCCATCATGCCACTCCTCCCTGGTCTCACCTCAGGTCCCGCTGTGTCTTTGCCTCGTCCCATGATGCACACCATCTCCTCTCCGACTGTTTGTCTCATGAACCTCTTATTAACGATGCGGGTCACGCTCTCATTTCCTGCTCCGGGCCCGACCCCCGCTACAGCTGAGAGACAATCGGGTTTGAGCTCGTCCATGGCTCCTAGGACGTCCCGCTGAGACCTGTCTACAGACACAGACACCACTGCCTGGGCTCGAACGCTGCACACGTCCCTGAAGAACTCCTGCAGACCTCCGTAACGCTCTCCACACAGGGCCACCCCGGAGGGTTTTCCCGCTGCAGGAGGATGTCGGGCCGGACTCGCTCCTGGAGATACAAAAAAAGTACAAAACTTACTTACAAAAAGTAAAATCTTATTTATGTCTTATTAATGACGCTTAATATTTGTATTATGCTTGTAGACAGTAAATAACATTTTCACCTCTAGGCAAGTTTCATTCTCTTTTATTTCTTTAAAATATTGAGTGAAAGGTGTTACAGAGGATGTTTTGTTTTATAAATTTTTGCAATATTACTTGAAACTGCCTTTACTAACTGATAACAGACTATTTATTAGCTGCAATGAAAGTAAAAATATTAATCTACACCCTCTGTGGACGGGTTGGGGCCTTAAAAACATCAGCCAATGGTGCGCACAATCGCCGTGGCAACCATTGGCCCTCTGCCTTGTCAGTCAACCAAAAAACACCCCCCTAGGGAGAGTTCAGGACGCATCTGGAGCAGATGCCCGAGCCACCTCATCTGACTGCTCTCAATGTGGAGGAACAGCGGCTCTACTCTGAGCTCCTCAGCCTGTCTCTAAGAGAGAACCCCGCCCCTGCGGAGGAAACTCCTGTATCCGGTATCTTGTCCTTTTGGTGACAGTAGATCAACCAATACAGCTCAGCTCCTGCTTCACCACGACAGACCGGTACATCGACTGCATCACTGCAGAAGCTGCACCAGTCCATCTGTCAAGCTCCTGTTCTATTCTTTTCTCACTAGTGAACAAGACCCCAAGACACTTGAACCCCTCCGTTTGAGGCAGGAGTTCTCCACCAACCTGAAAGGGAAAAAACACCCTTTTCCAACTGAAAACCATTGCCTTGGACTTCTGATTCTCATCCCAGCTGCTTCACCTTCGGCTGCAAACCGTCCCATTGAAGCTGAAGGTCCTGGTTTGATGAAGCCAACATGACAACATTATCTACGAAAAGCCTCTCGTTCACCAGGTGCGGCTGAGCTGGGGGCCTACCGCAGGAAACTCCAGAGTTTATATTTACTATTCCTTTTTATATTTTATTGCAGACCCCATACATCACACTACTGTCTTTTACCTGCGTCCCCCCTCCACAGAGACTCGGTGCTGCCCGAGTGTTCGACCACGCTGAAGAGGCTGGATAGACCATCAGTCAGCCCACTCAAGACGGGGCTGTCTCTGGTCGTAGTGGAGCGAGCCCAGGCCGAGCCACCGGGCCTCTGCTGCAGGCTCCAAAGGCTGCGGTCCCGGGACGAGGTGGAGGAGCCGTCCAGTCTGGAGGTGGAGCCTAAAAATAAGACATAAAAGAGACATTAAGTAAGATAAAGTTTTTTGTGATAACTTCATAAGATCTAGAATACTTCGGTCTACAGTATATACAGCCGAATATTGGTGCCTGGACAACCTTACCTAATAACTCTAATATAGTTTTTTTAATTTCCTGAAAGTATGTATCCGGTAAGCTCGTTCAGAAGACACTGTTACAATGAGTCCAAAAGAGAAATCCACAAACCAGAAGAGACTCGTCGTTGGAGTTTTGGGGACCCGTATTTGGGTGAACAGCACGACCTCTCAATGCGACTGTGGACTTTATCGAGCGAAGTGGAGATGTGTCGGGACCGGGCTGACGCTAAAGGGTTTGTAGTTGGTGCAGTGGGACGAGGAGACCAGGCTTTGGACTGGAGCCCTCTGCTGCCCGGGACAGAGTCGGTCTGGAGCCCAACGCTCACTGAGTAAGCGGCTGTCTGAGTGGAACGTGTGGACGTACCCACAACCTGCGGAGAAAGACAATGCATTTAATAAGAAAAATAATATCAGTATAAAATGTAATATTGCAAAATTTGGAGTTGTGCGTAATAGTTTTGTCAGATTTGTTATTGTTCATTGTATTTATCTGTATTTTATTTATCTGGCAGAGAAGAAGATGGTGGACTAAGTCAGTGCCAAATATTACAATTCCAATCATTCATTCAACATAAACTGTGCGTCTAATATTTTTATTATGACTTGGCTTGTGCAATAGTATCTGTATATATTAGTTGATTATGGGGTGTGTTTTTTCTCTCTAGGAAATTGTTTCCAAAGTCTGTGTTGTCAGAGACAGAGAACAACATCCTTTCATCCATCCATTCCATCCAAACAAACTTTTTGTAATCATTGAAAATCCAAAGCTAATTCTGTGATTCAACACATTTAGTTAAATGCAAACACTCAACTTTTCTGAGCCATTCAGAAAGTTGTTTAAATTTGTGGGTCACTTATTACACTCAAATGTTCATTCATTATTACAATCAACACATTTATATATATATTTCAAAGAATACATAGACATTAAAAAAATGTTAATTTTGGATTTCCCTAGATAAGTTTTTCACAAATTTTGGTCCAATGCCCCCTTGTGGGCCACGAAGGTACTACACGGGGGCTGCTATAGGTTGTACACATATATACAAAAAATAAATTTTGTTGGAAAATACAAAAATTTATTTGATTAGCATATCTCTGTGATGTTGTTGTGATGTATTATTATTAAGCAATTTATTGCCAACAGCCTGTTGTTGGCAATAAATTGCTTGCATTTCAACTTTGGGAATGGCTGATCAAGGTTATCTGATTTATTAAGGCATGTTGTTGGTGTAGTTTTTGTTCAATTCTGATGTATATTAAATGAGCCTCTAAATAGCTACAGTTACGTGCCACAAATCAAAAATGTTTTTTCTAAAAGCACACACCGGACTTCCTGGCTCCTTGCTGGACTTTCTCTCCAGAGAAGAAGAGCGAATGGCTTGACGGACACAGTTAGTCATCTCCTTCATGTCGTCACTAAGGTTGGCTGATATCTCTCCGATCTCCAGCCCGTGGAAAGTTGAGGAAGGTGTCAAGCTGCTCACGACGATACCGGTAGAAGGAGGGAGAGACCTGTTCTCCAGAAGCTCTCTGTGCTGCGTGGATAAAGAGCTCAGCCACTGCTCGTACGACGTCGAGAACAAGGGCTGAGGTTGAGAATGGACCCCTGCTTCGGAGTCCGTCGTACCCAGAGACGAGCTCCCGTTCTGGGCCGGGTGCTGCTCTGTCGGCCTTGGTCTGGCTCGGAGCTGCTCCTTGCGACGGATGGAAGGAGGACTGTAGTAAATCCTGATCCCGGTTCGGTCTGGGGCAGTATAGCTCCTCTGGACCAGCTCCAGCTCGGACCCTTCTAAACTGCTCAAAGATCCACTGGGACCGTCCCAAGTTTTACAGGTGTCCCCTACATCTGGTGTCTAGGAACAGATTAAATAACAGACATGTTACAAAAGCTGATATACGTAAGTGTCCCATTATATTAACTCTTGTGCCCTCTTAAAATTTGACATACACTTGACACAAAAATGTACACGCACAAATAAACTGCTTTAAAATTATCAATATTTTTTCAGCTTTTTTCCATAAATCTCTTAAACAACTTCAAATCTGCTCATAACTACCAAATAATATATCATTTTAAATGCCAGTTTGAAAATATGAAGGAAATATATGAAAACAAACCCTAGTAGTCACATGGTTCCATAGGATAAAGTAAAAAGACATGAATTTCTTGCATGGGCCTACAATGGGGAAATAACTGAATCTGGTGGAATACAGTACAAATGTCAAACACCAGTACTTTTCTTCAAAATGAAATGCTGACACTACAGAACGCATGGTTTTATAGTGTAATGGCAGTGAGATTAAAAAGTGTGGTTTTAATGGAAGTCATTGGGGCATTTTTGTCCACGAAGGTGTCAAGTGAGAGTAGGACTACATAATTGAAATACTAATGCAGTTAACTCAATTTTGTTGCTAATCTGTCACATATTTAAGGCTCTAATCACCTGCAAAGACCCAGCTATTTATTATATAAAAAATAATTAGTAATTCATATTTACAAACTGGCATTTAAAGGGTTAAAATCCTGAAAATGTTAAAATATGCAATATTTTAAACAAACAAAAATGCCCAAGGGGAGCATAAGGGTTAACCAACAAAAAATCCCACCTCATTGGTCAGATTGGTCCAGTTTTTCCTGGTGATGTCATGAAGCTCTGGGCGAATCAGAAAAGAGTCCATTTTCACAAAAGGTTCAGCTGCTCCGTTTACCTCTGAGTCGTCCAGGTCTGATGTGGATTTGGTCCTTTAAAAATAAATAAATAAGCAAAAGAAATGACTTGAGAAAACAAATAGACAAACACTTTCATGCAATGTTTAATTTGATAAACATTTGTCCAACATTACTGCTTTATTCCCTCTCCTTCCTTTTTTTATGTCCTTTGAAAAACAATATGGCCCAAGTTCCCCATTTCTTTCTTTCTTATCATTTTTATTGACTGTGCTCACTTCCACATTTCTATGATATAACTCAGACAGCATAGAACAGGAGTAAATAAAATACCTTGGTGAAGAGGCCCCATTTGCAATACGTCTATCTGCAGAGGATTCACCGCCTGGAGACTTGGACTGCGAGAACAAAGAGAAAACAAAGATGCAATCAAAGTTTATTTTCTCTTTTTGCTTGAATCTATCTATCTATTTTGTAAACAATATACATGTTTTTCAAAAGCTGAGTGGTTTATAACTGAAAACCAACTGCTTTACTTCAACAGGCCTGATGGGGGCAGTATTGCTTAAACTCTAAAACCCCGAAAAGGCTGGCTTTAGCAGAACAAAGACTGTATTGTGTAGAAAATAGAAAAGTGAAGCATAACATTTCATAATTTAAAGTTAACCTGAATAAAATTTACGTTACATAAATCAAGAATAAAGAAAAAAAAAAGATAAAAGGTGGACAAAACACTGGACCAGACTGAACAAATGTTTATGGAAAACACCAGTTTAAACCTTGTGTTTAAACTGGTCATTTGTCATTGTTTCCATCACTACAGAAACACAAGGGGTTGAGACCAGCTTCAATTCAAAGTGGACTTGACCACTGCAGACCTAATTATATGTAAATAAAAACACAGCCAGAAAAAACACAGCACAATTTCTGGACTTTTCTGCCCCCTACAGTCTACCTAAGGTCTCTTTTATACCACTTCAGTTTTTATTGTCAACTTTAATTGCTTTTTATTACTCTAAGTTTATTTCTAGTATATATTATTTGATATTCACTGTTGTCATCAGTAAAGAAAAGTACTGAATAAAAACACTCATCAAGTCACTATATCAGCAACTGTACTGTATTTAAATGGCTTAAACAAAGACTAAAGTAGTTCCAAGGCACTCAAAGCACTTCACAAGTGACTCCATTGTTGCTTCACTCCACAGTCACACACTGGTGGAGGAGAACGTGGCAGCCATACCCCGCCTATGGGCTCTCAACCAAACATACCACCACAATTACACACCAGAGCCACAGACACTGGGGGCAGGGTGGGGGAAAGGTCTTGCCCAAGGACACAACAACAGTATGAACAGTATCGAACTGCCAACCTTCCGGTTATTGGACAACTTGCTCTAACTCCAGAGCCACTGCCGCGATTATAGCTCAATTGTAGCAACCTTGAAACCTTGCTTTTGTAATGCTGGACATGGTGCTGAGCAATATATCAAAATAATTCAATTAATTTGAGTTTCAAATTTTGGGACGATGTAAAAAATAGCCTAATTGCTAAATCAAATTTAACCCTGTGCTGCTCACTGTGGTGTGGCTGATGCTTGTGTTGACGCTGCAGACGCTAAAAACACTAATAATCTCCAGAGAAAGCAGTCTCTGTGATGCTTTGGTTTTAGAGAAGTGGCAGGAAACTGATCAACAAGAACAGCTACTGTCTCTACAAATGCTGCAAACTTTTGATAATTTATGCAAATTTATACAAACCACAAGGTGCACTTAACGTCTTTTGGTCAGAAAATTCTGGAAATTATATCAGAAATGGAGACGGGGGGCAAAAACTAGAAAGTATCCAACCTTAACTGCTTTATTTTCACTCTATAGGTAATGCACTCTGCTGTTGTTGTTTTGTATTGGCAAAAAATACATTTGAATTACATTTTAAAGGTCAGTAGCGGGACTAAAAACTGATTATAATCATAAATTGTACACAAATTAAAATAAAAATGTCTTCAAAATAATACGTTTGACATGTCTAAATTATAGTTAGACATTAGTACCTTGTGCTGTGCTGTGGCCTCTCTCAGTCTCTGCTCCCACTGAGCTCTCTCTCGACTGAACCTCTCTAAAAGATCCAGCTTCTCTCGACTCCAGTTCCTCTCCCCGATCTGGAGCTGCTCCAACAAACAGACCCAAAAATCCAAATTATACACTATTTATACAACTTTCTTTCAAATCAATCATCCTTGTGTCCAGATGTGTTGACCTGGTCTCACCTGTTTGGTCAGGTCCATCACAACGGCGTAGGACTCAGCTAAGAGATGCTGGTGCTCCTCGCGCTCCTTCTTCAGCGCCACCTTCAGGTCAGGAGCCTCCACAGCATCAGCAGAGCTCAGGGCTTTTCCGTCTTTAGTCTCCAGCTGAAAAACAGAAAAAACTGTCTGGATAACCAAGTACTTAAGACATTTACATAATGTCTTTGAAAAAAAAATAAAGTTCGCTTTGAAAAGACATACATTCAACAGAAGCGTTTGTAGTTACTCAGGAACTTTATTAATCTTGCATTAGAAGAACTTTTTAATTAAATGTTTTGAAAGCCATTTTCAGCTAAAAGAGTAGAATTCTTATTGTTGCTTAAACTGGACTTAATTAAATGTTTGGCTTATGTTTATCTTGTTTTGAAGTTTACTTTTGTAATCCTTTTTTTTAGAGCTCATTGGTTTAAGTCAGATCCAGGTTAATGGCTTTTGAAGAAACTTGAGGTGTTAGCTCTTGTTTTAGCTTTTACTAATAAAGAATTCAACACTCTCGCTCATGTAAACTGAAGAATAAAATTGAGGCAGAGGAAAGTTGGTTAACAAATACATTCACATCCCCATTAAAAAGCCTAAAAGTGAGGAATAAAGGGGATTTTTATTGTGTGTGGACCAGGGCTTAATTTGAGCCGGACGCTGCCGGAACAGGATCCAGGAACGCTCTTATTTTGACACGTCGGTTATCGAGACAGCATTAGGGAGTTTTTATTCAATTTAACATAAAACTATAAGAGTGTTGCACATTATTGCCCCGAGGATGAAGGAGTAACGTACGGAGAGAGATTTTTCATTCTGGCAACTGTTGACTTACAAAAGAACCATACGTCTGGATGATTATTTGCATTATACTTTTAAATCTTTTGTGAAACGTCAGATTCAAATGTGACAAAAATGCAAAAAAGACTAACATTGTGTATTATCAGTGGATTTGATGACACAATATTATTAAATACCATAAACAGATGTCAGATGCAGATAAACCGTTTCTTATCTCTTTCAGAACAAAAGAACTTTACAAAATGACTCTGTCTGTCATCCCTGAATGATTATGAACCGGTGACACATTAATGTCTGGGTTTTCTGAAAAGATAAATGGCCTTTTGGTCCCGCCCCTTTATCTCTGGCTTCTTTTCATTTGTGAAGTGGTTTTGATGAATGAGCTTCACAAAACCACAGCTGCCATCAGCGGGACTCCAGGTGCTTTCAACATGGCCGACGCTCACAGTAGGTCTGCGGGAAAACCCTCACAAATATTTATCAGGAATAATCAGTGTTATGTTTGTATTTACCTGTTCATAAGAGAAGTTAATAATATATTTGTAATAGAAAGCTGGATATTCCTTTGTACAGTATTGAGTCACACATTTCTCCTTTAATTCATCCATTGTCTATAATTCAAATCTTTTGGACTATGCTGTGTTTGTTTATCGAGGCGAACTGCGCAGATAATTTCCCATCAGGCTGTGTGACAGGTTTTCAGAGTGTTCAACAAAGCAACAGCTGGACAAGCCTCGGCGTGGTGCCAGGACACGGTGGTTCTGCTGCTGCTGATGTGGTGTATGTCTGTCCTCCTCCCACTCAGGACGGCATACTTCAGTTCAGCTGTTCCCTTTAGGACAGGAAACCCCCTTTAGACTATAGGAAAAGATGAAACAAGGCTGTGGCTTTAAAGGTCAGCTATTGTTTGTTGTTCTGAAACAGCTCGTTGGATGGAGCTTTGTTATGGTTTGACAGGATTTCTACAGAGTGAGACACCAGCCCAATTCTGTGACTGTAAAATGTTTCTTTAAAGCGTTGCATCATTGTGTTCTGACACTAGAAACTAGAGTTCACATCTTAAATTACTAAAAGTAACTATTTAACCAATATGAAATATAAATGTTGCTATGGAAATCATTTACATGTCTAGATATTCTAAGAGTTAAACTTCTCCCTCAGAGTCTGTTCGGATTTGTCATTGGTCAGTTACTGCAAAGCTTGTGTCCCACCTTAGCTAGACCTGGGCTTATGCTTTCTATTCAGGCAAACTGTGTTACTTATCTACCTCACTATGAAACAGGAAGCTATCCTGAACATCCAGTGAATCCTTCGAGGAGCATAGAGAAGGACATTTCTACTTTAATGCTTTGATGTTTGACATAAACTAAAGAGACCCTAATGGCCCACCATAGTCTCAATGTGAAGCAAAAATAAATAAATTGTTCAGTGCAGACTGCCGACAGCCGACACTTTTGTAGTAAATACAACTCCTCAGAATCCAGGTATGACTTGTTAGTTTTCTTTTCTACAGCTTCTCACACAGGAAGAGGTGGACAGCAGCAGAGAAACAGAGGAGTGATGCTCTAGTGAAGGATTAGTAACACATTAGAAAACCTACAACTTTGAAATGATACAGACACCGTTTAATATGAGTCTTGTTTATGAAGGGACAGTTTTTTCACCTTAATTTAATAAAGCGCCACAACCAGCACATTTGCATAAATCTATGTGTAATTACCACAGCCTCTGTGATGTTAACATTAGACAGAGTAGGCTTTTGTATCACATTTTAAGCTTAATGCAGCTCACAGTCCCTACAACAGACTTTACAGTTCAGCTTGTCATGTGATAACTGTATCTAAATATGTTCATCTAATGTAGGATATTTTAAAATTTGCATTTCAGTTCTGAATTAAACTGAATGATGACCATTATAGATTATTCACCTGTGAGATGAGGTTCTTGAGCTTGGCCCGCTCCACTTCCCATGATGCCTTGGCCTTTGCGAACTGCTGAGTCAGCTCCTGGGAGCCCTGTTTCTCCTGACGCAGCTCCCCGCTCAGATCCTGCAGTGCCACCCTCAGGTCGGCCAGAGTACTGCTCACGCGCTTGACTTGATGGTCGGACTGAGCGGCTGTGCGTCTGCGGCTTGGTGGGCGGAGCCTGTCAGGTTATCCTCATCCAATAGGAGGTAGAGGTCTTTCAAGCTGTTTATCTGAAGAACCAATCACCAATCAGTGACTACAGTTTCAACACACAACTACACTTCTTGATCACGTTAGATAAAGTTAGTGGATCAATGAAGAATGCCTCCGAATGTGTAAGAAGGGAAATCATACATACACAAGTACCTAAGGCTAAATAATATTGGTTTAAAAACAAGACCCTCCACTATTTACAACCTGTCTTGCTCAGGAGACGTTCCTACCTCCAGGACGTCCTTCCACTCTGCGTCCTTCTTGGAGCCGAGCCTCCACTGTTTGAGGAAGCAGCGCAGTTTGAGGCTGAGCAGCAGCAGGGCCTGTTTCAGATGCTGCGACTCCTGCACCAACAGAGTCCTCTCCTGAGTCCACAGCTTCTGTTGAAGTCTGGCCTGAAGTCCGACGCTCTGCAGCTGGAAGTCCCGCCGCAGCAGGGCTTTCCGGTGCTCGTCCTGTAGCTACAACAAACACAGTATTTCAGTCAGTCTCTTGTCTTCTTTGTTTTCAGTAGTTTATCAAGACAAATGTTGACGTGGAATTGGAACTTAGCTTTTGTTTTGCGAAAAAGGTGCTCTCACACATTGTCTCACCTTCTGCTGCATCATTTATCTGAAGGTTACAAAGCTTCTCTACTCTTTCATACGCCATTTTTGTCAGCTCATTTTGTTTATTCATGAATAGGTCTTTACAAAACAGGGTTAAAATAAAGATATTACAGACAAACTTACAACTGGGAAAGCAATTTGAACAAAATTATTGTAAAAATAATGCAAAAATGTGTATTTTGTCATGTATTATGCTTTTTAATTATGACATTTTCAGAGTATATTTATACCAAGATCAGGTTGGGATACTAAGTAGATTGTAACTAATACTGGTAAAATATATTTATTTGGGGGTGGATGATGTTTAAGTTTTAAAAGGCCATTAAAACCCTGTAGTGGATTTGACTTGACGTTCTGACCTGTGAGAGTCTGAGAGTGAGTTCCTTTTGAGACTGTCTCGCTTTTTCCAGCTCCTCCTGGGTTTTGGACAAACTGACCTGAGGATCATCAGACTGGAAGAGATAAGGTTAAGAAAGTTAAATAAATATAAATGGGGTGGCAGTAGAAAAGTACATTTGGATTTAAAATATTCAAGAAAGATTGCAAAAGAATATAAAGCATTATCTTCTTATCGTCTCAAAATGTACATCTGCAAACTAAAACAATATAGCTTTAGTCACTTTGTTTTCATGATGAAGTCCCATTGACAGCTATTTCAATCTTCTATGCATAAATCACGTTACACTTTTCACATCCTGAGTCCTGTTTCAGGTGAACGGTAGGCCTGCTCTATCATAAATAAAATGACTACGTACGAAACTGCCTCAAACAGCAGAGAGTGGGGAGCATCTAACGAGGCAGTGTCGTGTTTGTCCCTTTAAATCACACCTCCGTTGGCTCTGACTCTAACATGGCCCATTTGTTCACTGAGTGCGATCCATCGACCCAACCTTGTACCGTTAATGTCCTCTCCGCTGTTCGACCCATCATGTACCGGGCCTCAGCCCAACGGGACACTGACGGCCTCAGGGGAAAGGGACTGCTCTGAAGTGGGTTCAGTGTATATAGTGCAGAGCCCCTTAAGTCTATAACAACATCAGGGCATGTGTTTTATAGACTAGCATTTGGGAGAATAACAGAAGAGTACAAAAAACAGAGGTCTTTTTAGAGAGTGTAAAGAGGAAGTGACAAGAACACAGGTAATTCAATTAGCATTATCACTTTTGGATGCATTGGGCATTAGCATCAGAAAGGTCAGAGCTAAATGTTTATCAAATAATCAGGTATCTAAGTGTGTACATGCACTCTGCTTTGTGACCAACCTACTGTGGACAAAATAAATACTTGCAAACATATTCATATACATGTAGACGGAAGGTATGGTGAGGACATAGCCTCAGTCTGAGCAGGTTTCCTTTTGTTTTGTCCTAAACAAACATTCTGCTGTGTCACTGTTCAGTTCTCTCTGTAGAGTCTTATCTTCCTCTTTGCTGCTGTTTTAGCCTCGGATTGACTGCTATTCAAAGCGTCTCTGTCTCACTTACAGCACGGACACATCAGAAGGGTTTCCATGGAGACAGCCACTAAAGGTCAACCAAACAAAGCTCCTTTATTTCCTGTGAGTGGCGCGGCTTGTGATGACGGCACAGTTTGTGTTTGTTTGTTTCGTGAGGCGTTGCCATCGAGAGGCCGGGCCTGTGTGTTAATGTCTTTACACGAGCCTCTGACGACGGAAACTGAGGTGAGGATACACGACAGGGGGGTTCAGGCAGTCGCGTGCAAAGCTAGGCTGGAAAATGTTTTTGTAGAAGTTAAGTAACATTATAAAATGTATTTTATGTTTGCAACAACAAATGGCTGAGTGTATTATTTTCATGATTTTAGACTATATCCTTTTCAGGGTTATATACTGTATTACTTTGTTTTGTTGTTAATGCAGTAAGAGCTACCAGTAATCGAATTTAGAAGCCCCTTTATTTGGTGTAATTCTAAACTACTGTGATTGTTTGTAATTGTTTTTTGAGTTATGTACTGCATATGTTTTTGCGACATACCAGTGCATAATCAGACTCCTCCTCTTGCTGTGGTTGAACTCTTTCCTGATTTGGCGTCTCGTCTGATTGGCTGCTCTCCCAGCTTTGTGCTTGGACGTCTGATTGGTCCCTAGAGTCAGGCTGCTGCATGCATGGGCAAGTTAATGACGAAAACAAAACACAGAAGGAACAGGGAGGAGGACGATGTCAAATGAACCAAAAACAGAGGGAGGGATGGACAAAATGAAAGAAAACACAACGATAAATAAACACAAAATGGCATCCGACAATGTTGAGGAAAAGAAAAGCAAAAAAAAAAGAAAAAGTGAACCTCACAAGACAAAAAACAAGATGTAGAGGAAAAAGATTTTGGTCAGAGAAGAAAAGGAGAGAGTGGAGAAAAGAAAGAAGAGTAGGACGGATGGCAGGATGAACGGCTGAGGAGAGAGGAGACATCAGACGAAGGGACAAGGCAAGAGAAGGAGGGGAAGGAAGGCGTTAAGATGGAAGTCAGAGCGAAGGAGGCGATGAAGGGATAGAAGCAGGTGAAAAGGTAAAGCAGGGAGGATATTAACGGTTCAGGGGAAAGAGAGCGATGAAGGAGAGTGGGAATAGATGGAGCCCATGCAGAGACAGAGGGAAGGAAGGAAGGAAGGAAGGAGAGATCGGAGGGGAGTTGGGACTTAGAATTGGCCTCAAATGGAGCAGTTTTAAAAAGATTTAAATTGCATCTCAAGTCAGTCAAAACAAGCAAAAGCAATATTTTTGTTTTAGCAGATCAGACGGGATTTAAGAAATGGATGGAAGGATCAGAGCTTGACACTGAATTGATATGGATGTCCTTAAAACACAAGACTTCCAATAGGTTAGGCTCAATAAAGCTCCCTGACTACCTAGCTCTTAGTAGAGCTGCACAATATTGGAAAAATTTGTCATACAGTACAATAACTGTTTATAATATTCCAATAATGATAATACCTGTGATATTTGAATGTTCTTTTACAGGAAAAAGAAATATAACGCTCTGGACTGACTCCCATTCATCAAAGAAGGAGCTAAACCTTTTCAATCTTTCAAAGATTATACTAGGACTAAACAGGTCTAAGCCAGGACTAAACAAGTCTAAACCAGGACTAAACAGGTCTAAGCCAGGACTAAACAAGTCTAAACCAGGACTAAACAGGTCTAAACCAGGACTGAACAGGACTAAACCAGGAATAAACAAATCTAAACCAGGTCTAAACAGGTCTACACCAGGACTTAACCAGGACTAAACAGGTCTAAACCAGAACTAAACAGGTCTAAGCCGGGACTAAACAGGACTAAACAACACTAAACAAGTCTAAACCAGGATTAAACAGGTCTAAACCAGGACTAAACAGGTCTAAACCAGGACTGAACAGGACTAAACCAGGACTAAACAGGTCTAAACCAGGACTGAACAGGACTAAACCAGGACTAAACAGGTCTAAACCAGGATTAACCAGGTCTAAACCAGGACTAAACAGGTCTAAACCAGGATTAACCAGGTCTAAACCAGGACTAAACAGGTCTAAACCAGCATTAAACAGGTCTAAACCAGGACTAAACAGGTCTAGACCACGATTAAACAGGTCTAAACCAGGACTTAACAGGTCCAAACCAGGACTAAACATGTCTAAACCAGCATTAAACAGGTCTAAACCAGGACTAAACAGGTCTAAACCAGGATTAAACAGGTCTAAACCAGGACTAAACAGGACTAAACAGGTCTAAACCAGGATTGAACAGGTTTAAACCAGGACTGAACAGGTCTTAACCTAGGATTAAACAGGTCTAAACCAGGACTAAACAGGTCTAAACCAGGATTAAACAGGTCTAAACCAGGATTAAACAGGTCTAAACCAGGACTAAACAGGTTTAAACCAGCATTAAATAGGTCTAAACCAGGACTAAACAGGTCTAAACCAGGATTAAACAGGTCTAAACCAGGATTTAACAGGTCTAAATCAGGATTTAACAGGTCTAAATCAGGATTGATTATGTCTAAACCAGGACTTAACAGGTCTAAAGTAGGATTTTATCATTTGGACGCACCACGGTTTGTTTTAAAGATTTGTTTGGACAAAATTGGATGATTTTTACAGAAAAAAGTATAAATCTAATTTTAAATAAAAGAGTATAGCGTTAGCGATAAAGTCATTCTTTGTGATATGAACACTGCGATCAACAATAGCTCTAGTTCTTAGAACAAACAAAACCCAGAAGCAGTTTAGTGTCTGTATGCAGAATATAATTAAAACAGTAGTTAAGGAAGTTGTAGAAATGTTGTTGTTGTCCTGTCTGCGTTGTCCAACTGGACCTGTACTAACATTTAACTGCTGCTGGGAAATAAGTTATCTACTTTGTATCACAAGCGTCTCAAAAATTCATAAAGGTTACTCATTTCTAGATTCCTAGCTTGACCCTCTGGCCTATTGTGGAATCCCATAGCTTCTACAGTGCCTTGCGAAAGTATTCGCCCCCTTGAACTTTGTGACCTTTTGTCACATTTCAGGATTCAAACATAAAGATATGAAACTGTCATTTTTTGTGAAGAATCAACAACAAGTGGGACACAATCATGAAGTGGAACAAAATTTATCTGATTTTTCAAACTTTTTTAACAAATAAAAAACTGAAAAATTGGGCGTGCAAAATTATTCATTTTGACTTGGCCATTGTAACACCTGGATATGTTTATTTGTGAACCATTCCATTGTAGATTTTGCTTTATGTTTTGGATCATTGTCTTGTTGGAAGACAAATCTCTGTCCCAGTCTCAGGTCTTTTGCAGACTCCATCAGGTTTTCTTCCAGAATGGTCCTGTATTTGGCTCCATCCATCTTCCCATCAATTTTAACCATCTTCTCTGTCCCTGCTGAAGAAAAGCAGGCCCAAACCATGATGCTGCCACCACCATGTTTGACAGTGGGGATGGTGTGTTCAGGGTGATGAGCTGTGTTGCTTTTACACCAAACATAACGTTTTGCATTGTTGCCAAAAAGTTCTATTTTGGTTTCATCTGACCAGAGCACCTTTTTCCACATGTTTGGTGTGTCTCCCAGGTGGCTTGTGGTAAACTTTAAACGACACTTTTTACGGATATTTTTAAGAAATGGCTTTCTTCTTGCCACTCTTCCATAAAGGCCAGATTTGTGCCGTATACGACTGATTGTTGTTCTATGGACAGAGTCTCCCACTTCAGCTGTAGATCTCTGCAGTTCATCCAGAGTGATCCTGGGCCTCTTGGCTGCATCTCTGATCAGTCTTCTCCTTGTATGAGCTGAAGGTTTAGAGGGACGGCCAGGTCTTGGTAGATTTGCAGTGGTCTGATACTCCTTCCATTTCAATATTATCGCTTGCACAGTGCTCCTTGGGATGTTTAAAGCTTGGGAAATCCTTTTGTATCCAAATCCTGCTTTAAACTTCTCCACAACAGTATCTCGGACCTGCCTGGTGTGTTCCTTGTTCTTCCTGATGCTCTCTGCGCTTTAAACGGACCTCTGAGACTATCACAGTGCAGGTGCATTTATACAGAGACTTGATTACACACAGGTGGATTCCATTTATCATCATTAGTCATTTAGGTCAACATTGGATCATTCAGAGCTCCTCACTGAACTTCTGGAGAGAGTTTGCTGCACTGAAAGTAAAGGGGCTGAATAATTTTGCACACCCAATTTTTAAGTTTTTTATTTGTTAAAAAAGTTTGAAATATCCAATAAATTTCATTCCACTTCATGATTGTGTCCCACTTGTTGTTGATTCTTCACAAAAAAATACAATTTCATATCTTTATGTTTGAAGCCTGAAATGTGGCAAAAGGTCGCAAAGTTCAAAGGGGCCGAATACTTTCGCAAGACTGTATTTGGCTAAGAATAAGTCGAGGAAGTCTAAAAACCAGTTAAGTTTTGAGAACAATAAACCCTGCATGTCCACATGTTTATTTAAAAAAATATTTATCCAAAAATTGCATTTGATTTGAAAAATCAAATGCAAAAAAATCAAATGCAAAAAAAAAAAGTCTGACTCCAATGCGCTCTTATGAGTTTTTATTGGTCGGTTGGAAAGATGAATGACATTCACAAAAAATAAGTGGAAAATATGTTGAGACAAGATTCACAGTCCATCCTTCTGCTTCTAAAATGACTGATTATCACTTGGGCTTATTATTGTTATAAATCCATAAGGCCAGACTTAATAGACACCAATTGCATCCTCTCTGCTATATAGCCCAGTCTCACAGCTGTATAAGAGCATGTCTGTAGCCTATCATTTAGGATGCGTTAATAAAGTCCACACATAGAGTTGCTTTATGTGCGAGTGATAAACCCACTGCGTCATGCAACAACAGGCTCCATTTGAGGCCTAAGGTCAGGTCAGCGCATGCAGCGGACAAAGGCAGCACCGTGAGACGTTTACACACCAGCTCAAATCCTACTTAGTTAATATACATACACAATTCAGAATGACTCATATTCACACAGTAGGAATTTAATGGACCAAGTAAACAAAGAAATGAGGTTGGTTCCAATTTAAAGTCAATATTTATTTAATAAGCAGATATAAAATGGGTCTGTTTGTAATGTTATGTAGCCTATACCTCTTACATTCTCCATATCTGAGAATTCAGTTGTAGATGCTTTTAAACAAAATATTTAGATTTATACTTAACCAATCAACTGTCACATTACATCATGTTATTGATCGTGATTGACGTGGGTGATTGACAGCTGGGTCCCTGAGGTTAGCTTCAAAGACATACTTTTACGAGTCCTTTTAAAAGAAGAAGGTCGATCAGCTGTGGCTCTTCTGTGTTAGCCTAAATGCTAACCACACTGTAAATACTGCCTGAGAGTCTGTCTCGTATCAGTCAACATCGCAGTATTAACAGTTAATGATTAAGATGCCATTGGATTCTCAGCAGTGTCACCTACAGTTATTTTTCATTCTTGATGCCTTACAAACTCCTGTTTGCTTTAAAAGGGTGACCATATTTTAGTGCTGCTGGGATAGGCTTCGGTCACTCTTGACCCCTGGGGGACTAAGCGTAAGAAAGTGAATAAATGAAATTTGATGAACTTCACTTTTCTTTCTTTGATTCTATCAACTTCGTTTGGTCCTGGTCCAATAGTAGCTGTTGCTCTATTGGTCCATTAGCTTCTACTGTTATCTTTCATAGCTACCGCCACTTCTTATTTATTTATTGTTTGTTTAATTTCTGTAATTTTCAATAGATTTGAGCGTGTTGTGTAAACCAATCTGCTTTGGGCAAATCAAGCAGCAGGTTTTAATGGGAGCTGAAGTGTTAGTCAGCCAAAACTTAAAATACAGCAAGAGATATCAGAAAACCAAAGTATCCTGGACTGCAAATATACAAATTAACTAAAGTAAAAGCTTAAAAAACAAAATGTGAGAGTGGATTATAGTAAAATTTGTGTCTTGTATGTACCTTTTGAGCTGCTGTGTTGTCCTCGGAACAGATCACAGTTGCAGGAGCTGAGGCCTCCTCCTGTGGGACGTCCCTCACACCTGACCCTCCAGATGGGGCTCTGCTCAGACTGTCAACCTGCTCCACAAAGGCCTGTAGCTGGGAGTGGAGCGCCTGGAGACGACCAGTCAAAGCTCCAACCAGGGGTCGGTCAGACAGGTCGGACAGCTCTGAGATCTGGGAATAAAGTAAAATACAGAGGCGTGAAGACCGGATGATTGAGCCAACCGAGCAGATCGAATACTCACAAGTATCACGTGTGGAAGTGACATGTAACAACTGTGGATGAATCCTTGGTGTTTACACATGAAGCAGAACTGCCATTGATGGTGGTTAATGTGGTAATATGGAGAAAGTATGAGGTGTCCGCGCTTTGTGAACTCTACTTACAGCACCAGTCACATTGTTCCTACCCACCAGGAGATTGCACTCAGCTGCCAGCAGGATATTCTCCAGGTGAGAAAATGGACTGGATTGTGTCTCCATATAAAGTATGTATATCTATGGATTAGTGCATATGTGAATGTGTTTTTTGTGTTTAACAACAACAGATATAAAGACAAACTTTATTTAACAAAGAGGGGTCTATATTTGTTAGGTCTTCCACAGAAAGCAGGTACTTTCAGTTTCCTTCTATGAGGTTAATACAAAATTTAGAACAATGCCATGCTGTTTTGATTAGAACAGTAAAAAACACGATTGGTCCAAACAAGCTGTGGTTTGGTGTAAATTTCACTTAAAAATCCTGTGAAAGTCCAGCTGCTGCCCAGTGTAATGTTGGTCAGGTTGGTGAATCAGAAACCAATCAGGAGTCCAGCAATGGGTCATCACAGTGACAAGTTAAAAAAACATTCAAAACTAGAGATGATGTACATTCATTATTTTAAAGACATGCACAACTTCTTTTATACATGTTCTTGGTGTCAATACAATCACCACCGAACATTTTCCTGACGCTGGCAGTTTATACACTCGTAAGAATTTGTAAAAAGGGTTCAAGATTTAGTTTTAGGTTTTTAAGGTGACCTATGTCCAGATAGCTTCTATTAATTAAACTGTTCCTTGAATATATCCTGGAGAGCCTCCATAGACATGCTTCTATCATAACATACCATAATTACACAACACATGTATACGCTGCATGTGCATTGTACCTGGCTGTTGTTGCTCTGCGGTTTGTCCTGGTCACATGGCTCCGCGGCCTCGTTGTTACAGACCTTGTGGTAAATCGAAGGAGAGGACAAGAGGCAGTTGGACTCGGGGGAAGTCAGGAGCTGTATCGCCGTGGAAACCAGCCGAGCCTGGTCCCTCATGGCAAGCAAGGCATCATGGTCCTTCTGCCCGAGGCGACCAGGAAGTGAAGCTGTGAAGTCAGCAATGTCCTCACTTTTCTTTTTGTGTTCTTTGATCCCAGCTGCGTCATTCTCGCCCCCTACTGGCTCCCGACGGGCTGGCGGGCTAAAACAAATAATAAATGTGTGTTTTGAACATGTTGTGTATGAACTGAATAACTAAGACAAAAGTATCACCAAATATGCTTAGTATGGGAGAACCCAGAATTTCATCTTAGAAAAAAATGTATCAAGATTACACTACCTCCTACACAATCCTTGATTTTATTTATAAGAATAAAGATGGTTTATTACCTTGATGGGAGGCACTCTGCAGAGTCTCCTGCCTCTGCGTCCATCTCTAAAGACAATCGCAGTGTGGACGAAGCCGAGGAAGAGGCTGTGTTGTAAGAAGCCAGGTCACATCTCTGCAGATTGGACAAAAGCACCCTGTTCTCGTACTGTAGCTTCTTCACTTTCCCGCTCAGCTCTCCGACCTGAAGTCTGGCCAATCGGAGGTCCTCCTCGTGAGAAGGGGCGTCAACGCTGATAAGCACCGCCCCTTCCTGTATGGAGTGGACGGGGCTGTCGTTAAGAAGCCCGTCTGTCAGCGAAGCCAGCGAGTTGGACGACAGTGACGCGGTCGGAGGCGGGAGCTCAGACTTGAAGCGGTTGATCTCGTTCATCAGGAGTTTGTTCTGCTCCTCCAACTCGATCAAAGACCTGCGCAGTAGCTCCGCCTCCTCCTCCACAAACTGCAGGTGTCGCTGCAGCTCCATCACGTTTTCAGAAGAAGCTCCTCCTCCCCCTACAGTAAGTCCAGACCCCAGACCTCCTCCGACACTGGTCAAATCTGGAGAAAGGTCTGCAGCAAAGAAAAACAGGTTATAAGATTTTGAACATTTTATTTCCAAAAGTGGGGCAGTGAAGTAACCTTTTTGACACAGTTAATAAACCGCAACATAACAAAGGCAACTTGATATCTTGTGTTTTTGTGAGTCAGATGAGAGAATAAAGGGGTAATCAGTTAAAATAAACACTTTTCTCTGACCTGATCTATGTCTACAGTCAGTGCATGAAGCTCCTGCCTTAAAAACCCACTTACATTGAACAGAACTGTCACAAAACACATTAAACCTTCTCTAACCCTAACCCTTTAATCATTCATTTTGCAAATTGTGCCTTATGTTATGTACCATTGCACACTTTTATGTCCATGTACAGTTTGACTGTCCCAGTTTTCACTATTTTGATTTGTTTATTTAATTCTGACTAAAAAAGTTTGATAAACAAAAATCTCTTTATGCACAGAGACATTTTTTTACATTACATTTTATACATAGTTTTAGCAAAAGCTGGGCTAAAAGAATGTATTTGCAGTCCTTTAATCACTTAAAACGTAAAGGTTTAGCAATTATTTCTAAATTTAAACGTGGATGGCGCTACAAATGCATTAAATCAGTCATTCCCAAACTGTGGTCCGCGGACCACTAGTGGTCCGTGAGGGTACTGCAGGTGGTCCGTGGAAAGGCAAAATAAAATAATATTTTACCTTCATTTTACCAGGAAATTCCCATAAAAAAAATAAAAGAATATGTAGGCCTATATTGATATAACATTTGCATTAAATTGTCAAGTTATTGTGCGATTACTAAAATAGGCCAGTGGTCAAGTTCAGTGTCGTTATGGATCGGTGGATAGCAACAGGTTCTCTGAAGAGAAAAGAGGCAGCCGTTGTGTGCAGTAAACTTTCTTTTAACAAGCCTGTTGCACACTGATGTGATGACCAGTTATAGTAGTGCTAGTAAGCCTATTTAGAGGTGCGGATTAATTCAGGTAAGACTGTGTGTAGATATTTTATTATGTCTGTTATGAGGTGGTCCGCAAAATTTTTTGATTACAAATAGTGGTCCACACACACAAAAAGTTTGAAAAACCCTGCATTAAATGGCTTCAAAACCACGTCCTTTTGCTCCAAAGACCGTGTCTGTGTTGATGTAAACATAAGGTCACACACATCAGCCACAAACAAACAAAGCACTGGAAACAGTATTGAACAGCATGAATGCAACTGTAGGTTAGCATCCGAGCTAATTTGAAGAAAATATGGAATAAACCACGCAGTCTATTGGATGTGAAAAAGAAAATAAGCAGATAGGTCGCTGCCTTTTTAAATAAAATTATGTTTTTTTTCTTAATTTTTAAGTACTTTTGATGTTGGTGAAGGGTTTAATGATATTACAGTATACAAATATCGGCGCAGTGGTTCAGTGGTAGAGTGGTTGTCCTTCAACGTGAAGGTAGGCGACTCAATTCCCGTTCTCCTCACTGTTCATACTGTTGTTGTGCTCTTGGGCAAGACACTTCGTTACCCTCGTTGCCTCCAGTGTCTGTGGTGTATGAATGTGTGAGAATGTTTAGTGAATATATTTGGTGATGGTCGAAGAGTCTGTAGGCGCGGAATGGCTGCCATATCTCTGTCAGTCTGCCCCAGGGCAGCTGTGGTACTGATGTAGCTTGACACCTCCAGCGTGTGACTGTGGAGTGAATGAATAATTGATATGTAAAGCATCTTTGCATCCCTGGGAAAAGCGCTATATAAAATTGATTAAATGGGTAATTCTCCACAGCATTGTCCAATTATTGTCCATGACTCTTCTCTTCTTTGTATGATTTTTTTTATGTACATCTTTAACACATTACAAAGTTTCTACCTTGTGGTCCCTTCATGTCATCCATCTCAGCTCGGAGCCCTCTGTTCTCCACCTCCAGCTCCACAATTCTCCGACTCAAGAGGTTGGCCTCCTCCTCCACCAGCTTCAGGTGAACTCTGACCTCTGCCTCTCTGGTGTGAGGAGAGTCTGCCACCTGGCGATGGAAGGTAACAGTATCAGTGCTGTAACAGTATTTAAAAAACATAACATATTTGCACTACTAGCCCAACTCTTTAGATCTTACAAACTCCTACCAGCATAAGGGAACAGTCCAGTCTTTATAAAGGGTTTCTGTGGTTAATGTTTCTTTCAAGTCAATTTTAACATTCCTTCCTTTCAGGGTCTCATTACAAAAGCTTTAATGACTTCTTGGAGAGTGTTCAAAGTCATAAAATCCAATTGTTAATTTTTACAGCTTTCAGGTAAACAAGCTAATTTATATATACACTGGTCCACTGAGAGCTCTCGTACCTCAGAATTGAATAAGACTCCCTTCGAATACAAGACAAAACATCTTCACCTTAAAAACCCAGTCCAATTGCCTTTGCATTAACCTTTTGTTCAAGCTAAATTGTAGATATTAACAGTTTTAGTCCAGATATACCAGAGTCTAACATGTTCTTGCTCCTGATCAGCTCCGGCCTTGTTCCCTTGTAGCTCTCTAATTTGCTCATTAATCTTTAGCCGGCGCTGACAAAGTCAATCTCGAGCTTCTTACATCTCATTAGTTTCCTTCTCCATTTGTCACATTTGTAAGTAATGTGCTGAAATTTAACTAATAAAGCACACATCCTCCTCACCTCTTCCACCGTCAGTGAAGCGTCCACGTCTCCGTACAGCGAGCGGTATTTGGCCAGCTCCTCCTTCATGTCCTCGCTGTCCTTCACCAGTTTGGTCAGTTTCTTGCACATCAGAGTGGACTCCTCTTTGGCAAAGTGCAGCTGGCATTTCAGGTCTGAGCTGTCCTCCTGGAAAGAGATGAGATAAGTATAAGTAAGGCTCCTGAGACAATCCAACACTTAACTGCAGGGTGTAAGATGCTGGCAGGGAAAGCATACATGGAGCGCCATAACCAAGTGGCTGGCATAGTGTACAGGAACATCTGTACGGAGTATGGACTGGAAACCCCGAGGTCAAAGTGGGAAACACCTCCAAAGGTGGTAGAGAATGACCGAGCCAAGATCCTGTGGGACTTCCAGATTCAGACTGACAGAATGGTAATGGCGAACCAACCAGACATTGTGGTGGTGGACAAACAGCAGAGGAAGGTTGTAGGTTGACGTTGCAATACCAAGTGATTACAACATCAGGAAAAAGGAACATGATAAACTAGAGAAATACCAAGGGCTCAGAGAAGAGCTGGAAAAGGCTTGGAAGGTGAAGGCGACAGTGGTGCCTGTGGTCATCGGTGCACTCGGGCAGTAACCCCAAACTGGAAGAGTGGCTACAGCAGATCCCTGGAAGAACACCAGACATCTCTGTCCAGAAAAGTGCAGTACTAGGAACAGCAAAGATACTGGGCAGAACCTTCAAGCTCCCAGGCCTCTGGTAGAGGACCGAGCTAAATATATATATATATATATATATATATATATATATATATATATATATATATATATATATATATATATATATATATATATATATATATATATATATATTGTCTTCTTTTGTCCAGATGACATGGCGTCCCAGTTTTCCAAAAAACTCTAATTTTGATTTGTCTGACCCAGAACAGTTTTCCATTTTTCCACAGTCCATTTTAAATGAGCCTTGACTCCAGAGAAAACGCCTGCGCTTCTGGATCATGTTTAGATATGGCTTCTTTTTTGACCTATAGAGTTTTAGTTGGCAACGGCAAACAGTGGCCTGGTGGATTGTGTTCACTGACAATGTTTTCTGAAAGTAATCCTGAGCCCATGTTGTGATTTCTAAGGGCCCAAAGATCACATCCGGTCTGGTTTTCCAGCCTTGACCCTTACGCGCAGAGATTGTTCCAGATTCTCTGAATCTTTGGATGATATTATGCACTGTAGATGATGATAACTTCTCTGAGAAACTCCTTTCTGGGGGAATGCCCATCTTGACTTCTGAGAAACACTGCCGCTCTGAGAGGCTTTTTTATACCAAGCATGTTGCCAATTTACCAAATAAATTGCAAATTGGTCCTCCAGCTGTTCCTTATATGTACATTTAACTGGCCTCTTATTGCTACCTGTCCCAACTTTTTGTGAATGTACAGCTCTCATGAAATCCAAAATAAGCCAATATCTGGCATTGCATTTACATTTGATATGTTATCTATGTTGTATTCTGAATACAATATTGACATTCGAAACTTCCACATCATTGCATTCTGTTTTTATTCACAATTTGTACTGTGTCCCAACTCTTTTGGAATCGGGTTTGTAAATATTTGTTTAGTATGTGTATATATTTAGAACGTACAGCTCCAAATTGTTACAATAAAAAATGGGTGAGGTTGATGCAAATAGTGTCGTTTAATGAAAATGTGATCTTGCCTAAAGTATTGAGTTATATAGAACTTAGTGTCAATAATAGAGTAGTTATATATTTTTTCAAAAGTGCAATCCTAAATATTGTGAATGTCCACTGAGATTTTTACTTCTGCAATCACCAGCTCACGCACTTCTGCAGCTCAGAATTACCACTCCTTGCACTCAACCGCTCTTTGCATTCAGGACTGGTCTCTTTCTCAAAAAGTCTCAAAAGTTAGAAAAATGATGCAGACGATTGGAGCAGTTAGTTCATCCAAACTGTGACTGTTTGTATGGGATGCAATGAGACGTAAAGCAAAGGCACCTGGAGCAGATGTTTGCAGTAACTCACAGTTTTGAAGTTACTACCAAAAAGAAAGAGAAACAAATCTAAATCTTCATATCACTTTGATATATTGCATCAAAAAAAAACAACTGAATTCAAATAAATACATCTTATTCCTAAAGTCAAACTACTGGTTGCTGGTGTAACCTGAAATAACCTCTGAGGTGGTATTTGTTTAACGACGCGCCATGGATAGTTTCCAGCTGCAGCTCCAGATGTTTTGAGATGTGGGCTGCTCGGTCTCAGCCATTTAAGGCGTGTGGTTTGGAGAGGAAGCCCACACTCGTGTTTACAGCCACAGAGAGAGACGTCAGAGCGAGGATTAGCTTCACCGCTAAATTTCAATGTGTTTTTATAGCCATTTAAAACAGCGGTATATAAAATAAACTATTAAGGGATTTAAAGTCAGTGGGAGAACAAAAGAGAAGTATTAGGCCAAGAAACTGAGATTGTTTTAAAACTGCTGTTGACCACTTTTCTATAGTTTTCTTCTTCAATGTCTGCCCCAATTGTCTCTGTCCAGACCATAAGAGACCATAGTGCCATTACTGTCTGGTTAACAGCTGACAGGCCACCTACTGCTAATAAAATTAGATATAGTCACATATAGTTTAGGCAATAACATTGCATTTTGCGAAGGTAAATTCCATGTGAATGTTACGAACGGTCTATTACTGCTGTAAAGCGGTAAATATAACAATGTCAACTTTACCACATTTAAGTCAGTCTTGTGAGCATCACTGGTTTCTGCATAGTGGTAGCCCCAGGCAAAAGGTGTGCTAGGTGATGTATAAGCTACAATGTACAATGTTAGTTAGTGAGTGAGCAACTACAATAGGCTACATTTACAAAACAAGTACCAGTGCCACCACACCACCATCAAACATCATTAAACTATCAGTTCTAAAGAGCACAACACACTACACTGTAACACTATCACATAGCAACAATGATTACATGTCATTTACTAGACTGAGGTTAGTTCCTCTAGATAACAATGGCTGTAAAGAGCTGGATACAACAGGCAACTGAGCTCAGGCCAAAGTCTGGAGCAGTGTGAGTGCCGTCAAAACACACTTTCGGTTTATGTTGTATATTATGTTTTCGGTGTTTGTACAATATAATATTATTGAAAGATGTTGGTTATAGATCTCTTTTACATTGCAGCATTTCTAAGCATTTCTCAGCCACAATACCTTATGTGTCCACTGGGGAAAGAGAGCCTATGATAAATATTAGGCTTGTCCTCTGAAATCAAGGCACCCTGTTAATTGCTACTTACTTTCCCCACAGCATTTGTAGCTGTGTTATGGTGTGGGTGTGGCTGTTTTATCAAACGCTCTCAGAAAAGTGTGTTTATAAAAATCCTTGTGGACTGAGGTTGTGTGATGTCAAGGTATCTGTAATTCTGATCCAAACACAGCAGGCAGGGATCATAATAAGTGCAACACCTGAGAGACAAGCTGAAGGACGGGGAAAACGTCAGCAGCACAGCAGATAAGGAAGAAGTGGAAAAAGCTGATATCTATTGTATCTGCTTACAGCTGTGTGTAGCTTAAGAAAAGACAGGAATCAGGCCACAGACAGAAGACATTGTCCAATAACATCCACGACACAAAACATCCTCGACCTGAGTTTAGGATTAGATAGAAAAAACTGCTCGATGCTGTTTGGTCTGGAGGTATTTAAAGGTAAAAGCTGCTGAACAAGCATTTCTCTTGTTAGAGATCGACTTGTTTTGGAGTAAATACAGCTGTGTGGATGTACAGTACAAACCTGGGGCAGAGCTTTTTGTCTGGTTTGTTGTTGGGTCGCGCCCCTCGTTTCTTCTGGGAGCTCTGCAACAGACACAGACAGACACTGTTAGTGAGACAAGACAAAGCAAATGGAAACAGGTTTGATAAGTAGACATTATATAGACTGTTCCAAAACTTGTAGTATGTCTTTAGAAATACGTATGTCATAAAGTCTGCACCCAGATAGTCATAGATATGCAACCGCCAAGATGACATGCAGCATGCTAATTTATGACTCCATGATAAAGGTCAGAGTCACGGTGTGAGAAGTGACAGGGCTAAATCAAGAGGTCATTTAATGATACATTTGATACATTAAATTATGCGTTTATTATTGTATTTGTCAGTCACATGGTTGTGTCTTTAGTGCCATCACAACCCTCTATTTCTCAACAAAAGCATGCTGTCTCTTAAGTAATTATTTCCAGCTTAACGTTTGCAACACTGCACTTGACCTTTATTTTGTGCTTTTCATAAAAACCACAACATTCACATGACACTATGTGTTTTATGCTGATGTTTCTTGCTCTGAATACAATAAACACGTTTGCTGACAGTGTTAAAAGCCTGGCATTAAACATGTTAAATGGAGTAATACAGTCAAGGCACAAAGAAATAGAAACGTGAAAAGTGTGCATTCTAAAAATCCCAATAAGACTTATGACGGTTTTGCTAACACCACGCTCTGCCCGCCGCATTACTCTCCAATAAATCATCTGCCTTCATTGGCTTCGGAGTCACACAAACTGCAGCATAAGCTCCTCATCAGTGCTGCCTCCCTGCGTCGCCATGGAAACTGACTTGGCACTCGGCAAAGGCGCCCCGACAACAAAAGAGAGGCGTGTGGTGATGAAAAGAGCGAAGAGGTGAGAGGGACTGTCTGAAAATGGGAAGTAATGAGGCCCTTTAGGGAGATTTGTAAATAAAACAAATAGATATGGGCTCCAAAAATCTGGAACACAAAAAAGCTGTGAATAATTGTGCCTTTGACTGCGTTTTACAGGTATATATATATATACCCAATAGCCAATAAACATGCCTGAAGCGGTAGTTTATTGCTTTATTTATGTACATAATATAAAAACCTGCATTTTAAAGTTAGACTATGTAAAATTTGAAAACAGCTCAAGACAAAAGGTCACAGTAATTTGAAGCTAATAGCTCACCCACTGAGAGAAAAGATTTCAAAAGGGCACAGAAGTACAGTGCAAAGACTTAATAAAGAATTAATAAAAAATCAAAATGTCAACGTTCCTGCATAGTTTTAAAAAAAGCAAAGGGAGGCTACAAGAATATAAAGTGATGATAATGTTGTAGCATCATCTAAGCAGTTTACTGAGAACAAGACAAGACCAGATTTTAATGGACAAGATCAAGATCAAGATCCCAAGATTCCCAACAACATTAAAGATAGAGTCAGAGAGATTTTCTTCCAAGTGCAATGATGACCTAGGGAAACAAATCAGTTGGCGTCTCAGTCTTGGTTTAGAATCCTTTATGTTAAGACTCAGGGTGTGTTGACACATGCTGTGTATATGGTGTGGTGAAAACAAAATGCAGCCATATGAACAACAGTGCCAACATGCCCCCAGACCTGCCTCCCACTGAATTTGAGAACGGTTTAATTAAAACCCCAAGCACCGCAGACATCCAAACAAGCCCGAACAGGAAGAGTGTCAGAAATTGGTGACAAAACAGCACCATCTTGTGTGTTTCTTGAGAAATGTCAGGGGGTTAGTTGTGCAATTGTATTCTTGGCAATCATGTGGCAGAATAGTCAGCTTATTTAAATCACTCCCGGAAAGTTATGCAACGCAAAACTGAGCTGTCACTTTAGGAAGAAGCAATTGAGAAGGGTGATGCTTTTTAAGAACTTTTTTAAGAATGTGTTTTTTGTCAAATGTTCTTCTGAAGATATATCACCATAAACGTACAGCAATTCATAACCACTCAGAGCAGAGTCTAAGTAACTTCCACAAGTCATGAATCTAGAATTCAACAAAATAGAACATTTTTTATCTTCTTGTGTGTGTTTCCCATTAAGTGCTTTGCTAATAGTTCAAAAAGTACAAACTAAATAAGGAATTGAAAAGATACTATCAATGCAACAAACTTGTTTTTGACTTGAACAAATATATGGTCAACCAACAATACAATAAGTACAATAATAAACCAATTACTAGATACATCTCATTTTTGCTCCAAAACTTATTCTGCTGTAAATCCGTCAACACTGAGTAAATAATTCTGGATTGACTTTGTTCCCACACTTTTAAATCAGAAGAATTAAATAATTAGCTTGTCTCTTTGCAGTTGTTTTTGTCTAGCTCTGTTCTCCCATTAGCATCAGAGTCATAAAGGAGGAGTGTTATCTTTCCATTCTCCTGGTTACAGTGAGAATGAGCAGTAAATAAAGTGCTGCCTGTCGAGTCTGTGCAGATGCAGGATTTTATGGCTGAACAGTTTGAGTCGTGAGCAAATGAGATTTCTGTGTTTGCTCTTGTCTCTTGTTGTTGTTGTCAGTTCAAGAGTGAGACCGTGAGGCCGTGACCAAACCACTTCTCTTTATAAACCATCTCAGAGCACAGGCAGCAACATCTCATTCACCTACTGTATGTTTATTTCCTTCAACTATTAAATGGTTTTGATTTATCAATGCAGTCATGTAAATGCACTTAAATAAGAAGCTGTTCTATTTTAAACAACAAATCCCTTTAGACAGTAAATGGTTTGAAGTGCATACTAGTCTGAGAAGCACACATTTATAACACTTTTGATCAATTTAATCTCTTTTGATCTTTGTATGTTCCTTTTGAGCCTTTTTATAACAAGATGCTACTTGGAGCAGTAGATGGGACACAAAACCCAGTTCCATCACATGTTGGTCATGTTTAATTGTTTGTGATTTCCACTATTTGGTTTAAAAATCAGAATTATTGTTCGGTTTTGTAGTAGTGTGATGGACTCAAAGTTTGGCATGAGGCATGAGGCTTTGCTTGATTTGTCGCCCAAGCGACACATATGTGAGGAACAACAACAGAAAGTAGCGTAATTCTGTGAAGTCATTGAAGGGTTACAGTGGTTTTAGACAGATCCCAACTGTTTGGTCTGAACCACAGTCCCGCATAAGTTTTCTCTTTGTTCTGGACCAAAGAGGAAAGTCTGAAAGTTGGAACTAACTACCAATCATTCCCCAAATCTAACTAACTGTTGTTCTGCATAACCATAAATAATATGCACATTATAAATAAAGTGTAAATGTTGCCTTTGTGTTATTAGTTTTTAAAATGAGTTGCAGTTTTGTTTTTGTGCACTGAGTTGAAACTGAATGATCATTGAGTTTTGTTGCCTGCAAATGTAATGAAATGTTGCCACTCAGATGAAATTGTATTTGGATGATTGTCAGCTCTGAGTCAGCGTTTTGTGGAGCTATAATTGCGTCTCAGTTTCCAACCAGAGTCAGCAACCTCCAGACAGCTGATCGACAAACCACTATTACAGGGTTTAAAATACAAGCTACTGTCATTTTCTGTCTGTGGCAAACCGAGAACAAGCCAGGCAGATCATTTTAGTGTTATATTTAGTTTCTCTGGAGTTGGTCTGTGGTGACTCATTAGTCTAAGTCCTGTGTCAAAGACGCCCGCTCTACCCACTTAGCTACTGCCGCCCGATTTGGGATGCAAAGATGTCATGTAGATGTATTAAAAGATTTTCTGGAAAAGTATGTCAGCAGACTATGGAGGATATTTCTATAGAAAATACACATTCGTGCGGTAAAAGCGGAATAAATAGAGCATCTGCTTCAGTGTATTCAAAAAGAAAAGTGTGTTCCCTCTGAACTGTAGGCCCTAGTGTCTCAGTCTGACAACACAAAGTTAGATCTGCTGCAAGAAACAATGCATAAATGGAATTAGTTTAACTGCAATACCACAAATGTCCACTGGTGGAACAAAAAAGGACAGAGCGGCCGGCCAGTAGCAAGTCTTATAATACACATCCGTTTTCTTCTGGTCATTATTACGTTTGTGGCAGTCAGAGATGTGCATTAAATGAAAGACCGGCTGTGTAAAATGGTTTATATAAAATCTAAAAAGGAAGAGAACAGATCAAAAGAACACTAACAATGACTTTGAATGAGTTTTTAAGCGCTGAAATATGGGGCTCTTCTTGACTTTTTGAAACATATGTTAGGGAACACTGGAATAAAGGTACTGTAGGTCACAAAATGCTTCAATTCTGAGAAACAGTGTGCACTTGTGTGTCTTTGTCCCGAACTAGTGGCTTCATTGTGGAGGAATTGCCATCGCAGAGTTGAGTGTAAACCTCAGAGAAAAGGCCTCTACAACACCACCTCCTCCAACAGCACCAGTACCAACAAAGATGGCTCTCAGGACACAACGTTGCATAAGCCCAGAGTGAGTAGATGGAAGGATGAAAACAGACGAGAGAGAGAGAGAGTAGATAATTAGACAGAAATATGCCTCCCAGTGCTGCTACAACTCCAATTACACTGCCTTTGAACAGCTCTGTAATGGGAATCGATACATGTTTTCAACCAAGAGTAGGATTTTCTGCCCAAAGCCAGCTTCCCACAACATTACAACTGGAGTTTATTCAGTCACATTCTTTTGGAGGATATCTCAAATGTAACTGTGGTGTTGAGTGTTTGTCTGGAGGCGAGGGAAGCTGCAGATAAAACCAAAGCTGCCGCAGAGTTTACTAAATCCCTGTCGTTCGGCTCATTACTGAGCATTTCCCACAGAGAGCAACGCCTTGATATTTCCACAGCAGCTCTGCGGGGAAATAAAACTCTGAATCTGAATTAGAAACACAAACAGACAGGTAGAGAGACAATTCTCTCTACATTTGGGCTCAATTTGTTCACACTGAAATGAAATTTTAAAGGGAAAAAACACAAACAACTGAATCAGCCAAACAGTTATTAAGGAATTATTGGGCTATTTTTTATTTTGTCAATTATTATTATTATTATTATTATTATGTCAATTATTTCTAAATCTTGGGAGTTGTGAGTTCAACAGTGCTTTTAACAGGACTTTATCAGGACTACTTTAGGTGTAAACCAGGAATAGAAAACCAGTCGTGAAAAAACACTTTTAAATAATTAATTACTACATCGGTTTGTTGGGATATGTTTGTTACATAACCGCAAAATATCTGCCTCAGAACATGTTGCTGGGTTTCTTGACCTGAAAAAGGATCATTATCATTTATTCAAAATCTTTAACTTGTTACCAATACAACTTCCAGTACAGATTCAGTGGTAGAGCGGTCGTCCTTCAACCGGAAGGTAGGTGGTTCGATTCCCGCTCTTCCACAGTTCATACTGTTGTTGTGTCCTTGGGCAAGACACTTAACCCACCTTGCCTCCAGTGGTGTTGAGTTCCAGAGCTGTAACACTGGTGAATGGAACCTTAATGTAAGTCGCTTTGGATAAAAGCGTCTGCTAAATGAATACATGTAAATATATGGACACAGTCAACGTTTGCAGCAGTGCAGTTGAAGACATTTTAAATGAAAAGTAGCATTGTGTTGTGAGAAAAATTATCAATTCCAAAAATGTTTGTTGGATTTTGCGGTAATGTAACAAACATATCCCAACAAAGCGATGTGATTAAGTGTTTTTTCACGACTGGTTTGGAAAAACATCTGGAGTTGGATAATAAAAGTTGTTTGAAGTCAGCTCTAACTTTCCAGTCCATAACAACGTCTCCTTTCTGTTTAGTTCCCAGTTGATGCATAAGACATCCTGTATGAGGACAGAGGGAGAGAGTTTGAAATGTAGAAGTGAAAAGAGCAAGGTAAGCAGTTTAGTAGGAATAGGGCGTTGGAGTTCAACTCGGTCTGAAAGGTACATTTTTAACAACATAGCGCCGGTGCAAACAGGTAAAAATTGACTCTATTAAAACTCTCCATGAGGCAGTTTGCAGCAAGGAACAAGAAATTGAATGTGTCATCATGTGCATATAAACCTTCTGTGAAACATGAATCTGGACGTTTCACAGACAAGAGAAAAAAGAGGAACATAGAGTGGAACAGATGTAGGCTACTGTGATGTAGTTTGTTGCACTTCTGGCTTTGTTCTGGTTTACTTGTGGCTACATTTGGGTCTTATTGCATCATCCACATGGTATGGGCCAGATGAACTGACTGTGGCAGATCTGGTGTGGGCCACAAAAACATTGTAATCTTGAGTGTGAGGACCCATAGTTTTTGACTGCCTGCAACCGAGTGACACTTTTATAAGATAGCAGAATTTGTCGTAAATTACCCCAATTCCCATAAAACCGGCAGTGTCTTGTCTTCTGTTTCTCTACAGCTGAATGAACACCGAGTGGTGGATACAATCAGAGATAGGGAAGACATACTCAGCTGAAGGATTAGCAAAACATTAGCAATAGTCGCTAACGTTATTTTCTTGGCAGCAGCTTGCAACTTCTAACAGATGTAGTCGCCGTTCAATGATACAAGTCTTGTTTAGGCAGTGGCTGTTCCTATAAACTGCCTGCACATTTTAATTTATGATAAATACTTGCAGCTACTTTGCATTAATCTATTTACAGCATGTCAAATGTGCTCTGTGACTGTATCCAATCTTCAGCTTCATGCTATTTGAACAGTCCCAACAACAGAACATCTTCCAAAAACCACTGACAGCAACGATGATGTCCAGGCTCTTTTCGTAACCCGCACTTTCTTACTCCACCCTTTTTTACATTCAACAGCCACGACAGTAAAAACACAGAGTCATACCAACAGAGCAGTTGTAACAGACACGGAAAGCATCTCTTGCAGGAAAAAAGCCCTCAGGAAAGTATCGACTCCGTTCAGATTGGATCAATATTGTCATGTAGCTCTTACAGTGTTTCCTCTGACATTTAGCCTTCAGTGAGTTTCATTTCAGTGATGAACATGAGACTTTACAACAACATCATAAGGTATGATTAAAAGTCAAGCCAACTATCAGATTTTGACATATTTTAAAAGCAGCATGGAATTGTTTGTTGCAGTACCATAAGTGGCCACTGGAGAAAATGGTGACATCAGAAGGTGGTGGTGCTCTTTTTGAAGTATTTTGCAAAATTAAATAAATAAATAACACATCATGCATTATTTGGATGTTTACCAAAGTAAAATAATATACTGTATATTTTAATGAAGCTAGGGTCTCATTAGGGTTTATTTAACCAAGAGAATATCAGTATTTAATTGAACTGGACGGATTTCCACCACAACAAACCTTTGTCGGGTAGATATCATAGATTGTTTATAAAATGGATGTAATCCGCCCATTGGTCTCCTATTCACCGATATTGCAATTATGACAGGGCAAAGAAATGGCGGTTACATCTCCGCTTTTACTCCATAGTAAAACAATAGATTTCAGATAGCATAAACAAACATATTAATCAAAAATTCACCTCCCCTAGAGTTGTCACATGGTAAAAACTTTACTCTAGAGACCGGAGCCATCTTTTGTACCAGGCTGTAAACATGATTTTTACACTTGTAAAGTCGCCATTTGGTTTCTCCTTATATTTCCGCTTTTGGAGCCTGCCCTCTGGTGGACGGAGGTATGTCGCTGTATTTTGCTAAATATCGCTGTATAAACGCGAGGACCGTTTAAGAGGTTCCACAAGAGAGGCTTGGTAGATATGTGTATAAAAAAAACTAAATTAACAGAAATCTAACAGAAATACTTTGTTTAGTGTAGTAGTGGACAGGAGTTAAATACTGTAGGGGCAGTGCAGATAAAGCCAGTGGCATTGCTCCTGTCGGCTTCTCCATATGGGGCTTTGTTAACAAAAACCTACTGCAGGGAATAAGTTACCATCACTAAGTATCTCATAAACCACCTTTTCACAAAATACTAGACTATATCTCTCAAAGATTTCTTTACATTTTATTGACCATAACAGCAGTGTAAAATTGATCAGAGGTAAGTTTTAATACTGACCCCTTCTTTTAATGTCAAAGGTTCATTACTATACATCATCTCAAGGTAAAGTACCATGCTTTATTTTGCAGTGACAGTCAAAAGAATCTGTAGCTTTGATAGAGATGGTGATATTCATATAAAACGTCATGTGATTGGCTCATGGCGTTTAGGGGCGAGGCAATAGGTCAATGTTGTTTATATAAAAGGTCTTTCAAGTGTCAATCACTGCCTCATCCATGTTTAGAAGATTCAACAACAGCTGTAAAATCCAAACAGACCAAGTCCAGACTCATGGGGGTTTTGCTCAAGCTCAGTGAAGGGAGGGGTTAGAGGGATTTGAAAACAATAGGGAGCTATATTGTTGTTGCATTTGAAGGTAGAGGTTTCAGTCTAACGTTCAGGGGCAGTAGGACCCAGAGGAGAGGCTGGCAGATGGGGGGATTTGGGGGAAAGGAGACGTGGGCTCATTAACAATAGAGCCACACACAGCACATGAATAATGCAGATCGATAGAGAGCCTTCAGGTTGCACTTCAACAGGCTTCATTCAGACAAGGTCACCCACTGACACACTGCCGTAACGAGTAACGAGAAGCCTGCAGAGAGAAACTGACAAATACACAAACAAAAGCAACGCCAACTAGTGGAACAAAACGGTTACTACACAAAGTCAGGAGATTCATTTCGTAGCAAAGGTGTTGATTCTAAAACTGAATTAAGAAACAAAACAATGAAACCCTTCTTTTCTCTGACCCTATTCCTCTCCTCCCTTTTGTTCCTCCTCACATTATGCAGCTCTTCATTTGTTAGTGATTTTCTCACTGGAGCCAGTCTAAACAGAAGTGACAGAAGCTGAGGAGGAGATGGGGTTTTCCTCCGTCTGTCGCCGTGAAATCTGCTTAAAAGAGAAAAAGAGCCATGTAAACAAATATTGGGTCCAATTCTTTGCTAATTGCCATCTGTAAATTCCAGTTTCCCTCAGTGTGGCTGTTTTGTTTTGTAGTTCAATGAGGGAAGGAGTAATCATGTAGAGTTTATTAGGCCAAGTCATTGTCTTGTTTCTCAAAAAGTATTTGGTTTTGTGTCCTATTATTTTTTTACGTTATGATCTTTTTTAATGACTCTTTGCTGTTATTTTCGTCCTGTTTGCTATTATTATTGTGTCAACCATTAATACTTTTGCTTTCTTTCAGTGTGGTCTATACTGTGGGAAATATAAATGCTTCGCCACAGTAGTTTTTTTGGGGCAGCTCCACAAAAATACATTAGTGTCGTTGCATTACAAAGAATATAGAAAATAAAAAGGGGAAAAATAAAATGAATGAGTTCTGTCCTCAAGGCTTTCTATTGAACATATAAAATAAAACCTTGACATATATTTGATTTAGTAGATTAACATTTCTGGAGCTGCATAAGTGGTTTTACAAAAAGACACATTAAAAGGCTATATGCTAAATGACACAGACAGATTATTAGTGTAACGATGCGTTCAAAGACGATGCGTAAACCTAATCAACAGAAATAGACAGAGAACAGTCTGTTGATAAAATGTTGCAGAGACAGAGGCTGAATACAATCGTCTGCACATTTTAATATTTCATTAAACTCCGCTCTGCTGTGAAGAGGGCATCCATTTACAGCCTCCTCCTCCTCCTCCAGCAGCCTCCAGACAAAACGCCTCAGCAACCACCGCCATGAGGGTTGTTATGGCGACGGCCTGAGCTGCCTGCAGCCGAGGTGACCGTTGGCGTCGGATAAATGGAATTAAAAGAAGAAAAGAAGGAAAGAGATGAGGAAGACATGTATGAAGCTAGAGGATGAAAGGTGATTAAAAAAATATAAAATTATCAGAATTAAAACAAAGACCATGACATCTGTTTGCTCCAGCCTGTCGGCTCTCAATTGTGTTCAAGCTTCAAGGTACTTTAATTAATTTAAGTCCCTAATTTTGATTGATGTCAAAAATTGTTATATTGAAATGAACCAGTTCCAGTTTTTGAACCTCAGTGTTGTACACCGTGGGAATGGTGCTGCTAACAGCTAATGCTGCTGTTAGCAGATCAAATAATGTCTGTGGAGACTCCACAGTGTATAGACACTATAATCATGTGAGCTCTGTGAAAGAAAATCGACTTAAACTTCAATATTGTTGGAGTGATGTGGTTGGGACATGTTGATTTATACAATGAACCATGTGCTTTGATTTAACAACATTTTTTTTTTGTCTCTTTTAACATAACTTTAGGAATTAGAGCTGGTCTTGGGAGTCATTAGTGAACCAATACAAGGACTCGTTCATTCTGTCTTCCATTAGGTCACTGAACGGAAACGCAAGCAGCACTTTATGACTCAAACTTAAAACAGGCCATTTAGACCTGCTTTTATATTTTGTCCATTTTAGTTTAATTTGTTAGCATGTGGTTCTATAACATGTCTCTTAATCTATGTGTTTTATGTTTAAGTGTCTTTTTAAACATGACTTCTTTATTATTACTGTTATGTTATGTTGGTTGTTGTTTATGTGCCCAAGACAAATTTACCCAAGTGGGAAAATATTAAATATAAAAGTATTTCTTACTTTACCTTACCTTTTTTACCTGTTTTACCCAGCCCTATACAGATGTAGCTTACCACCACCAGTGTGTGACTGTGGAGTGAATGAATAATGTGAACGCATTGAGTCTACAGAAAAAAGCGCAATATAAATCAAATGCATTATTGTTATTATTATAAATTTAAAAAATTTAGCCGATGAAATGACTATCACATAATTTCTTACCATTTTAGACGTTATAGATGCACTATTAATGTTGTAGCCTACCTTTTACATTGAAGTTATCCTCAGCTAATGTCAATACTATGTCTTCTTGTGAAAACCAACTACAGAGTTCTTCTTCTACCATTAGCAACACCACCAACAGCAGACCTCGTTCATACATGACCCCCTAAAGTCTGGATAAAGTGGATAGTGCATTTAAAAAGGGACTTGAGATTCTGGTTCAAGAATGATAAGTGCGCTGTTAATGGGCACAACCAGCTGACACACACCATTTACCTAAATATCATCAAGCACCAAATGTTCCTGTGAAAAAAAATTAAAAACACTTCAACATTGTCCATAAGACAAAATCTACTGAACTGTTTCCACAAAGCAACAGGAAATGTCCAACTTTAATCACAGCAATTCATCACAACTCTTCAGCTGTAATAAAATCAGTGGCAATAGTCTGAGAAAAGACAAATGTTTCCTGTGTGTACATTTGGAGATGAGACTGGTGTAACTCGAATATGAACCAGTGCAGAACCGTCACAGGTTGATCTATGGTCTAATATATTTCTGCACAGCCAGAAAATGCTAAATATCTGGTAACATTGTTTCTCGCTGCAGCTCAGAAATTACAACAAAACAACACAGAAGTATATTGCATTTATTGAAATATTAATGTGCAGCTTGTGTAAGGTTTAAGAAAAACTGACTTGTTTGGAGAAGCCATGCATTTTATATGAGTTTGTCCATTATTTTACATGTGTTTCCATCAAAACCAACCATTCCTGATCATGTAAATGCCCACTGAAAGATAAAAAACTGTTCACCTGCCCATTTCATCTCATACACTTACAGCTGTTAAATGAACATTAATTCAACCTTCTTCCGCCGTACTTATGTCAATCAAACTCAGATTATTACTACATTGTCTCAAACAATGATTTTTGATTGATAACAACTGGACAAGAGTGGATATGTCTCGTCCCTTACGAGACATATCCACTCTTGTCCAGTTTTTCAGATGGAGTCACCTGATGCCAGCTGCCGTCAAACGGAGAACCATATGAGACACAAACAGCGCCCACACAGCCTCCATCTGCTGTAAATATGACCGTCCAACCCAACATCACCACAGCACAGAGTAAACATCTTAGTCTAAAACAGGGATGTACAAACCTTTTGCTAAATGGGCCACATTTAATGATATTCTTGTTCCACAAGTACAGCTTTTAGTTGGATTTGAACAGGTTTTAGATGGATTTAATTAGGTTTGGGTTGGATTTGAACAGGTTTTAATTGTAAAACCCATCACTCTTACTGCATTTTCAAGGAGATTGTTCTTGGGCGGCTTCCAGCTGAACTTGTGTGGGTCACTTGTGATGTGAACCCAACAAGGACTAGAGAGTAATCAGGATGGATGTATTATAAGATCTGAACATGGCCTTGCCCCTTCTGCCCTGTCGCCAGAATGACACTGCTCTCAATCCTAAGATTGGCAGCAGCTCAAGGCCTGTCTTCAAGTCTGATGAAAGTCAAACGGTCAAACACATGAATCAAATGGTCTAAAAATGGAATGAATGAAGAGTGAGGAACGCCTGGTGTACAACTAACAGGGCAACTTTAACTTAAAAATGTTCAGATTTTGTAGTGTTAGTTACTTTTTCAGTTAAAGCTCGTTGTTCTGACCTTTACAGTACGACAGTATCAACTAAAAATGGTTTTACTTTTCTGGTAATTTGGACATTGTCAAATCTTTGGGTTGTTATAATAGTATTTCTTCCAAATACATACAAATAATTCCAGCCAGGTCAGAACCAATCACAAATAAACTTGAAAGTCAAAAATAAAATTTGCTGTATTCGCCAAGAAGCAAAAACATCAACGGTAGCCATAACTTATTCTTACTTAATATGCTAATTACACCAAAACAGGAAGAGATTAGCAAGATGCAACACTTCTATTATGTGACTTGAAAGCTATCAAAGCATAAAGAGCATCGTCTGGTTGAATAAAAGTAAAGGCGCTAAGACAAAGCATTGAACAATGGGGAGGTAAAAGTCTTATTAGTGTTTGGTGCTGCTCATGTGAAGAGAACACAATAAAAAAAGCACATGTTTGGTGCATGTTGAGGATTGTATGGCAGCACCAGTAAACCGCACCAGTTAGTTTTAACTCTACAACCCATGGCAAATGGGAAAACCCTGAAACACTGACAGACAACCATGAACACTCAGAACGGACATTGCAGAGTCGAAGATGCCAGGATCAATCCCATGACCTTCTCGTTGATCCATTAATAGTCTTTCAGTTTTCCAGCACATCCTGCAGATAAACCAGTCTCTGCCTGTGCTGTGCCCTTGAGGCTGCAGTCGTTTACATGTCTCTAATTAGTGCTGATGGCAGAGTCACAGTGGTCACATGATAGAGCAGTGTTCACCTGCTCTAGTCCTCTATCAGCTCCAGACCAGGCCCGTCTCTGTAAAACGCTCCACTGGCGTCCTGTGCTTCACTAAAGGACAGCCATAAATCAGTTTTATTCAGATTACACAGTGTCCCATGTGCACTGTCCATACAACAAAGTCAACAACTGAAAAATCACACACAAACTTTAGGGCTTTGTAGAAGCATGAGGCCTATTCTACATTGAGCAAATGTAACTCTGATATACTTCCTGATTTCTTTCTTTTATATTTATTGTTTTGGAACCAAAACTTTTCCAGAAGCATTTGGGGAAAAACTCAGCCTAATTAAAGTCATGTACCTCTTTTAAAGTCTGATAATGTGCTTTAGACATTTAGACAGACTTTACTCTTGAATTAGGAATGCATCTAAGTAGTATTTAACTGAGCATTTTAAAGAAACGTCTCAAAAAAGAAAGTATAATTTATACAAAGATCATTATTTGTGTTTTATGGGATAAAAAAATTATAAATCTATATAAAACAACACGACACATGGTATTCTGTTTTAGAAAATGGATACAATTATGATATATATATATATATATATATATATATATATATATATATAATATCTGACAATAACGGATGGAAACTATGTTTTAAACTTAGACATTTTGAACTTCACTTTTGATGACTGGACAATAAAATAAAATAAAAACTGTTACTGTTACTGTTCTTAAATGTTAATGGGAAAAATCCTTAATACAACTGGTTTCAAAAAGCAATGGAGCAAATAACATGTGAAAGTCATAATACAAATATGCATGACTGGGTAACGAGAACTTAATAAAATGTTATCTTCTGTACTTTTACTGTGCCTTTAACACAGATGTCAAGAACAGAGCAACTTGTCCAATGTTATTTTGGACAGCAATATGTGCAAACTTAAAATTCCAATTCTTGAAAGAAACCTTTGAAAAAGTCTTTCTGCAGGTGTGTACCCTCTGTGACTGTGAGCTCAGAGCTGTCGGGAATAAGGACCTCAATGGACCTTCTTCTGCTTTTTACATGTCCACGATCAATAAATATGACCTGCACTTAGCTTAACAAAGGTATGCTAAACCTTATAGACACTTATTGTTACAATAATTGCAGCCTTTGCTTTTTGTTCAGTGTTCAATGCAATTAATTATTAATTATTTGCAGGAGTGTTTGTATAAAATGTCATTGATTTCTTTACAAAGTAAATCACAACTCAAATAAAAAAAATAATCTCAAAATAGGATTACCCAGCTCAAGTGAGGTTGGATTCAAAACCTGTTAATACAAATTTTTCAAGTTCTTTGACATTTTCTTCAAACTTAAAATTACTATGACACAAGTCAAACCGTGTCATATGCTGCTTTTCAGTGCACTCACACCCATCATGCTCCAACCAAGCTAAAGCTAAGTTCTGCTGGCTACATAAAAACAGTAAAAAATAAATGTCTCCCGTTCCTAACAGTGGCTTATTAAAACAAGTCTATCTCGAGGTGTCCAAATATAGTGTTACTGATTCTTCCAGTTTTCCCTGCCACTGTCTTTTAAAACACAGAAAGCCCACTCATTTGTTCCAGTCAAAGGACAGCAACTGTTTTAACCAAGTCTCCAAAACCTCAGCACCTCGTTCTGCTCCGAGCGCTGAGAGTCTGGGAGGCCCTCATTAAATCCTGACCTGTGCCACAGTGTTAGACCATCTCTTCTCTTCCCGCAGACCTCAAAGCACAGCGCTGGGAACAACCACACTGCTCTCTGCTCCTGAAGATAACTCTGAGAAAGACCAACAAACGCTCGTAAATCCCCACCACTCTCACTCTGTCAGCACTCAGACCATTTAACACCAAGGATTACACTCAAGTCCTGGTCTTTTCAGTAAACCAGCAAGAATCTGTTTAAATCTGTCTTAACTATACTTTCTAAAACCAGATTTCTCTTTATTATTATTTAAAAGTGCAGTCCGTAGTGTTTTGGGAGCATCTGGTGCTAAAAGTGTCAACTGCATTCCCACACCTTAAACCCCTCCTTTCTGCAGTCAGTGAGCACCTATGGAAGCCCTGCAGGGACATGTTTTGCTTCCACTGGGTTCTATGTTGCTTTAAAAGTCTATTTAAAAAAAGTGTAATTAGAATGTGATTATACAATACTGGACATGTTGTTTTCACTGACGTGTTCAATTTTACTTTAACACAATAAAGCATTAAGCTGTTTGTATCCGTTTATTTTTTACTTTGTTTTGCAAATTACATTTCCTAATTGTAGATTTTAAACTGCATAGGCAACAGTCCTGCCTGACCATTCTTAACTGTTTATCTAAAGTGGGGCTTTATTCAATGCTCTGTTTTCTAATGGTCCAATGGCAGTTTACAACGCAAAAGAGGTATGGTGATTGTTTAACAACACAAGGGCCACACTCATTGATTTAAGCAAAAATATTAAGTTGTTTATTGCTTTTGTCCTATTGTATAAAGTCATTTACCAGTGTGTATGTACACACAGGATCTTCTGCTTTATAAACAAAGAAAGTGGTTGACCTTTCTTGCCTTGCTTAAGCTAAATGCGACAAAAATACTGCAAATATCACAGAAACAACGCGTAAAAAAAGCCACTGTTTCGAATGCATCTTACTTTAGTCTTCCCTCCATTAGTTCTTCTTTCCCTTCTTTAATGTAAGGTGCTCTAAACCTAACTGTCCCAGAAGGATGATCTCAGATGGTAACCATAAAAACCTCAGCATGTGACTCTGCTCTCATTCATTAGCACTTTATCTGTGAACAGGGATGTTGTCTGTTCGGTAATAACTCCAGTGGCTCGATAAAAGAACATAACTCTGGTCGGTCACACTGTTTGTCTGTGTCGACAGGAAAGAACAGTCAGAGCCTTATCAGTCATTTGAGCTTAAAAAGTAGGCCATGGAAACTTGGAAATGGGGCAAATAAGGTCGTACACAAGATCAGAGCATATAAATATAATCCCTGGACTTCTTTAATGAAGCTATATTAGGACAGACAATATTTTACATCCAACTTCCAAATTAGCTCACTATTGGAATAAAACTAAACCCCTTTCTTACTTTCAATCTGCCTAAACACACATTTTAATGCTTTGAACAAGATTCATGACTGTCTTTTTCCTCAAAATTCATGTAAGTTTTGTTTTCTTGAGTCTTGCATTGGCTTAAACATCAGACTTACAAACATTATCCATTTTTATTAACATCTTTTAAATCCCATTGCAAATTGTCATACTTTCCCTAATGGGCTCTTTGTTGGAGCTTGGTTTTGGTAAAATCCTGTGTACAGCCTTGGTTCCAGTTAAAAGGTAATTATTTATGTTCGTACAGATTTTAGGTTGGGTTGGACTATTTTGCGATATATATGATAACTACATTGAAAGGATATAATAAGGATATAAGCCACTGGTAAAAAACAAAGACTGAAGCAGGATTAAACCAGGTCTATACCAGGACTTTTGAGTTGAGTTTGCAAACCCACACAGAGGTGATTTGTGATAGATTATAATTTAATCTAATAAAAGTGAGGATTATTAGTTTGTAAATGTGTAATATTGGTTGTATTATAGGTAGTATATTGTGGAATCAGAGTTATATCAAACATTTTTTCTCCCTAGCGCCACCAACTGCTCAGCTGCAGTACACCACACAAATTCATTTTAGTCTATAAAACTAGATTAGACAAGACAGATTCTATTTTTATATTGGTTTACAATACTATCTACTTTGTCCAATAACTGCAATCTATTAAAATGGGCTTTAATCCGACAGCACTTGTGGTCACATGACATTTCCGTGGCTCAACTCTTCTCGTTTCTGGCCCTGAATGATACTACATCCAAAAAAAGGCGGCGTGAAAATGTCATTTATGATTTGTGGCGTGTAACACACACAAGACACTCTCGATGCCAATTACCGAAGCGGCGGTGGACCTGTCAGACACACTCTGCCGTTCCCTGTTTGTGTGAAAGCTCCTGTGACAGATCTGAGGCTAATTAAAGCCGTGAGCCCCGTTTACCCAGGAGCCCCTGTCCAAACGGAGGTCACGTATTTCTAACAGTGACAAGCAGAAGAAACCTGTCAAAGTGTAACCCTTCATTCAGACGGGTTTATTCTTGTCAGACAGATGTCAGCAGCTTGCTTTTCTCAATCATCAAGTTCTGGTTAAAATTTAATTTCTATTTAAATTGCCACATATTTCTTGTTTTATTGTTATTCATGCTTCTCTGTAAACACTGGGGCTTTCACAAATCTTTTATTGGAGCTAGTTACACAAAAGCCAACCTGTAATACCAATCTATGCCGTCACTGTGAGACTTCACTCAGCTCTATTCTGCACCATTAAGCAGCCATCCACTGCAAGATCAACTACCCATTAAAACTTATTAACTTAACTTATTCCCTTTTATAACATGTTGGTGGTAATTGAAAATCTCAACATACGCTCTTATCTTGAATATTAGATAAATACAAAGACAAAGGTCTGATATACTGTATAACAACCAGAAATTCCAAATAATCATTATATAACCATCTAGAGTTAGTGTTTTCTTAGTTATTATCCAAGTTATCCTGCACAGATTTTGGTAAAATGTATCCAGCCTTAGTGGGACAATAACAGGTTTCAAAGTTCAATGATATAATTGCAATATAAAAAAAACGAAATGCCATTAATGTAAAGTGAGTTGGAGAGACAGACTAGAAAGTGATGATGTTCATTATTATAACAACCCAAAAATGTCCAATGTTCAATTTACCAGGAAATTAAAAGCATTTTAAGTTGTATCTGTGAAACCGGAAAACTCTCTCACTGTGATATTTTTACACAACGTTACTCTCAGCTTTCATTAAATAAAGGTATAAACATTTCATATTGTTGCTTGTGAAAATGTTTGGTGGCTTGTAAGTTTAAAAAAATAATGATGAATAATGATGGGAAGTTTTGATTGAGCAGAAAATACAAATTAAATAACTTCTTTTACGTAGCACAAAGAGAAAATGAGCTTTTCCTCCTCCATTCACTAATATCCTGTTTGTAAAGAAACGTGAATGACTGGGACACTACACCGACAAGATAAAGTCTAATTATCTCAGTTATCCACGGGGAAATTCACAAGAGTTATGAACAATAAAACAAAACAAACGTGGCTTTTGTTACAAACAAAGGCTGGAGGCTTGGGAAGAGTTTCTAAAGCAGATCATGAAAATATAAAGATCTGCAGTCCATACAAAAGCATAAGATGGTGCCCAGTGCTGATCATTTATTTATATTAGAAAGGTATGATTGGAATATAAAAGACCACACTGAGCCTAAGGTAGAAATACTGAGACAAAGATGGAAACTGCAAAGCATACAATAGTTTATTAAAGGCATGTCCAGTCGTACACATTTTCATGATAAAATGCCAATAAATTAAATGCGCAAATTTGAAAAAAATACCTAATTCTGTGCATCTGTAATGGTTTTAAATAAAGCTCATGGTTCCTTGCCTGATATAAAATGAACAAAACTCATTGTGTAATATATTGTGTGATACAGACAGTGTTTCTTTCCGTCACTTGAAAGTTATCTAAAGATACAGTTGTTTCAAGATCATGAGATGAAGTGTAAGAATTAGTCACATGTAAGTCTGATACACGTGACACTGATCGACCCTAATGTAGCTGAAACAGAAACACGAGCTGCAGTTATGTAACAGAAACCGGACACAATGAACTGTAACATTAGAGACTCTTGCTCTATCGATGTAGATATCACAGCAGTAAAGGCTCTGAGAAGAACAGTTATATGAGCGTTTATGATCACATAATCGTCTCCAGTGATTAAACAATATCAGTATCACATAGTAATGGGCGATATGAACGATATGCGATATAAATGATAAAAAATTGGCATACGATAGAGATTTTAATTCTATTGCACTACCGCGATAATAATAATAATAATAATAATAATAATGACGCAATTTCCCCGCAAAATTTACAGCCACAAGCTGCAGCTTGAAACATGGCTGAAAGCGAAACGGAGGAGCTGGTGAAAAAGACGCAACATCCATTATTTGACGAATTGGATTTAAGCCGTCTGACGTGCAGCAGCAAATTATACTCTGTAGAGTGTGTGGGGCAACAGTTCCGGCTAAGAGAGGTAACACGACTAATCTGTTGTACTACCTCAAAACGAAACATGTTACTGAATACCAGCTTTGCCAGCCACGTCAATTATAAGCAGAATGACTGCGGGCTACGAGGCCAACACTGTGAAGGGGGTTTGCGAAAGGAGAAAGAGAGCCGTAAAGTGGGACCAGTGTAGCCGCAGCTTAAACCAAACCTCGGAGCGGAATGAAAGAGACCATGTGTGAGAAAAGGTCATCACTCGGGGAAAGTGGAGGGGTCCACGGGGTCTATTGAAACTAATGGTGGGGTTAATCCATTTCCCGGAGCTAGCATAGCCAGGCAATGCAGCCAAAGAGCGAGCGCGGGAGCAAGCGCGAGAGAGAGAGAGAGAGCGCGAGAGCGAGCGAGAGATTATAGATTAAATTAACATATAAAATCTTACACGTTTGTCAACAGAAAAAAGTGTGAAAGATCCCCGAATTGACCGTGCTGTTGCTTTATGCAAGAAGATTGTGAGTTCCTTTTCAGGAATACAGGAATAACATTAAAAAATACATTTAGCAGTTTGGCTTTCCTTAGGATCTATGTAACCTGTTCTGAAATGATTCTATTATAATTTATATATCGCAATATATATCGTTATCGCAAGAGGCTGCAATGTATATCGCAATATGGATTTTTGGCCATATCGCCCATCCCTAGTATCACAGCTTCATGTCCATCTCGCTGTCTTTTATAAAGTATTACATCTGTTAAATGAGTCTCTGGGAAAATAAACAAACTGCAGCTGAGGGTCAGTGTTTGTACTGTTTAATTAATCTCCTATAACCTATGTTCAACCTTCATTTTAAGAGCCATTTTTACAACACGTTGGTCTGTCACAGAATTAAAACTGTCAGTGTTCAGGATGTCTGCCACACCCCCATTTCTGCTGCTGAAGTCATTACAGACTGGTAATGGTCCGAAAAGGTCGGCAGCAAACTTTTAGACCATTTTCTGAAATAACCCTGATAAACTCTGAGCCTCAGTGTGATTTCATAAAAGTAACAACATATCAAAACATGAGTTAATGGATTTTGCATTTGGTGTCCATAGCCGTCCGGGACATCATTCTTTTCAGGTAAAATTTACAGTTTACGTATGATACACCAACAGCTCTTTGGGTGTTTTTATCAGTTCTGGATTTGTGGAGTGTAAATGCCATGACAGAATCTTTTGTTTTTAGTGAAAAGTATAAATGAATTCATAACTGTTGTGGTCTTAGCTACAGCCTAAAGATACAAAGTTAAGGTTGTACTCTTGCAACATGATGCAATAATGAGAGTTATATTTGTCTATGGTTCTTTGATAATATCCTACTACTCTGTAAACAAATGCATGTCCAATGTAGAGTAATGTCTACCATACTGGTGAAAAAAGAAAAACATTATAAACTCTGTAGCTGTTTATGTTACGTTTTGTTGATGACGCTCCACTTCCTGGTTTGATGCCGTGACATCATCACTGTGCTGCCGTCTGTCGGTGTGATGTGGAAACTGAGACGTGGAAAAATAACACAACTCCTCCGCTCCGTTACCGTGGAGACACTGCTAGACGTTGCCATGGTTACCCCGCTGGTGTGATGTCCCAGAGCATCTGCAGCCTGACAGAGTGCAGTCTGGTACAAATTATAATTAAACCTATTTCCTGGTTTTATTTAGATTTGGATGTTTTTATGAAGATGAAGTTTTGTTATTGCCACTTTGTAGTAAAAAACTGGTTTAAAATGATTACCCCTGTGGTACTTGGGTAGATGTGCACAACAAAAACATTACAGGCTGCTACTGAGGAAGAGACTTTAGAGACTTCCTCAGCAGAGACACATTGCTATGGAGTCAACACTAGAGCTTTGCCATATCCTATTGTCCAGGATAATACCAGTGTGATTTTATTGATAATAACAAACATAAAACAGTCCTGAACAGATCTGTCTCTGCACCAACACACAGTGTCTGTATAGTCCCTTCAATGTCTTTGCTTTAACTTTTTCTGCAAGATGTCCTGGATGACTGAGAACCTTCACAGACTTCTTATTTTACAGCAACACTATCTTTTTCTAAAGTCATATACACGTGTTTAAGTTTTGATCAATGCCAATTTGTGTTGTGAGGTCCTTTTGAGGTTCTTCAGGTGCAACTGCAGTGGGTTAGTGTTACATACTGTGCTGACTCTGGCCTACACTTCACCAACACCACCAACATCTTTTCAGAATCCTTCCCAAACTTTCCACTGACAGTTCCATCTTGTGTGTCTCTGAGGTTTTGTTCTCCGTTTTGTTTTGTTGTAATGTTTGGTCAAGTGCTGAGAAAGACATTGTGAAAGCAAAGCAAACTGTGACTTTGTACTAGTTGAATGAACTATGGATAAATTTCTGATTTGATCCAAACTAAAAAAAAAAGGAAAGAGAACACCCTTTAAGAAACAAACGTAAGGTGTCTTAATGTAAAATGTTAGCTGTGTCTTTACGAAGGAGGAGTGTGAATTGAGACACTGTTATCCGATCTGAACTCCTTTTGTGCGGGTAGAGTATTGCCCTCAGGCTGTTATTATCTCAGTGTTATCAGAGGAGCGTTCTGGCTTTTATTAAATACGCCTGAGCTCTTTAAGCCTGTGTTCGCTCTGACTCGCCTCTTTTTTAGACTTGAGTTGTTCAAACCCTTCCGGACAGCCTTTCTTACGCTCCACAGTTAAATCAGAGCGGACAGACTAAACCCTTTCCCCAGTTTAACTCCTCACAGCCCTAATGTAGTTAGAGGCAGCGTTAAAGAGGAATACCAATGAATCTGGTGCAGTTCATTTATCATGAACAAACCTCGGCGTCATAAATCAAACCAATATGTCTCCTGTCGCTGCTCGGAAGAAAATAAGGGTTTTAAGAAGGTGATACAGCAACTCAAGATACAGCACACCACGTTTAAGGCTCAGATAAAGACTTTGAACTTTGGGCTGGACCAGAATCTTGTTTTAAATAGTCACACCTGGTACTTTTATTTATATTTAGAGTTAACATCTAATAAAACAAGACTAAAACGAGATCTTGACGGGACATGTAGCCAATGTCTTGAAACTTTGAACACAAGCGTTTTCAGCTTCATTGTTTTTATTGACTCTATATAAAACCATTGGCCTCTTAAAAACGTAGAAGAGAGAAAAAACACTTCTGTAACAAAGGCCGTTGCAAACAGACGCCTGTATCGCTCAAACTGCTTTGGAAAAGTGTGAAGCCATTAAATCCTAAAGCTCTCAACCCTCTTTAAAAATTGAACTGGTCGAATCGATCGTGCTCCGGCTGAGATCCACAACGACACAGCAGCAGCAATGAAACCTCAGACAAATGCACATTAACGGTCGCCCGGGGAAGACGCCGATTTCACTAAACTTCAAGAGTGAAAGTCCAATCCATCCAAATGTCAAAAGACAAAACAGTGCAGTACAATTAGACTTTAAGGGGGTTCTTAAACTGCAGCTATTCTTAACAAAGACAGGGCTAGTACTTAATATTACTCCTACTCATCGGAGGAAAACTTTGGTTATTATTTATTGCAGTGTTTAAGTAGATGCCGGAACAAAAGTCCAGTTTGAAACCAGGGTGACACAACACAAGGCTAATAATATACATGCTATTATTTCTCTACACATCTTTTTAAATAGTTAGCACAATTATATAGTAGCCTACTTATTAACACCCAGATAATCTCTTACCTTCTCTAGTTGTTTAATATATCCCACACCACAGCCATGTCCTGCCACTCCTCCCTGTTTCAGTCCAAGTCTCTGCGTATGTTGCTCATTTTACATAAACTCCTCCATAAACAGGTCAGAGACACTTTAGTCGTTGAGATAACAACCGCTCTTGTAAGTTTTTTGTTAAACTGCCTAATGCGGTCATAATCACAGCCCACTCTTCAACAACAGAAACAAACTGAGACTTACACAGGACGTGAATTCAAGGCAAACAGTGGAAAAAACGGGGGAAGCTGGCTGGTTTATATTCCTTCGAAACTACAATTTTACAAGGCATTTACTGAAAGAGAAGAAGAACAGAGGGAAACTGCAAAGATTTATGACAGGACAGTCAGAATCAGCAACGTAAAAACTGCTTTAGCTGACTGAGTAGGACCAGGCCTCAAATCTCATCCTACAGACGCAAAAACAACACGAATAATTACCAGAGAAAAATAATTTTTTGGTTCATGATCATAATATACATAATAACATGACTGTATTACATCACTCTGTTGTTTCCCTGTTTAGTGCTTACTGTGCTGTGACTCCCAGGCCAAGTGTAAGCTACAGTAGAATAAAGTAAAACTCTGAGGTCAAATGTCATGTCTCACTGGTAGAATACCGTTACAGAATACTCTATTTAATTCATTTAATTTAATGCCATTAATAAAACTTTATTTATCCGCTAGGATCAATTTAGGACAGTCGGAGTAGTACAGTGAACACACAGACTGAAATAGTACAGTTAATAAATAGCAATATATACAAAAAAAAAAGAAAAAAGTAATTAAAAAATACTCATTTAAAGAATGAAGTAATAAATTTCAGCAACGTTCACAATGGAGCAGGGGGTTCCAGCTGGAGCCACCCACAGCTCAGGGAGGGTTGTGGACAAGACAGCCGCACAAGCAGTGACCTGGAAGACTTCTACATAAAGATCTGTGGTGCTGTTTAATGACTGTATATGGCAGGTTTCATGGACTTTTCTGATTGGTGAATGTGCGGACCATAAGTCGCAGGCACTTTTCCTCCCACTATTTGGTGAAGAAAAAGTTGTCGCCTTATGGTCAGAAAAATACGGTATACTGTTTGTGCACATTTACAAATTAAGTTGAAACAGCACTAAAATTGGTTGAATTATGAAAAGTATATGTGGTTTACAGTCTCTCACATTGAGTCGACAATGTTTTATAATAATAATAATAATTTGTATTTATTGTTCATTTTGGGGGCGGCATGGGGCGGCAGTAGCTCAGTGGTAGATGCTACAGGTGCTTCAACAGTAAGTCAACCAATCAGGTGAGGCCAGACAAGGATCATACGTTGTGTCCTTGGGCAAGACACTTAACCCACCTTGCCTCCAGTGTCTGGAATGTGTGTGACTGTAGAGGTGTGTTTGGTGGTGGTCGGAGAAGGGTGTATGGCAGCCCCCCTCTCTGTCTGCCCCAGGTGTGAATGTGTGTGAGTGGGGTGAGTGGAAGCACGATGTAAAGCGCTTTGGGTGCCTGAGAAGGGTGCGCTATATAAATGCATTACCATTACCATTTACCATTTACCATTTAATTTAACATCATAGTTATTTGAAATATTTCATTAACACAATAGTAAATTTCCCTGGTAATTACTTACTTTTATAATAATGTTACACAGTTACTAACTCAGTTACTATTTGAGAGAAGTATTTAGTAATGTTAACTAATAAAGTCTAGACCTAGTTTGTGTAATGACCGACAAATCTATAAAAGTAGAAGAGTGCTATATACTAAAGATTTATGCTTAATATTAATGAACCACATAAATGAGAGAAATTATAAACCTACACAAAGCGCCATGAGCCAGACCCTTCCATTAGAACCTGTGTCTTTGTATTTCCCAGTGGAGACCTTAGAGTGACATAATAATAAAACCCAGTGTGTCCCCAGGTCAGATAATAGGTCCTAACAGCAGTAAACCTTTAATGGAGACTTAATGGAAGAGTCGCCCCCTCCCCCTCTGCTCCCCATGAGCACGGTCTACACCAGACTTCTTTATTAAAACTCAGGTGTTCCACCATAATCCAACTGCTCCGTGTGTTAGAGCACTGCTAACGTCATCATTCAGTTTTTTTTTTTCTCATTACACATGTTTCTACATATCCACACGTCCTTTTGTCCGCCACAGAAAGGAAAATACCAAGACTATACTATAAATTGCAGGGTAAAGTCTTGCAAGGGTGTCTCAAAAGCCATAGGTAAGTAGCTTGAATGTGTCATAATGCTAAAGTAATGACAAAAAAAGGGGGCTGATAAAGAGTTTTTGTGGAGAATTAAGTGGCAAAGATGCTCGTCTGAGTAGAGCAGGTGTTGTTTTGGTGCAGCTCGAGACACTTGAGACAATTAACAGTGATAAAAGAACATGGTCATATGCTGCTTCAAAATTAAATCTAGGCAAAATCAGCTCTGAACTGTTGGAGCTTGAACATCCTCAAATAAACATTACCAACTCTGAAATCTAATTAAATGTCAAGGAAGAACTTAGAATCTGAGTTTGGAAAAGAAGACAGGGCTTTATTCACAGAAAACTACAGCTCACCTTGATTAATTAAAGTGGCATTTTGGGTGAATGTATCATGAACAATGGACACTGTTTGAAATGTTACCGACCCGCAGCAGTGATTCCCTCAGACCTGCAGCATGTCCAAGATGAGGTGTTGATGATGTCATCAGGTGTGTGTGTTTTGGGAGAGGGGTTAAAACAGTTTGTTGTAGGACTGTTTGAGATGCATCGAGCTTAACGTTTAATACAGAGCGTACTCTGCTTTTTGCTTTCACTGCAAGGAAATGTGGTCCATTGTTTGTATTAATTACATGTAGATTTTTGTGCAACAGGATTACTGTAGAAGTAGACGTCTGCTCATAAATGAGTCTGGAATCATTAAACAGAGGTTCATCTGGAGCTGGATCAGAGAAAAGTTGCGGGCTGCTGTGAAGAAAACATCTGCGAGGGTCTTTGTTTGTTGCCACTTGTTGCTCATGTCCCTGCGGAGAAACTAAAGACGAGACAGCCCTGGTTTTCTGCAGAGTTGGCAATAGTAGGATAATAACCGATGGCATCCTCTCGCTCCTGCAGCAGCAGAGCTCAGTGAGTTGATCAGCAGGACAGAGGGGCGGAGTCTGAGCCCTTCAGAACAGACAGTACAGAACAGACATGAAGCACAGTTCAATAAGCAAACGCTTAAAACGTAATTTACCGCCACAAAATTATTAAACAGCCAAATGTTATATTTACAGTTAATTTGGAGACTATGTTTTCCTTAATGTGTGGGAAACACTTCTGCAGTGTATGCTTTTACTTTTGTGTTTGCTCTGTGTGAACCTGCTCTGGTTTTATTTTGCACTAGTTGCACTGTGAACACTCTACCTTCAGTTACGTGTACTGCATTAGATGTACGGACAGAAACATCTCTGAGTTTTTTTCTCCAACTTTAATACAGATGATGTCGTTCTTTACTGTAGTTGCGAGTACTACGGAGTTAATTTGCACAGTTGACAAGAGGTACAAGGTGAATAACAGAAAATATGCCATGAAGACAAAATAATATCCAATTTTGCTTTCTTGTTCTTCGTAAACTCTGACCTTATTCTAAATATAGCAACTTCTGGCAGTGTAAACCCAACAAAAACAGACACAATAACACTAAGAAGACTCAAAGACTCTAGTGTAATGTTGATGTGTGGGAACCTTGGCTTTTCCTTCTTCACATCGACAGCTCGTCCTCTATCCCTCTGTCAGTCCTTCAGTCTCTTCACAGAGGCTCATGTTCCTGTTACTGAGGCATGAAATTACCTCCGCAGCCCCAGAACCTCCCCCATGTCTCCCCCGGTGCTCCTCAGTGATGCTCCAGAGTTACAGTTTAACACAAATATTAGCCCCAAGGACGACAACAGGAGACGGAGGACACTGACGGATGCAATCATCTGGTTATTATCAAAGAAGCAGTGTGCTACTCAACTGGGAATATATAAGGCTTCATGAATAAATAGACATGCAAAAAGGCGTCAGTTTTGAGGGGATTCCAGTTCATCTGAAGCTAATATAAGAAGCACAGCAGTCGTAAAATCTGTCCTTGGTTTGAACAGATACTAATAAGCTCAGATATCTGTCTATTATCAGTAATATATAAAAGTGATAAAATGATCATGGGATTAAAAAGAGGAGTCAGGACAGAGACAAAGGAGGAGCTACAGTTGTGGTGTATTTGCAAATAGTGGAGCCTTTGTTGGAGCAGAGCAGGGATAATAGAATTAGGTATATCTGCCCTTAGGCTGTCTGTGTCTGAGAAGAATAAGGTGTTAACATGAAAAGAGGTATTTGTTAAAGTGGTGTAAACTCAACTGAATCAAGCATTTGTCTTTGTCCTTGGATTATTTTTACAAAAGAAAGATTATATAGAGCAAAACTGTGCATGCCAGACCATCTTGAGCCAATAAAAACACACACACGACTAAAGCCCTAGTCAAACTGGATTGTGATACTTTACATCATAGGCTTTGATTTAACTCAGGTCAACAACAAGCAGCAACAAGTTCTCTGGTGCTTGTTTTCAGCATAATATAAGTTTTTCTTAAATGCTAAATCTTATTCATAAACACTGGAAAGTTGCGTAGTTACAGCACATTTTGCATATTTTGTCAGTTTGAGAATTAAAAGCTTTATTTTACGAGGGCTTGTTCATTTAAAAGTCTTTTAGTGTTGTCTTGTTCTTCTTTAGGTTGTGACAACAAAACCAGGAAAACACTAATTTGTACTCACCGGCTGGCAATGGTAAACCTCCTGTTTTTCTTTTGTGAGAAATGTTCACCTGTCATGTGGCAGAATTGTGGCACAAACATATTTTTGTTTTAATTATATGCATTTGAGTGGGTTCGTTTTACAGAATAATGCAAGCCTTTAGCAGTGGCTCAGGCTGCAGCTGATTTTTGAACCTGTGAACAATCACTTCTGAGAAAACTGGTTGAGAGTGGTTTTAAGTACAGGCTGTGACAAATTTTGAACCTGTGAACAAAGGAGAACATGATGCAGCAACAAACATATTTTTGTTTTAATTATATGCATTTGAGTGGGTTCGGGTGTGTCTGTGTACAGAACAATCAAGCCTTTAGCAGTGGCTCAGGCTGCAGCTGATTTTTGAACCTGTGAACAATCACTTCTGAGAAAACTGGTTGAGAGTGGTTTTAAGTACAGTCGCACTGTTCCTGGAGCAAACGTAACCCAACACATGACGAGGTATTGTTAAATTACAAAGGCAGAACATGATGCAGCAAAAATAGATGTGTCCCAGTTGAGTTATGTCTTAGGCAGTGGTCACGTTTATGCTCCATGTCCTGAAATGTCCCACAGATCTCAGCACGGAACCAAATCTATATGTGCTTTCGGCAGTACAGCTGCTTTTAAGTAACTATTTTAGGACATGAACCAAGATAAAATGCTGGGTTTATATTCTCCTTTACTCTATTTATTTCCTTCTGTTTGTAATGTATATACTACTGTATATACAGTATGAAAGACACTGTATGTACAGCCTGAATGTTTGTAAAAGAGTGATAAATAAAATAATCTGATACTTGGTTATAAATGGGTCAAGAGCATCAGAGTCAGACCCTGTTTGTACCTCAGCTGGATCTGGGTCAGGATGAATGATAAGAGCAACACTGGTTGAAAAACACAGAGGAAGCATCAGGAATTTCACTTCTGCATGATTTACAGAAAAGACCAGTATCAGGGAACAGAGCTTTAGTTTCTAATTGTTTTTTTGTTTGTTTTTTAAGAGTAATTTTTTAAAGGTCAAAGACACAGAGACATTACAAATAGAAGGATCGCAAACCTAAATGACTGTTTCAGGTCCGTGTAGCGTGTAGCAACGTCAACCTCACATTTTCGCAGCCCTTAAGAGGAATACAGTAATACACAAACATATGAATATGCGTAAAAAATGTAATGCCTCTGTTCTGGTGTGCATATAAATGAAATACCATGACAGGAATTGAATAGAGCTGTGCATGAGCTTAACAAACTTAAAAAACAAAACAAACAAAAAATGCACTGTAAAGATGAATGTGAGGGAAGGTTTTTATTTTATTTGCTGGTTATCCTGTTCTTCCATTAAAATTCAATCTCATCAACACCAATAAAACACAAGGCTTACTTATGGCTTAGTGGGACTGGAGCTGGACTAGACCTCTGGGAGCCATAATTTTGGATCCGTTTTGCTCCACTATGCCTTAAGCTAACTTTAACGAATAGGACACAAGCACTTTTCAAAACAGTAATTGAGAAATCTTTGTTTACTAAGCCGTCCCAGTCACCTCTGACCTCTCTTTAAAACAAGGTCAAAACAATGCCCCAGAGCCACGTGTTAAACCTGTGGCCCTTCCCGACAGGAATAAACCCATAATAAAGGTCAGAGTGAGTGAACGCCCTGCCGTCGCCTTCAGAAGCTGCTCACATTACTCTCAGTTCAGTCTCCACTCGACACTCCTCTTTCGCTCCGAGAACAATGGCAGCGCTTCCTGAACGGCAGGAAAAACAGGGAACTGCTTCCTTCAGGAATAACAACAGGGAACAGGACCAGGAGGGAAGGGGAGGGGCTGGTTAAAGGTCTGTGGGGCAAAAATATGTGTGCAATGAGAAAGATGAAGAGGCTTGGTCAGCAAACAATAGTGAGCAGTTTTTCAATGGTTTTCTCATATTTAGTTTGCACATGCAGCAAAGACGTAAGTATTGTTCAAAAGCAGATTCAAAACTCCTGCTCTGTTTAGTAGATCCATTTTCCAGGTCATTATAACCAAGAAAGCTTGTGTCTTCAGAAAAACAAAACCATAGAAAAAAGACCTGCAGCATGGTTATCTTTTTAACTGCTGTTGGAGCTTGTTTACTTCCTTTTGACTAAAAATAGATTTCTCAAATAGGGAACGTTCATACAATATTTAAAGACCATTGCAACTCTTTACGGTTAGGTTTAAACAGTGCTTAATATTCAAGATTTTCCAAAGGTATTCTTAGTGATGATCATTTATTCTGTTCTTTTTTTCATTAAAATTGTTAAAAAAACGTGACACATTCGCCAAATATATGGTCAATGCTCGGTCAGATACACGTCTTGTCGTCATGATCATTGTGAACAAGGCGCCAAGGAAAGTCTGTTTGTCAGGTTTCAAAAGGTGTAAAAGTCACTAAACAAAACATATTTAATGTAAAAATTCATGAGATCTTGATGCAAACCCTGACGCTGAAAGAGAAGCTGAGAATAAAAATCAAACCACTTTAGCCCATCTATGTCACAGCCAACAGCGCAACCGTATCATCCTCAAAGGAATAACAGACAGCACACACCTTGGGAACGACCTTTAATCAAGAATTCAACTCAGAACAAAGAGGGGCTTTAAGATAAGAATTACATTCAAAAACCAAGAGCAGGGACAGAGAGAATTTAAATGGACAGAAATGGTTAGCGATGTGCCCAATTATTTCCACATTAAAGCTGTTATCTGCTGGCCTCATGCAGAGAGCCACATGGTACAATCCTTACAGTATGTCCTCTATTCTTCCTTTTCTTTCTCTTTGGTAAAAAAATGTATAAAATTTACCTTTCCCACAATTTTTCCTTTCTGTCTCAGTATAATTCAAGTTCAGTGAAGCATTACAGTCCCTTGTTTCGAACCCTCCTTGTTTTCACCTTTCCTTTGTTGCCATTGTGTTAGATCTGCTCGAGGCGATGTGGCCACAGCTGGAGAAAAGAGAAAGAGAAGCCTTTTCATGGCCAGGTTTTTCTTTTGCTGTAGAGTCTGAACAAAAGAACAGCACAGAATCAAGGTGTGAACCCCAAACACTGCTAGAGGCTGAGCTGAGCGAGGGCTAAACCTGATTATGCAAGGTTTCGTTCAAGTTTCTAAACACTAGAGAACAAATACTGTGATGTATAATCTAAGTCATTATTATGTTTATTTCCACCTCCAACCATTTTGATAAATGAAAATATTGCACCTGATTCTGCATCGTTTCATTCACTGAGGGTCATCAGAGCTGGAGCTAACTGGAGCTGAGACTGAGAGCGATGCACCAGAGGACATTCATTACAGCGGGGGTCACATTAGGACATCAGGAGGCTAAAGGACAGAGGCTGATTCAGATCATTTATTTTGAAGGACATGTGTGACGGTATTAGGACGGTTTGACCATGAGTTGAAATGAATCAGTTGGGTAATAATTTATTCAAATGGTTTCAAATACAGTAAATAGGGCACCTTATGTATTTATATATATATATATATATATATATATATATATATATATATATATATATATATATATATATATATATATATATAAATATATATATCAAAGTCAAAAAGTCAAAGTCTGCTTTATTGTCAATTTCCACATGTACAGTACATACATACAGAGAATCGAAATTGCGTTACTCTCAGTCCCCGGTGCATACAGATAACATTATCATACATAATAAAATTAAAAAAATAAAGCTAAAAATCAATTTAAGTAAAGCAGCGCAAGGTGAGTGACAGATATTGTGCAAATCAATAAAGTGAACAACAGTGCAGTTAAAAGATTCTTTTAGTGCAAAAATCACTTATTAAAATATCTTGTCTGGTTAAAGTGACAAGTGTCCAAGAGCAGTTATTTAACTGACTGATGAGGTAGTGGAATGACATCGGTTCCATGCCGGATGAGGTAGTGTGGTGAGTGAGCAGACCAATGCTGCACAAGTGACTAGTGCATGTCATCATATAATTAGTGGGGTCATAGTTCAGGGTCATAGTTCAGTGGTGCCTGGGAAGAAGAGGGAGGGGGCAGGTTCGGGAGGGAGTTCAGCTTCCTGACAGCCTGGTGGATGAAGCTGTCCTTCAGTCTGCTGGTCCTGGCCTGAGACTCCGCAGTCTCCTCCCTGATGGTAGCAGGCTGAAAAGCTGTGTGATGGGTGAGTGGGATCACCTGTGATGCAGAGGGCTTTGCGGGTGAGACGTGTTCCGTAAATGTCCTGGAGGGAGGAGAGACACCAATGATCTTCTCAGCTGTTCTCACTATGCGTTGCAGAGTCTTTCGGCAGGACGCGTTGCAGGCGCCATACCACACAGTGATGCAGCTTGACAGGATGCTCGATGGTGCCTCTGTAGAAGGTGTACATGATGGGGGTGGGGCTCTGGCTCTTCTCAGTTTGCGGAGGAAGTAGAGACGCTGATTTGATTTCTTTGCCAGTGCTGTGGTGTTTTCAGTCTAGGAGAGGTCCTCTGTGATGTGCACACCCAGGAACTTGGTGCTACTCACTCTTTCCACAGTTGCACCGTTGATGGTCAGAGGAACGTGCTGAGTGTGTGCTCTCCTGAAGTCTACAACAATTTCCTTCGTCTTCTCCACGTTCAGAGAGAGATTGTGTATAATGAGATGTGAGATATATATATATATATATATATATATATAGCAATACATACAGACCACATGAGCAAATAGTGTAGATAATGTTAGAGTCAACCCTGACCTTTGTCATTATAAAGTCACTGAGGCTGGAAAAGTATGTAAAAGAGTGTCCCAGACATGTATTTGCATACATTCAAATACACTGTTTATTTTCTATTTTGCAGGATGTGGGGGTAGTCTGTGGGTGACAAAGAACTCTGTCATTAGGCACACGTTTGTTTATAATGTGAGCCTAAAAGGAGACATTACTGAAGTTCAGCGCTGATATTAAATTTTTGTCTCAAACCAATGTGATTCTGCGATTACCTCGTTTAACTTTCTGTCAATCCATTACGTATCCACGTTTCACTTTTCTTTTGTTTTTGTCTATTTATATCTTTCTATTTTGTGTTGTTTCTCTCATTAAATTATTGTAATCCGCATTGGAATGGCATTTTCTCTGTATTTGTGGCAGTCATTGATTCAATGCTAACAGCCTATGAGATCACATCCCTAAGAATAAAGCCTGATGACATCTTGAGGGCTATGTCTTTCTTTTTTAATAAACTGATTACATATTATAAAAATATTTAATAATCTATTTTTTGACCACCAAGTGGCCACTTCATCAAACAGACACACATTTCAAAGTGTACTAGAGTAAAGAAAATTAAATTATAGGGTGTGTTCAAAGACCACAATTAAATACATTGGACATGTCGCAAAAAGGGACTTTAGTAAGTTAGTTAGATTATTTTTGGTTGAAAAATAAAAACATACAATTAACAGAAAACAACAGAACTCAATCAAGGTACAAACATAAAAACATTGTCTGGTCATTACAGATGTCTAATTTTACAATGAGAGTGCCCTCATTTATTTTATACCTTTATATTTTTCTTTACTCTTTTCCTATTGGATCTTTTAGAATTGTTGGTGCAAGAACAAGCCTCTAATTTCATGTTGGCAATAATACCCTCACTATGTCTCCATCTCTACAACAGATTAAAGCAGTAAGTAATATACAGCAGTAATATTAATATCTCACTGTGCTTTAGTCTGTCATGGATCCCATTAGAGCAACCCTTCAACCCTCCATCCGTCTTTCCAAGGTCAAGGTCTTCCACTTAACCTGCTTTCGATCTTCTCTGGAGGACACAGGTCTCTCCTGAGCTTTTCATTTCCCATTCTGTTTGTTATTACATCCATCACACATCCACGAAGGAAATGGATTTAGTCGAGCAGAAGCTTATAGTGCAATTTGATGATTATTTTTATACATGATTCTTATGCAGCTCTACTTTTCTTCTTGCTTTTCTACCATTGTTTGGTCTAGTTATGTGTACATACAAATTACCATACAAATAAAAACAGAATACCTAGATTGAAATTGGCTTCAAATCCAATTTAGCTTTATCTTGTCAATCCAATTACTTGAAGTCAATCCTTCAAACTAATACTGTCTGTCTTTACTGTAGTTTTCATAACCTTCATCGGCTCCTTCCTTCCTTTCTTGGGTCTGACCTTGCTTGCTTCAAAGGTTAAACAGCTCTGATGGATCTTTTTCGAAGAAGCCAGGACAAAATGAAGAGATAAGAAAGTGGGAGAGTGAAGATATATAAATCCTCACATCGGCATTCCTCCGAGTCTCTCCAGAAACGAGTTTGTACCGAAGACTGGACGGTGGTTAAAATAAAGAGGCAGTTAGGAGAAGACGAACAAAAGACTGGAGAGAGACGTCTTCTTTGGCATTAATTCCTCTGCTTAAATGTGTCACTGGAGTCGTTAGCCATGGGGTTTTAAACAATAGATTTATGTGTGTGTTTTTGGGGCTCTGTGGGGGAATTGAATATAAAACAGATTTACAAAAGGACAAACAAAATAGCTCTACGATGTAAAACAAAGTCTGCAGTACCACTGAGAGAAAAAATAACCTGCGCAGTTCGGTCCGTTTGGTTGGATAGCAGACCAAACAGCTGCTCTTTGGTCTCGATCTGAACCAAACTGAACCAAGGTCCGGTTTGTTTTTGAAAGCCCACCGATAGTTTGGACTTTTGGACCAAATACAGGAAGTCATGGCCAATTAAACACATCAAGAAGAGTGAACGGAGGGAAATGTGGGAAAAAAGGATATTGGTCGGTTTTAAAAACACATTATTTACAACAGAAGCCTTCCATTTCTTAGAGAAGGTTATAGTGATTTAAAACATCTGTATTCATCTTATATTAATAATAACATCTCTCAATAGGTTTACTCCAGTCTGACTATTGTATTTCTCCAGTTCAACTGTAAAACGAGACACATTCACCACAATTCAACTAGAGGTTGTCATGACGACAGTGAACACAGCGTCAGGGAAAGTCTGATTTTAAAAACAAAAAGTTACTGATCCAAAAGAGCACTGTGTAAGTTCTGAGTGTGGGTCTTGATGGAGACTCCCCTGATCCTTCTGTATTCATTGCATGTTTTCTCTCTATTTCAATTAGAAATAAATTTCACTAAAGCCTGAGAGAGTCTTAAATAGTTAAACCAGACCGAGACTCAGAGCAGTTCAATGCAGCGCTGCCCAGTTGTTCTTTAAAGAATATCAATATGAACCAGACCAAAGCTGCGCCGCCTCCTGGACTTGATCAATAATCCTCTATCTTCTTTAAAAACCCATGAATCCAAACGTTTTTTTTTACTTTTTACACTCGTTATCAACTGTGAAATACTAGGTTTATAATCATTTCTGCAAATAATTCTTCAGGAGCCTTTATCAGAGACAGGTTTTCTATATATGTCTACTGTAAAAAGAGCCTAAAAATAATCTAAACTAACTTGTTATCTGACACATTTCATCTGCAGAAATGATATATATATTATAAACTTAAATGGGTAAATGTATTGTAGATTTAACTTTGTGTTGAATAAAAATGTGGTTTAATCTGCTGCAAACCCACTGTCAAAGCAAACATTTTGAGAAACAATATTAAGTCAACATTTAGGAATAAGGTTATCAAAGCTATCAAGTGTCTCTGTTATTTTTCTTGGCAATCCAACCAAACAAACAAAACCCACCCGGATTTATCCAGACAGGTCCAGATTTGACGCCAGAAATGCAGCCATCCGTCCAACCATGACCCACTTCAGGGGCCTGGGTTTGGGCCAAGGGCAAGACCAGCTGCCCATCGTCTCACACCAAGGTAATGGCAATGAAGAAAAGACTGGAAAAACAGACCTTTCACTTCAATTAGTCCTTTAGGAGACACAAATAAATTACCGCCAATCTGTTCTCTCACAATTTCCAAAATGCTGCATCATCCAACTTCCTATTTTCAGCTGCCTAAGAAATGTACCGGTTTCTTTTTCGAAGCAGAGTGTTATTGGCACAAGCTGCAGCTCTCGGGTTGTAACGAAGAGGTCCCTAGAGCTGGGCTAAAGTGGCAGGAATAAAGTCAGAGTGAGATGAGAAAAGACAAAACGCCATCAGCCAAACAATGCTCTCTTAACAAGACCAGAAGGACCGAGGGATAAACAGACACTGACAACCGCAGCAACGTAAAGGCACTAAATGAACCAGAACACACAAAGCACGGACAAAATGAACTAAGTATTCCTTATTTATTTGCCACCATTCATATTTTCTACTGTAACGTCCAAATGTGAAATCCATAAGAGGCAGGAGATAACCAGCAGCATTAGTTAAACTCGCTCCATACCTTGTCGATCTCTTGCTGTAAGACTTGTTTGGCCACCTCCAGATCCTGGAACCGGACTCTCAGCTCCTCGTTTTCCTCCTCGAGGCGAGTGCGTTTCTTCTCGCCGCTCTCCAGTTGGCTGTGGAGACGTATGGACACGTCCTTCGCCACCTGCAGGAGACAAATAATAAAAAAATACACGTTAGAGCTTGTTTGAAGGGAGTTTAGCTTCTTATCAGAAGAAACTTGTTTGTACAGTTATAATAGTTTTATCTTATTGCATTCTCTTCTTTTAAAATCCTCTATGATAAAAATGGATAGCATCATAAAGCCTGTTTTTCACAAATTATTTCTTTTATAATAAACTATTTGGGTTTTAACATTTTCTAGAAAGAAAAAAATTCTTTTAAAATATCTTTTAAATATATTTCTTTTTAACCTTTATTTAACCAGGATAGTCCCACTGAGATTACAAATCTCTTTTGCAGGGGAGTCCTGGCCCCATGTGTGTTTGGGGGGACTATTGTACATGTTTTTGGTGGTAGGGGGAAACTGGAGTACCCAGAGGAAACCTACGCAGACACAGGGAGAACAAGCAAACTCCACACAGAAAGGCCCTGCCCTGGATGGGAATCGAACCCAGGACCTTCTTGCTGTGAGGCAGGCGTGCTAACCACTGCAGGTGGTGCTGAAGGACGCACAGCTTTGTCTTTTGTTCACCTTTTAGTTTAGTTTTGCATCATACAACACATTCCGCAGCATTAAACTCCTCTACACAGGCACTCACACTAATGATGATGCAGACAGACGCCTCTTTGATACTTCTTAATACGTTTTCAAATTGGTTAACCTCATTTTTGGTTTATTAATTTGTCTACCGTTCATTTTGTCTTGACAATAAGCCAGCTTTATGACAGAGAAGGCCTGTAAAGTGTGGCACATTAAATCTTAATATGACAGCAGTCTTTAGAAAATCTATTTGGAGCATGTTGACATTGACAGATATCACAATTTCCAAAAGATTGTGCACACTCTTAATGCTTAAATACACAAGCACCAAAGTGGAGTTATGAGAAATTGGCATTAAACGAATCTTATTGAGCCAGCGCTGACGAAAACAAGATTTAAACTGTCACCAAGGGCTTTCAGACTTTTACAAAACTCTCTGTAAAGTCTGTTCAGGTAAAGACTTGGCTCTAGTTTAATGTAAAATGATTCGGGAAAGCTGCCAATTCCCAAAGCAAACACTGGTTATTTGTGTAAAGTGTTGTCAGTGGGATCTTTCTGCTGGGAGCAAACCACTCACTGAGCCTTTTTAATCTCATTTTGCCAAAAGATAATTAGCAGGACTCACGGCAGGATGTGGTTTTCTGAAAGTGACCCTGGGCGGTTCAGTTATTACAAGAGTCTAATTCTGAGATGTCAGAGTTAGCTGCTGCAGAAAACTAAGTGTTTGTTTTTTCAAAGTTATGCTTGTCTCACTTGTTTGAATAAGAATCGACGGAAAAATCGAGATTATAAAACATTTAGTTGTGCATTTTGACACAGCATTAGTTTGATCAAAGTCAGAGGGATTTATTCACATCTGCATAATTAATACTTGTGTAATCAGTGGATCTTTGTGGTGCTCAATCCCAGTTAAATTGTGCATTTGTGTCTCAGAGTAAAAGTGTATTTGTACTTCTATCTCTGTGTTTTTGTCTGAGTCTGAAACAATGCCAGTTTGCAACGGTTTCCCACAATGCCCCTGTGTTCGACCCACGCTCCACTTTCTCCAATGCTTCCTCAAATCTCTGTCTCTCAGTTTCCTCCAACATGCACTGACCTTGACATGCTCAGGATGAAGCTGCTGTGAGGAAACAGCACTGACCTGTTCAGAAATATTAGACATGTGTTTGGAGAATTTGGTGGGAATATTAAGTTGAATGGAGATATGTTGATGGCATATGAATAGGGCTGATCAATTAAGCGTCAAAATGATTTAATATATTAATAAAATTTTCAATTAACATTGCCACACTGTAAAAGCTGTGTCTATGTAAAGACTTTCTGCATGGCTTATCAGGTCATTACATTGATTTCTTCATTAAAAAAACAGCTTGATTTAATGTGAAAACAGAAGAGTGGGAGTTGTTAGAGTTAGAGCTGCTGTGGATTAGACCAAACACACTACGATTGATTGAGTTTTATTGCTGCATCGATCCTTCACGACCAAAACAGCTTATTTTAATGAGGTGTTGACTCTGGGGCTTCTTCTGTTCCTGTTCTTCTACTCTTTCACTATCGTCGTATTAACCATTGAGCCCGTGACTCGAATAAATGCTGTATTGTTCTTCCGTGTTTGAGTCGCGAATTTAGGTCCATTGAAACTGCGGCATTACCTGGCAACAGAGCTATAGGATGTAATTAGCATTCAGTCGAGGCAGTGCCGAGCTGAAAATACATGTGTGAGACAAAGAGAGGCACAGGAGACACTAGTGACTGTTGTTTGGGATAAAACACTCACAGAGCTCTAAACAAACAGCAATAGCATTGAACTTAGTCATCCACACATGTTTCTAAAGTCGAATGAGTAGCAGCAGCAGCTTTAACGGTTAGAACAGCCTTATTAGTCACATTTCTTGGGTACAAAGGTTGGATAAACCTGTAATAATTAGATCTCTAAAAAGCACAAATGACTCAGTTCTTTGCACAATCTTGTTTGAAGAGCTCAGAAACCATAAAAATCCAAAGAAGGAGTCGACTAAAGACCTGTTTCTGCTGCAGCAGTGCGGTTCAGGTTGTGTGGTAGGTTACATGAAGCACACCATAAAAGCTCCTCAGACTTTAGTTCAAACAGTGTGGAGTCAAGCAGTCTGAGTATTGCATGACAGAGACGTGACTCCGGCTGAAGCAGCTATGTTAACTTAAGTAACCCTGGTCATGTGATCAACGCTCAGACTGATGAAACAATACGACCAACACACGTTTACTGAAGTTAACGTAGCTGCTTCAGCCTTTAATTTAAACCTTTTACGTTGGCTGTTATTGTGCATTTCTTTTCTTTCTTTTATTTAATAATATCTACTCGGTTATGATTTTACTTTTTTTTTAATAGAGAAGTATAAGAATAATACTTTATTTTATTTTTCTTTAAAAAAAAAAACAGCATTTTTTAGCTCTGTTTAAACTGTTGGTTTAGTCCAAGTTGAAGCCATCTTGGAAATAATATATAATGTTCAATAAAATATAATGTTTTTGGAGTCAAAATGGTCCAGTTTAAACCACACTTCTCATTATCCTTTTATTAACTGTTGTTATTAAATTTTGCATTTTTGTTGCTGATCAAAACGTTGTCGGCCTTGTTTTATCGTGTATATTGTTGTGTGCAAATTGTTTTAAACCACAAATGCAAATTAGCTAGATACAGATACTACAACAGATACTGTCTTGTTGTAATCATGAGCCTAAATCCAACTCCTATTCATTAAAATCATCAGGCTTAACTCAAACGTCTAACTTTTCAAATTGATGTCCTCTGTCCTCGATTTGGGGGCAAAAGGACCTACACACAAACACTCTCTCTGACTTAAACCCTGATAACATCGACAGCAGCGATGTGAGCGAGGACCGTTAACGGCTCTTATCTCAGCTCAGATCAAACAAACCTCCCTCTGTCTGTCCCAGACTTCTTCTAACAACACTCCCTTGTTTGTGGCGACCGTTGACAGGTTTAGAGTTTGTAACGGTTGGGTCTGATTTACAAGAGACACAGGAGCCTGATGGGTAATTCCCACAGTAGAGGGTTAGAGCAGGTGAGATTTACATCTGTGAAGCAACACTGCAAATTCAAATATATGTCTTACAATAGGTCAATAACTGGGTTTAATGAAGGAAAAAAAAAAAAAAACGGGAAACGCATAACTGTGTACAATAGAATATTATTCAATTAAAAGTCCATTTTGAGTTCTCTTTTAATTGTAAATACAGAAATTAAATCCATTGAAAAAATTATCTTTAAAGAAAACAGACCTAACATTTTTAATGAAGCTGTGCAAAGCTAGCCCACGCAAACCCAAAGGAACATTTCTCATAAAAGATGGTAGTCTACTCAGACTAATAGGATGCTCGATATGGAATCAAGTTTAATATACTTGGGTCAGTTTATAAGTGGATTTCCTCATGGATTTAGCTTACTATGAAATACTGTAAACACAAGAAATTATAGTTACAAGCAAATATTCTCTGGCTAGATGCTGGAAATGTAGCTCTGGTTGTTACAGAGTTTATAACATCATTATGTTTGTGCATTGATGGTCTTGACCTTGTGGCTTTATCACTGAGCTCTGCACTGTTACATCAGCACTAATCTGCTCGGGGTCTATATATAAAACCATTATGTGTGAACACTCGGAGCCCAGTGGCCTGACAGCTGTCCCATCAGGGCCTCCATCCGTCTATCTTTAGACTCGGGAAGAGAAGGAGGGAAAGGGAGCATGTGAGTAATACCAACAATGATTTGCAAGTCTTTTGGCAGAAGATAAAAGTGTGATCTCATCTGACAGACCATCATTTTACTCATCTGTCCATTCACACATGACACATATTAAACAGGAAACAGGGCAGAAACAGGAAGTGCTTTACATAGAAAGGGAAGCTGGAGAAACATAATCACATCTAACAGCAACTTCAAATCCATTACTAGTCATCATGCCATGTCGTACTTTAGCAACACTGTGCATATTTTTATATATATGACACTGTCAGCGGGATTTAAGCAGCTCACCTTATGGACTGCACATGAGTTCACAGAAATAAACGGATAATGTAAAGTCTAGAGTCAGGCTCAGTCAAACACTGCTGTGCTCAGATAAATGAACAGGATACTGCTGTTCCAGGTTTTCTCTTTGTCTTTCTGTGTGAGCACTATTATCAGACAGGGAAAAGGAAAGTGCTATTTTGACTGGTCCTTGTCAATTACAGCTTGACCCTGTCATTATTTCCTGTTGCAATTTTCTAAAGAGGTCCAGGAACAATACATACTTCCTCAGTACTGGCTAATGAAAATGCTACTTAAATACCAGACTCTTACAATCTTAAGCAATAATGTTCAAATGCCTGCTTTTAAATTGCTTTTGATTATTCTGGTTTGTAATAATGTCTAAAATATGAGACTAGTTTGAGAGTTCAAGGTTATGTCTCAAACTCTCAATCACCTGAAACTTGTCCATATGTCTACATTGTCCATATGTTTACACTGTTACAGATGTCCATTAATATGCATTGTCCATATTAAATAAATTAAATAAATAAATAAAAATATATATTTCAACTCCAGCTCTGGTCCTAAAATTCTGTGTAAGATATTTGTAATTTTGCTCTGGCTTGTTAAAATATGTGAGTTACATTATACTCTGCCTTTTTATTAATTTTAAAGTATTTTCTTATGTTAAGGGATAAATTTACCAACATAAGTTCAATCCCTTCAAACCTCTGATAAGTTTTATCTTTGGTCTGACACTGAATCTTTTGTCTGGGTCCTCTTCTCTTTTACAAAGGACTAGTCTGGGTCTCGACTCCCAGCCTCACTCTTGTCTTGGTCTCAGTCCACTCTGGACCTTGTTATGACCTGGTTAGTGTTGTGATTGTCCAAATCTAGACAAATATAACCTTCACTGACACAATTTAGTTCATAAAAGTAGGCCATCAAAACAAAGAGAGATGATGCTGCTATAACTGAGCTCTCATGGGAGTTATGTTTATGAGGTTATGACTCTTTACATCACTCGGTTTGTGTCTAACATTTATATATATGAATTTTCACAGGCTCCATATGCAACATGAATATTTTCCTCTGTCTATAAAGCTGTCAGCGTTTACAGTCATCTCTCCTGCAGAAGTCTGGACAGCTCCTTATTTGGCAACAAGCTTCTCTCACGCAAGGCTTCTGTTTTTCAAGACTCACCGAAAATTGAGGTATGTGGCATAAAATGGCTGTAATTACTGAACAACAATTGTTTAATGGACAAAACATTAGTGTTGTAGTCAAGACTGCTTTGACCAAGACCAAGGACAGAGACCAGTGAGTATCAAGACCAAGTCAAGACCAAGACCTTGTTGTGTCAATGTAAAAGATATAAAAGAACATAAAACAGTCAGGTTTGTTAAAGGACAGAGTTAGTCCGGTCTTAGACCGGGTCCAGACTCACAGAGGTCAGTGTTTGAAGGAGACAGAGTTAGTCCGGTCTTAGACCAGGTCCAGACTCACAGAGGTCAGTGTTTGAAGGAAACAGAGTTAGTCCGGTCTTAGACCAGGTCCAGACTCACGGAGGTCAGTGTTTGAAGGAGACAGAGTTAGTCCAGACTTAGACCAGGTCCAGACTCACGGAGGTCAGTGTTTGAAGGAGACAGAGTTAGTCCAGTCTTAGACCAGGTCCAGACTCAGAGGTCAGTGTTTGAAGGAGACAGAGTTAGTCCAGACTTAGACCAGGTCCAGACTCACGGAGGTCAGTGTTTGAAGGAGACAGAGTTAGTCCAGACTTAGACCAGGTCCAGACTCACGGAGGTCAGTGTTTGGTGAAGGAGACAGAGTTAGTCCAGTCTTAGACCAGGTCCAGACTCACGGAGGTCAGTGTTTGAAGGAGACAGAGTTAGTCCAGACTTAGACCAGGTCCAGACTCACGGAGGTCAGTGTTTGAAGGAGACAGAGTTAGTCCGGACTTAGACCAGGTCCAGACTCAGAGGTCAGTGTTTGAAGGAGACAGAGTTAGTCCAGACTTAGACCAGGTCCAGACTCACGGAGGTCAGTGTTTGGTGAAGGAGACAGAGTTAGTCCGGACTTAGACCAGGTCCAGACTCATGGAGGTCAGTGTTTGTGAAGGAGACAGATCTTTATTTGAATATTAACGATTGACTTTTATTCAATCCCAAGAACAGATAAATATACCCTTTGTGGTCTTGGTTGGTCGTGGCTGGTCTTTATGTTGGAGACCAAGACAAGACTTAGTAAAAATTAGTTTTTTTTTTTTTTTAAAGTCTCAGTCCAGTTCTTTTCTTTAAGACCAAACCCAGCGCTGTCTTCTGTTGTGTTGAGTCCGTGAGAAATCTTTACCGCCGTTTCCTGCCAGTGTCCAGATGTGTGCAGATGTCTGAGGCCGATGGGAACCAGAGCAGCGTGTGAGTGGGACAGGAAGTGATGTCACGCACCCCGACCCCTGACCTTCTCATTTAAACAGAGAGTCACATGAGAGACGAGACACTGGGTATTTTAAAACTCACACAAATAACAGCATGTGATGTAGATACAGAAGTGTCTGGCCACAAAATATTCATGTGACAATCACAGTCCGTCTGTTTATTGCCAAATAACTACCACAAACCTCCTTTTTAAAAGCCATGAAGAAGAAAGTTATACTTTTGTCTTCACACTGGTATAGGGAGTGTTTTAATCTACTTTCTAGGAAAAGAATATGAGCCTTATTTTCCAATTTAATAATAGTTTTTGTTTAAAGACAAGTTCATTTATTGGGCTTTTAAATTTAAGCCAAGCAAAGACGATGGAAAATCTGGGGAACCCTCTTTTTTTACAACAGAACTAGCCCAGAGGTTAAGGACACAACATTTACACTTTGTTTAGTTCATTTTATGTTGTGTTTCTTTTATATTGGGTGAACAGATTTTAAATGTGTGCCTCTGAATGGTAAGTAGTGTTCACTGTAACAAGAAGCTATTCCGAGAAATACAATCTTCATTAGAAAACTGACTGGCTTTGGACTTTTGGAAGTTTTACATGACCCACTCACATTTGCCGACTCACACTGGGGAAACTCTGTGGATATTTAAAACTTTGGTTGCATCATGTTTCCTGTTGAGGAAGTGGTTTACAGCTGAGTCAGAGTCTGATTAAGCCTTCACAAGCTGCCAGTGCTGCGGGAGAAGCAGGGCATGATGGGACGGACACACAGCGTAGTGTAACTGAACCCTCACAGCGACGAGACACAATGATGCCAGTGTGGACAAAGGTCAGAGGTCAGGTCGACAGTGTGTTGTGTTACTATTTCTCTGCAGCAGACGACAAATACCTGTGTTTGGATTAGACTTTGGTATTCCTGACCTTTTTTAGAACCTGTGCAGCAAAAAATGAACCATAACACATCCTAGATCTGCAAAAAGGGCTCGCAGAGATCGTTCTTTCTGCATAGAGAAGGCACTTTTAATGTGGGCAAGCCTTTTGCAGCGACACATTCTGCAAAAGTGTCAGACCATGTTTTTTTTTCTCCAGGAAAAGATACAGACCTAGAGCTAGAACAAAAAAACAGATTTAAACTTTAATTTGTGCCATGTGCAAAAAAAAATGCACTTAATTCCCGCACAATCCTCACTGTGTTTTTGAAGCACTTTGACTTTTGTGTTGACTTTATTTGTGAATGACCTATTTAATGATAGAATTTTACGATGTTGTTGTTTTAATGATCTTTTTTTAATCAGGTTTGTTTCCACTTTTGTCTTTTTATGTTTTTATTATCTTAACTGTCTGTGCCGCCAACTGCAAACCAGATTTCCCCTTTAGGGACAATAAACATAAACCAGTCTCTAATACAAACAAATAATGAAAGTGTTGAATGTGTTTTACACGACACATTCAACACTTCTAATAAACAATAAAACACTTTACATAATGCTGAGCTAATGCAAACTGGTCTCAAGTCCAAATATGAATACTATCATTTGCCATCACAAGTATTGTTCCTGCATTTGCTCAGTAATGATTGATAAAAATAAGAAGTATTGCACAGCTCTAGTCCCTGAGTCGGAGCGGTGAGAGACAAGGTAATAGAGCATGTGAGTGTGTCCCAAATTGTTGTCTTAGCTTGTCTTTATTCCAAAATCCTGAGTCTGCCATGTCTAGACTAAGACAAGACAAAGTAAAACTCTGTATCATCTGTGGTACTGGCAGTTCAAAAAAGTACATATTGAACAGAGAGGATAATGTTTGGAGTTGTTTCAACACTCTCCCGCCTAAGTATCTCTCACTCTGATTGGCTCGTTTAAATATAAAAACAGCGACAGCCCCATTTGTTTTTTTTCCATTCTGGACAGCACACAGGATGTCCACTGTCTCCTTCCTCTTTTTTCCCCTTGTTCCTTCCTTCACCAAAGACACACAGAGACAGAGACAGACAGCTGCAGCAGTGAGACTTCAGAGCTACGTCACCATAAAGAGCTCATTGTGTCTCCATCACATGGAAAAATGTTGGAGGAACGCTGCACATTTGGCAGAGGGTGTCCACAGTTCGAGGTCATTCTCACTGGGTGCACTGTTGAGTGTCTTTTAAAGCACTTTTATAAAGGGATTTCATTGTGTTTGCATTGATTTGGTCCAACAATAAACTGCTACTACATGTCTATATCCTATTTATCGCCTTTAAATAATGCACTTTCAAACTGATTTCAAAAAGTTTACAGTAGTAATTGCTGTATATGAATGCCATGACAGATTTATTAGTATCTATTAGATCTACTTCAGTCAAGCTGCTCTTTTAGCTGAAAAAGTTTGTTATAAGAAGTTCCTCTACAGATGTAGCCACTGGCATCAATTAATACAATGCTAATGTTTATAATGGTTTATAACAGTACACTGAAGAGACACTGGTGGCACGGCTTTACCTAATTCTTCAGTCTGTTGCATTGAGCTGAGCCTGTATCTGTTAAAAGGAGTTTTTGTCTGCCTGTGACCAAGAGACCTTTAGCGGTTATTCTCCAGAGAAAAGTTTGCCAAATTTGTTGTAAATACTACTTTTCAGAAAACCAACAAGGTCTCATCTTTTCCTTCTCTGCAGCTGCATGGCCAACAATCAGTGGATCCCAGCAGAGAGGCTAAAAGAGCAGAAAAACACTGCTTAAACATGCGTCTAATCCAAATAAACCCTCTTTACGTTGAACATGATAAATCATGGCAAACATGTTGTAGTGGTGACAGACTCAACTATTATGTTGATCCAAGTCACAGTTAACAGTAAAATGTAGTCTATAAATGCTTTTTTGTGTCAGAGTGTGTCTGGGGTGAATTGAAGCTGTAACAGTGTTGAGTGTGACAACTGCAGATCTCTAACAGAGAAATTCCTTCAAACAAATTAGATAAAGCCTGACTCCAGCAGCGTCTTGTGACAAACTCAGCATCAGTGAAGTGAGTCTAAACAAAAGCACTCCAAATACACAAATACTGTAAAAAAAACGCTCAAGATCTAAGTCTTCATTCAAACCTTGTGTTATACTGCAATTGATACGTCATATTAAATTTAAATAACATTAGCGACTGTATTCACCAATTGCAGTTTATGATTCTGATTAACAAACAAAAGTCAATGTAAGAACTGGTTAAAACACAACAAATAAATGTTCTATTTCCTGTTTTGCTTTACACAATATAGAACCCAAAAATCTCCAGTTACTGCTTTTCTTTCACCTGACTGCGACAGAAAGCCAGGTCATAAAAAAAAAAAAAAGATGTGACTTACTTTGAGGTCCTGCTCCAGAGTCCGTATGAGTTCTCCGTCAACTTGTCCAGTTTGAGCGACTCGTAGAGATCGCCGCTCTGCCTTACGGAGTCGGTACTGCAGGATACGGCACGTCTTGTTCGCCTAAAGAGGAAGTAGAAACCAAATATGCCATTTAAAAAAAAAAACAGGGTCAGTAGAGCTACCCAGCTTTAGCCTGCTGCTTTTAAGCATTCGAGCTAAAGCTAAGCTAAAACACAGGGTCATTTTGATTGTCATTAAAACACAATAATATAGACATGTATTTAAAATACAATTACACAATTAACAATACAATTAAAACCTATATTGATGTCTATATATTTGTCCCTTTTGGACGGATACCTGTTCCAGTTGTTGGCGCAGGTCTTGGAGCTGGTAGACGTCCTCTTCCAGGTACATGTCCCTCATCTCCAGCATCTCAGACCTCAGCTCCTCCATCTCGTCCTGAAAACACAAGAAGACTCACCATTCACCAATGATCAAAATATCAAAATATGAGAAAGAACGATGAAGCCCAGATCGATAAATACTAGTTAATTGATCAAACATTGGTTAAAAGTGGCATTGGCTAAACCTAAACCCAAGATAATACTGTGAGCTGTAGATTATTGTAGTATTATGGCCTGTTACATTACTATGAGTTGTATATTTGTCCTAAGATGGGCGTGTCAAACTTCTGGTCTTTTGATTGGACGCCATCTTAAAAAGAGTCCAGCTGTTTTTTGTTAGTTTTAAAGTTAAATAGTCCCGTTTTCATTAATTTATCTACGAACCTTTATTCCTGTTGGGGGTCACGGAGGGCGAGAGCCTATCCCAGCAACTTTGGCCCTTGTTTTTTGCCCTTTATTTTTAGTTTGGGTCTATTGTAGGCTAGGCCGACTTGTTTTCCTCTTTTGCTTAATTCTTCCGACCTACCCCAGTCTTTTTGTTTCCCTTTGTTTTTAGTTTTTTTAATAAGATGAAAATTATGTTGTGTAATTTTTGTGGCTTTTGTTGTCACAAATAAATAAATGTACACATTATCTGGTTTGAGTTAATGTTATGTATCCCGTTTAGTTTATGATTATTTAACAGTTTGACTCTTTTGAAATTCAGCGAAAATGTTGGAGAAACTTTTTGATTTTAGATAAGTGCTAAAGTTTCATTTTGTGAAAAGTTTGTGTTTTGTAAAAATGTTATTGCTTTTTGTAAAATGTATCATTAATGGCAGTTTTAAAGCCTGTGTAGAGTGTTGTGCTGAAACTATTTGATTGCATTTGTGTGTTTTGACCCTCAAGGCCACCGTACCTGCATAATAATTAAAACTGATTATCTGTCGTTATATCAGAAGTGTTTGACCCATTATCATCTCGGTCAGTTTAACATTAGTTTAGTTTTTATTTAGCCCCAGTTTTGACCCGTGGAAATGAGTCCAGAACTAGAAGAAATGAATTTCAAAATAGACATCTGGAAGTAGATTTTAGAAAGGACAACCTTTGGTCCGTCATCTAAGGGACTTTGTCAATTCTAAGGGGTTTAGCTGAAACTACTGTGATTGGCGTCACTGTCTTTAAAGCCACCCTGCATAACTTTTAGCCAGTAGGTCCCACTTTGCAACTGCACCAGCGCCATCTCTGTTCACAGGTTTTGAAAAAGGACAGACTCTGTAGGGTCCAGTGTATCGACCTGTTTCTTTATTAAATGCGTTGTGTGGTGGAGCCTCGCTCACATAATTTCTCAGCATGTGCCTCCGACAGCAGCAGAAGGAGGTTTCTGTCCAGCTGAGGGCGCTGTGTCAGTGACAGAGGCAGACTTTTTCCGATCTCATGTCTGAGAACCAACAACAGGATTTTGAGAATATATATTTTTGGGCTAAAGGTTTTGCGGTGCTACTTGAAGAGTTGAATGGGTAGAGTAAGTACTGGGTCGGGAAGTCATTATGCTCCTGTGGACCATGAGCATGAGCAGAAGGAAAAAACACAAGTTTTTATTCAAATTCAAGTTTGACCTCAATAACAAGAAAACTACTCCAACAGCAGCCGTCAGTGAACTTCCCTGTGTGACCAGATTAGTTCAGTTTTAAAAACCATCTCTCCCTGGGCTCCTCTACTCACACCAAAACATCTCCAGGATTAATTATTCATCCTTGACTGCCAAAATGACTTTCATCATCCTCCCGTGATTCGTAATGCAATAACCTATTGACTGGGTTACTATGCTACAAGGCTCATATTTGCACTCATTTTCCAGGACTTTTCAAAGATATTATACCATCAACTTGTTATGACAATAACGGACCAATACATCAACAAACTGTAGCTGATAACAACCAAATAAGCCCTGAATACAATCCAATCTAAAGTTAACCCTTTCAAAATCCAAAGTTATCAGCTTTCATGAAACTGTACCCAAATATTTCCAGGACATTTTACTTTATTCATCATTTTCTCATCACTACAAAGCTGCTGAACTAGTTAGGACGCACGAGATACGCTGTGTAGTCGAGCAGAGTTGGCAGAAACACTTGAGCAGTGCGTAATAAGCGGAGGAGGAGTGCGAGTCGTTGTACAGTAGTGGATGTAGTAACAGTAACGAGCTGTGGAGGCGGCGGCTGTCACGGTTTACTACAGCCGTGAATGTGGGTCAGGTCCTGCCGAGCTGCTGCTGGAGCAACAATGAGCTCTGGGGACAAGAGGCTGTGAGTGGAATGAGAAAACAAGACGGAGAGAAGCTAGGTTACACTCGTACATTTGCATTTGCTGCACCGTTACATCATCCATTTTAGAGGCAATAACTTTTGACCAGGCTTTTCTAAATGTTGTCATTAAAGTAGTTTGGTTTAACTGAGAGGACAAAACAACATGAATCATCTCCGGAAAAGATTGTGGTTAGAACTTATAGCATTAAGACTGGGACAATAATAAACATGTTAGGACAGTCATTAAGTTAAGTTACATGTTATTGTCCCAGTATAGAGACCCAGTATCTTGGCCATGGTACTGACTGGAGGATTAATCCAAAGTGTGGAAGGTTTGTTGGCTAAAAATCAGAGCGCCCAGACACGGAGGAAACTCAAGACCTTCTTGTGCTTTAGGATCATCCCTCAGATAAGTACAGATGCACATTTCCATTTCAAAAGGGCTCTATTTACAAAAAGGTGGAGCTAAATACTGACACAGAAAAGCGGAATGTAAAGCATTAAACGGAAATGTATTTCAAATAAGGCTTTGCTGTGAGGCAACGCTGTTAACCACTTTGCCAACATGCGGCCAAGTATTGGTAATAATTTAAGTTTCTGCAAATGACAGAAGGACTGAGGACCAGGTCAGCAAGTGTGATCGAGCACATGGTTGTTGAGTTCACACACAGCAGCTGTTCATCAAACACCAAGAGGAATCTGAGGTTTTTTGTTTGTGTTCTTGCCTACAGTTCTCATCCATCTAAAAAGTGAGAGCAATCATCAGTCGTAAGTGTGAACTTTTGCTGCTATTGTTTAAAAAGGATTGTGAGACAAACAGTCACATCTAAAGTACACGGCTCGCAGCCACCTCTTCTCGAGCACCGATGGGAGCACTGACATTTGCCAAACGAACCAGACTTTAGGGACATTCCAGGCCTGCTCATGAAACAGTTTGCCCAGTGTAAGTGCAGCCTTAATGAAGGCAGTGAAGTAAGTAAGTCATAAAAGGTTGGAAGGAAGAACCAGGGCCAAATGTAAAAACTCTCTTGACTATCATTATGACCATGTTTTAGAACTAAAAAACTAAAAGTTAATGGCTAACTCTATTCCTCTCCTCACACTGGTGCCATTTATTTGATCGCACCATAATATAATTAAAGCCTCTGATTAGACGAGAATAATCGCAGAGTGACAACGATGTGAGGACAGGGAACAAGGGAGCGGCTGCTTAAAAGTGGTCCACTGACCTGTTTCTTCTGGAGCTAACTAAAGCAGCAAGCAACAGTGAATCAGGAGACAGAACCAGCCAATCAGCTTTCATCTCTAACAGCCTGATAATTACACAGCACATCTGGCGTTACATTACCGCCCCGTCCCGAGCTGCTGGGGCTGGACATGTCTCTCCTCTGGCAGCGGGACATCGGTGCGGCCTGCAGTGGGAAAACGATTACTGCTATGACAGAAAATAATACATCACTCTACAATAACAGGGCTCCTTCCTCGTTAACAATGAGTCATATGTAATTTACTCTTAATCATGATTGGAACATAGTCTATCCAGGCCAAAAGACTTTCTCCTGAATCTAAACATAAATATCTGAACCAAAACAGCTCTTTTGCTATTGTCTGCTTCAAACTGCCTCCTGCCTGAAGAAAAGCTTGTGAATGATCACATAAAACTACCCTGACCTGCCAAATCTGCCCTTACTTTGAAAGCATTATTCACCCGTTAGAAATCATCTTTCTAAACATGGGCGGGCTTTATGTAATGCTTTGTTTCGCTCAATGGTTTTCTGTCTAGCTTTCATCTGTCTACATCAACAAGAACTGAGAACATTGCATTATTGCACTTCACATTTAGCATGTGTTGTTCTATATTTATTTTTATGTCCGAGTTCCCTTTTCACAAGTAATCTTTGTGCTAATTTTGAAGGCAGTGATGCTGTGTCACATTATTACTGTTATTGCACTGTATATAGTTTATTTTAAATACTTTCTCTTTTCTATGTCTTGGTGGATGATGAGCTCATATTATCTTATTGTTATTTCTAAAGACAAAAGGTATTGAACTGAACGGTGTCTTGCAAAATAATGAGCCCAGTGTAGGATCAATGTTTGTCTCTTTAACAATTTAACATAATAAAAACACTGAACCATATATAAATCATTCTAAAGGGAAATCAGAAGTGGAACCAAAAACACTGCAATAAAGACGTTAAAGAAGAAGTTTCAAAGCTGTCCTAAGTGCTGCTTCGACACACAAGGCCAATGTTTCTCTAACAACTAAAGTAAGTCAGTAAATTCTAAATATCAGGAAACTAAATTAAAAGGATAAGTTACAGAAAAAGTGTTTTAACAGATCCTCGAAGTATGAAGGTCAGAATGTATAAGCTGCAGAAGTTCCCCATCAGCGAGAATTACAGTCACAAGACATTCATCCAAATTAGGCCCAAAAAGATCCTCTGTGTGACTCCATGTCCCCACTGTTCATGTTTACTACATGTTAGTGTCGGTTTACCAAAAGTACATTTTCACTTTTAACTAGAAAATGGAAAAAATGGTTAAACTAAAGCCAATGTTAAACCACAAAAATTGTCTGCAAAGACCAATAGGAGGGCATTTAAAATTCAGTGAAGTAAAAAGCTTAGACTGAACACGGAATATCACCAAATCTCTTGAGATAAAACATAATTATAGAGGAAACAAACAGCTACTGCCATTTAAACTTGTTGTTTAAACTTGTTGTTTAAATGGCAGTCCAGGCATCTCATCATTTTTACAAGTCACTTTTATGTTAAATTTCTAAGTAAAAGAAAATTGTTGGAGGCAAAAAAGCCAATGTCTAATCGGAAACGGTTTGAGAATGAAGGATTTGGAAACTATGACCTACAGAAGTCTCATAGTGTTGACACTGTGTCGTCCTGCAGCCTGCTAAAGAAAAGTACTATTGGAGCTAGACTTATAACATATAATTAAAAACATTAAGTACTCAGGAATTTCAGGAAAATTAACTAAACTGACCACAAGTGTTCAGGAAAATCTGTTTACTTTTGCTGCCATGCCTGGTGACGTCTACTTTTAGCCACAATTGAGGTTCACAGAATGCTACTACACAAAATGAAGATGTCTTTTTCAGAAACACAAGCTTTCTTGGTTTCACATTTTGTCTATAAAGTGAACAAACATATGCTACAAACTGAAAATGCCTCATTAATCCCTTTTGACATTCATTCAAATGTTCTTGTGGACCCATTGCTGTTTCCTGGAAAGGCATGACTTCTGGAGAACTGTTGTTGTAAGAAAGGAATTGGGCCATTAGTCGGGTCAATAAAGCAGAGTGTTGTTGTGTGAGGACAGACATACAGGAGTTAATGACAGGGGAATCTCCACAGGATGGTGTTTTGAATTTCTCTTTTCTAACCAGGTGTTGCTGCAGCTGCAGGACTCCCATGAGGCTTTGGGACTGTCCAATAAGGCTGTTCAGTTACACACTGCCCTACATTCAGCCACCAACTCTCTACTGTAAAGTATCCATCAGCTGGTCATGCAGAAAACTATTAAACAAGATATTTAAGGCTCTTCTTCTACACTTTTAATTAGATTTATGGCACTTTCAGTCTCGAATATAAATATGGATGAGATTCTGTGAGATAGGTCAGGAATCCATCATCTTCTCATCTCAATGACCTTACTATTTCCTGTCAGACCGACCTGTGTATTTATGACACTTTAAAAAGCCATAGAAAACCTAGATGTGCCTGTCCTCCCATCATTTCAGTCTACACAGAATAGATTTTTTGTCTGATTATTATTTTTCCAAAGCCTAACCAACCACAACATGACGTAACTAAATGACACATTGGATTTAAAACTATCCATCACTGTCCAGATCAATCCCTGTCAACTATCAGTTCGTCTGGTCACTGCTGCACTAATGGCATCGACCAATTTGCGAATCAATCACTTTGGAGGACGGGTGAACATGGCTAACCAATCGCACATACATCAGCAGAAACAGAGAGTGACCTTCACTTTGCAGGTGTGATGACAAAGTCCAGCTACAAGTATCATTTACCCAATAAAATCCACCACTGCTGACAAATCTGAATGTATTCACTGTTCACAGAAACCCATGTTGTTGGGGCTGGACTGTTAGCAACTCTGTAGGAATCTTTGAACGGATGTTTGCAGAAGCAGTCTTAACTAAAAGTACCTGTCTATAATATTTACTGGGCAAATTATAATGTTGTCAAAGAATGTCAATACAAATCTAAGATTCTGAGCTAACAAACATCCATATTCACCTACTGTAAAGACAACAGAGCCAAGTTACATACTGACTCAACAGAGACATTATTTAGAGACTATTTTATAGACGTATCTTCATTAGTTTCTCAAATATGTGGATGGAAAACAAACAGCCCTTAATTGATCGCTACTACAGTATTTACGGTACTTAAACTCACGTGATATTAAGTAATTACACTCAAATAAGAATAGAATATCAGTGAGAACAAAGAAAAGAGACAAGGCAGAGGAGTAAAAAACAAGGAAAGAAAAGTCAAAGACAAAAGTGATTTAGTTTTTCTTTATGAGTTTAAGCTGGTGCCTAAAATATGCTTTGACTAAGACTGTTGTCTACTGTCAGTTGTCTTTAAAAAAAAACAGACCAATTTATCACCTCAAATACTAATATATTACATCAAATCAAGGTTTAGACCTTGCGTGATTGAATTGCCAACAACTTTGTTTTTAACTGTTTCATGCTCTTTCTCTCTGTATTTCAGCAACGTTTTAACCACTTTCTTTGTTTTATCGGTAGCCATTACTTCCTTATTGACAAGCTGTGTAGACCAATGGGAGCACTCCCTTTTCAGGAGCAAGCTTCATTATGGGCTGAACATATTTTGAACATCCTTGATAATAAAGCCAATGTGATGTAGTTTAGGCTCATAAAAGTAATATATGCTTTTGAAAGCCAATTATTACAATAGGTAAAAAGAAAGTAAGTAATGTTTAAAAAGAGTTATAAAAATAAAAATCATTTTCATAAAGAGCTTGTTGATTGTTTTTTGAAGGGTTTGTTTACTACAGTCTAGAACTGCTTCAACACCTTTTCGGCCAAGCAACTTTTTTTCAAATATTGTTTACACCATTATCTAATTTTTGCTTGTAAATAATATGTTTCTTTTTTTTTTCTTTTAAAAATGACCAAAATAAACGTAGAACTAATTAACTTAACACATGAATGCTAATAAAACCATAAGACACTGTATGAAACTGAATCATTACATTGAGTTATTATCCTCTGGACTTTAGAAGAACATGAACCTCTACACATTTATTAAATACAGTCAAATTAACCTAAACTGTGGCAGCGACAGTTTACACCAAACAGCCACCATCTTTGATAACAAGCACAGACTACACTGCAGACATTCCCCGAGAGCAGCTCGAGAATTCAACACATCATTCTGGCCTCGTAGTGAGTTGTAACCTTGGCCGTCGTCCAAAGCACCGTCTGCTCACAGTGAAGCGACTCTGCCAAATAAAGCCAACACTTACTGTATTAAAACACTCAGAGAGACTCCAATCGATTTCTGGAGACATTAAAGGCCACGAGATGAAGACTTTAAGTGAAGGGGTCAAGAAACAAATGAGTTCAAAGTTCAAAATACTTGGATGGAAAATGCAACATGACACACAGAATTTGGTTTTAAACTTTCTATTTCAAAATCTTTATTTCCGAGCATGTAACTTTGAGATAGATTGAATTAGCCCTTTAGCTTAGCGACTAGAGGGAAGTACAACTAACATCTGCTTCTTGACAGCCAGGCACCAGAGTAAACACTGAAGATAAGAGATACTCCAGCTGTTATTGTAGAGCAATGGCTTATACAGAAGGAAAACCGTGGCTGCATCGACCAAAAGCAAGTCTAGGCTTTATGTAGTTGATAAAAGCATGTTTGGTGTATGTTTAAGAAACATGCCTCATCTACAACTGTATTCTGTGAATGTGATCAAATCTAATTTAGATGTTTTCTCCACCTATTGTCTATGTCCATTTATTTATCGGGTCACTGCTGAACTGTAAGTAAACGTAGCAACCCATACTGTTAAATAATAATAGTGGTAGTAGTAATAATAACAATTAACAGTAGTAATTGCCTGTGTTTGTACTAATGTAAAAAAAAAGAGATGCAATGATAACCTTGGGCTACACAGTCTACAGTCCTTGGCCATAATGCAGCACCAACTCATCAACGACCTGTCCTTTTCTCCAATAGAGACAAACAACTTTGGAACTTGAGCATGGTTCATGAACGCTGCATTAATGCATAAGAGGATGCTTTGACAATTTCAAAATACTGTATATTGTAACTGTCTGTAGCATTCACCATGAAGAAAAATCCATGTTAAAATACAGTAAATGCACAATAATTTGAAGAACTGTATCAGATGGCATACAATAAAAACACCTCACTCCTGACATGTTCTGAACAGAAAATACAAACCATTAATTAATTTATGATTAAAGGTTAGTTGTCTTTTGTGTTATTTTGTGTTTCAAGACAAATTTCTGATCTTTGACTTGAAAATAAAGTCTTTCAATCTTATCACCCTCCATGAAGCACTTTAGGGTCCTTGCTCCAAAGCACAATAGAAACTAACTTGGACGTGTTTTATCTGGTTGTCCATTTACTCACTTTGAGGTAGTCGTTTTCGGACCGCAGCTCCTCAATCTCCCGGGCGTACTCCTCGTGCACGCTGTCCATGAGCTCCTCTGTGAGGTCAGAGAAGGCCAGAGAGGTGGAGGCAGGGACCCGGCTGTCGAACGAAGTGACGGACCTCTCCTCACCGGGGGAGATGCTCCCTTCCCCGGTCTCCACTCCCAGGGAGAGCCGGTCTTTTTCATTCTTCTCTCCGGTAGTGAAGGAAGAGGGCATGCTTTTTAAATTACCAGCGGTTTTGTGGCTACTTCGATCCGCCACTACTGCATCCCTAAGCGGCTTGTGCTCTCCTTCTGCCCCGCCGCGGCTGCTTCTCGACTCGGTGTCGCTGCTAAAAGCGTCCGTAGAGAGTTTGTTTTCCTCCGAGGCGCAGTCTGAGAGTTCAGAGCTGCTATCAGTCGGAGATAGCTTTTCTGGAGCACAACCAGAGTCTTTTGACAAGTCCTCCGAGCCGGTACTAGCATCCGACACCTTCCTCCGGGTGTTTTTAGCCGCCTTCCCCGTGGAGGACTTAGCCGCGGAGGAGTACTTTCCCGCCGCCTTACCAGCACCGTCCTTCCCGCTCAGGCTTCCCACGGGGCTACGTCGAGAAACACGACTTCCCAAGTGAATACCTCCAGGTTTGACGCTTAAAGTAGGGGTCCCAATCCCTCCTCGTATTTTCGTAAGCGACCACCCGGGTACATCTTTGGGGCGAGCCGGAGAAGGAGCCCGGTTCACCTTCTTCTTCTCCGGGGCATCGTGCTTCGCCTGGCCGCTGTCCGAGCTCTCCGTCCCGCCTCCGCTGTCCATCTTCACCCGGAGCTGGAGCCTCCGTTCCTTGGGCGAGGCGAAGAAGAGGTGAGTGGGGGGATTATGGACATCAACCTCCTTTGTTTTTGTCATTCATTCCTTTTAGACAGAAACTAAAAACGATAAAATAGTCCTCCTTTATTTTGGAGAAAAACAAACGCAACAAAAGAGAAGCGAAGAGGCGACTCGCTCCACAATGAGCCGCTGCAACAGGACCAGGAAGCAGCGAGGAAACTGCAAAATACGGTAAAATCCCAAAGAAAACGCAATGAAATAATGTAGTATTCCGGTTTGTTTTGGTAAATCCCGTGTATTCTGTCCAGGTTTGGTGACAGCAGCAGCCGGTTTCTGCAGAGCTCTGTGGTGGAGGAACAGCGGCTGTGAGCCGGATACGGTCAGCCCCTCTCTCCACCCTGATAACGGACTCATCTCTGGAGCTGAGGCTGGAGGAGGAGAGAGAGGGAGGTGGAGTGGTTTCTGTGGATCTCTGACGCCCCCTGTGATGGATACAGGAGGAAAACCAAATTCAAAAACTTCATATGGCATCTTCAGTGAGAAAGCAAGCTGAAGATGAACCATTATTAGTTTGGCATAATATGCATAGCTTTTGTTTTGTTTACTCCCAGTTTGTTATAAATTAAAGTAAACTGTGGTAAAATATACAGGTCCAGACTATCATGTTTAATGCATTGTAGCTCTTTTGTGGTGAACAGGTTAGTGCACCCACTGTAGAGCATTCACCCAATGCTCGCTCGTAGTTTAATGTGCCTCTGTAGCCACCATACTTATTACCACACTGCGCATGCGCAGAGGCGGGGGGACTGAGGATTTTATGGTACCAATGCAATGATAACAAAAGGCTGTACAAGGAAGCTAATAAAGAGAGTTCGGTACATGAAGTCACAGCCCGTCTGAAAGAAGAGGCTCTACACCCAGCCTTTAATGTGGAAGATCCCAACTCCAGCCATGGACTGTGCCGGTCCCAAGGCCGGGTAAATGGATACCAGATTTAAAGACAGCACAACACACAAAAACACAGCCATAATTGACTTAAATATTTTATAACATTTCATTTGTTTAAAAACAACCAAATATTTATTTAATCTCCATAATGAAAGCCTTATAATCTGTTTTTAGTAAGTAGCTGAAGGTGAAACACCTGCCCATACTTCTGCTTAGGAACAACGGGATCCCACGGACACTGTACAACCGCCAGTCCAGGTTTATTGTTTAAGATATTAGCCATTTAGAAAATATAGCCAACAGTACTGTAGATCATTTAGAATACAGGTGTATGTAAATTCTATTGTTCTTTTTCTCTTGTTCATTTTGATTAAATGATACATTTATTTTTGAAATTGAATAGACTATTTAATGATGATACCATAAGCTAAAGAAAGAGGATTGGGTCATTGTCACCCAATGAGCAAACATTAATGTGCCTCTGTGCAGCTGACTCATTTACCACACTGCATGTCCTTCACTGAGGATCTTCCCATCATCATTAATGATCAGTTTTCAGAGGCTGTGGAGGCCAAGGAAGCTAATAAAGAGAGTTGGGGACTTGAAGTACTCCGTCTGAAAGTCAACACCCGTTTTAATGTGGAAGAGGAACTCCAGCCATGAGACTGAGAACGTCCCAAGTGCAGGAGAAAGACATTTAACCCATTAAACCTGAGCCTGTTGACTTAAATATTTTATAACATTTCATTTGTTTAAAAACAACCAAATATTTATTTAATCTTTTTTATAATGAAAGTTATAATCTAAAAAGTTTTTAGTAAGTAGTTGGATGTTTAAGATATTAGCCATTTAGAAAATATAGCCAACAGTACTGTAATCATTTAGAAACCAGGTGTATGTAAATTCTATTGTTCTTTTTCTCTTGCTGATTTTGATTAAATGATACATTTATTTTTGTAAATAAATAGACTTTAATGATGTAACACCAACTATTGGGTCATTGTCTGCGATAGATTGAGCAAACATTGATTGTTTTGCAGCTGACTCATTTCACAGGAGTGTCCCTTCAACATGACTCTTCCCATCATCATTAATTCAGTTTTCAGAGCCGGGGGAGGCCGGAGGATCACCTGACACGATGTGGGGGACTTGTACGTCTCCGGTGACTGTCAACGACCGTTTTAATGCGGACAGAGGGAACCCCAGGGGACCTCAGCTAACGTCCTGGTGCAGGAGACAGGGGCTGTACGTCTTTAACCCATTAAACCTGAGCCTGTTTTATGGTGTGTCTGCTCACAGTAAACTGACTAGTATCTATGACTGTAAGTTGTATTTGAATAATTCTGGTGTCAAAATGAAGGGGGGAGTTGTGAGATTTCACAGAAGAAATTTTTCAATGTGAATGTTACAGTTTCAGAATAAATCAAGATGGAAAACAGCAAAATAACCCCAAAAACATTTCCGCCTAAAAAAACAAAAAACAAAAAAAAAAAAATATTTAGATTAATATCCCTTTAGATGAACGCAGTTACAACTCAAACACTATTTTAAATCACAGCCACACATGTCAACATTACCTGCACCAAATATAATTCTTCTAATGTGAAACAAACCAAAACTATTAAGATTTTAATATGAAATGATCTGACGGAGTGTCCATTATAAAGAATTGTACAGGCCATTGTAAAAAATATATTTATTGTGAAATGGCAATAGTAAAAAGTATTATGACTGTACTTAATAGATTAAAAACACAAGTTTAGAACTTGCTAAAAAGCATTAAACCATGTAGAATATAATTTTACCAGTCAAATGCATATTTAAAATAAAAAAGAAATTACTGTAATAACACATACTAACTATTTGCATTTACATTTACAGTAAATAACATTTACATTTACATTTATTCATTTAGCAGACGCTTTTATCCAAAGCGACTTACATTACATTACCAGTGTTACAGTCACTGGAGGCAAGGTGGGTTAAGTGTCTTGCCCAAGGACACAACGATAGTATGAACTGTGGGGAGAGTGGGAATCAACCGCCTACCTTCCGGTTGAAAGACTGACATTTGAATGATTAACAAAGAACATATTGTAGCAGTGTAGTGTCTTTTGAGTTTGTGTTTAAAATTTATTTTCAATCGTTTGAATCTCACTTCAAGCCTACATCACCGTGGCCCGGTGTGCTTTTTGTATTTAACAGAACATCATTTACAGTTTACTTTACCCTTGTCATTATTTAGACTGCTTAGACGAAGGAAAATCCACACTGCAGTGAAAAAGTGCAGTTGCACTGGAGACCATTTAAAATAAATATTCAGACATATTTTGCTTTTGAATGGTTATAATACTTGTTTTATCGGGTTTTAAGTCCAAGGTTAAGAATGGTTTTAAGTGGTGTTTAACTTGTATTTTACTGTAAAGTGGCCATATGTTATACCATCATAAGTTGTTACGGAGCGACAAGAAACCAGGAGCAGACTCGGAGAAAGTCAAAAGTGACGGATGAACAGGGGGACAGACTGGATCAGGACTGGAGGACAGACTGGATCAGGACCGGAGGACGGATAGACAGGGGGACAGACTGGATCAGGACCGGAGGACGGATGGATAGACTGTATCAGGACCGGAGAACGGATGGACAGGAGGACAAACTGGATCAGGAATGGAGGACAGACTGGATCAGGACCGGAGGGCGGATGAACAGGGGGACAGACTGGATCAGGACCAGAGAACGGATGGACAGGAGGACAGACTGGATCAGGACCGGAGGACAGATGGACAGGGAGACAGACTGGATCAGGACCGGAGGACGGATGGACAGGGGGACAAACTGGATCAGGAATGGAGGACAGACTGGATCAGGACCGGAGGGCGGATGAACAGGGGGACAGACTGGATCAGGACCAGAGAACGGATGGACAGGAGGACAGACTGGATCAGGACCGGAGGACAGATGGACAGGGAGACAGACTGGATCAGGACCGGAGGACGGATGGACAGGGGGACAGACTGGATCAGGACCGGAGGACAGACTGGATCAGGACTGGAGGACGGATGGACAGGAGGACAGACTGGATCAGGACTGGAGGACAGACTGGATCAGGACTGGAGGACGGATGGACAGGGGGATAGACTGGATCAGGACCGGAGGACGGATGGACAGGAGGACAGACTGGATCAGGACCGGAGGACGGATGGACAGGGGGACAGACTGGATCAGGACCGGAGGACAGACTGGATCAGGACTGGAGGACAGATGGACAGGAGGACAGACTGGATCAGGACTGGAGGACAGACTGGATCAGGACCGGAGGACGGATGGACAGGGGGATAGACTGGATCAGGACCGGAGGACGGATGGACAGGGGGACAGACTGGATCAGGACTGGAGGACAGACTGGATCAGGACCGGAGGACGGATAGACAGGGGGACAGACTGGATCAGGACCGGAGGACGGATGGATAGACTGTATCAGGACCGGAGAACGGATGGACAGGAGGACAAACTGGATCAGGAATGGAGGACAGACTGGATCAGGACCGGAGGGCGGATGAACAGGGGGACAGACTGGATCAGGACCAGAGAACGGATGGACAGGAGGACAGACTGGATCAGGACCGGAGGACAGATGGACAGGAGACAGACTGGATCAGGACCGGAGGACGGATGGGCAGGAGGACAATCTGGATCAGAACTGGAGGACAGACTGGATCAGGACCGGAGGACGGATGGGCAGGAGGACAATCTGGATCAGAACTGAAGGACAGACTGGATCAGGACCGGAGGACGGATGGGCAGGAGGACAGACTGGATCAGGACCGGAGGACAGACTGGATCAGGACCGGAGGACAGACCGGATCAGGACCGGAAAACGGATGGACAGGAGGACAGACTGGATCAGGAGCGGAAAACGGATGGACAGGAGGACAGACTGGATCAGGACTGGAGGACGGATGGACAAGGGGACAGACTGGATCAGGACCGGAGGACGGATGGACAGGAGGACAGACCGGATCAGGACCGGAAAACGGATGGGCAGGAGGACAGACTGGATTAGGACCGGAGGACGGATGGGCAGGAGGACAAACTGGATCAGGACCGGAGGATGGATGGACAGGGGGACAGACCGGATCAGGACCGGAAAACGGATGGACAGGAGGACAGACTGGATCAGGACCAGAGGACGGATGGACAGGGGGACAGACTGTATCAGGACCAGAGGACGGATGGACAGGGGGACAGACTGGATCAGGACCAGAGGACGGATGGACAGGGGGACAGACTGTATCAGGACCGGAGGACGGATGGGCAGGGGGACAGACTGGATCAGGACCGGAGGACGGATGGGCAGGAGGACAGACTGGATCAGGACTGGAGGACAGACTGGATCAGGACTTGAGGACGGATGGACAGGGGGACAGACTGGATCAGGACCGGAGGATGGATGGACAGACTGTATCAGGACCGGAGAACGGATGGACAGGAGGACAGACTGGATCAGGGCTGGAGGACAGACTGGATCAGGACTAGAGGGCGGATGAACAGGGGGACAGACTGGATCAGGACCGGAGGATGGATGGACAGACTGTATCAGGACCGGAGAACGGATGGACAGGAGGACAGACTGGATCAGGACCGAAGGATGGATGGACAGGGGGACAGACTGGATCAGGACCGGAGGATGGATGGACAGACTGTATCAGGACCGGAGAACGGATGAACAGGGGGACAGACTGGATCAGGACCGAAGGATGGATGGACAGGGGGACAGACTGGATCAGGACCGAAGGATGGATGGACAGGGGGACAGACTGGATCAGGACCGGAGAACGGATGGACAGGGGGATAGACTGGATCAGGACCGGAGGACGGATGGACAGGGGGACAGACTGGATCAGGACCGGAGGATGGATGGACAGACTGTATCAGGACCGGAGAACGGATGGACAGGGGGATAGACTGGATCAGGACCGGAGGACGGATGGACAGGGGGACAGACTGTATCAGGACCGGAGAACGGATGGACAGGAGGACAGACTGGATCAGGGCTGGAGGACAGACTGGATCAGGACTAGAGGGCGGATGAACAGGGGGACAGACTGGATCAGGACCGAAGGATGGATGGACAGGGGGACAGACTGGATCAGGACCGGAAAACGGATGGACAGGGGGACAGACTGGATCAGGACCGGAGAACGGATGGACAGGGGGATAGACTGGATCAGGACCGGAGGACGGATGGACAGGGGGACAGACTGGATCAGGACCGGAAAACGGATGGACAGGAGGACAGACTGGATCAGGACCGAAGGACGGATGGACAGGGGGACAGACTGGATCAGGACCGGAGGACGGATGGACAGGGGGACAGACCGGATCAGGACCAGAGGACGGATGGACAGGAGGACAGACTGGATCAGGACCGAAGGATGAATGGACAGGGGGACAGACTGGATCAGGACCGGAGGACGGATGAACAGGTGGACAGACTGGATCAGGACCGGAGGACGGATGAACAGGGGGACAGACTGGATCCGGGAGATCTGCAAGTGAAGACAATCAGGACAAAATGGAAAAATTCCAAAAGTACAAAAAAAACTAGAGCCGACGGCTAGACCGTAGTGGAGTGGAGATGGTTGAGCTGGTGTTTGTGGGTTGCTTGATTGCAAGTGGCTGCAGCTGTAGATTTAAAGTTCCAGCACAGCTTTCTGAAACCAAGCAGAAGGGAGGGAAAGATGGGAGGGTGTGGCCTTACACACATTTTTACACATGACATTATTTACATGTAATAGATTAATATATATGCTCTGTGATTAAGAATAGAGCACAATTTGGACCTTTTGCTCCGACACAGTATGTGTCATAACCACTGTTTACATTGTGTCTGTTGTTCAGCTCCTACGTCTTCTGAATGCAGCAGTGTCTCTGTTAATGCTTACTCCATCGTCTCGTTCTTCGCTGTCGTGTGGAAAAATGGTGACCCTCGCCGCAAAACTGAAGCAAGTTATCGATACGGCCGCGGGCTGGATCACAGTAGCTGCATTATTTATGAGCGGAAAACTGGAGAAGCAGAAGATTACAGCAGCAATAATGAATTTTACCTCTGGGTTTAGAGAAAGAGCTTATGTTTAAAGATAGTGAGTGAGTTAGGTCCAGTAATCCAATATTGATCCATTATTGGTCTTTTCTAATGTGTTTCTCTAGTTTTCTTCAATATATTTTATTTTTTGGCTAACTGGATGTTTGGTCTAACTTTTGTTGCATAGTGAGGTAGAGAAGTAACACAATGGGTTTCTGAAAAGGCCCATTAAGAGATTAGGGTCTTTCTAAAGTGGGACAAGCTTTGAACAATCACAGAAGAGTGGGATATCTGCAATCAGAGCAGACTAGAGCTACATTCGGGACAGTGATAAAAAAAAGTTAGTCTGGAGCCCTGCATTATCAAAATCAGAAAACACGAGGGATAAAAATTACTAAAAAAATCTAAGTGGCTCAGTGATAGAGCTTATAACCTGGTATAACCAGAAGGTTGACGGTTCGATTACCGTTCTCCCGACAGCTCATACTGTTGTTGTCTCCTTGGGCAAGACACTTAACCCTTGCTTCCAGTGGTGTTCCAGCTGTAACACTGGTGAATGGAAGCTTAATGTAAGTCGCTTTGGATAAAAGCCTCAGCTAAATGACTAAATGTAGAAATAAAATAAATGGTATTGTACTAATTTATATATTTTAGTTTGAAAGTCTGGCCCCCGCAGCAACATAAAGAAACAAGCTGCACCTCGAGCAAATTTAGTTGACGACCTCTGCTTTAGAAAGAAACTATTATATATAAATATCTGACCAAAATGCACCTTTAATATAACTTTATATTTATTGTTCATAAATGGATATTTAGTAAATAGTATCAAATATCCATGAATAGTATATTATTTTAGTTTTGCCTTTACTCTGCACAGACAGGATTCTTAGTGCCAAAGAAGATGAGCAAGATAAGCAAAAGGTGACAATGCAAATGGAGTTATGTAGAAACAAACAGGTTCACTGGAGGTTCTCAGTTTGAATATTAAAATATATTTCTATATTAGGACAAGATATGCACACTATGGCATTGTGAATCTTTATTTTGATTTAAATTACAATTGATTTTGTTTCCAGACATTCTCCTGAAGCAACATTCAAGACACATACATTTCAGTTTGATGCTCCACAAGTCTCAGACTCATGACACTTCTGTTAAAAGTAATAAAAATTGTCTCAAACTTTTATTTTTTTATGTGGAATTTACCATTTCCCATTGACATTAAAGTTTTAACATTTAGGAAAAAATGATCAAGTGATGTTTGTGTTCTTTGAGTCAGGGTCAGACCATGACTGATGACGACAGAGATCTGTTACAGACTGGGTTTAAAGACACAATAACGCCAGAGTTGGAAGAGTCTCAATAAATCCACAATGACAATACTTCTTATAAACCCCTCATTTGACAAACTTCTGACTGAAACGTAAATGTCCTGAATGTTGCGTCAGGAAAATGTACGTCTGGTGATAAAATAAATTATAATCTAAATCAGGTCATACTGTTCATTAAAGATATAGTTCAGTAATATTAGTTAATAGTTTTTCATTTTTGGCCTTTTTGATAGAAGACAGTAGACAGACAGGGTGTGAGAGAGGGGAAAGGCATTGGGCAAAGGTCCTGAGCTTGAATCAATCCGGGGTTGACCAAATATGTAGTATACTCCACCAGGTGAGCCACCTGAATCTATAGAGAATCTATAAACATAATAACTAATTCTGTAATTAGCGTCCATTCTAGCTAGCAGCTAAATCATACATTTCATTTCATACATTTCAATTTCTATTCTAATATACTTTGGTTTGTTGCATGTCAATCGTTTCTCATCAACTGTCATATTATTTTGTGATTTTTGTTTTCTACCTCGTTAAAGGTGCATTACGGCAGATCCAGAGTGTATGTTACTAGTGTGACACCTCTGGCGTTAGCGGTACTACATCAGTGTTGTGCGTGTTCTTAGTGCGGACGCTTGTACGAGCACGAACGAATAACAGCTGAAGAAGAATATTCTGGTTTCGACTGCGCTGGAGGCTGTCTCTTCCCTGTGTTCACAGAATTCATTTTCGATTTTGACGCTAGCACTGCTTAGTTTACTTATGGCAGCAAATCAGGAAGTGAGAACCAGGTTAACGAGCACGTGCATTACATCACGTCCACTGAAACCGCTCAGGCGTTTCAATCCCGAAACCTTCTCATTTAATTGACTGTACAGGTTTGTGTACAATGTATTGAAGTTTATTTATATAAATGGACAAAAAGTCTGTATTTCAAATAAATATGGGGACAGTTGACATTCACTTCAAGACAGTTGGGACAGTGATAAAAAAAGAATTAAGTCTGGAGCCCTGCATCAGAAAACATGAGGGGAAAAAAATTACTAAATAAGTTTTAACCTTAAAAAACACTCTGGGTGCAGTGGCTCAGTGATAAAGCAGTTGTCCCATAACCAGAAGGTTGATGGGTCAATTCCTGCTCTCCCCACAGTTCATACTGTTGTTGTGTCCTTGAGCAAGACACTTAACACCCCTTGCCTCCAGTGGTGTTCCAGCTGTAACACCGGTGAATGGAACTTTAATGTAAGTCGCTTTGGATAAAAGCGTCTGCTGAATGTAGAAATCTAACAAAATAAATGGTGTAGTACTAATTTAAATATTTTAGTTTGAAAGTCTGGCCCCCGCAGCAACATAAAGAAACAAGCTGCACCTCGAGCAAATTTAGTTGACAACCTCTGCTGTAGAAAGAAACTTTTTGCACTATCAGACCAAAATGTCACACTGCACCTTTAATAATCTTACTTATTGTTTTTCATAAATGGATATTTAGTAACTAGTATCAAATATTCATGAATAGTAAATACTTTAAGTTTTGCCTTTACTTTGCACAGACAGGCTTCTCAGTGCCAAGTTTCTGTTTAAAAGAAGATGAGCAAGATAAGCAAAAGGTGACAATGCAAATGGAGTTATGTAGAAACAAACAGAGGTTCTCAGTTTGAATATTAAAATATATTTCTATAGTAGGACAAGGTAAGCACACTATGGCATTGTCTACACTCACAGACTGGAGACTCAGCACAGTAAAGGTAAGTTTGTCTGAAGTGTCCCCAAGTCCTCCATGTGAGACTGTAATATACCGTGTCTTGAACTGGTTGTAGAGGTAGTAGAAAGTAATGTTCGGAGGCAGTTTTCTGTAACACAAGTGCATTTTTATTTACAGTGTGCCCATAGACGTGTTCAAGACAATGCACAGGACCACATAGCCTTTTATATGGAGGCATCAAATCTTCCCAATTACTCCTGCTGTTTAATGCATAACATACATTCTCTGTATGCTAAAATAGTCACTGAACATAAACAAAAAAAAGAAAAAGTTAAATAACAAAAGATATAACATATACAGTATATATTATAAACTTAAACCATTGAAGCAACACAATAAAAGCCATGAAAACTTTGGATTTAGTGGTGCTGATGTTAAGGAGCAAACACAAACAAACCTGGGATATCATGTGCAGCTTTCAGACCAGAGGGTTGTTCCATAAAACTCACTCAAAGAGTAGCTTACAGCCTGAATTCTAGCTGCATTAGTGTAAACATAGGAGTCGAGGATTAGCTTGTTCTATGAAGACCACTCTGGACTCAGAGCGAGGCTAACACCAGGCTAAACTAAGAAGCGGAGATTACATCTTGTGGTTCGGCAGAACATTGAAGCTTTGATTCAGACAAGACTCAATGAAAAACTACGGCATCTTCCAACATCCCTTTAACAAATGGATTAAACGATCCCCATGCGAGGAGCGGGAAAACTATTGATGTGCTGCATTTCGCCAATGATTTCAGCTAAAATACACGTGATATTTAGAATTCATTTATAGTAAATCCCAAAACACTGCCAGTCATGTAGATCGTTACATCATTTATTTATATTGAGGAATGTTTGGTCTAAGCCTGATCTTTAACGTGTTGTGGACCAGACTCCGCCTGCATATGTTTCCACGGTGACTGTCTGTTTGTCTGTTCACTTTATCAAACCAGGACCTTCATCTGCACTGGGACACTTTGCAGCTAAGTGTGAAGCGGCTGGGATGAGAATAGGCACCCTTAAAATCCAAGGCCATGGTTCTCAGCCAGAAAAGGTCGTCCCCTTCAGGTTGGAGGGGGTTCCTGCCTCAAGTGGAGGAGTTCTTGTGGGAACTGATACAAATTCACATAAAATGTTATAAGCAATGGAATCCAATAAGAGGTGGTGTCAGATAGTCCACATTTAATGGTAACATTCAGCTTTGTTTGGGGGTCAGTGGGTCACATGACCCCACACAGAAAGGCCCTGGATGTATTTTCTTATGTGCAATCAAGAATAAATACATGTTAATGTTATTTCAGACAAATCTTATGTGTTAAATCTGTTTATTTGAAGTGTGTTGCTGACTTAAAAAAAAAATATGCAGTGTTCTTTATCCAAATACTCGCTCAATCAAACCAAATAATCGATAGATTACTCAACAAAACCTTCCTGACCAGTGTTGTTGTGTAATCGGACACTTAACCTATCAGATGACTCATGTCATCACGGAAGTAAAGATTCAAATAAAAAATGGACCTGTTGTGTTTTGAAATGAACGGGTCAAGAGATGGGCTCCAGCCTGTCTGGCATTTAGATGAAACATATGTAAATGCTGATTTGAATGTCTCATAAGCAACAGTTAAATCCTGGACACTGCAGCTGTGAGTTCATTCTCTCACTTGTGCTGTTATAGTCAAACCTCGCAGCTCTGAGTAAGTTTATTCTTTAAGATATAATGTAAAGATATATTTTTTTTTTTATTTAACATTTGTTGGTTGAGTTCTTTTGATGGAAACTTACTGACTTATTTGTGATGTGACATATTTTGTCTTTTTGAAGGTAACTGTCAGACATGGATGTGTTTTCTGTGTACCTGCTCTGTGGTAAGATTCAAAAATCCATATTTTCTCACACTTTCATGGTTTGGTCCAGGAACAGAAGCAGATATTAGTCAGGCTTAAAACACATTAGACACAGATATGTTTTATGTTTTGTATGGCACTATTATAATATCTACAGATCGATGTGTCCTAAAACAAGTCTAAAGCAGTAGTTTTTCTTTGTAATAATAACATGTCTCTATAAGTCCTACTCCAGTCGGATTATTATATTTCTTCAGTTCAACTGTAAAATGAGCCTCTGAAGAGACTCACTAACCAAAACAAAGGCTGTGTACGGGACGCCCCCCCATAGTATCATTATTATAGTATATAAGTAATGTATAAACTGCAGCTCAAATGTAAAGTTGACAAAATACTCTTTAACAACCATTTCAGGGATTATCCTCGTCCCGTTTGTTCACTGCCAAAACAAAGAGTTCTACTTTATCAACATAAACATGACCTGGACAGATGCTCGACAGTACTGCAGAGATAAATACACCGACCTGGCCACAGTCGAAAGTGCAGCCGACATGAACAGGATGGGTTTACCTGGTGGTGCAGTCGCATGGATTGGTCTGTTTGATGACCCTGCGTCCTGGAAAGGTGTCATGACCAATGACTCTAACTCCTGGAGATGGTCTGCCACTGAGACAGTGAGCACCAGTCGATACCAAAACTGGGGTTCAGGGGAACCAAATGGGGGTGGAAAAGAAGGTTGTGTCCAAATATCCAGTGGGAGTGGATGGGAGGACTGGCCATGTACAACCCAATGTTATTTTGTTTGTTATACCGGTAAGACGTCACAGAACAATCTTTAATGTTACATAAGCTCTGTAGGTGTTAAAAGTGGATTATTCAAAAACAGTTAAAGATTAAAATTCAAGCTTGATTTAGTGTTAATCTCTGAGTGACCTACAGCAACGTGGAACAATAACAAAACAGCTTAACATTTTGGTGCCTCAACAATTTTGAACAAATACACTTTTAGTTTAGAGACATGTTACTGTCAAAAAGTGACTGTTCAACTGTAGGTCACATGAAAAGTTATTTTGTGAATCTAAGGATGTTGTCATTTCTATTTTCAGTTCAATCAGGAACAAAACAGTTTGTTCTTGTTAACACTTCAATGTCCTGGAATGACTCTCTGGCCTACTGCAGACAACACTATCACGACCTGGCAATGATCGAAAACCCAACTGAAAACCAAGCAGTTATTAACGTTACGGGAAGCGCGTTTGCATGGATCGGCCTGTACCTCAAGCCGTGGAGGTGGTCCGACAACAGCAACAGCAGCTTCAGAAACTGGGCCAACGGAGAACCCAATAACTTTGGTTTAAATGAGAACTGTGTCGCCCAGAATTCAGACCAGCTTTGGCAGGATTTGCCCTGCACAAATATGATGCCCTTCGTCTGCCACAAAGGTAATAACTTAAGTCTAAAGAAACTATTTTATACATAATACAGGAAACAAAATGTAGAAAGATGCAGTGTGAACAATTAAAGAAAACAATCTAAACTGTGTTTTTTAAGGTTTCTTAAATATAACCAGTAAGTTTTTCTCTGTTTCCTCAAACCTCAGGGTCTGACTTCATCTCAAACACTGACTCAAACATAGAAGCCTGTGTAGTTTCTTGTCACATTGTTATTTTCTTTTTTGTTTTGGTGAAGCAACAGGGAATGTCTGGTAGAACGTGTTTTTAATGTGTCTAAATAATCATGGTTAATATTTGTGCTTGGTCCTGCCACAAAACCGTTTAAATCCATCACAACCACATTTTACAGTTTTTTTCAATCACTCATTTTTTGAAACAGTTTATTTTTCTGTAAACTAAAAGAGTAACTTCAGACTTCAGTGGTTCATCTTAAAAATGTGAAGGTGTCACTGTTTGAGCCTCAGTGGAACAAATGTAAAGAAACATTTGTCACAAATGGTCACATAAATATTTAATTTCATTAAAACTTGTTTCTTTTTTTTATCAGTAAACAGCAGGTCTGGTGTTTTTTTGTTTTATTTTATTTTTGAATATTTTCACTGCAAAATGCGTCAGATCCATGTCTGATGTTTTATAATCTTTCCACCTCCAGGGGGCACTATCTTATATAAACCTATGTAAGAAAAATAAGATTAGAGCGACTGCTGTGAGTCGGAGAGTCAAAAAATATAACAAATAAAAACAGGTGCTCTTCAAAGATATGGCCACATTAAGCAGAACAATGACAAACAAAAAATCTAATAAAATTTAAATTTGAGTAAGTGTGAGTCTTTTAAAAATATATATTTATGAGGCACGCTCTAGTAACAATAAAAGTAATTTACAAAAACCTATATATTTAAAATATTGTGTAACTGATGCTAAAACTCAAACAATGAAACAATGAAAAAAGGGTTAAAGATTATGATTTTGATCACTTTGATAAGGTTTTTGTTTAGTTAAACTTACACAAAAAGCCCTTCAGCTGCACTGGGACGGTCAGTCGGAAAAGGGTGGCCTGCCCCCTTCAGGTGGTGGAGCGCTCCTGCCTCAAGTGGAGGAGTTCAAGTATGTTGGGGTCTTGTTCACGAGTGAGGGGAGGGGGAGCGTGAGATTGACAGAAGGATCGGTGCAGCTTCTGCAGTGATGCGGTCGATGTACCGGTCTGTCGCGGTAAAGAAGGAGCTGGAAGAAGTGTCTGCTGAGCCTTCCCCAGATAAGTGCAAGAAGATGGATGGATGGAGTAACTAATGCAGCTCTTCTTAAAACTTTAAAGTGAATGTGTTCTAGCCTTCATACATTTGTGTCTGTACATCTGTCACAGGACGTATGTGAGGACTGCAGGCCGTCATGGCTCATGTGTTTAAACCCAGTTTTAACCAAATCATATTTTTTCATTTATTTTTTGTCCAGTGCCAAGGAACTCAATCTCAAAGATAAAGATAAAACTCCAGAGTAGTGCTGACCTCACTGACCCTAACATCATGAACCAGATTTTAAAACAGGTAAGTCTCCTGTGAGTACTTTGTAAACTGACTCTGTCTCATTTATTACAACACACTTTACATGTTTCTAAACTTTTTTTTTCCTTTCCTTTAGTTTAAAGAACAGCTCGAGAAACATAACAATGGGGCAGATTTTCAGCTGAAATGGAGCGTGCCACCAACAAAACAAAAGAAAGAACCTGAGAAAGAAGTGAATGTCTGCCCTGCTTTAAAAAAGTAATGACTGATCTGACTTCTGTGTGGCTTTAATCTTTACTTAGACTCAAGTCGACTGTGATATTCATTCATTTTCCTCCACATCTCTTCTTATTTACTTAGACACATTAGTTTCCCAATTGTATTTTTAGATCAGAAACCTAAAAATGTAAAATAAGTTTTGTTGAGCAAATATGTGTGAAATGTTTTAATAAAGAGTGGAAAGCCTATGTAAACTGTGTTTAGTCAATGAACTGTGCCTTTGTACATTTGTTCAACAGTGCCACCAAAATAAAAACTACAAACTCAAAAGTTCAAGTACATCCGTCGTCAGGGCACTGCTAAAACGTTAAACTGCTTTAGAAAAGTTCCTAAGCCATGACCTGGAGGTACTTCATGCTCTCTATGATAAGAGCTGTGCCAGTTTTGTTCATTTGTTTTGTGAATGTTGCTCTGTAGATGCAGTGCCACAGATTTCATCCTTTAGTGAACCTGCTCTATCAACCTCTCTTTAAAACTTCATTATTAAAGTGCTCTCATGTTGTCATATTTGTCACATCCCTCTGCACAGTGTCATGTGACATTTCTCCTCAGCATCAGACCAACGTCCACATAAACTATGCTCTGTGCTTTAAACAGACCTAAAACTTGATACAGTACATTTACCTGCAGGTAAAGAAATTAAAATGATTGTCATAGTCTGATTATAACCTGATGTAAATACCTTTCTCCGATTGGGATAATATATTATTTATTTAATGATGTAACACAATCCAATCATGTTGGATGAACAATTATCTAATGAGCGATAAAAATTATTTCATCCCAGTCAGCATTTACATGTGGGGGTTACATGTATAATAAGGGTTATATTTGGGCTCAACTGCCACATGGCCCCACCTGTGTTAGCCCTTCGATCAGGTTCAGAAGTAAGCTTTTTTTTTTTACTATTTATTTATTTAAAAATGTGACTTAGTTCTGCTTTAATATTATCTATCTCCAAACCCATTCCCTGACAAAACTGTGGTTTCATCAACAACAACAAAAAGGTGTCACAGTGACCACCATGAACAATATTATCTTAAACACATCCAAATCAACATTTTGAATCATTTTAAAAACATTATCAATCATTGGCTTCATCATTTACATCATTTTTCCTTTTAATCCATTTACACCCAGTCTCTAAAAAAATGAAGTTGTTACCTAAATTTGTTTGGTCTTTGTTTTCCAGTCATCTCTGACTGAATTGTTTCAAATCTTTAAAGGAAAGATGTATAGAAATCTGTTTTGTTAGGGTTTAAGAGTCCTTGAGAAAGTCATAAATAATGCATAAACAGCAGAGGGTAATATTATTCTTCAACCTCATCCTGAGAAAGATTTTACTTTGGGTAAAGCTTTTTAGCTTCTCTTTATAAAGGCTTCTACCTCCATCTGGTGGCCAAGAAGAAAACTGCGCAGTCTTTAAAGGGAAAACCTTTCTGGATGGTTTTCTTGGTTATTTTATTAATCTCACACAGTTTTAACACGAACAGTTTGAGTGAGTACTATATCATGAACCATTTAACTGCCCCTTGACTGAATTTACATTTAAACTATTCTTTCATTGGTGAAAGACATTGTCATTTATACAATCAACCAGAACATTGTGACTGATTATTAATAATAATAATTATAATAATAACACATTTTATTTATAACGTGCAATCCTAGACACTCAAGGTGGCCTTACAACAATAGTCACAAACACAATAGATCATAATAAGAAATACTCAAGAACAATTAAAAAACAACAATAAAAACAACAATTATATTGATGACAGGACAGTGCAGTTATGGAGGGACTGTCTGAACACATGTGTTTTGAGTTTGGATATGAATTAAAGACTGACTGTTTAGGACTCTGTCTTGTTTTCTTGCACAACTTCATAGAACCCAGTAGAAGAAGTACACATTTTAGTCCTAATACGTTCTGCTATATTTCAGTTCAGTTCTATTTATTTAAACTGAAATCCCAACAAAGTTTTCTTATAACACTTTACAATTAAGGCAGGTTAACTTAACGCAACTTCAAGTCTGACAAATGTATCTTATTTCAAACGTCAGAGTAAAGTGTGCATCAGAAAGAATGTGTCTTTAGCTGTACACTGTAATTTCATACAAGTGTGAGTCTACAGTGTGTAACCATGTGTTTGTGAGTCTGTATTTATGTACAAACAAGTCTCTGTGTTACTCTAAAGACCGACACAGGCCCCTTCTTCTCCTCCGCTGCCTCTGGTGAGGTCTTCTCTTGATTGTTGACTCTGACACACATACATCTACCTCCTGGAGAGTGTTCTTGATCTGGCTCAACTGTTGTGAAGGGTGTTTTCTTCAGGGTTAGGGGTTAGGGTTAAGGATGTCACAAACAGTTGATTTGGCCACACCTAAAGTTTTTGCTGTCTCTCTGATGGGTTTGTTTTGTTTTTTCAGCCTAATGATGGCTTGCTTCACTGATAGTGACAGCTCTTTGGATCTCATATTGAGAGATGACAACAACACTTTCCAAATGCAAATAGATAGATAGATAAACTCTGAACCTTTTATCTGCTTCTTGTAAATGGAATAAAGAGGGAATAACACACACCTGGCCATGGAACAGCTGAGCAGCCAGTTATCCCATTACTTTTGGTCCCTTAAAAAGTGGGAGGCACAGATACAAACTGTTGTAATACCGTTCACCTGATTTAGATGTAAATACCCTCAAATTAAAGACTAAAAGTCTGTAGTTAAAGCACATCTTGTTTGTTTCATTTCAAAACCATTGTGGTGGTGTATAGAGCCAAAAAGATTAGAATTGTGTTGATGTCCCAATATTTATGGCCCTGACTGTATGTCTATGTTCATGTTTGGATTAGCATGAAGAACATGACATGAGCAGGACTAGGAGCAACCAGTAATTATTAACCATAGGAAACTTTAAAACTATTATAACATTCCACCCTCTTGATGGTGATAAACATTAGCATAAAACAACACATTGTATACTATGACAGAAGCGAAAACCCAGCAGGGCAGATGGCCTAGCTTAAGTACATTTGACCATTCGGTAAATGACCTATCTCTGGGAAAAACTCTCCTGCCCACACCTCGGCCAAGGCGGCGATAAAACACAAACAAGGCATCAAGTATATTTAGTTCAAATGATTAAAATGTAACATATGTCAATTTAAAGACAAAAAATATCATAATGTGATATTTTTAAAATCAAAGATAATCAAAAACCCACTGATTCTTTAAATTCAATAAATCCAAAACACAGTATCACTCCAAAATAAAGCCTGTTGATTACCTGATTTTATTGTGAAGTGTCTGACCCGTGTCTGTGTCTCTGATTGACTTCCTGCCTTGTGTTTTTCCCTCCTGTGTGATTGCATGCTCCGCCCTGATGTGTTTCACCTGTCCCTCGTTGTGTGTCTTTATAACCTGTGTGTTTACCCCTGCTCAGTGCCAGGTCGTCTCCAACCCTATCATGAGTCTGCTGTCAGTTTTGCTTTGGGTTCAGAGGTATTTTGTTATAGTTTGTTCAATATGTTTAGAGTCTTGTTTTCCTGGAGTTTCCTGGTGTTTCATAAACTGAATTATTGTGTGCTCTGACCTTGTCTTGTTTCTCCCTGTTTTTGGGATTTGCCATTTTTGTATCTTTGCCGGTGTGACGGATCAACTGGAGTAAGGTTATCTGGCGGCACTGTGCAGCTGCAACAACAACAAAACAAAGTGTAGGTGTCTAGAGAGATGCCTGTTCAAAACACATACTCACTAAGTCGCATGAGTAATGTTCGTGATAATGGTACATTTTTTGGTCCGAAGGACGTGGATTCCACCAACAATATAATTGATCAAAGATTAAGTATTGTTGGAAAGCGTACACTGCAGTAAAGTAAGTTTGAGATTAGACAGAGTCGTCTGTCACAGATAGCGTCAGGTGAACTCTCAGGTTAACTTGTGATGCATCGACAGCTGCTTTTGACTTGACTTTACAATCGTGAAGTTTTACTACAATGACTTTGTCTTAACATGTGCTGTAATGTATGTACGTAATCATGGCCATTAAAAACGCGATTACTGCTTTAGTTTCTCTGTTTGTCACAGAATAGCTTAGCCGTAGCCTTAACAGTTACAACATTTTTAACGTATTTTATTTTATTCAGTCAACAGTTTCACTGAGTTCAACAACTATGTTGTATTGTAGGCTAAACATAATAAATGTGTGTTTTTTAAATTCTCATTTCAGATCATGTCCAGTCTACACTACAGTTGGAGAGTACAGCTGTACTTTCTTGGAACCTTCAGCTTTACTTGCATCTCCCACAACCTGTTTGTAAAAGTATCAACCTGCTGCTTTTGACAGATGCTCTCATTGTCAGTAAATAAGAAGGAACACACTGTGACACAACTGTGACATTAAAATGAATTCAACCTTTCCAGAGGTTTGAATTTCAGTCACAAGAGCCCCTACTCTCTGAACTACCTTTAACAAATATGACAGTGCTTAACATTCACACAGGGCATAAATCAAATGTAGACACAACTGCAACATGTAAACCAATACTGTATCTTTTTAACAGCATTCATTCATACTTTCATATGTGTTCAGGTCTTTCTGTACTTTTTTTTTAAACATATTTTGGTAATTTCTTGTCTAAAGTACAATAAAAAGTCAAACACAACATTTTCTACAAGTTATTTAACAATGATTTCCTTTCAGCTGCTGTCAAACAAAGCACATTTAAACACTTAAGTCTTAAACTATCCACATAAACTGTCCTGTAGAGTGTCTGTGTGTCTGTGTGTCTGTGTGTGTTGACTCTTTTTGTTCTACCTGTCATTTGCCTTTTCTTTTGTACATGGCCTACTTTATGTAAATGCACCTTACATTGTCTAACTGTAGGTTTGACAGATGACTAAAATATTTTTAAATGTGTAACTCTTTTATTTTAGTATTCAATCTGCAAAACAAATCATTTTCACTGATCTGGCAATAAACTTGTTTCTGCCAAATTTATTTCCTTGAATTTTTCTTTTATTTTTATTTTTTATGTATAAATTCTAGTGTTTATGAACCATAGTGACAGAGGTATGTTTGGGAGAAAAAAAAGAGAGCCCTTCACAGCAAACAGGGCTTTAGACAACTGTCTGGTTTAATCTTTTTGTGCAAATTCAACTGGCTCAGGTGAACTGGGGAAAGGTGGCTGTGTCGATGCCTGTTCAAAACACATGTACCTGTAACATAGTTGATTATGTAAAACTGCTTATCACTGTTAATCTGATTTGTAATCGAACAATGTACTTTTTGGCACAAGATTAAAGGTTTATTAAATTTGGCTCAATAGTTGGAGAGAGCAGAGCACTGAGGTCAGTTTGTCTTGTGGCTAAGTCCCAAGTTAACCTGTGACAATTCAACTTGTTTTAGACTTTTGTGTGAGCTTGGTGATGGGTTAACAGTAAAAACAGAGCTGTTCAAGTAGAATTGTTTGCATGTCGTTGGGCTTCTTAAGGGTTTGCTCTTCCATACTTTGCGGAGTAAACGTGTTTAGAACAAGCGGCATGACTCTTGGAGAGCGCATTTTCTACGTAAACAGAAACCGTTTTTCTCTACAGTTTGTCACTGTGCTTTGTCTCGGCAAAGTAGCCTACTACATCTATTAAATGACTGCTCTCATCTACAAGACCCAAGTGGTTTAAAGTGTGATGGTCACTTGTTGCTACAGCAGGACGTCTTCTGGCATCTACTGTCCTGACAGTGTCCTGAAGGTTTGGAAGTGTCCCTTTTCTAAGACGTCCTGAGAACCATTCACGTGAACCTTAATATTCTGCAGTTGGACACACACAGACTGATCTGGGATTATTTTTATTGGTGTTATGCAGTCTACACTGTTAAACCAAATAAATACATGTAATGGAGGTTTTCTGTTGTCATTTCTCTTCAATAAACCTTTTGAAAAGTTTTTATAACAATGTTTTTATATGGTTCATATTGACATTGTCATAAATATTGGTTTTATAGTCATTTCTGTTTCCAGCCTTTAAAGTGTCACTATTAAATGTATAAATGTCCTGTGAACAGTCAGAGACAGTTTAATGTTGAGGAGTTGCCTTTTAAAGAGAACTAATGGATAAATGTATTTTTCTTGAGGTTCATTGTAAAGAACAAATGTAAACTCATAATGTCTAAGGCCTGTGGAAGTTCTTACATTCAACACAGACCTCACAAGTGAACAATACCAAAGGCTCTAATGTCAAAGGTCAAGGGAAGAAACATACAGAAGCAAACATTCATCATTATGGGGTTTTACAAACTATGAAGAAGAATGTTTTATTATTTCAGAGAGACATAAGCTACATTTATATACTATTTATTTATTCTCTAAGGTCATCTATTTATATAAGTTTGTGCTTAATTATAGTGCGTGTAACGAACAAAATAGAATAGAACTTTACCAAAGTGGAACGTTTCCTTCAGCTCACCAGTACATGAGACAAACATACAACATAAAGCAGAGTCAGTCATAAACACATGGGACAAACAACTTTTTAAAGACAGCTTTAGTTGTCAGTATGACTCCAGCGCTGACCAGAGACAAGAGCTCACATAATAACAGTAAGAGTAGCCTCAACTGTTTTATTCTCATTGGACTGAACCATATTATATTGCGATTATTGCAGGTAACTCAGTTACAAGGTTTTAAAGAAGTTGCACAGCACAAGCACCATGTCCACGCCAGTGTTCCTTCTGTAGTATTTCTTCTGTAGTATTTTTTGATTTAAAGGCTGTTTCTCATGTTACGCAAGTTAAACGGAGCTCGTCTGGATCAACTGGTGACAGCGCTGTCCTGTTTACATCGAGTTATAATCCACAAACCGCTCTCGAATTACAGCCGTCTACGTTCGTTCTTTCTCATCGACACTAAAAGAGACATCATTATAGACATGTCCGCTGTAAAAAGAATCACATCAATGTAATTTAAGACGAAATAATACCTATATTTCCTGGTTTGTAAAAGTGGGGTCCTAGAGAGGAACGCCCACAAAAAACATCTGCATGTCGCCAGACAACCGGCTTCGCCAGTTGATCCGTCACACCGGCAAAGAAACCTTTTTGAACCTTCTGCCTTTGTTTGGGGTTTTGCATTGGAGTCTCACCTGTTCCGGACGGTAGGGCCATGACACATACGGCCCTTAGGTCTGTAGTATGATCCGTCATGGAGCTGTTGTCCCGTTGGTGTACATGCAAACAATAACGTCCCTCAGATATCAAAGTGTTCATCTGAGGTCAAAGCCTTGACCTTAGTCGTTTGGCAGGTGCATGTCCAGGAATGTTGACCCAGCAATGGCCACATCTATCAATCTCACCAACAAGCTCCGGATACATGGAAACCAGCACAAACAAGAGTTATCAGACATGGAAGTGTTCCTGATCTCCTCGTTTGTCAAGTTTAGAGTGATGTCACAGGAAGTCATGTGACTCCCGTCACTAGCCCTGCTGCTTGTAAACCAAGATGATAAGTTCAAAGAACTATGTTAATATTGGCTTATTAGGTTATAGCATTATGCTAACCATTAGGTTAACCAGGCATTTCTTCATCACTTTAATACAGTTTGGTTTAAATCTTCTTATCCCCCCTTTTGGGACATGGGAACACCAAAAAATAAAATAGAAAATATATATAAAAAGTATAACCTTTTTACGCCAAATAACTCTTTCTATTGTTATTTCATTAATTAGTATCTCTAATTATACATCTTTGTGTTTTCAAACATAAATTATTTATATAGATTAGAATTATTTTCTCATGATCTTTTGTCACAAGGCTTTTCAGGAAACTAGTTCTATTAACTTCAAATAAATTTCTCTAACAATCTTTTACATTTTTTCTTTTACTTTCATTTTCTTAATCCCCCTTGGCCCAGACCCCTCTCTCTGGGTGTAGCCCAGTAACCGGGCAGTGAGTGTGTTAGTGTTTTAAAGTACATACAGTTTCTATCGTCTGTTATCTCAATCTGGCTTTTCCTTTTGCCGCTGCATAGGAAGCCTAGAAAAATGGCTTCTTCTACACGCAATTTACCAGTTAACACTTGTTCTGGTTTATTTTATTATTAATCTCATTTTTCATTCAACAATGGCCCATCCACAACACATTCACTCTCACAAACACATTTTTGTCTTTAACGCTTTAGGTCAACCGTATTTTATTATTATTAGCCCCTTCACTTTTGTGGACTTTTTTCTTTTCACTGCGACTCGCGCTGTGAACATTTTTACGTAGACTTACGTTTTTTACTATAGTCTCACTGACTTTGAACTCATTCAATCTCACTTCTGTTGTTAGTACAGTTCTTGACGAGTCCATACTCGAGGTTTCCTTGCGTATCACGCACCATTTAAACCAACATTCGAATGAAGCGTATTAGGAGGTTTGTTATTTAACAAAGTAAATCCTGTACTTCCCAGTCATAGAGTGGAGGTCTGGCCCGTGCTGCTTTTAACAGCGCAGCTTTGGGACTTAAAGGAAATGCTTTCTTTGTGCATTTCCCTGTGTCAGGTCAGGTCCACTCTCCGACGGATAGGTTTTATGAGACGTATCATTAACACACTCCCCATGACAAGTTCCCAGGTGCAGGATTTAGACCGTGGCAAGTTATGTTTATGTTCATGTTTGGATTAGCATGAAAGACATGACATGAGCAGAACTGACATGACCTAAAGAGGACTAGGAGCAACCAGTAATAATTAACTATAGGACATTTTTAATTATTATAACACAAGGAAATACACAGCCTTTACAACGCCTTGGGGGCTACATGAATGGACTAGGATTCTGTTCAGTCTAACAAATGTGCCCTCAGCTTTTCAGCGAGGTATGGAGGAGAGCCTAGAAGGGCTTAGAGACAAAATATGTACTCCATACAGTGATGATGTCTTAGTGTACAGTCGGACATTTGAAAAGCACATTTAGGATTTGAGGCCGGTAGCCCTAAAAATAAGACACAATTAAAACAATAGTTTAAAAAAATATATAAAAAATAATACTAAAATAATAATAAAAAAATAATTATTCAGGTTAACTTTAAGTAAGTGTCTGTGTCTTTTTTTAAATATTACATTAAACAATACTGCCCCCATCAGGCCTTTTGGAGTAAAGTAGTTGGTTGGCAGTTAAAACCACTCACAGCTTTTGTTATTTACAAAAAAGAGAAAAAACAAAACAAGACAAATGTTCTCAAAAAAAAAGAAAAAAGGAGGGTGAATAAAGAACAAATGTTGGTCAAATGTTTACCAAATGAAACATTGCATGAATGTGTTTGTCTTGTTGTGTTTGAAGGTCATCCAGGCTATCTTGAAGAAAAGCCTCTGGACTCAGTTTTCAAAGTGAAGTTAGTTACTCTTTTGAAATTAGACGTCTCTAATCTAATCAGACTTTATCAATTCTGAGATCAACTTGTAAGAGGGCTGAGCTTTTATGTCTAGAGGAAGGGTTTGACCTGAAACTAACTCTGTAAAACGGAAAGAAGAAAAACAACCCATAAATCCCTGAGAGACTGTGGATACCCCAAATGGACTTTCAACGAAACCAAGAGGACACAGAAACCAAACAGACAGGAACCAGAGACAAAAGCGAAGAGTGTAGTTATCCTTTTGCGTTCCAGACTTCAGGCTGTAATTGACTGAAAAGGATTTGCAACCATGAAAAGTGAAAAGTTTGATTTATGATTGTTAATCTGTCCCTTTACTTTCGGTCCCTACACCGTTCACCTGATTTAGATGTAAATACCCTCAAATTAAAGATAAAAGTAGTTAAAGCACATCTTGTTTGTTTCATTTCAAAACCATTGTGGTGGTGTATAGAGCCTAAAAGATTAGAATTGTCGATGTCCCAATATTTATGGACTTGACTGTTTATAGTGATTAGCGTGTGGATTTGACCACAGCCACAGGCTTTATTAGCTATGGTTACTTGTTGCTGCTGTTTACCTCAAAGTCACTAAAACGTAAGACATGTTAAAATTCATAAGGTGTGCAGGTCTGTAAATATAAAGTAAAGAGAAACAAACAAAAGTGAGTTGTTATTGATGTTACCCGAGTCTAAAGCGGTTGTACAACAGAATTACAGAAGGATCCAAACACTCTTCCTCGGTTTTTCTAGATATCCTCTTTAACAACAGGATAAAATGAGTGTGTTTTTTTTAACTCTCTGGAGCCAATTCAGTTGCATAACAACATTTATTCTATCACTAAACGACAACAATCAAAAGATTAGCCTCATTAGCTTCATGTTTAGCCTCATAGCTGTATTGATTTATACTTTTTTTGCTGTGTTTTTTCTTCTGTTTAATGGTTTCACAGACAAATATGTGTTAGTGAAACAACTTTCTTAGAAACAAGCTTAATGCTTTTCTACAGTACAGTTTAGTTTTTAATAATGTAGTTTAATGAACGGATGAGGCGCTTTCCTGCCAGCAGCCTAAATGTGGGTTGTGTAACGTCAGGAGCTCTGTTGTAGTTCCAAAATAGAGATCTAGTAAATCAATACTACTTGCCCAGCTTTGCTTGGCCCGCTGTCAGCACCCGCTGACCAATATCATATTCAGAATATTGTCTGCAACCCACTCCGTTATGCCAGCTCTAGAATCTGACGGTTACCGGCGATAAAGCATGCTACAAATGCTCTGATCAGAGGAAAAGAGAGACAAGAGAACACACGCTGGTTTCGTGGTTTAGTCAGTTCTCTCTCTCAAAGCTTTATTTTTAGGAAAATACAGTTTATATACAGTGGCAGTGTGACAAACATGGTCTCATGTTAGCGATACGTCAGAAAGTTCTGTAGTTAATGGTGCAGCTACCAATCACAGAATACATTCAGAAAATCTTATTTTGAACCGTTGCATGCTACACCATAAAGAGAAAGACACATACGTTTCTTATGCAACAGAGCAGCGTGTCCTTCTATAGGACATAGAACAGTGTACAGTGTTCTAATGCACATGGGTGCGCTGAAATTCAACCCGTGTAACTGGACCCATAGTCAAGTCAGAGGCAAGAAGTGCATTTCAAAACATCTTCTTCAATAGAACTGTTTCAAGATTTAAACTTACAAACTAAACTAAAAGATTAACATTCCAAAATATGATTCAAATAACATTTTTCTTATAGCATTCCACCCTTTGATTCTATTAAAAGAATTACCTTAAAATTACAAATTCTTTATTGACTGTTTTGAAAACTCTCAGATAAAGGGAATTTCACAGCTGTTGATGGACCTGTACGAGCCGTCACCCATTCACTGTAAGTAGTTTCTTTTTAATAATACTGGAGAAAAAAAAGGTTATATTTTAAGATCCACAGGAAGAGCATATAACCCTAATCTTATTGTCATTTCCTGAATTTGGTGATTGATCCCAATTTGGTGAAGGATAAAAGTCAAGAAATATTTTTGCCACTCCTTGTTGGATACACCCTACTTGTCAGGAACCTGCACAAGGACTCACAATGCCCATGTTCACAGGGTTTATTTCCAAGGTAAAAGTACAAAATCCAAAAGACGAGGTCGAAAAAAGGCTACGGTCAAAAACACTAGAAGGCTAATACAAGAGACACAAGGACAAACCAGCCGTTTACTTAACAGATTATTTAAATTAGAAAATTCCTTCTGGAGATCTTTTATTTCCTCGATAGTAACATTTGACATGTCAGATAATTGTTTTACAACATTTGGTGCAACATCCTCCATCGTCATTGGTGAAAGTACATAGACCTCCTCTGTCAGCCAGCACAAGTGCTTGTCTATTCTCTAACACAGTTCTAGTGACATCTGTTAGTTTTTGTTCAATGGCTAGCAATGATTTAGGAGTAGAATTGACCATTCTCCGTTGAGTACTGTATAATAAAGATAATTAATCCACCAGCTGTGTTTTGTCAATGTTAATCCCGGGAGAAACGGTAGAGCAGCAAGTATAGACCATCCTCGCGGGTCTCTAATGGCCTGAAATTCAGGTGGCACACCCATAGGTACCCCAAAACTGTTAACCTAAGCTCCTCTCTTGTTCCTAGTTTTCCAATCCTCCTCCCTAGTGATGACTGTACTTTTTTCAGCAAGCTTAACTACTGCACACTCCTCATCTACTCCTGGTCTGTTTCTTAATGTTGCTGTTCCTACATTCCTCCACAGACTCTCTCATCCATGCCGTTTTAAACGCTGACTATAGTTGCCACAAACTTATCTCATACACCTCCCGAGTTGGATTAAACCGTACTTTATCTCGAACTGTTACCCACTGTTACAACCCAAGGGTGAAACATATTTATGAAGGACACAGGAGACAAAGGGTTTTAGTTAAACATTTTTTATTTGTTTAGTTTAACTTTTTAAGAATCCAATCCTTCCGTGCCCAAAGTAGCAAAACAAATAAACCTTGGTGAGCTGGACAAACAGAAAATAAGAACGAAGAGTCAGACAGGCCAACCCTATTCAGGGCCGTAGAAGCTGTCTGACAGCCCGCTACCCCTGGTCTAAGCCCTAATGAAAGAAAAGACAAAAACAAGACAGCCGGTCCCACCAGGTTAAACAGAAAGCTAAAGGCTAAAACGTGCACGGCACAAATCTGTCAGGCGGAGCCAGACGGAGGAGGAGAGCTCGCAAACGGATGGGGTTCTCAGTGGGTGTAAAATAAGATTTGTTTAAAAGAAGATAAGCAAGCTGAGCAATGGGTGTAAATGCAAATGGAGCTGGACTTCTGAGTTTGAATATTAAAATATATTTCTATATTGGGACAAGGTAAACAACTACTGGAAAAGAACAGTACAGGTAAGTTTCCATGATGACATGTGTCTCCTCGAACATCCCTTTAACAAAGGGTTTAAGGGTTTATGGGAGTTTGCCCAATCCGTGTGTTTTGTGGATCTGGAGAAGGCATTTGACTGTGTCCGTTGTGGCGCTCTGTGGGGGGTGCTCTGGGAGTATGGGGTCCAGGGTCCTCTTCTAAGGGCTGTCCAGTCACTGGTTCTGTTCATTATATTTATGGACAAAATTTCTAGGCGCAGCCAGGGGCCGGAGGGTGTCCAGTTTGAGGACCCACATGATCTTGTTCTGCTTTTTGTGGGTAAAGCTGTCCTGTTTGTTTGATCAAACCAGGACCTTCAGCTGGGTGCAGTGTGAAGCGGCTGGGATGAGAATAGGCACCCTTAAAATCCAAGGCCATGGTTCTCAGCCAGAAAAGGGTGCCCTTCAGGTTGGAGTTCCTGCCTCAAGTGGAGGAGTTCTTGTGGAAACTGTTACAAATTCACATCAAATGTTATAAGCAATGGAATCCAATAAGAGGTGGTGTCAGATAGTCCACATTTAATGGTAACATTCAGCTTTGTTTGGGGATCAGTGGGTCACATGACCCCGGAGCTATTGAAGAAAAACACTGAAGTAAACTGTTAAATATTCTCAAAAGAATTCAATAAAAAATCCAATAAAAAGTGGTGTGTCTAAAATTCCTCATTTAATAGTAATATTCAGCTTTGTTTGGGGTCAGACGGTCACATGACCCCACACAGAAAGGCCCTGGAAGTATTTTAGTATGTGCAAGAATAAAAACATGTTAAAGGGACTATACATAACTTTTTAAGCTCAAATAACATTTTTATTTGCCCAAATATGAGCCGACCATAATTAGATGAGACGACCGAGACCTTTATTGTTAAAAACTGTTCTGTCTATGAGCCTGTAGGCTCATTTTATTGTGGAGATTTCGGGCTGGTTTTGCCGGGAAATCAACCTGGATGTGACGTAGTGCACGCTCCCATGTAGAGCTCTGACTTCCTAGTATAGCCGCCATGACAGCGATTGTTTGAGATACACTCTGCGAACAACAAAAAAACGACTAGCACGACAACTCATTATAAGTTACTTGCTTGTGAATTCTGAGAAATCTATGTAAATTATGACCCTGACTACAGAGGCTTATGAGTCTTATACATTTACTGTTTTGGCTTTTCAAATTATTTTTCAAATGTTTTTACAAAGCAGCTAATGCTAACTCTGTGGCTTGTTGGGGTTAAACATTGCCAGGAACTCTTTTCTTTGTTACTTGTTTGTTCAATAATCAGAGATAACGTGAGCAATGACAACTTTATTAATGTAGCCAGGATGTAATATAGGTTGTAATTGTTACCAAAGCCCATCTAAAGCCAACTCTGGCACATTTCTGGCATTGGTTGTCTCGTTATATTTACTGGTCTGTTTATTGTAACAAAAATCTCTCAGTTGTTTTGTTAGTATATGCCAGAGCAGAATGTGTGAATAGGGATTATTTATGCAACATTATCAACACAATAAAACAACATCTTAATAATAATAATAATAATGTTTTGTTATTATTACAGCACTAACGTGTCCTCACAGTAAAGGTGGCCAAAGTCTGCAGCTACATCCCTCGGCTGCAGATCAGAATTTGGGGAATCGTCTAAAGTTTCCAGGGGGACTCCCAAGAGTACACATGACCCTCAGGCCCTTGGGCACTGGAGTTGTGCTCGCACCTACAGCTGAACTGGCACAGACACAACTGCACAGAACAGATGTTCTCCATTCAGTGTTGGTCATCTTACTTCAAAAAAGTAATTAGTTATAGTTACAAATTACTTCTCCCAAAAAGTAATTGAGTTAGCAACTCAGTTACCACATTGTAAAAGTAACTCAGTTACTCAGCAAAGTAGCTGAAGTTATTTTTTATGTTCTATAAGTGTATTACGTTCTATAACAGCCTTAAATATCAAAGATGTTTAAATTAACTGATTGAAGAATAAAAACACTAGTATTTTAGAACATTTGGTATTTATTTCAACTCAATAGATTGCAGTCTGCCATATAATATAAATAAAAACATATAAAAATAAATATTGAAAATAAAATTCAATGGCAAAATTAAGTCACACAAATGTAAACTTGTGTAAAAAGAAACAAAGGGAGACCTGGCCATTAAGTCTCTGTACCTGTAAATTATTGCACAATAAACAAAACACAATCCAACTCTCTCTGTAGATTAACATGTTGTTCATTCTCAAAGAAAATGAATAATACATGCAGCTGCCTTTGGGGTTAGCAGCAGCAACAAGTGTCGTGTTAGCATGTGTTGATGTAAGGTGCTTCAGATGATTTGAGTTACTAGAGGCAGACATGGATAAAGTCTTTTTTCCTGGACATAGCATGTTACAGAAACATTGTTGCCTTTAATTTCAACTAACGAGAAGTAGTGCCGGTACTTCAGTCTGTCCTCCTCACTGACAGCTCCAGCTCCTGCTCTCCTCCTTCTTCAGTCACTGTCAGAGCTCTCCTTCACAGGAGTTTGAAACTGTCCTGAGCTGGAGTCCTGAGAAGAAAACATTTTAATAGATTACATATCTATCATTATATTGTACTAAACTTAATGTTGGCGGTTTTCTGAATGACACTAACAGTGAAATAAATAACAAGCTGAAATGATACAGCATGGTTACATTGATGTTGTCTCAACCTAATGCAAAAGTTATTTAGGACAGTTATGGTTCATAGAAACAAGACAAACTCCTTCACTCACTTGTCATATTCTTTTCTCTACATACGTTTTACTCAGAGTTTCACTGTTCGCTTGTCACTGATGTGTTACACAAGGTGGTTTAGGAACAGTGCAGCTGTTTAGACGTTAGTTGACCAGATAGAAATGAAGTGCTCCAACATTTGTGCAAAGACTCAAAAAAATGACAGTAATAGTAACACGTGCAGTATCCTGTCAGATATAAGTTCACTAACTTTAGTCATTATTCTGCTGAGACGGCAGGCCTTGGTGAAAGCTAAGTTACGTGAGTTGTTGATGTAGCTGCTCAGATAACTTTAGCTATTTTAGAAAGATTTATTTTAGAGTATTACTAAAATTGCGAGTATTACGCGAGTGCAGCAGCGTCAGCACTTGAGTCAAATATAGTTTACTCTCAATAAAGTCATAATGTCAAACAATAAACTTGCAGAAGTGTAATTTTTCTTACCTTCTCTGTAAATTAATAATTAATGTTGAAGTCCTGCGAACAGCTGTAGCTGGTTGTCTATTGTTCCAATGACCCAGTCGTGCACGTACGAGCGCGAGCAGTTCTTCTAACGGCCACTGGTGTCAGTAACTGCTAGGTTTTTCTGAAAGTTACACAATGCCCCTTTAATGTTATCAGTGACTCTGAGACTCATGTCATCACGGCAGTAAAGATTCAAATAAAAAATGGACCTGTTGTGTTTTGAAATGAACAATAAGAGATGGGCTCCAGCCTGTCTGGCATTTAGATGAAACATATGTAAATGCTGATTTGAATGTTTCATAAGCCACAGTTAAATCCTGGACACTGCAGCTGTGAGTTCATTCTCTCACTTGTGCTGTTATAGTCAAACCTCGCAGCTCTGAGTAAGTTTATTCTTTAAGATATAATGTAAAGATATTTTTCAAGTATTTAACATTTGTTGGTTGAGTTCTTTTGATGGAAACTTACTGACTTATTTGTGATGTGACATATTTTGTCTTTTTGAAGGTAACTATCAGACATGGATGTGTTTTCTGTGTACCTGCTCTGTGGTAAGATTCATAAATCCATATTTTCTCACACTTTCATGGTTTGGTCCAGGAACAGAAGCAGACATTAGTCAGGCTTAAAACACATTAGACACAGATATGTTTTATGTTTTGTATGGCACTATTATAATATCTACAGATCGATGTGTCCTAAAACAAGTCTAAAGCAGTAGTTTTTCTTTGTAATAATAATAATAACATGTCTCTATAAGTCCTACTCCAGTCGGATTATTGTATTTCTTCAGTTCAACTGTAAAATGAGCCTCTGAAGAGACTCACTAACCAAAACAAAGGCTGTGTACGGGACGCCCCCCCCCATAGTATTATTATTACAGCATAAGTATTGTATAAACTGCAGCTCAAATGTAAAGCTGACAAAATACTCTTTAACAACCATTTCAGGGATTATCCTCGTCCCGTTTGTTTTCTGCCAAAACAAAGGGTTCTACTTCATCAACATAAACATGACCTGGGCAGATGCTCGACAGTACTGCAGAGATAAATACATCGACCTGGCCACAGTCGAAAGTGCAGCCGACCTGAACAGGATGGGTTTACCTGGTGGTGCAGTTGCATGGATCGGTCTGTTTGATGACCCTGCGTCCTGGAAAGGTGTCATGACTGATGACTCTAACTCCTGGAGATGGTCTGCCACTGGAACAGTGAGCACCAGTCGATACCAATACTGGGCTACAGGGGGACCGAATAATTTCGATGGAAAACAAAGTTGTGTCCTAATGTCCGAAAAGTGGGGATGGGCGGACTGGCCATGTACAACCAAAAGTAATTTTGTTTGTTATACCGGTAAGACTTTATTGATTCATAGAAAAATCTTTAATGTTAAATAAGCTCTGTAGGTGTTAAAAGTGGATTATTCAAAAACAGTTGAAGTGTAATATTCCAGCTTGATTTAGTGTTAATCTCTGAGTGACCTACAGCAACGTGGAACAATAACAAAACAGCTTAACATTTTGGTGCCTCAACAATTTTGAACAAATACACTTTTAGTTTAGAGACATGTTACTGTCAAAAAGTGACTGTTCAACTGTAGGTCACATGGAAAGTTATTTTGTGAATCTAAGGAGGTTGTTATTTCTATTTTCAGTTCAATCAGGAACGAAACAGTTTGTTCCATTTAACACTTCAATGTCCTGGAGTGACGCTGTGGCCTACTGCAGACAACACTATCACGACCTGGCAATGATCGAAAACCCAACTGAAAACCAAGCGGTTCTTAACCTTACAAAAGACTGGTCTGCATGGATAGGCCTTTACCGCGAGCCGTGGAGGTGGTCCGACAACAGCAACAGCAGCTTCAGAAACTGGGCCAACGGAGAACCCAATAACTTTGGTTTAAATGAGAGCTGTGTCGCCCAGAATTCAGACCAGCTTTGGCAGAATTTGCCCTGCACAAATATGATGCCCTTCGTCTGCCACAAAGGTAACAACTTAAGTCTAAAGGAACTATTTTATCTATACTACAGGAAACAAAATGTAAAAAAATGCAGTGTGAACAATTAAAGAAAACTGTCCAAACAGCTTTTTTAAGGTTTCTTAAATATAACCAGTAAGTTTTTCTCTGTTTCCTCAAACCTCAGGGTCTGACTTCATCTCAAACACTGACTCAAACATAGAAGCCTGTGTAGTTTCTTGTCACATTGTTATTTTCTTTTTTGTTTTGGTGAAGCAACAGGGAATGTCTGGTAGAACGTGTTTTTAATGTGTCTAAATAATCATGGTTAATATTTGTGGTTGGTCCTGCCACAAAACCGTTTAAATCCATCACAACCACATTTTATAGTTTTTCTCAGTTCATTATTTCTGTAAACTAAAAGAGTAACTTCAGACTTCAGTGGTTCATCTTAAAAATGTGAAGGTGTCACTGTTTGAGCCTCAGTGGAACAAATGTAAAGAAACATTTGTCACAAATGGTCACACAAATATTTAATTCATTAAAACTTGTTTCTTTTTTTTTATCAGTAAACAGCAGGTCTGGTGGTTTTATTGTTTTATTTTATTTTTATTTTTGAATATTTTCACTGGAAAATGCGTCAGATCCGTGTCTGATGTTTTATAATCTTTCCACCTCCAGGGGGCACTATCTTATATAAACCTATGTAAGAAAAATAAGATAAGAGCGACTGCTGTGAGTCGGAGAGTCAAAAAATATAACAAATAAAAACAGGTGCTCTTCAAGGATATGGCCACATTAAGCAGAACAATGACTAAACAAAAATCTAATAAAATTGAAATTTGAGTGAGTCTGTATTTAAAAAAAAAAATGATGGCACTCTCTAGTAATAATAAAAGTAATTAACAAAAACCTATATATTTAAAATATTTTGTAACTGATGCTTAGACTCTGAGACAATAAGACATTGACTATAAATAGGCCGACTGACTGATTACAAGATTGTACACACCTGTGATGCTAATAAGTGCGCACACCTTGAATTAACATGTCCATTTGGTCACATTATTTACAGTCTTTTCTAGGGGTACCATCAATTTTGTCCAGGCCTGTTACATGAATTTATTTTTTTAAATAATAATCTTGAAGCATGGTTGAAAAGCAATGTCTGACTTTCATTGGTTAACATTCATAGAATTTTTATTTATTATTACTTTTGTCAGAATAAAGTTTTTTTTTGTGACCATTGTGAGTTTTTCTTTCATTGACCGAAGGGTACCAACAATTTTGTCCACGTGTGTGTGCGAGGACTGCAGGCCGTCATGGCTCATGTGTTTAAACCCATTTTTTAACCAAATCATATTTTTTCATATATTTTTTGTCCAGTGCCAAGGAACTCAATCTCAAAGATAAAGATAAAACTCCAGAGTAGTGCTGACCTCACTGACCCTAACATCATGAACCAGATTTTAAAACAGGTAAGTCTCCTGTGAGTACTTTGTAAACTGACTCAGTCTCATTTATTACAACACACTTTACATGTTTCTAAACTTTTTTTTTCCTTTCCTTTAGTTTAAAGAACAGCTCGAGAAACATAACAATGGGGCAGATTTTCAGCTGAAATGGAGCGTGCCACCAACAAAACAAAAGAGAGAACCTAAAAAAGAAGTGAATGTCTGCCCTGCTTTAAAAAAGTACTGACTGATCTGACTTCTGTGTGGCTTTAATCTTAACTTAGACTCAAGTCGACTGTGATATTCATTCATTTTCCTCCACATCTCTTCTTATTTACTTAGACACATTAGTTTCCCAATTGTGTTTTTAGATCAGAAACCTAAAAATGTAAAATGTGTTTTGTTGAGCAAATATGTGTGAAATGTTTTAATAAAGAGTGAAAAGCCTATGTAAACTGTGTTTAGTCAGTGAACTGTGCCTTTGTACATTTGTTCAACAGTGCCACCAAAATAAAAACTACAAACTCAAAAGTTCAAGTACATTCGTCGTCAGGGCGCTGCTAAAACGTCAAACTGCTTTAGAAAGTTCCTAAGCCATGACCTGGAGGTACTTCATGCTCTCTATGATAAGAGCTGTGCCAGTTTTTTTCATTAGTTTTGTGAATGTTGCTCTGTAGATGCAGTGCCACACATTCCATCCTTTAGTGAACCTGCTCTATCAACCTCTCTTTAAAACTTCATTATTAAAGTGCTCTCATGTTGTCATATTTGTCACATCCCTCTGCACAGTGTCATGTGACATTTCTCCTCAGGATCAGACCAACGTCCACATAAACTATGCTCTGTGCTTGAAACAGACCTAAAACTTGATACAGTACATTTACCTGCAGGTAAAGAAATTAAAATGATTGTCATAGTCTGATTATAACCTGATGTAAATACCTTTCTCCGATTGGGGGAGCAGTCACTCGATTCTTTGAAATCAGACCAACACGCCTGGATAATGCAGTTTATAGTTGTATTACTGCTGCATGTTTATGGTTTACTCAGATTAAGGTGCACTCAAAAAAATAAATCACTGGTTTTACATGATTGTATTAATGGGAAAATTTGATCAAAACATGTTAAAGCTGCAACTTTCTGTAAAGTTAAACTAAAGTGAAACATTCACACTATTCAATAATATTTGATAAAATACAATTTATTTAATGATGTAACACAATCCAATCATGTTGGATGAACAATTATCTAATGAGCGAGAAAAAATATTTTATCCCAGTCAGCATTTACATGTGGGCCCCATAAGGGTTATATTTGGGCTCAACTGCCACATTGCCCCACCTGTGTTAGCCCTTCGATCAGGTTCAGAAGTAAGCAAGAAGAAAAACAGAACCATGAATATTTTTTTTTACTATTTATTTATTTAAAAATGTGACTTAGTTCTGCTTTAATATTATCTATCTCCAAACCCATTCCCAAACAAAATAGTGGTTTCATCAACAACAACAAAAAGGTGTCACAGTGACCACCATGAACAATATTATCTTAAACACATCCAAATCAACATTTTGAGTCATTTTAAAAACATTATCAATCATTGGCTTCATCATTTACAACATTTTTCCTTTTAATCCATTTGCACCCAGTCTCTAAAAAAATCAAGTTGTTACCTAAATTTGTTTGGTCTTAGTTTCCAGTCATCTCTGACTGAATTGTTTCAAATCTTTAAAGGATAGATGTATAGAAATCTGTTTTGTTAGGGTTTAAGAGTCCTTGAGAAAGTCATAAATAATGCATAAACAGCAGAGGGTCATATTATTCTTCAACCTCATCCTGAGAAAGATTTTACTTTGGGTAAAGCTTTTTAGCTTCTCTTTATAAATGCTTCTACCTCCATCTGGTGGCCAAGAAGAAAACTGTGCAGTCTTAAAAGGGAAAACCTTTATGGATGGTTTTCTTGGTTATTTTATTAATCTCACACAGTTTTAACACAAACAGTTAGAGTGAGTACTATATCATGAACCATTTAACTGCCCCTTGACTGAATTTACATTTAAACTATTCTTTCATTGGTGAAAGACATTGTCATTTATACAAGAATCAACCAGAACATTGTGACTGATTAATAATAATAATAATAATAACACGTTTTATTTATAACGTGCAATCCTAGACACTCAAGGTGGCCTTACAACAATAGTCACAAATACAATAGATCATAATAAGAAATACTCAAGAACAATTAAAAAACAACAATAAAAACAACAATTATATTGTTGACAGGACAGTGCAGTTATGGAGGGACTGTCTGAACACATGTGTTTTGAGTTTGGATATGAAATGTTGGTCTGTGTTGCGGAGGTCAGAGGGAGAGAGATTGTTGCTCGATCTAAAGACTGGCTGTTTAGGACTCTGTCTTGTTTTCTTGCACAACTTCATAGAACCCAGTAGAAGAAGTACACATTTTAGTCCTAATACGTTCTGCTATATTTCAGTTCAGTTCTATTTATTTAAACTGAAATTCCAACAAAGTTTTCTTATAACACTTTACAATTAAGGCAGGTTAACTTAACGCACCTTGTCCTTTAAGTCTGACAAATATGTCTTATTTCAAACGTCAGAGAAAAGTGTGCATCAGAAAGAATGTGTCTTTAGCTGTACACTGTAATTTCATACAAGTGTGAGTCTACAGTGTGTAACCTTGTCTTTGTGAGTCTGTATTTATGTACAAACAAGTCTCTGTGTCACTCTAAAGACGGACACAGGCCCCTTCTTCTCCTCCGCTGCCTCTGGTGAGGTCTTCTCTTGATTGTTGACTCTGACACACATACATCTACCTCCTGGAGAGTGTTCTTGATCTGTCCAACTGTTGTGAAGGGTGTTTTCTTCACCAGGGAAAGATTTCTTCAGTCATCCACCACAGTTGTTTTCTGTGGTCTTCCTGGTCTTTTGGTGTTGCTGAGCTCTCCGGTGCATTCTTTCTTTTTAAGAATGTTACAAACAGTTGATTTGGCCACACCTAAAGTTTTTGCTGTCTCTCTGATGGGTTTGTTTTGTTTTTTCAGCCTAATGATGGCTTGCTTCACTGATAGTGACAGCTCTTTGGATCTCATATTGAGAGATGACAACAACACTTTCCAAATGCAAACAGCACACTTGAAATGAACTCTGACCCTTTTATCTGCTCCTTGTAAATGGGATAAAGAGGGAATAACACACACCTGACCATGGAACAGCTGAGCAGCCAGTTGTCCCATTACTTTTGGTCCATTAAAAAGTGGGAGGCACATATACAAACTTTTGTAATTCCTACACCGTTCACCTGCTTTAGATGTATATACCCTCAAATTAAAGATAAAAGTCTGCAGCTAAAGCACATCTTGTTCGTTTCATTTCAAAACCATTGTGGTGGTGTATAGAGCCAAAAAGATTAGTTGATGTCCCAATATTTATGGACCTGACTGTATGTCTATGTTCATGTTTGGATTAGCATCAAGAACATGACATGAGCAGTAATTATTAACCATAGGAAACTTTAAAACTATTATAACATTCCACCCTCTTGATGATGATAAACATTAGCATAAAACAACACATTGTATACTATGACAGAGGCGAAAACCCAGCAGGGCAGATGACCTAGCTTAAGTACATTTGACCATTCGGTAAATGACCTATCTCTGGGAAAAACTCTCCTGCTAAAACACAAACAAGGTGTAACCCGGTCAAGAGAGGGGCAGATTGGATACACCTGAACCCGGGGAAGATAAATACGGGAGCACTTCCTGTTACGCTCTCACTGTGGCTGGGCATAAACACATAGACATATATAAAGGCTAGATGGCTTACCGGCGCTGAAGGCCAATGGGACCCGACGACGTCACACGGCGGCCATCTTAGGACGGGACCGCTCGTCCAGTTATAACATTAAAGTCTATTGTGCATGTAGTGCTGAAATAACTATATTTTGCTCAATTTTCAACCGATTTTCAAACGGCTTGGTGTGTCATAAACGTCAGGGATGCGGCTATTTAACTGCATACTTGTGAAAAATTATAGCCACGGAGTTTATTAAGCACAAATCATAGCCACGTTATTAAGGTTTGTAATACACCAAACCGTTTGTAAATCCGTCAAGAATTCAGCAAGTTACGAGCATTTTAGTTGGCGTATGTCACTCACCTTCCATCCACAGCAGCAGGGAGCAGCACTATGGCAGCACTGACCTAAGATGGCCGCCAAGTGATGATACAGCTGACTCCGCCTTGAGCCATCTAGCCTTTATATATGTCTATGCATAAACACGGCAGATTCACACCTGTGGATGCATCTTTCCTTCAAAAACTCTTGAACAAAGCACTTAGATTCAGCGGTAAGTTTTGTTAATTTATTTCATTGATGGCTCTGTTGCCAACCGCTGCGGTTAATTATTTAAAATGACTTTACTTATGGTTTATTTGAAGTCCGGTTTCGAACTGAACTACTATACGAAAACGGGTAATTCTTGATTGTCTTTCAAATTGTAAAGCTTGGAGTGAATAAATATTGTATTCGTTAACAGTATATGAATATTCTGCATTGTACTTTAAATTCGGCTGATGTGTAATGCCGCTAATTATGTTCTTTTAATTACGGTTTGATAAATTGGGTGTGCTAACTGCTTGTTAGCTTCATTGGAATGTAATGTGGCTAAGGATAAGTGCTATCACTGGCTAATGGAGGTAAGGGAAAAGGCTGTGAACGAATGTAGTGAACTGTATGTTTTTTTCCCTTACTGAGATATAGTAATGAAGTAAATTAATGACACTGAGATGAATGTTACCGGTAATGATAAGACTAAATGATTTATGTTAAAACCTGAATATTGATTTATGGCTGACCTTGTTTTCAGGTCAGGTTTTTTATGTGGGACTGGGATTCCACCACTAAACACTGGATGGCGAGCGGGTAGGATGAACTTTTCCTATTTTCCCCAAGGGAATGATTGAGGACTACACCTTTTGCCCTTTTAATTTTTTTGGGGAAAACTTGAACTGAACTGTTTGGGGAAAAACCCCAAAAGGACTATACTTTAAGTGATCATCTTTATAATTTCTATTTTGAGAAATGTGGTTATAAAAGAACAAATGAACAGTATTCTGGGTACCACACCTTTTCTGCTTTACTGTATTTAAGTGAACATTTTGTTAGTATTGTTTGTTAATATTGTTATTATTATTATCATTCTGTTCTCTTATATATTCAATATATTTCATTATTGCCAATGCCCTTTGTTTCACTGCCTATAGTCAGAGGTTATCCATAACTAAATACTTTAGCCCATCAAAAACTCTCCTGCAGGCCAAGGCGTTAAAACACAAACAAGTATATTTAGTTCAAATGATTAAATTGTAACATATGTCAATTTAAAGACAAAAAATATCATAATGTGATATGTTTAAAATCAAAGATAATCAAAAACCCACTGATTCTTTAAATTCAATAAATCCAAAACACAGTAACACTCCAAAATAAAGCCTGTCCCAGGGCGCAGTGGCTCAGTGGTAGAGCGCTCGTCCTATAACCGGAAGGTAGGCGGTTCGATTCCAGCTATCCCCACAGATCATACTGTCAAAAAATGAAAAGTTTGATTTATGATTTATGATTGTTTATCTGTCCCTTTACTTTCGGTCCCTTAAAAAGTGTGAGGCACAGATACAAACTGTTGTAATTCCTACACCGTACACCTGCTTTAGATGTAAATACCCTCAAATTAAAGATAAAAGTCTGATAAAAGCACATATTGTTTGTTTCATTTCAAAACCATTGTGGTGGTGTATAGAGCCTAAAAGATTAGAATTGTGTCAATGTCCCAATATTTATGGACCTGACTGTTTATAGTTTTTAGTGTGTGTGTTTGACCACAGCCACAGGCTTTATTAGCTATAGTTACTTGTTGCTGCTGTTACCTCAAAGTCACTAAATCTGTAAGACATGTTAAAATTCATAAGGTGTGCAGGTCTGTAAATGTAAAGTAAAGAGAAACAAACAAAAGTGAGTTGTTACTTGATGTTACCCGAGTCTAAAGCGGTTGTACAACAGAATTACGGAAGGATCCAAACACTCTTCCTCGGTTTTTCTAGATATCCTCTTTAACAACAGGATAAAATGAGTGTGTTTTTTATCTCTCTGGAGCCAATTCAGTTGCACAACAACATTTATTCTATCACTAGCGACAACAATCAAAATTAGCCTCATTAGCTTCATGTTTAGCCTCATAGCTGTATTGATTTATAAATTTTTCTTTTGCTGTTTTTTTTCTTCTGTTTAATTGTTTCACAGACAAATATGTGTTAGTGAAACAACTTTCTTAGAAACAAGCTTAATGCTTTTCTACAATACAGTTTAGTTTTTAATAATGTAGTTTAATGAACGGATGTGGCGCTTTCCTGCCAGCAGCCTAAATGTGGTTTGTGTAACGTCATCTCCAGGAGCTCTGTTGTAGTTCCAAAATGGAGATCTAGTAAATCAATACTATCTGAAATAAGTTTTTTTTTCTCTCTAGCTAGTTGGTAGATCTTTGCCCAGCTTTGCTTGGCCCGCTGTCAGCACCCGCTGACCAATATCATATTCAGAATATTGTCTGCAACCCACTCCGTTATGCCAGCTCTAGAATCTGACGGTTACCGGTGATAAAGCATGCTACAAATACTCTGATCAGAGGAAAAGAGAGACGAGAGACAACACGCTGGTTTTCTGGTTCAGTCAGTTCTCTCTCTCAAAGCTTTATTTTTAGGAAAATACAGTTTATATACAGTGGCAGTGTGACAAACATGGTCTCATGTTAGCGATAGGTCAGAAAGTTCTGTAGTTAATGATGCAGCTACCAATCACCGAATACATTCAGAAAGTCTTATTTTAAACCGTTGCATGCTACACCATAAAGAGAAAGGCACATACGTTTCTTATGCAACAGAGCAGCGTGTCCTTCTATGGGACATAGCAATGTACAGTGTTCTAATGCACATGGGTGCGCTGAAATTCAACCCGTGTAACTGGACCCATAGTCGAGTCAGAGGCAAGAAGTGCATTTCAAAACATCTACTTCAGAAGAACTGTTTCAAGATTTAAACTTACAAATGTAGCAGATCAGCCCTCGGAATTCCCCACGGATTTACTGTCCTGTCTTTTCTATCATTGCCAGAGGCCTTCAGAGACAAGCTTAAATCTAAAGTCTGGAAGAGGACTGGGTTAACACTGTTTTCTTTCAGATAAAAGGACGGCTAAAGTGTCTTTGAAAATAGACTTCTACAACGGTCAAAACACCACCCCCTGGTGGTCAAATGGACAAATGACTCTATCCAATCATCAAAAGACAATTTCGTAAATATTGCATTAAAGGAAAATGTATTTTTGATAATGTGTTGTTTGTACTGTTCTTTTCCAGGACACGGAGTTGTGACCAAATTACTCCCTACCCCAGTTTATGGTTTCCGTTTTTGTTTAATGAAATGTAATGAATGTTTCAATAATATTCTGCATGTTCATAATAATCTGCATTTTCTCTGTACAATCATACATATGCGAATGTTTTGTGCGTTTTATAAAAAACCCAACAAATGCATCGCGAAGCAAATAATGTTTTAAAACTTAATTAACTCAGTTAAATGTTCCAAAGCGACTTCCCCTTCCGACGGAAGAGTGCATAGGACATAGGCTTGGGCGGTATCCAAATTTTGATACCGTCAAACCTCCTCCCTATTTTACCTCGGTATACGGTATTACCGTGAATAATTTAAAAAAATATGACGTAAGGCTCAGACAGCGTCACCAAACTGTTGGCTTGTGCCTAAACTGTTCAGAAACTGAATACCGAACACTAATACTGAAACAATAACAAAATAACATGCACAACAATATAAACAACTTTTATTAGCAACAAATAGCAGTTTATAAAAAGTGCAAATACAAGAGTCAAACAGAATTAAATGAACATAAACATCCAGAACAGTTTAGTAGTTTTTTAGAGTGTGGGACCTCTCATAAAGCACAGCACACAGCCATCACTTTTATTACGATCGCTGCTTTGATTAGCGCATTTGCGCTGACTATGTTTACCCCTGCCTCTCCCTCCTCGACAGTGTTGCCACAGTTACTTTGAAAAAGTAACTTAGTTACGTTACAGATTACTTGATTTAAAAAGTAACTTAGTTACTATACAGATTACTTGATTTTAAAAGTAACTAAGTTACTTTACAAGTTACTTTATTAGTTACATTCAGCAGCTGTCGACAACATAAAAATGACAACTGGTTTTGCCAACAATCACTTTATTTATAGTGTTTTTTTACAGTAACATCAACAATCTATCTCCTGACAATTAAAGTTGAATTTAAAAACTATTTCCTGAAAAAATACATGTTTTTTACAATAAATAAAGGCAGTCTCTCTTGACTTAACATAAATACTTGTTTTAATAAAAATAAAGGCAGTCTTCCTTTGTAACTAACTCTAAGGGAAAAGTAAATAAGTAATCATTTATTTTGTACTTTATTGTATTTGTCTCCTCTGTATGTAAATGTAATGAGCCTTTTATTTCCGCCTCTATAGTGGGCGTTAATTTGAGTCTAGAAAAGGGGGACTGGTTAGCGAGACGCACATGCGGAAGTCAGGAGGAAGTAATCTCATCTCGTTTTAAAACGCTCCGAAATCATTAAGTTCTAAAGGAAAGGAGTGGATAATTAAGCACCTAGCTAGAACGGGAACAAGGTATGTCTTTCTTGACAAAAAAATGACAAAAATAGTAACGCACAGTGACTTGGTTAAGTAACTTTAATCTGATTACTGGTTTGGAAATAGTAATGCGTTAGATTACTCGTTACTGAAAAATGTGGTCAGAATAGAGTAACGCGTTACTAAGTAACGCGTTACTGGCATCACTGCTCCTCGACTGGGTAAAGTGTCAGGATGACCAACACGTATTTGTCCCAAACAGCTGTCAATAGAAGCCGCATTATTCCCGACACCCCGTCACTACCGCGGCCATGGCAGTACACCCGCCCCGGCTTCTATCACCTGTGCTAAAGGTAAAGCTGCAGGTGCTACGCGCTCACGGCTTCCCTTCTCAACCTCCCCTTCACTACCGCGGCCAGAGCGACTAGTTTCTTACCGTTTCTTTCACTGATGTTTGGCAAAATGTGGGAAAAACAGCGTGTGCTTTATGAGAGACACTGAGAAAGGCACGAGCAGCGGCGCCGCTGTCCAAGTTACACATGCACTCACTCTCGCTCATTCTCACTTTCACTCGGCTGAAAAGACTCTAAAGGTAGATGTTCTCCCTCAGAATCAGAGTCAGCCATTACTAATACCAAAACTTCATCACAGGTGTAGTTTTTATTTGTCATTTTCATGTTTATCAGCTCGCGTGTAGAGAATGAGGCTTCCATTGAGCCGGTCCTGACACTCCCACTGAGACGCGTCTTTGAGGTCTTCTTCTACAATTGTTTTTAATGGCAACACAAGGGTGTCTGACATCTGGTGGAAGGGAGTGGAAGCATAATTTAGCACATAAACCGGAAGTAGCGGCTGTTTTTTCCTGTTAAGTTGCTTGTGCGACTTTGGCGCTTAAATATGACGGTATTGAAACTGATACCGTTGCTATCTTTAGATACCGTGGTATACGATATTACCGTAATACCGCCCAAGCCTAATAGGACACGCCCCCGGCCAAAGATGATAAAGCTGGCTGCTAGCCAAAAATCTTCCTCTTGGCTTCCTGCTTTTCCTCGGATCCTGTCTACGGACAGTCCGCTCGGGGACCGCCCCGATACAAGAGACACAAGGACAAACCAGCCGTTACTTAACAGATTATTTAAATTAGAAAATTCCTTCTGGAGAACTTTTGTTTCCTCGATAGTAAGCAAAACATTTGACATGTCAGATAATTGTTTTACAACATTTGGTGCAACATCCTCCACCCTCATTGGTGAAAGTACATAGACCTCCTCTGTCAGCCAGCACAAGTGCTTGTCTATTCTCTAACACAGTTCTAGTGACATCTGTTAGTTTTTGTTCAATGGCTAGCAATGATTTAGCAGTAGAATTGACCATTCTCCATTGAGTACTGTATAATAAAGATAATTAATCCACCAGCTGTGTTTTGTCAATGTTATTCCCGAGAGAAACGGTAGAGCATAGACCATCCTCGCGGGTCTCTAATGGCATAGACCATCCTCGCGGGTCTCTAATGGCCTGAAATTCAGGTGGCACACCCATAGGTCCCCAAAACTGTTAACCTAAGCTCCTCTCTTGTTCCTAGTTTTCCAATCCTCCTCCCTAGTGATGACTGTACTTTTTTCAGCAAGCTTAACTACTGCACACTCCTCATCTACTCCTGGTCTGTTTCTTAATGTTGCTGTTCCTACATTCCACAGACTCTCTCATCCATGCCGTTTTAAACGCTGACTATATGTAACCTCTGTGTTGTCTTCTGCCTGATATACTCTCTCGGACACCGTCAGGTTTGTGGTAACAGCAGGTTTATTCACATCTGCATTTATGACAAAGGGAAAACAGTGTTGAGTAGTCATCACATGTGGATAAACAGCGCATGCTCTGTCTCAAGGGAAATCCTCCGTTGCTTTTAAGATTACCCATATGTACTACTCTTAAAGCTCTACACAAAATTAAAATACAGTTTGACATATTGATCGTATAGTGGATTTAAACTCACATAAACAAAATAATTAAAACACATCAAATTATCCCTCTTAATCTTGCAAGGAGGAAAACAGCACAAAATGTAATTACACAGATTTCCTACAGTTACCTTTCCATTTTATGTTAACAGTCAGTTATGTGTAAACAATCATGTAACTTCGTTACAATTCAACATTTTGGAGGCAGACAAACAGCATAAAATACCTCAATCATATGTTCAAACATTACAACACTTTATATCAACTTATGGTAACATACCTGCATTTATGACAAAGGGAAAACAGTGTTGAGTAGTCATCTCATGTGGATAAACAGCGCATGCTCTGTCTGGAAAGACGGTATCATATTAAAGTTAGCTAGCGAGACTTGACAGACTTTTTATCGACTATAAAACACATAACCAGATGGTTGACTTTTATAAAAAAAAAACATGGCGAAATTAATCAACAACACCTTATACAACCAAAAGAAATCTAGCTTAACTTTTACATGCTTTTCAAGTGAGTTAACACTGTTTAGTCCACGGACATTCATAGACACGTTACCTCAAGGGAAATCCTCCGTTGCTTTGAGGATTACCCATAATCCCTCGTCATTACTAGCATTCGCTGCAGGTACACTTTGTGACAGTAGGTGGCACCATACTCACATTTAGTAGGATTTAACCTGAACCTTTTTAACTATGTTACATATAGTTGCCACAAATTTATCTCATACACCTCCCGAGTTGGATTAAACCGTACTTTATCTCGAACTGTTACCCACTGTTACAACCCAAGGGTGAAACATATTTATGAAGGACACAGGAGACAAAGGGTTTTAGTTAAACTTTTTATTTGTTGTTTAGTTTAACTTTTTAAGAATCCAATCCTTCCGTGCCCAAAGTAGCAAAACAAATAAACCTTGAGCTGAACAAACAGAAAATAAGAACGAGGAGTCAGACAGGCCAACCCTATTCAGGGCCGTAGAAGCTGTCTGACAGCCCGCTACCCCGGGTCTAAGCCCTAATGAAAGAAAAGACAAAAACAAGACAGCCGGTCCCACCAGGTTAAACTAAATGCTAAAGGCTAAAACGTGCACGGCACAAATCTGTCAGGCGGAGCCAGACGGAGGAGGAGAGCTCACAAACGGATGGGGCCAGAGACAATTAATTGATGCCAACTCATCTTGTTCCCTGGTTCAAAAGTCCTAGCTAGGCTATCTTTGGTTACCTCAGACTGCTTCATTCTCACATTATTGGTGCCGACATGAATCACTATCTGCTTGTATGTAGTGTGTCTGGGGAAACTTTCCCTTCCTGTGTGATATCAGCACCCTAAGGTTAGCTTCTATGTCGGAAGCGACAAAAAAATTAAGTCTGGAGCCCTGCAACAGAAAACATGAGGGAAAAAAAATTACTAAAAAATATTTAAACCTTAAAAAACACTGTGGGCGTAGTGGCTCAGTGATAGAGCAGTTGTCCCATAACCAGAAGGTTGATGGGTCAATTGCTGCTCTCCTCACAGTTCATACCTTGTCCTTACACCTTCATACCTTGCACCTTCATGTCCTTGTGTCCTTAAGCAAGACACTTAACCCACCTTGCCTCACGTGGTGTTCCAGCTGTAACACTGCTGAATGGAACCTTAATGTAAGTCGCTTTGGATAAAAGCGTCTGCTAAATGTAGAAATCTAAAAATGGTGTAGTACTAATTTATATATTTTAGTTTGAAAGTCTGGCCCCCGCAGCAACATAAAGAAACAAGCTGAACCTCGAGCAAATTTAGTTGACGACCTCTGCTGTAGAAAGAAACTTTTTGCTATATCAGACCTACGGAGCCCCTCTGGTCCCACTTTGTCAAAAAAAAATATATATAGCTAAGTCGTGGCCTCAAGATAAGCTAAGTCGTGGCCTCAAGATAAGCTAAGTCGTGGCCTCAAGATAATGACCTAAGCCTAGAACGCCCTCTGCTGACGTTTTATCGTGAAATAATAATGTGAAACACTTCAATAATTAATGAACCAGTCACTACTATAGACTATCTTAAAATCATAATCAGAAATACTTTATTGATCTTTATTGATATTGATAACCCAGGGGACAATTCTTGTGTCACAGTTGATATGCACATCAAGACATTTAAAGAAATATAAATAATAATATAAGTTGGTAAATAAACAAGTAGCCTATATACATGTAAAAAGCATAAATATATGCTATAAAATATGAAGAAGAGTTATAAAGGACCATGGATATGCAGCCTACAAGATTTACATTACAGTATTAACAGAATTGAATTGATTGTGATGAACAGTATGGGTAAATAAATAGAAGCAGAACTGCAGCAAACTATATTACACTGAATATTAAAACAGATAATATTGCACAGAATGTGAAGTATTACATTGCACTACAGTACAGGGTCCATTTAAAACTGCGGTCAAGCCATCCCCGTTTCGCAAAACACCAGCCAAGCCAGCCCGTCTTTATTTGAGTGCTCCCGTATTAGCTGTTTTTACGGTAATGCAAGGAAACAGCGCCTAGGACGCCCTCCCGAACTGATGAATGTTCGTTTTTTACATTTTAATTTTACATTACAGTCATTTAAATAACAAAGGGTCCATGTGTCAGACACTTCATTATCTTGAGGCCACGACTTAGCTTATCTTGAGGCCACGACTTAGCTTATCTTGAGGCCACGACTTAGCTTATCTTGAGGCCACGACTTAGCTTATCTTGAGGCCACGACTTAGCTTATCTTGAGGCCACGACTTAGCTTATCTTGAGGCCACGACTTAGCTTATCTTGAGGCCACGACTTAGTATCTTGAGGCCACGACTTAGCTTATCTTGAGGCCACGACTTAGTATCTTGAGGCCACGACTTAGCTTATCTTGAGGCCACGAGTTAGCTATATATTTTTTTTTTGACAAAGTGGGACCAGAGGGGCTCCGTACAGACCAAAATGTCACACTGCACCTTTAATATAACCTTACTTATTGTTTTTCATAAATGGATATTTAGTAACTAGTATCAAATATTCATGAATAGTAAATACTTTTAGTTTTGCCTTTACTCTGCACAGACAGGCTTCTCAGTGCCAAGTTTCTGTTTAAAAGAAGATGAGCAAGATAAGCAAAAGGTGACAATGCAAATGGAGTTATGTAGAAACAAACAAAGGTTCTCAGTTTGAATATTAAAATATATTTCTATATTAGGACAAGGTAAGCACACTATGGCATTGTCAACACACACAGACTGGATCAGCACAGTAAAGGTAAGTTTGTCTGAAGAGACTGTAATATACCGTGTCTTGAACTGGTTGTAGAGGTAGTAGAAAGTAATGTTCGGAGGCAGTTTTCTGTCACACAAGTGCATTTTTATTTACAGTGAGCCCATAGACGTGTACAAGACAATGCACAGGACCACATAGCCTTTTGTATGGAGGCATAAAATCTTCCCATTTACTCCTGCTGTTTATTGCATAACATACATTCTCTGTATGTTAAAATAATAATAATAAGTTTTATTGATATGGCGCCTTTCCAGAGCTCAAGGACGCTTTACAATAAACAAACAACAATAAGGACAATTGACAGAGAGAGCAGACAGGACAACAACAGGCAAATGAGAGTGCAAGTACAGTAAGTGAAAAAACTTACTGTACTTGTACTAAGAACTGTAACATTCAGAAAATAGGTGTGTTTTGAGCATGGATTTAAATTCAGAGATGGTGTTAACTAAACGGAGTGATAGGGGGAGAGAGTTCCACATTTTGGGCGCAATAACACTGAATAATCTGCCCCCCATTGAAGCAAGGCGATGCCAAGGGACAACAAGAAGGCTGGAATCAGCGGATCATAAAGAGCGCGTAGGGGTGTAGGGGAGAAGCAGGTTACAGAGGTAGGGGGGAGCAAGGCCGTGCAGAGACTTAAAAGCAAGAAGGAGAATTAAAATAAAATAGTCACTGAACATAACAAACAAACAAAAAAGAAAAAGTTAAATAACAAAAGATATAACATATACAGTATATATTATAAACTTAAACCATTGAAGCAACACAATAAAAGCCATGAAAACTTTGAACTTAGTGGTGCTGATGTTGAAACTAAGGAGCAAACACAAACAAACCTGAGATATCATGTGCAGCTTTCAGACCAGAGGGTTGTTCCATAAAACTCACTCTGAAAAGCGTGACTTAGGAAGCTGAGCGAGGAGCGGGAAAACTATTGATATGCTGCATTTTGCCAATGATTTCAGCTAAAATACACGTGATATTTAGAATTCATTCATAGTAAATCCCAAAACACTGCCAGTCATGTAGATCTTAATCGTCATTTATTTATATTAGGGAATGTTTGGTCTAAGCCTGATCTTTAACGTGTTGTGGACCAGACTCCGCCTGCATATGTTTCCACGGTGACTGTCTGTTTGTCTGTTCACTTTATCAAACCAGGACCTTCAGCTGCACTCGGACACTTTGCAGCTAAGTGTGAAGCGGCTGGGATGAGAATAGGCACCCTTAAAATCCAAGGCCATGGTTCTCAGCCAGAAAAGGTCGTCCCCTTCAGGTTGGTGGGGGTTCCTGCCTCAAGTGGAGGAGTTCTTGTGGGAACTGTTACAAATTCACATAAAATGTTATAAGCAATGGAATCCAATAAGAGGTGGTGTCAGATTGTCCACATTTAATGGTAACATTCAGCTTTGTTTGGGGGTCAGTGGGTCACATGACCCCAGAGAATTGAACACTGAAGTAAATTTTGATTGATTTTATGTATTTTCTTATGTGCAATCAAGAATAAATACATGTTAATGTTATTTCAGACAGAAATAACATGTTTATTTGAAGTGTGTTGCTGACTTAAAAAATATGCAGTGCTCTTTTTCCAAATACTCGCTTAATCAAACCAAATAATCAATAGATTACTCAACAAAACTTTCCTGACCAGTGTTGTGTAATCGGACACTTAACATGTCAGATGACTCATGTCATCACGGAAGTAAAGATTCAAATAAAAAATGGACCTGTTGTGTTTTGAAATGTACATCAAGATATGGGCTCCAGCCTATCTTTGGCATTTGGATGAAACATATGTAAATGCTGATTTGAATGTCTCAGAAGCAACAGTTAAATCCTGGACACTGCAGCTGTGAGTTCATTCTCTCACTTGTGCTGTTATAGTCAAACCTCTCAGCTCTGAGTAAGTTTATTCTTTAAGATATAATGTAAAGATATTTTTCAAGTATTTAACATTTGTTGGTTGAGTTCTTTTGATGTAGACCTACTGACTTATTTGTGATGTGACATATTTTGTCTTTTTGAAGGTAACTGTCAGACATGGATGTGTTTTCTGTGTACCTGCTCTGTGGTAAGAATCAAAAATCCATATTTTCTCACACTTTCATGGTTTGGTCCAGGAACAGAAGCAGATATTAGTCAGGCTTAAAACACATTAGACACAGATATGTTTTATGTTTTGTATGGCACTATTATAATATCTACAGATCGATGTGTCCTAAAACAAGTCTAAAGCAGTAGTTTTTCTTTGTAATAATAATAATAACATGTCTCTATAAGTCCTACTCCAGTCAGATTATTGTATTTCTTCAGTTCAACTGTAAAATGAGCCTCTGAAGAGACTCACTAACCAAAACAAAGCCCCCACAGCATAAGTATTGTATAAACTGCAGCTCAAATGTAAAGCTGACAAAATACTCTTTAACAACCATTTCAGGGATTATCCTCGTCCCGTTTGTTCTCTGCCAAAACAAAGGGTTCTACTTTATCAACATAAACATGACCTGGACAGATGCTCGACAGTACTGCAGAGATAGATACACCGACCTGGCCACAGTCGAAAGTGCAGCCGACCTGAACAGGATGGGTTTACCTGGTGGTGCAGTCGCATGGATTGGTCTGTTTGATGACCCTGCGTCCTGGAAAGGTGTCATGAACACTGACTCTAACTCCTGGAGATGGTCTGCCACTGGGACAGCGAGCACCAGTCGATACCAATACTGGGGTTCATGGGATCCAAATAATAGGGATGGAAAAGAAGGTTGTGTTTTAACATACAAAGATTGGGGATGGTCGGACTATTCATGTACAACCCAACGTTATTTTGTTTGTTATACCGGTAAGACTTTATTGATTCATAGAAAAATCTTTAATGTTAAATAAGCTCTGTAGGTGTTAAAAGTGGATTATTCAAAAACAGTTAAAGTGTAATATTCCAGCTTGATTTAGTGTTAATCTCTGAGTGACCTACAGCAACGTGGAACAATAACAAAACAGCTTAACATTTTGGTGCCTCAACAATTTTGAACAAATACACTTTTAGTTTAGAGACATGTTACTGTCAAAAAGTGACTGTTCAACTGTAGGTCACATGGAAAGTTATTTTGTGAATCTAAGGATGTTGTTATTTCTATTTTCAGTTCAATCAGGAACGAAACAGTTTGTTCTTGTTAAAACTTCAATGTCCTGGAATGACTCTCTGGCCTACTGCAGACAACACTATCACGACCTGGCAATGATCGAAAACCCAACTGAAAACCAAGCAGTTATTAACGTTACAACAGACTGGGTTGCATGGATTGGTCTATACCGCGAGCCGTGGAGGTGGTCCGACAACAGCAACAGCAGCTTCAGAAACTGGGCCAACGGAGAACCCAATAACTTTGGTTCAAATGAGAGCTGTACCGCTCAGAATTCAGACCAGCTTTGGCAGGATTTGCCCTGCACAAATATGATGCCCTTCGTCTGCTACAAAGGTAACAACTTAAGTCTAAAGAAACTATTTTATACATAATACAGGAAACAAAATGTAAAAAAAATGAAGTGTGAACAATTAAAGGAAACTGTCCAAACAGCCTTTTTTAAGGTTTCTTAAATATAACCAGTAAGTTTTTCTCTGTTTCCTCAAACCTCAGGGTCTGACTTCATCTCAAACACTGACTCAAACATAGAAGCCTGTGTAGTTTCTTGTCACATTGTTATTTTCTTTTTTGTTTTGGTGAAGCAACAGGGAATGTCTGGTAGAACGTGTTTTTAATGTGTCTAAATAATCATGGTTAATATTTGTGGTTGGTCCTGCCATAAAACCGTTTAAATCTATCACAACCACATTTTATAATATTTCTCAATCAGTCATTTTTTGAAACAGTTAATTTTTTCTGTAAACTAAAAGAGTAACTTCAGACTTCAGTGGTTCATCTTAAAAATGTGAAGGTGTCACTGTTTGAGCCTCAGTGGAACAAATGTAAAGAAACATTTGTCACAAATGGTCACATAAATATTTAATTTCATTAAAACCTGTTTCTTTTTTTATCAGTAAACGGCAGGTCTGGTGGTTTTTTGTTTTATTTTATTTTATTTTTGAATATTTTGACAGCAAAATGCGTCAGATCCGTGTCTGATGTTTTATAATCATTCCACCTCCAGGGGGCACTATCTTATATAAACCTATGTAAGAAAAATAAGAGAAGAGCGACTGCTGTGAGTCGGAGAGTCAAAAAATATAACAAATAAAAACAGGTGCTCTTCAAAGATATGGCCACATTAAGCAGAACAATGATGAACAAAAAATCTAATAAAATTTAAATTTGAGTAAGTGTGAGTCTGTATTTTAAAAAAATATATTTATGAGGCACTCTCTAGTAACAATAAAAGTAATTTACAAAAACCTATATATTTAAAATATTTTGTAACTGATGCTGAGACTCAAACAATGAAACAATGAAAAAAGTGAGTTAAAGATTATGATTTTGATCACTTTGATCAGGTTTGAGTTTTTGTTTAGTTAAACTTACACAAAAAGCCCTTTAGCTGCACTGGGACGGTCAGTCGGAAAAGGGTGGCCTGCCCCCTTCAGGTGGTGGAGCGCTCCTGCCTCAAGTGGAGGAGTTCAAGTATGTTGGGGTCTTATTCACGAGTGAGGGGAGGGGGGAGCGTGAGATTGACAGAAGGATCGGTGCAGCTTCTGCAGTGATGCGGTCGATGTACCGGTCTGTCGTGGTAAAGAAGGAGCTGGAAGAAGTGTCTGCTGAGCCTTCCCCAGATAAGTGCAAGAAGATGGATGGATGGTGGATGGATGGAGTAACTAATGGCGCTTTTCCACTACCAGTATCAGCTCGCCTCGACTCGCCTCGACTCGGCTCAGCTCGCTTTTCGCTCCGTTTTCCATTGCAGATAGTACCTCCACACTAGTACCTAGTCGTCATAGCGATGCCGCAAGAACCTGTCGTGACGTAATCTTCTACGCGACACACACCCGCTACTCACACACATAAGCTCTCGCTGGATCTTCTCTTCGGCAACCAAACAAAGAAAAGTCTGCACCTCCTCGTTTGACCACGGAGCATTTTTCCGAGCTGCCATAATACTAAAGTCTGGGACTGGGTAAATTATCACGCAATCTCTGGCCAAACTATTTAAAAATGGCGGGGTTATTCAGGATACTCCATCTGGCGCGTGCAATGATGACGCAGTGAACAGTGACGATTCTCTCTGGCCAATCAGCAGTCTGTCGTGTGTTCACGTCACAATTTAGTATCGCCTCAGCCGGCTTAGAACCTCGCCGGAGGTGATACGAAAAAAAGTACCAGGCAGCAGGTACTTTTACGCAGTGGAAAACCAAACAAAGGCGAGCCGAGTCGAGGCGAGTCGAGCTGGTACTGTGTAGTGGAAAAGCGCCATAATGCAGCTCTTCTTAAAACTTTAAAGTGAATGTGTTCTAGCCTTCATACATTTGTGTCTGTACATCTGTCACAGGACGTATGTGAGGACTGCAGGCCGTCATGGCTCATGTGTTTAAACCCAGTTTTTAACCAAATCATATTTTTTCATATATTTTCTGTCCAGTGCCAGTGTCAATCTCAAAGATAAAGATAAAACTCCAGAGTAGTGCTGACCTCACTGACCCTAACATCATGAACCAGATTTTAAAACAGGTAAGTCTCCTGTGAGTACTTTGTAAACTGACTCAGTCTCATTTATTACAACACACTTTACATGTTTCTAAACTTTTTTTTTCCTTTCCTTTAGTTTAAAGAACAGCTCGAGAAACATAACAATGGGGCAGATTTTCAGCTGAAATGGAGCGTGCCACCAACAAAACAAGAGAAAGAACCTGAGAAAAAGGATTTCTGCCCTGCTTAAAAAAGTAATGACTGATCTGACTTCTGTGTGGCTTTAATCTTTACTTAGGCTCAAGTCGACTGTGATATTCATTCATTTTCCTCCACATCTCTTCTTATTTACTTAGAAACATTAGTTTCCCAATTGTATTTTTAGATCAGAAGCCTAAAAATGTAAAATAAGTTTTGTTGAGCAAATATGTGTGAAATGTTTTAATAAAGAGTGAAAAGCCTATGTAAACTGTGTTTAGTCAATGAACTGTGCCTTTGTACATTTGTTCAACAGTGCCACCAAAATAAAAACTACAAACTCAAAAGTTCAAGTACATTCGTCGTCAGGGCGCTGCTAAAACGTCAAACTGCTTTAGAAAGTTCCTAAGCCATGACCTGGAGGTACTTCATGCTCTCTATGATAAGAGCTGTGCCAGTTTGGTTCATTAGTTTTGTGAATGTTGCTCTGTAGATGCAGTGCCACACATTCCATCCTTTAGTGAACCTGCTCTATCAACCTCTCTTTAAAACTTCATTATTAAAGTGCTCTCATGTTGTCATATTTGTCACATCCCTCTGCACAGTGTCATGTGACATTTCTCCTCAGCATCAGACCAACGTCCACATAAACTATGCTCTGTGCTTGAAACAGACCTAAAACTTGATACAGTACATTTACCTGCAGGTAAAGAAATTAAAATGATTGTCATAGTCTGATTATAACCTGATGTAAATACCTTTCTCCGATTGGGGGAGCAGTCACTCGATTCTTTGAAATCAGACCAACACGCCTGGATAATGCAGTTTATAGTTGTATTACTGCTGCATGTTTATGGTTTACTCAGATTAAGGTGCACTCAAAAAAATAAATCACTGGTTTTACATGATTGTATTAATGGGAAAATTTGATCAAAACATGTTAAAGCTGCAACTTTCTGTAAAGTTAAACTAAAGTGAAACATTCACACTATTCAATAATATTTGATAAAATACAATTTATTTAATGATGTAACACAATCCAATCATGTTGGATGAACAATTATCTAATGAGCGAGAAAAAATATTTTATCCCAGTCAGCATTTACATGTGGGCCCCATAAGGGTTATATTTGGGCTCAACTGCCACATTGCCCCACCTGTGTTAGCCCTTCGATCAGGTTCAGAAGTAAGCAAGAAGAAAAACAGAACCATGAATATTTTTTTTTACTATTTATTTATTTAAAAATGTGACTTAGTTCTGCTTTAATATTATCTATCTCCAAACCCATTCCCAAACAAAATAGTGGTTTCATCAACAACAACAAAAAGGTGTCACAGTTACCACCATGAACAATATTATCTTAAACACATCCAAATCAACATTTTGAGTCATTTTAAAAACATTATCAATCATTGGCTTCATCATTTACAACATTTTTCCTTTTAATCCATTTACACCCAGTCTCTAAAAAAATTAAGTTGTTACCTAAATTTGTTTGGTCTTAGTTTCCAGTCATCTCTGACTGAATTGTTTCAAATCTTTAAAGGATAGATGTATAGAAATCTGTTTTGTTAGGGTTTAAGAGTCCTTGAGAAAGTCATAAATAATGCATAAACAGCAGAGGGTCATATTATTCTTCAACCTCATCCTGAGAAAGATTTTACTTTGGGTAAAGCTTTTTAGCTTCTCTTTATAAATGCTTCTACCTCCATCTGGTGGCCAAGAAGAAAACTGTGCAGTCTTAAAAGGGAAAACCTTTATGGATGGTTTTCTTGGTTATTTTATTAATCTCACACAGTTTTAACACAAACAGTTAGAGTGAGTACTATATCATGAACCATTTAACTGCCCCTTGACTGAATTTACATTTAAACTATTCTTTCATTGGTGAAAGACATTGTCATTTATACAAGAATCAACCAGAACATTATGACTGATTATTAATAATAATAACGATAATAATAATAATAACACATTTTATTTATAACGTGCAATCCTACACACTCAAGGTGGCCTTACAACAATAGTCACAAACACAATAGATCATAATAAGAAATACTCAAGAACAATTAAAAACAACAATAAAAACAACAATTATATTGATGACAGGACAGTGCAGTTATGGAGGGACTGTCTGAACACATGTGTTTTGAGTTTGGATATGAAATGTTGGTCTGTGTTGCGGAGGTCAGAGGGAGAGAGATTGTTGCTCGATCTAAAGACTGACTGTTTAGGACTCTGTCTTGTTTTCTTGCACAACTTCATAGAACCCAGTAGAAGAAGTACACATTTTAGTCCTAATACGTTCTGCTATATTTCAGTTCAGTTCTATTTATTTAAACTGAAATCCCAACAAAGTTTTCTTATAACACTTTACAATTAAGGCAGGTTAACTTAACGCACCTTGTCCTTCAAGTCTGACAAATATGTCTTATTTCAAACGTCAGAGAAAAGTGTGCATCAGAAAGAATGTGTCTTTAGCTGTACACTGTAATTTCATACAAGTGTGAGTCTACAGTGTGTAACCATGTCTTTGTGAGTCTGTATTTATGTACAAACAAGTCTCTGTGTCACTCTAAAGACCGACACAGGCCCCTTCTTCTCCTCCGCTGCCTCTGGTGAGGTCTTCTCTTGATTGTTGACTCTGACACACATACATCTACCTCCTGGAGAGTGTTCTTGATCTGTCCAACTGTTGTGAAGGGTGTTTTCTTCACCAGGGAAAGAATTCTTCAGTCATCCACCACAGTTGTTTTCTGTGGTCTTCCTGGTCTTTTGGTGTTGCTGAGCTCTCCGGTGCATTCTTTCTTTTTAAGAATGTTACAAACAGTTGATTTGGCCACACCTAAAGCTTTTGCTATCTCTCTGATGGGTTTGTTTTGTTTTTTCAGCCTAATGATGGCTTGCTTCACTGATAGTGACAGCTCTTTGGATCTCATATTGAGAGATGACAACAACACTTTCCAAATGCAAACAGCACACTTGAAATGAACTCTGACCCTTTTATCTGCTCCTTGTAAATGGGATAAAGAGGGAATAACACACACCTGGCCTTGGAACAGCTGAGCAGCCAGTTGTCCCATTACTTTTGGTCCCTTAAAAAGTGGGAGGCACATATACAAACTTTTGTAATTCCTACACCGTTCACCTGCTTTAGATGTATATACCCTCAAATTAAAGATAAAAGTCTGCAGCTAAAGCACATCTTGTTCGTTTCATTTCAAAACCATTGTGGTGGTGTATAGAGCCAAAAAGATTAGTTGATGTCCCAATATTTATGGCCCTGACTGTATGTCTATGTTCATGTTTGGATTAGCATCAAGAACATGACATGAGCAGTAATTATTAACCATAGGAAACTTTAAAACTATTATAACATTCCACCCTCTTGATGATGATAAACATTAGCATAAAACAACACATTGTATACTATGACAGAAGGGAAAACCCAGCAGGGCAGATGACCTAGCTTAAGTACATTTGACCATTCGGTAAATGACCTATCTCTGGGAAAAACTCTCCTGCCCACCCCTCGGCCAAGGCGGCGATAAAACACAAACAAGGCATCAAGTATATTTAGTTCAAATGATTAAATTGTAACATATGTCAATTTAAAGACAAAAAATATCATAATGTGATATGTTTAAAATCAAAGATAATCAAAAACCCACTGATTCTTTAAATTCAATAAATCCAAAACACAGTAACACTCCAAAATAAAGCCTGTCCCAGGGCGCAGTGGCTCAGTGGTAGAGCGGCCGTCCTTCAACCAGAAGGTAGGCGGTTCGATTCCAGCTATCCCCACAGATCATACTGTCAAAAAATGAAAAGTTTGATTTATGATTTATGATTGTTTATCTGTCCCTTTACTTTCGGTCCCTTAAAAAGTGTGAGGCACAGATACAAACTGTTGTAATTCCTACACCGTACACCTGCTTTAGATGTAAATACCCTCAAATTAAAGATAAAAGTCTGATAAAAGCACATATTGTTTGTTTCATTTCAAAACCATTGTGGTGGTGTATAGAGCCTAAAAGATTAGAATTGTGTCAATGTCCCAATATTTATGGACCTGACTGTTTATAGTTTTTAGTGTGTGTGTTTGACCACAGCCACAGGCTTTATTAGCTATAGTTACTTGTTGCTGCTGTTACCTCAAAGTCACTAAATCTGTAAGACATGTTAAAATTCATAAGGTGTGCAGGTCTGTAAATATAAAGTAAAGAGAAACAAACAAAAGTGAGTTGTTATTGATGTTACCCGAGTCTAAAGCGGTTGTACAACAGAATTACAGAAGGATCCAAACACTCTTCCTCGGTTTTTCTAGATATCCTCTTTAACAACAGGATAAAATGAGTGTGTTTTTTATCTCTCTGGAGCCAATTCAGTTGCACAACAACATTTATTCTATCACTAAACGACAACAATCAAAAGATTAGCCTCATTAGCTTCATGTTTAGCCTCATAGCTGTATTGATTTATAAATTTTTCTTTTGCTGTTTTTTTTCTTCTGTTTAATTGTTTCACAGACAAATATGTGTTAGTGAAACAACTTTCTTAGAAACAAGCTTAATGCTTTTCTACAATACAGTTTAGTTTTTAATAATGTAGTTTAATGAACGGATGTGGCGCTTTCCTGCCAGCAGCCTAAATGTGGTTTGTGTAACGTCATCTCCAGGAGCTCTGTTGTAGTTCTGTTATAAGAATTTTATTATTATAATTGTGTATATTGTTTATAGTTAGTAGGTGCTCATAGTTCTCTACAGGTCATGTCAAATCATGTTATGTCTACTCCATGCTAGTCCAAGCATGGAGTAGACATAACTAGATAGACATGGGTTGCCATGGTACTTTTGCACCTGGAGCTGGGACCTTGAGGGGAGTGTATGGAAGATACGCCTCCCTCTGACAGCCCCCACTGCAGTGATATAAATTCTCATGTTTTGTTTACTTCTGGAAGCAAAACGCACTATGTACCTTTGATATATATCCGTGTATGTTTGCTTCATTCTTGCAAGAATAAAACCTGTCCTTTCACGTTTTATAATATAATCTGTCTCCGTGTCTCTCTGGATAATATAAGGATATAGAATTCTTTTAACATTTGGTGCCATGACCCGGATCTCAATATTCGTTGTTTCTCATACAAAGAGGTGAGCTGACGTGCACGGAGAAATGCACAAAGAAAGCATTTCTTGTAAGTCCCAAGCTGTGCTGTTAAGCAGTAAGGGCCAGACCTCCCCTCTGTGTGTGTGAACGCGATGACGGGATCTGGACTGGAAAAAAATAAAAAGAGAATAGCAGAGAGATGAGAGGAAAGAGAGACAGTCTGGCTGCGGAACAACTGGACTATTGGACTGACAATTCAGGTAAACAGCTGTTTAATTTATTTTTGGTGTGTGTGTGAGTGATTTTTGTTTTAATACCAAAGCTTCCGGAAGTAGTAGTTTTGGAAATCTGGCGTATGTTGAGTGAGCTGCATGTAATCTTATCACCATGGTTGATGTGGTTCCATGAAGTTGGCCAGCATAGGAGATTCTTAAACGCTGATAACGCTTTGTCGAGACCCTGCCTATTTGGTTCATGGTGAGATTGAAAGCCGGGAAAAAGTATGCGTTTCGATCGAGACCCTGCCTGTGTGGTTTATGGTGAGATTGTAAACGGGATATTCTGATGTTAATCTGGGTTAAAGCTTGTTGTCTTGCTAGATTTTAGTTTGATAGATACCTTATGCTCTGTAAGTCTTGAGGTGTTTCTTGAAACGGACCCGCGCGATTAGTTCATTGGCCGTGACAAGGGCGGGACTCTATGGCACTAGATAGTTCACCTGATTACAATAAGGAGTATGAGGTCTAAAGAGCTTGTCTGGGGAGCACAGGAATTTATCTTAGATCAATATTCAGGAATCCTAATACGCCGCATTCAAACTGTCTGATCTAACTACGAATGTCGGTTTATGGTGCGATATTCACACGGGAAGTGTGGGATATGCACAAGGTATAGCTCGAGCTGACTCTTTAATCGAGACCCTGCCGAAACCTATGGTTAATGGTGAGATTGGAGTCCAGTCGCGTTGGACGTGACGTGTAGGAAGATGTAGGCCTACGTATAGTGTTCATGTGATGCCCACTAAAGTGTTATCACATTTGTGGTAGTTTCTGAAATTTCTAAAAAGAATGTTTTTGATTATTTGTTCAGGGGTAATTTACTTGGTTCCACCATCCTTGGATTAATATATTCTATATAGAGGCGAGGAGTAATTGTGGAGTTCGCCAGCAGGGGGTAGTGTGGCATTTATTGTGCTCCACTGGGCTTTACGTCAGTTTTGTCTGCTTTGCGGTTTTCCTCTTTCTGCTGAGCGAGACGAGAAAAACGGACGCAGAGTTTGCCTGGTCTCATTTATTTCTCCTGTTTCTAGGTTGGTGGAAAATTAAATTAATCATATTACCTGAAGTGTGATATGTTGACATGTCACTGAATGTTTTAATGTTCGCTAATAAGGCTGTGTAATGAGTATGTGGACATAATTGTACATATAGCAGTAGCCACATTTTCGCGCCTGTTAATGTCACCTGTTACTACCAAAGTCACGTCGGATGGGTTTTATTTTTAGCTCCTTGAACATTTTTGTAAAGTTTTAATACTCTTGAAATGTATGATATTGTGTAAAATGTTAAAAGGTTAATGTTAAAAACTGAGTTTGTCAGGGTTAAAAGCTGATGTTCAAACAAATGTGATTTATATTTTAAAAGTGGTTAAAAATAAGTTAAAAGTCTGTCAGCTCATGCATTTTGGGAAGAGTAAAAATGACTTTTGCTGGAAGAGGAAAATGCATTTAGGAACCATATGTATTTGATAACATAAGCTATGTTTTACTTTGAGTAAAAAAAAGATACAACTTAAAGGGTAACCGTGGTTATGGTCATTTTGATTTATTTAAATCACTCCAAACTTAAAACTTAAAAGTATTTGCTGAAAGATGAAAAAAAGACAAATTGTATTTCATTTTGAAGTCGTGTTTATTTGATAAGTTTATTTGATAAGTGAACATTGAGTGTGTGTAACAGAGGTGGATTTAAAATGTGAATGTCTAATAAATCCTCTCTGTCTCTTTCTGCTGAGCGAGACGAGAAAAACGGACGCAGGGTTTGCCTGGTCTCATTTATTTCTCCTGTTTCCAGAGAGAGCATATAAGCTGTTTATGTGGTGCCAGCCGGTACCTGTAACATTCACTGCTGGTGAAGCGGTGATTTTTAAAAGCCCACGAGAAGTGAGAGGCTTTTGCTGAAAAATGTTCACTGCTGGTGACGCGGTGAGTGAGTGAAAAAAGCCCACTGAAAGTGACGGGGCTTATACTGAGAATTGTTGACCTAAAAAGTCAAAAATAAAAGGTGTGTTTGAGAGAATAAATGTGTTATGAATGGGCCATTGTTGAATGAAGAATGAGTCTAATGATGTGAATCAGAACAAAAGTAATGTTTTTGTTTAAAGAAAGTTTGAACAACATGAGAGAGAAAGGTAGCTTCCATAAGCTATTTTTCTAGTTTGAGAAAAAACAGAGAAGTAGAGAAGAGATTTTGAAAGAAGTACACACATGTACTTCAAAACACTAATCATTTGTAGTTTGTTTAAATGTTTCTGGGAGCCTCTAGGTATCGGCTTCCTCCCTCCCTCCGGAAAACAGTGCCCTCTCTGGACTTCTTTCTGCACCCCACCCACCTGCTCCTTTTCGGCTGAGAAAAAAGGAAAAAAAGCTGCAGCAGCAAACACGGAAGCGGTAAGATAAACAAATTTTGATCTATTGAGATTGACCAAAAAGGTATTTGTAAAGTGTGTTTGCAAATTGGATGAAACTTGAAATTAATATGAATGTAATGTATTTCTCTGAGGAAAAATGCACAATTGCCATGGAGACGAGAGCGAGGTGGAGGTGGGCGTGACAGACGAGAGGGCACTGAGAGAGGAGAGCAGAAGAGGGGGGAGGTCGAAACTGGGTCCAGACGAGAGACGAGGGAAGGACCTCAGAACTGACCGCTTCAACAGGTCAGGTACATAAACACATAAAGACACACAGGAGAAGCAACTTTGCAGCAGAAGCCTACAGAACTGTGTGAGTGTATGTAATTCTTGTCTCTTTGAGCTTATTGTGCCGTGTTACTGCTGAGAAACCGCGCAGTGTGTTTACTACGACCGTGTCACGTGGTGTACCGGTGTGTAGTCTCAGCTGTTAGCGGGCTAGTTTCGTGTGAGTTCTTTGTGTGTGTGTAGAGGCGGGACCAAACGCCAGCTTCGCTCTCCTACATAACTCCGTGATTAATCGAAGTTACTAGGAGAAGCAACTTTGCAGCAGAAGCCTACAGAACTGTGTGAGTGTATGTAATTCTTGTCTCTTTGAGCTTATTGTGCCGTGTTACTGCTGAGAAACCGCGCAGTGTGTTTACTACGACCGTGTCACGTGGTGTACCGGTGTGTAGTCTCAGCTGTTAGCGGGCTAGTTTCGTGTGAGTTCTTTGTGTGTGTGTAGAGGCGGGACCTGCTGAATTCAATTACTCGAATAGAAGGATATTTAAGTGGGAGTAGCCACGCGGCAGGTCGCGGCAGCTGTCATCGTGAAGACCGAAGAGAGTAAAGACCATCGACTCTACCTGCACGCGACTCCACCTAGCAGCCACACACCCACAGAGTACCTGAGTATTGCACCTTTTTTTAGTACTAATTGTTTGCACTTATATTCCATTATTTCTACTATTACTTTCTTCTTCTATACTTTTTCCTCTTCGGCTCTTAAATGTGTTTCCAAATTACTACTGTCATTTCACCACGGAAATCATCATCCGTTTCACGCAAAAGGCGACGCAACCATAGTAATCTGCATGTTATATCACTGTCAAAAACCACCCCTTCTACTTTCCCAATAGGCTTGTGGAACTGCCAGTCTGCTGTGAACAAAGCTGATTTCATTACAGCTTTTGTTCAACATTCTGGTCTCTCAGTTGTAGCACTTACAGAAACATGGATCAAACCAGAGGACTCTGCCACTCCCGCCGCCTCTCCCATAATCACACTTTCTCCCACAGTCCCGCCTCACTGGAAGGGGCGGAGGGACCGGACTACTTATTCCTACTGACTGGAAGTTCAAACAGCTATCACCCTTGTGTGACAACAGCTCCTTCGAGTTCCATGCTGTTACCATCACCCACCCTGTTAAAAGTCATTTTGTAGTTATCTATCGCCCCCAGGTCAGCTTGGACATTTCTTGGAGGAGTTGGATGCGCTTCTTTCATCCTTCCCTGACGATGGTACCCTCTGGTGGTATTAGGAGACTTCAACATCCACCTTGAAAAGCCACAGGCTGCTAACTTCATTAACCTAACTGCATCATTTGACCTCAAGCAGGTTTCCACATCGGCAACCCACAAGTCTGGTAACCAACTAGATCTTATCTACATAAGATACTGCTCCACCCTCCACACTCAGGTCACGCCACTGCACACTTCCGATCATTTCTTCATTACTCGACCTTGACCTAAATTCCCCAGACACTGCAATTGTTTTACCGCTGGTCACTTTCCGACGCAAACTGCGTACACTCAGTCCCTCCCGTTTTTCCTCTGCTGTCTCTTCTGCGCCCTCCTCTGAGGAGCTCTCTTTAAACACTAACACTGCCACCGACACTCTGTGCTCCACGCTACATCCTGCTTGGACAACTTACATCTAGACCAGCCCGTACATCCTCGGCTGCCCCCTGGTTATCCGATGTTCTACGCGAGCACCGCGCCAGCCTCCGGTCAGCTGAGAGAAAATGGCGCAAGTCTAAAGATCCTGCTAACCTCTCTATCTACCAGTCTCTCCTCTCTACTTTCTCCGCTGATGTCACCTCTGCAAAAACTGTCTACTACCATTCTAGGTTAATCAACTCACCTGACTCGCGCACTCTCTTTAGAACCTTTTCCGCCTCCTTTGTCCGCCTGCTCCCCCACCTTCATCGGATCTAACAGCTGATGATTTCGCGTCTTTCTTTGTAAAGAAAACGACCGCCATCAGCAGTCAGTTCTCTGCGCCACCACCTGTCGAGCTCATTCAGACCCCTGATATGTGTTTGCTCACTTCCTTCTCTCCTCTAACTGAAGCAGACGTTTCCAAGGTCATTAGTTCTAACCACCCTACTACCTGCCCGCTGGATCCCATCCCCACACATCTCCTTCAGGCCATCTCTCCATCTGTCGCCTGCTCTCACCCACATCATCAACTCATCTCTTTCCACTGGGTCCTTCCCACAGCTTTCAAAGAGGCCCGCATCACACCACTACTGAAGAAACCCTCTTAACCCTACTCTGCTTGAAAACTACAGACCGGTTTCCCTCCTTCCCTTCATTGCCAAAGCTCTGGAGCGGGTTGTGTTTACTCAGCTCTCATCCTTTCTCACACGGAACAACCTCCTGGACCAGAACCAGTCTGGGTTCAAGAGCGGTCATTCCACGAAACTGCCCTGCTCTCAGTCAAGCTCTGAGACTGGCAAAGGCAACAAGTCATCTGTACTCATCTTACTGGATCTGTCTGCTGCTTTTGACACTGTTAATCATCACATCCTCCTGTCCTCTCTCAGGGCGATGGGTGTCTCTGGAATGGCGTTCCAATGGTTCAAGTCTTACCTCTCGGATAGGTCATTCAGAGTATCCTGGAGAAATGAGGTCTCTGAGTCCCAACATCTCAATACAGGGGTGCCACAGGGCTCAGTGCTCGGACCGCTACTCTTTTCCATATACATGACATCCCTTGGCTCTGTCATCCAGAAGCATGGCTTTTCCTATCACTGCTATGCAGATGACACTCAACTCCACCTGTCATTTCATCCTGACGATCCGACGGTCTCTGCTCGCGTCTCGGCATGTCTGAGCGACATCTCACTTTGGATGAAGGAGCATCACCTGCAGCTGAACCTTGCAAAAACAGAACTGCTTGTGATTCCGGCCCATCCAAAGACCCACCACAACCTCTCCATTCAACTAGGCCCATCAACCATTACACCGTCCAGCACTGCCAGAAATCTGGGAGTGGTAATTGATGATCAGCTAGACTTCACAAGTCATGTCACCAGCACCACCCGGTCCTGTAGATTCATCCTCTACAACATTAGAAAAATTAGACCTTTCCTATCAGAGCACTCCACGCAAATTCTAGTCCAGGCTCTTGTCTTGTCCAAACTGGACTATTGCAATGCCCTACTGGCTGGACTCCCGCCTGCACTAAACCTCTGCAGCTGATCCAGAATGCAGCAGCAAGAGTGGTCTTTAATGAACCGAAGAGAGCGCACGTATCTCCTCTATTCATTAGGTTACACTGGCTCCCGGTTGACGCCCGCATCAAGTTCAAAGCTATGCTCTTGGCCTACAAAACCACCTCTGGTTCTGCACCCCATACCTCCACTCACTAATACAGACCTACGTTCCTACCAGATCCCTGCGCTCTGCAAATGAACAACGTCCTGGTGGTACCGTCCCAAAAAGGTACAAAATCACTCTCACGCACCTTCTCTGGATCTGTTCCACATTGGTGGAATGATCTACCCGCTGCTACAAGATCAGCAGACTCTGTAGCCATCTTTAAAAACACCTGAAAGCACATCTCTTCCGTCAACACCTGACTGACAAACACTGAGCCCTACTTCCTTTCTATCGATTCCTTTCAAAAAAAAAAAAAAATTTCTCTTATCCTTAGCATCGTATACTGCGCTGGGTTTAAACTGACTAGTTTTTGTGCACTTATGCTTTTTGTACCTTGTGTTGTTAAAGTTGCTTCCATTGTTATCCTCACTTGTAAGTCGCTTTGGATAAAAGCGTCTGCTAAATGACTAAATGTAAAATGTAAATGTAAATGTAAATACAGACACATAAACACACAGAGACAAACACGGACACATGAGGCACACATCTACAGAGAAGAATGTGATTTTGGTTTATGAGAGAAAATAATGAGTATTCTGTTAAAGAACAGAGTTGGTTTTGTATTTTATGTGACACGTTAGTGTGAACATTAAAGGTTTGAAGAAGTTAAAGATCCAACACTTGGATCCTAAAATTAGTGATTGATGTTTTGCTAAACAATTTTGTGTATCTATTAGTACGAGAACTAATAGAGGTCCTTAATATCAGTGTGGTTCAAACACACGGTATAACGCCAATAAAAGAATGAAAATGATTACTTTGGAATTGGAAGAATTTAAATATGTGTCTTAAAATTGAATTGCGCAGAGTAAGTTTATAAAGATAATATTAGTTGGGCCATAAGCTCACATTTAAAAGAAAACAAGGTTACCAGAATCTAAATAAAGAAAAGAAACATTTATGTATTTCTCTGGTTTGGTTTTGACAAAGTTTTGGAGAAAGTGGATTCAAAGCAACCACTGTTTGGATTCACGAGGAATGTTTAAACACAAGATAACATTCTATGTAATTCAAGGTAACAGGAGCTTCACAGCACCCTCCTTTTGTTCCCAAGAGCGAGAAATGTTGTAATGGGTTTTGTTTTTAACTCCACAGACATTGTAGGAGCCTTTACATTAAACAAACTTTTAATGTTGAGAAAAATGCTGAGTTAGAAATGTCAGTGACAGAGACAGTCTGCACTGAACTGATGTGTTCAATAAAGTTTATGATACTTAATTATGAAAACTGTTTGACCTTCTGACAGGTCTGTTGATACAAATGTAGTCCACATTTGAGTTTTATTGAATCTAGGAAACATGATTTGGTAAACTAAACAATTGAATTAATGAGATTGAATATGGTTTTGGAGAAGAAAAACTTAAAGTTTAAGTAATTGGAGAATTGAAATGAAGATAGTTCAAAATAAATAATAATCATGATTTATTTTGGTACTTTATAATTAAGGTATAGTGTCATCTATACAATAAAGATTTAAACTGTAATGTAAATTGGTAATCTGGTTTTGGTGATTAAAAACATATCTATGTTAAAACAGTTCAAACTGTTAAAACGATCTTAAAGGTTTTATTTGAAAAATTGAAAGTTAATGAGAAATAAGTAAATAAAAGAATATTTGTTAAACTAACAAGATGAATTGTTAAAGTTTAAGAGAATATGCCAATGGCTCGCTGGGGTTTTAATCACTGTTGTGATTTTAGATTTTTTTTTGAGTACAGGGACTAACACAAGGTCCTTTTGAACAGACGTTAAGTTTTGTTTTGGTTTTGGTTTCGATCAAACTTTGGGTCTTTGTAACCTAAAGAAAAAGAAAAAAAGAGGTTAAGATGTTACATTTTATTAAATGAACAGTAATGATAATTACTGATTACAATTTTGGTGAATTTGAATAAATAAAGAGAGACACGTTATTTTGATTTTACACTTGATGTTTAAAGGTTCTGTTTAACATTGAGTGAGGTGAATTCTTTATGTGGCATCTGAATGCCAAATTAGTGGAAACATGAAAATAGTAATTGATAAAACGTTTTTATGTTACATTTAAACTAATATGGGAAAAATACAAAAACAAACTGGTTTATTGTATTGAGCACCTGGTGGTAAAACTGAGTTTTACAAAGACAGTATAGAACAAATCTATACTGAACAAAATCCTGAAGAAATTTAATTTAAAAATACAGCAGAATTTGAGAGGAACTTTGTTGATTTTATGTTTGGTCTTTCATTTAAAAAAAAACGACAAAGGTGATGGTGTTTTGGAGGAAAGCAGTGTGAACAGAGCAGAGGCTTTGTGGTGTGTTCAAGCAGCTGGGACATGCTGCTGTTACTGGTTTGAACCCAGAGGGAGGGGTCTGACCCAAGGGGGATTAAGAAATTTTGTTTTGAAGTAAGAGAAAAATGTGTTTTCTTTCCAAAGAAAGTAATTTAAGGCAAATTAAACAATATTTTGAGAATATTTTAATTTAAAAGAACATGTGAAATAAATTGTGAATTAAAGGTGAATGTTTAAAAGTTTGTGAAAATAGATCATGAGAAACAAGTTCTGATCTATATAAATTATTTATGTTTGCATCAACTGAGTTAAAATTTATCAAATTGTGGAAGATACCAATTACAGTTACAGGTAACCCGCACCCGCTGACCAATATAATATTCAGAATATTGTCTGCAACCCACTCCGTTATGCCAGCTCTAGATTCTGACGGTTACCGGTGATAAAGCATGCTACAAATACTCTGATCAGAGGAAAAGAGAGACAAGAGACAACACGCTGGTTTTGTGGTTTAGTCAGTTCTCTCTCTCAAAGCTTTATTTTTAGGAAAATACAGTTTATATACAGTGGCAGTGTGACAAACATGGTCTCATGTTAGCGATACGTCAGAAAGTTCTGTAGTTAATGATGCAGCTACCAATCACAGAATACATTCAGAAAGTCTTATTTTAAACCGTTGCATGCTACACCATAAAGAGAAAGGCACATACGTTTCTTATGCAACAGAGCAGCGTGTCCTTCTATAGGACATAGCAATGTACAGTGTTCTAATGCACATGGGTGCGCTGAAATTCAACCCGTGTAACTGGACCCATAGTCAAGTCAGAGGCAAGAAGTGCATTTCAAAACATCTACTTCAGAAGAACTGTTTCAAGATTTAAACTTACAAATGTAGCAGATCAGCCCTCGGAATTCCCCACGGATTAACTGTCCTGTCTATCTGCACTCTTCTTTTTAAAATGTTTTTATTTTTTTTTCTTATGTTTCTTAATATAAATCTTGTAAATTGTCTTTTATTCCTGTAAAGCACTTTGAGTTACCCAGTGTATGAATTGTAATATATAAATAAATTTGCCTTGCCTGTCTTTTCTTTCATTGCCAGAGGCCTTCAGAGACAAGCTTAAATCTAAAGTCTGGAAGAGGACTGGGTTAACACTGTTTTCTTTCAGATAAAAGGACGGCCAAAGCGTCTTTAAAAATAGACTTCTACAATGGTCAAAACACCACCCCCTGGTGGTCAAATGGACAAATGACTCTATCCAATCATCAAAAGACAATTTCGTAATTATTGCATTAAAGGAAAATGTATTTTTGATATTGTGTTGTTTGTACTGTTCTTTTCCAGGACACGGATTTGTGACCAAATTACTCCCTACCCAAGTTTATGGTTTCCGTTTTTGTTTAATGAAATGTAATGAATGTTTCAATAATATTCTGCATGTTCATAATAATCTGCATTTTCTCTGTACAATCATACATGTGCGAATGTTTTATGCGTTTTATAAAAAAAAAAAACAAATGCATCGCAAAGCAAATAATGTTTTAAAACTTAATTAACTCAGTTAAATGTTCCAAAGCGACTTCCCCTTCCGCCGGAAGAGTGCATAGGACACGCCCCCGGCCAAAGATGATAAAGCTGGCTGCTAGCCAAAAATCTTCCTCTTGTCTTCCTGCTTTTCCTCGGATCCTGTCTACGGACAGTCCGCTCGGGACCGCCCCCGTCTCGGCAACCTCCCAACGCCGGGCCTTGTGGAAACGGACCGCGCCTGCTCCCGCGGTTGCTCTAGCCAACGAGCACTCGCAGAAGCAAGTCTAAACCAGTGAAAACTAACTTCTAAGATTTTTCCTCAGTGAGTTACAGTTTATTTGTAAAGACTTTATTTTTCCCGCTATCCGGAAGTCTGCTACTGCCAAAGCTAGCTAGCTTCAACAGAATGCTTCCGCCTCAACGCTATGCCGCCGCACAGCAACCCATCTGGATCGGGTGCACATTACAACCACTGTGCCCTTCGGAACCAGGCAGGACACGCCATTTTCTGGAGGACGCTTTGGAACTTGTCGGCCTCCCTGCACCAATCCCAGGACCAGAGTGAGTTTCGCACGTGGCATACACCGAGCCTAGCGTCTGAAACGTGGCCTGTTGAAGCACTGACTTGTTAGACCAAGCTGCTTCCCTCAAATTCCCCTTTGTTAAGTTTTTATAGTACATATTAACCTAAACATTCCTTTGGTTCCCAAACCCTCCGAAAGCAAATGTTTATCCCTGTGTATACCCCTGTGTTTATCCCTTGCCGTTTCAATTCTTTCCCTGTTTCCACCATGTTAATTTAATATTATTGATTTGTGTAATTTTTAATAAAACCCCATAAAAGACATTAATGTTTCTCTGTTTATATTAAGAAATGTTCAAATTATCTTCCTTTTAGATTAATGAGACTAGATTAAACTGTTTCTCGGGACCTGTCCAAAATCAGAGTGGTGCCCCTTTCTAATCAGAAATTAATTTTAATAAATTAATAATAATATCAAAGTTAATTATTAAAAGTATTAAAATTAATCTGGTATATGTTTATGAAGATTACTTCATACGCTACACAAACTAAACAAAAAAATTAACATTCCAAAAAATGATTCAAATATCATTTTTCTTATAGCATTCCACCCTTTGATTCTATTAAGAGAATTACCTTATAATTACAAATTCTTTATTGACTGTTTTGAAAACTCTCAGATAAAGGGAATTTCACAGTTGTTGGACCTGTACGAGCCGTCACCCATTCACTGTAAGTAGTTTCTTTTTAATAATACTGGAAAAAAAAGGTTATATTTTAAGATCCACAGGAAGAGCATATAACCCTCATCTCATTGTCATTTCCTGAATTTGGTGATTGATCCCAATTTGGTGAAGGATAAAAGTCAAGAAATATTTTTGCCACTCCTTGTTGGATACACCCTACTTGTCAGGAACCGGCACAAGGACTCACAATGCCGATGTTCACAGGGTTTATTTCAAAGGTAAAAGTACAAAATCCAAAAGACGAGGTCGAAACAAGGCTACGGTCAAAAACACTAGAAGGCTAATACAAGAGACACAAGGACAAACCAGCTGTTTACTTAACAGATTATTTAAATTAGAAAATTCCTTCTGGAGATCTTTTATTTCCTCGATAGTAAGCAAAACATTTGACATGTCAGATAATTGTTTTACAACATTTGGTGCAACATCCTCCATCGTCATTGGTGAAAGTACATAGACCTCCTCTGTCAGCCAGCACAAGTGCTTGTCTATTCTCTAACACAGTTCTAGTGACATCTGTTAGTTTTTGTTCAATGGCTAGCAATGATTTAGCAGTAGAATTGACCATTCTCCGTTGAGTACTGTATAATAAAGATAATTAATCCACCAGCTGTGTTTTGTCGATGTTATTCTCGAGAGAAACGGTAGAGCAGCAAGTATAGACCATCCTCGAGGGTCTCTAATGGCCTGAAATTCAGGTGGCACACCCATAGGTACCCCAAAACTGTTAACCTAAGCTCCTCTCTTGTTCCTAGTTTTCCAATCCTCCTCCCTAGTGATGACTGTACTTTTTTCAGCAAGCTTAACTACTGCACACTCCTCATCTATTCCTGGTCTGTTTCTTAATGTTGCTGTTCATACATTCCTCCACAGACTCTCTCATCCATGCCGTTTTAAACGCTGACTATAGTTGCCACAAACTTATCTCATACACCCCCAGAGTTGGATTAAACCTTACTTTATCTCGAACTGTTACCCACTGTTACAACCCAAGGGTGAAACATATTTATGAAGGACACAGGAGACAAAGGGTTTTAGTTAAACTTTTTATTCGTTGTTTAGTTTAACTTTTTAAGAATCCAATCCTTCCGTTCCCAAAGTAGCAAAACAAATAAACCTTGAGCTGGACAAACAGAAAATAAGAACGAGGAGTCAGACCCCAAACCCGCTACCCCGGGTCTAAGCCCTAACGAAAGAAAAGACAAAAACAAGACAGCCGGTCCCACCAGGTTAAACAGAAAGCTAAAGGCTAAAACGTGCACGGCACAAATCTGTCAGGCGGAGCCAGACGGAGGAGGAGAGCTCGCAAACGGATGGGGCCCGAGACAATTAATCGATGACGACTCTTCTTGTTCCCTAGTTCAAAAGTCCTAGCTAGGCTATCTTTGGTTACCTCAGACTGCCTCATTCTCACATTATTGGTGCCGACATGAATCACTATCTGCTTGTATGTAGTGTGTCTGGAGAAACTTTCCCTTCCTGTGTGATATCAGCACCCTAAGGTTAGCTTCTATGTCGGAAGCCCTGGCCCCCGTAAGTGTAATTCGTAAATGTAAGTCGTAAAAATGTAGTTTTGCCTTTACCACAGACAGGCTTCTCAGTGCCAAGTTTCTGTTTAAAAGAAGATGAGCAAGATAAGCAATAGGTGACAATGCAAATGGAGTTATGTAGAAACAAACAAAGGTTCTCAGTTTGAATATTAAAATATATTTCTATAATAGGACAAGGTAAGCACACTATGGCATTGTCAACACACACAGACTGGATCAGCACAGTAAAGGTAAGTTTGTCTGAAGTGTCCCCAAGTCCCCCATGTGAGACTGTAATATACCGTGTCTTGAACTAGTTGTAGAGGTAGTCGAAAGTAATGTTCGGAGGCAGTTTTCTGTCACACAAGTGCATTTTTATTTACAGTGAGCCCATAGACGTGTTTAAGACAATGCACAGGACCACATAGCCTTTTATATGGAGGCATAAAATCTTCCCAATTACTCCTGCTGTTTAATGCATAACATACATTCTCTGTATGCTAAAATAGTCACTGAACATAACAAACAAACAAAAAAGAAAAAGTTATATAACAAAAGATATAACATATACATTATATATTATAAACTTAAACCATTTAAGCAACACAATAAAAGCCATGAAAACTTTGAACTTAGTGGTGCTGATGTTGAAACTAAGGAGCAAACACAAACAAACCTGAGATATCATGAGGTTGTTCCATAAAACTCGCTCTGAAAAGCGTGACTTAGGAAGCTGAGCGAGGAGCGGGAAAACTATTGATATGCTGCATTTTGCCAATGATTTCAGCTAAAATACACGTGATATTTAGAATTCATTTATAGTAAATCCCAAAACACTGCCAGTCATGTAGATCTTAATCATCATGTATTTATATTGAGGAATGTTTGGTCTAAGCCTGATCTTTAACGTGTTGTGGACCAGACTCCGCCTGCATATGTTTCCACGGTGACTGTCTGTTTGTCTGTTCACTTTATCAAACCAGGACCTTCAGCTGCACTCGGACACTTTGCAGCTAAGTGTGAAGCGGCTGGGATGAGAATAGGCACCCTTAAAATCCAAGGCCATGGTTCTCAGCCAGAAAAGGTCGTCCCCTTCAGGTTGGTGGGGGTTCCTGCCTCAAGTGGAGGAGTTCTTGTGGGAACTGATACAAATTCACATAAAATGTTATAAGCAATGGAATCCAATAAGAGGTGGTGTCAGATAGTCCACATTTAATGGTAACATTCAGCTTTGTTTGGGGGTCAGTGGGTCACATGACCCCAGAGAATTGAACACTGAAGTAAATTTTGATTGATTTTATGTATTTTCTTATGTGCAATCAAGAATAAATGCATGTTAATGTTATTTCAGACAGAAATAACATGTTTATTTGAAGTGTGTTGCTGACTTAAAAAATATGCAGTGCTCTTTTTTCCAAATACTCGCTTAATCAAACCAAATAATCAATAGATTACTCAACAAAACTTTTCTGACCAGTGTTGTGTAATCGGACACTTAACTCATGTCATCACGGAAGTAAAGATTCAAATAAAAAATGGACCTGTTGTGTTTTGAAATGAACATCAAGATATGGGCTCCAGCCTATCTTTGGCATTTAGATGAAACATATGTAAATGCTGATTTGAATGTCTCATAAGCCACAGTTAAATCCTGGACACTGCAGCTGTGAGTTCATTCTCTCACTTGTGCTGTTATAGTCAAACCTCTCAGCTCTGAGTAAGTTTATTCTTTAAGATATAATGTAAAGATATTTTTCAAGTATTTAACATTTGTTGGTTGAGTTCTTTTGATGGAAACTTACTGACTTATTTGTGATGTGACATATTTTGTCTTTTTGAAGGTAACTATCAGACATGGATGTGTTTTCTGTGTACCTGCTCTGTGGTAAGATTCAAAAATCCATATTTTCTCACACTTTCATGGTTTGGTCCAGGAACAGAAGCAGATATTAGTCACGCTTAAAACACATTAGACACAGATATGTTTTATGTTTTGTATGGCACTATTATAATATTTACAGATCGATGTGTCCTAAAACAAGTCTAAAGCAGTAGTTTTTCTTTGTAACAATATGTCTCTATAAGTCCTACTCCAGTCGGATTATTGTATTTCTCCAGTTCAACTATAAAATGAGCCTCTGAAGAGACTCACTAACCAAAACAAAGGCTGTGTACGGGACGCCCCCATAGTATCAGTATTATAGGATATAAGTATTGTATAAACTGCAGCTCAAATGTAAAGCTGACAAAATACTCTTTAACAACCATTTCAGGGATTATCCTCGTCCCGTTTGTTCTCTGCCAAAACAAAGGGTTCTACTTTATCAACATAAACATGACCTGGGCAGATGCTCGACAGTACTGCAGAGATAAATACACCGACCTGGCCACAGTCGAAAGTGCAGCTGACCTGAAGAGGATGGGTTTACCTGGTGGTGCAGTCGCATGGATTGGACTGTTTGATGACCCTGCGTCCTGGAAAGGTGTCATGACTGATGACTCTAACTCCTGGAGATGGTCTGCCACTGGGACAGTGAGCACCAGTCGATACCAAAACTGGGGTCCAGGGGAACCAAATTATTTGTCTGGAAAAGATGGTTGTGTTTTAACATACAAAGATTGGGGATGGGCGGACTATTCATGTACAACCAACGTTATCTTGTTTGTTATACCGGTAAGACTTTATTGATTCATAAACAAAACTTTATTGTTAAATAAGCTCTGTAGGTGTTAAAAGTGGATTATTCAAAAACAGTTAAAGTGTAATATTCCAGCTTGATTTAGTGTTAATCTCTGAGTGACCTACAGCAACATGGAACAATAACAAAACAGCTTAACATTTTGGTGCCTTTTTGATACTTTTGTTAACAAGACTTTTGATTTACCATTGAACAAACACTTTTAGTTTAGAGACATGTTACTGTCAAAAAGTGACTGTTCAACTGTAGGTCACATGGAAAGTTATTTTGTGAATCTAAGGATGTTGTTATTTCTATTTTCAGTTCAATCAGGAACAAAACAGTTTGTTCTTGTTAAGACTCTAATGTCCTGGAATGACTCTCTGGCCTACTGCAGACAACACTATTACGACCTGGCAATGATCGAAAACTTAACTGAAAACCAAGCAGTTATTAAAGTTGTGGGAAGCGAGTCTGCATGGATCGGCCTGTACCGCGAGCCGTGGAGGTGGTCCGACAACAGCAACAGCAGCTTCAGAAACTGGGCCAACGGAGAACCCAATAACTTAGGTTTTAATGAGAGCTGTGCCGCTCAGAATTCAGACCAGCTTTGGCAGGATTTGCCCTGCACAAATATGATGCCCTTCGTCTGCCACAAAGGTAACAACTTAAGTCTGAAGAAACTATTTTATACATAATACAGGAAACAAAAAGTAGAAAGATGCAGTGTGAACAAATGGTGTTTTTTTTTTATATATGTTTTCACTGCAAAATGCGTCAGATCCGTGTCTGATGTTTTATAATCTTTCCACCTCCAGAGGGCACAATTTTATACAAACCTATGTAAGAAAAATAAGATTAGAGCGACTGCTATGAGTTGGAGAGTCAAAAAATATAACAAATAAAAACAGGTGCTCTTCAAAGATATGGCCACATTAAGCAGAACAATGATAAACAAAAAATTGAATAAAATTGAAATTTGAGTGAGTCTGTATTTTAAAAAAATATATATTTATGAGACACTCTCTAGTAACAATAAAAGTAATTTACAAAAACCTATATATTTAAAATATTTTGTAACTGATGCTGAGACTCAAACAATGAAACAATGAAAAAAGGGGTTAAAGATTTTGATTTTGATCACTTTGATCAGGTTTGAGTTTTTGTTTAGTTAAACTTACACAAAAAGCCCTTTAGCTGCACTGGGACGGTCAGTCGGAAAAGGGTGGCCTGCCCCCTTCAGGTGGTGGAGCGCTCCTGCCTCAAGTGGAGGAGTTCAAGTATGTTGGGGTCTTGTTCACGAGTGAGGGGAGGGGGGAGCGTGAGATTGACAGAAGGATCGGTGCAGCTTCTGCAGTGATGCGGTCGATGTACCGGTCTGTCGTGGTAAAGAAGGAGCTGGAAGAAGTGTCTGCTGACCCTTCCCCAGATAAGTGCAAGAAGATGGGTGGATAGAGTAACTAATGCAGCTCTTCTTAAAACTTTAAAGTGAATGTGTTCTAGCCTTCATACATTTGTGTCTGTACATCTGTCACAGGACGTATGTGAGGACTGCAGGCCGTCATGGCTCATGTGTTTAAACCCAGTTTTTAACCAAATCATATTTTTTCATATATTTTCTGTCCAGTGCCAGTGTCAATCTCAAAGATAAAGATAAAACTCCAGAGTAGTGCTGACCTCACTGACCCTAACATCATGAACCAGATTTTAAAACAGGTAAGTCTCCTGTGAGTACTTTGTAAACTGACTCTGTCTCATTTATTACAACACACTTTACATGTTTCTAAAGTTTTTTTTCCTTTCCTTTAGTTTAAAGAACAGCTCGAGAAACATAACAATGGGGCAGATTTTCAGCTGAAATGGAGCGTGCCACCAACAAAACAAGAGAAAGAACCTGAGAAAAAGGATTTCTGCCCTGCTTAAAAAAGTACTGACTGATCTGACTTCTGTGTGGCTTTAATCTTTACTTAGACTCAAGTCGACTGTGATATTCATTCATTTTCCTCCAAATCTCTTCTTATTTACTTAGACACATTAGTTTCCCAATTGTATTTTTAGATCAGAAACCTAAAAATGTAAAATAAGTTTTGTTGAGCAAATATGTGTGAAATGTTTTAATAAAGAGTGGAAAGCCTATGTAAACTGTGTTTAGTCAATGAACTGTGCCTTTGTACATTTGTTCAACAGCGCCACCAAAATAAAAACTACAAACTCAAAAGTTCAAGTACATTCGTCGTCAGGGCGCTGCTAAAACGTCAAACTGCTTTAGAAAGTTCCTAAGCCATGACCTGGAGGTACTTCATGCTCTCTATGATAAGAGCTGTGCCAGTTTTGTTCATTTGTTTTGTGAATGTTGCTCTGTAGATGCAGTGCCACACATTTCATCCTTTAGTGAACCTGCTCTATCAACCTCTCTTTAAAACTTCATTATTAAGGTGCTCTCATGTTGTCATATTTGTCACATCCCTCTGCACAGTGTCATGTGACATTTCTCCTCAGGATCAGACCAACGTCCACATAAACTATGCTCTGTGCTTGAAACAGACCTAAAACTTGATACAGTACATTTACCTGCAGGTAAAGAAATTAAAAGGATTGTCATAGTCTGATTATAACCTGATGTAAATACCTTTCTCCGATTGGGATAAAATACAATTTATTTAATGATGTAACACAATCCAATCATGTTGGATGAACAATTATCTAATGAGCGAGAAAAAATATTTCATCCCAGTCAGCATTTCCATGTGGGGGTTACATGTATAATAAGGGTTATATTTGGGCTCAACTGCCACATTGCCCCACCTGTGTTAGCCCTTCGATCAGGTTCAGAAGTAAGCTTTTTTTTTTACTATTTATTTATTTAAAAATGTGACTAGTTCAGCTTTAATATTATCTATCTCCAAACCCATTCCCGAACAAAATAGTGGTTTCATCAACAACAACAAAAAGGTGTCACAGTGACCACCATGAACAATATTATCTTAAACACATCCAAATCAACATTTTGAGTCATTTTAAAAACATTATCAATTATTGACTAATTCATTTACATAATTTTTCCTTTTAATCCATTTACACCCAGTCTCTAAAAAAATGAAGTTGTTACCTAAATTTGTTTGGTCTTTGTTTCCAGTCATCTCTGACTGAATTGTCTCAAATCTTTAAAGGATAGATGTATAGAGAGCTATATGGTAGAGCGGTCGTCTTTCAACCGGAAGGTAGGCGGTTCGATTCCCGCTCTCCCCACAGTACTGTTGTTGTGTCCTTGGGCAAGACACTTAACCCACCTTGCCTCCAGTGGCTGTAACGCTGGTAATGTAATGTAAGTCGCTTTGGATAAAAGCGTCTGCTAAATGAATAAATGTAAATGTAGAAATCTGTTTTGTTAGGGTTTAAGAGTCCTTGAGAAAGTCATAAATAATGCATAAACAGCAGAGGGTAATATTATTCTTCAACCTCATCCTGAGAAAGATTTTACTTTGGGTAAAGCTTTTTAGCTTCTCTTTATAAAGGCTTCTACCTCCATCTGGTGGCCAAGAAGAAAACTGTGCAGTCTTAAAAGGGAAAATGATTAATAATAATAATAATAATAATAATAATAATAATAATAACACATTTTATTTATAACATGCAATCCTAGACACTCAAGGTGGCCTTATAACAATAGTCATAAACACAATAGATCATAATAAAAAAACTCTAGAACAATTAAAAAACAACAATAAAACAACAATTATATTGATGACAGGACAGTGCAGTTATGGAGGGACTGTCTGAACACATGTGTTTTGAGTTTGGATATGAAATGTTGGTCTGTGTTGCGGAGGTCAGAGGGAGAGAGATTGTTGCTCGATCTAAAGACTGACTGTTTAGGACTCTGTCTTGTTTTCTTGCACAACTTCATAGAACCCAGTAGAAGAAGTACACATTTTAGTCCTAATACGTTCTGCTATATTTCAGTTCATTTCTATTTATTTAAACTGAAATCCCAACAAAGTTTTCTTATAACACTTTACAATTAAGGCAGGTTAACTTAACGCACCTTGTCCTTCAAGTCTGACAAATGTATCTTATTTCAAACGTCAGAGAAAAGTGTGCATCAGAAAGAATGTGTCTTTAGCTGTACACTGTAATTTCATACAAGTGTGAGTCTACAGTGTGTAACCATGTCTTTGTGAGTCTGTATTTATGTACAAACAAGTCTCTGTGTCACTCTAAAGACCGACACAGGCCCCTTCTTCTCCTCCGCTGCCTCTGGTGAGGTCTTCTCTTGATTGTTGACTCTGACACACATACATCTACCTCCTGGAGAGTGTTCTTGATCTGTCCAACTGTTGTGAAGGGTGTTTTCTTCACAGTTCATACTGTCGTTGTGTCCTTGGGCAAGACACTTAACCCTCCTTGCCTCCAGTGACACCACAGCACTGGTGTATGAATGTGTGTGATTGAAGCTCTGGTGAATGGTGTGAGAATGTTGGGACAACGGATGGAAATTAGCCTACGGCTACATTCTAGCATGTTTACATTCACGTGTTTGTGTCGCATATATGTTCATTAACATGCACTGTCCCAATCATATTAATTAATTAATAATTAATAATAAAAGGGAAGAGTGTAGTTATCCCAGGCTGTAATTGACCGCAAAGGATTTGCAACCAAGTATTAAAAAATGAAAAGTTTGATTTATGATTGTTAATCTGTCCCTTTACTTTCGGTCCCTTAAAACGTGTGAGGCACAGATACAAACTGTTGTAATTCCTACACCGTACACCTGCTTTAGATGTAAATACCCTCAAATTAAAGATAAAAGTCTGATAAAAGCACATCTTGTTTGTTACATTTCAAAACCATTGTGGTGGTGTATAGAGCCAAAAAGATTAGAATTGTGTCAATGTCCCAATATGTAAGGACCGAACTGTTTATAGTGATTAGCGTGTGGATTTGACCACAGCCACAGGCTTTATTAGCTATAGTTACTTGTTGCTGCTGTTACTTTAAAGTCACTAAAACTGTAAGACATGTTAATATTCATAAGGTGTGCAGGTCTGTGAATGTAAAGTAAAGAGAAACAAACAAAAGTGAGTTGTTACTTGATGTTACCCGAGTCTAAAGCGGTTGTACAACAGAATTACGGAAGGATCCAAACACTCTTCCTCGTTTTTTCTAGATATCCTCTTTAACAACAAGATAAAATGAGTGTGTTTTTTTTTATCTCTCTGGAGCCAATTCAGTTGCACAACAACATCTATTCTATCACTAAACGACAACAATCAAAAGATTAGCCTCATTAGCTTCATGTTTAGCCTCATAGCTGTATTGATTTATACATTTTTCTTTTGCTGTTTTTTTCTACTGTTTAGTTGTTTCACAGACAAATATGTGTTAGTGAAACAACTTTCTTAGAAACAAGCTTAATGCTTTTCTACAATACAGTTTAGTTTTTAATAATGTAGTTTAATGAACGGATGTGGCACTTTCCTGCCAGCAGCCTAAATGTGGTTTGTGTAACGTCAGGAGCTCTGTTGTAGTTCCAAAATACATATCTAGTAAATCAATACTATCTCAAATACCTTTTTTTTTCTCTCTAGCTAGTCGGTAGATCTTTGCTCAGCTTTGCTTGGCCCGCTGTCAGCACCCGCTGACCAATATCATATTCAGAATCAGCGGCGGCTTGTGATGGAAAAAGTAGGGGGGGCTGAGGGAGATTTCTGCTGTTTATTTATTACATTAACACCAAAGTAACGATTTAAAAACAAATAGCATCTAATGTAATTATTAAAGTATGAATTTAGAATGTCCTTGTAGATTTCAAATATTGTTCTTTCAAAGACAAGGTCTTACCAAGTCATACAAGTCATACACGTCATACAAGGAAACCAAGTCATACAAGGTGAACTTATAATTGCTGTAATTTGCGTCAATATTCAATAAACACAAAGAGGTAAATAGCCGCTGTTATTACATGGAGTAACAACTAGATGAAGAAGACTGTGCATTACCAATTGTAATGGTGTTTTTCAGCCAGTGGTCTTCTTTCAAACGGAGTTTGAACAAGAGATTGCACGGTTTCTTTCTCGTGTGACGCCGACGCCATTGTCAACTCGAATCTCACTGCCGCCGCCGCGGTTGGGTGTGGTCACTACAACTCATGTTATTCTCCGATGGGCGCAGAGGCAAAGCGCCCATCGGAGATTTATTACTGCGCGTCACTGATTGGTTGAATTGATCACATTTAGTGACGTTTTATAGCATATCAGAGCTCCATTGGTTAGATAGTGAGGGCGCCTTTCGGCGCCCGAGCATAAAACTACCATAGACTGTAAAAGAAAACTACACATTTATGATATTATACGGCACATGATGAAGCTGTCAGAAAACTGTGAAATACAGGCAGAAGAAAAGTCATGTTTTTTCAAACTGAATTATTTTATTTTTTATTTTTTTACTTGGTAGGAGGGGCGGCGCCCCAGCGCCCATAATAGATCAGCCGCTACTGTTCAGAATATTGTCTGCAACCCACTCCGTTATGCCAGCTCTAGAATCTGACGGTTACCGGTGATAAAGCATGCTACAAATACTCTGATCAGAGGAAAAGAGAGACAAGAGACAACACGCTGGTTTCGTGGTTTAGTCAGTGGTTTCATTCTGAAAATCTTATTTTAAACCGTTGCATGCTACACCATAAAGAGAAAGGCACATACGTTTCTTATACAACAGAGCAGCGTGTCCTTCTATGGGACATAGCAATGTACAGTGTTCTAATGCACATGGGTGCGCTGAAATTCAACCCGTGTAACTGGACCCATAGTCAAGTCAGAGGAAAGAAGTGCATTTCAAAACATCTACTTCAGAAGAACTGTTTCAAGATTTAAACTTACAAATGTAGCAGATCAGCCCTCGGAATTCCCCACGGATTGACTGTCCTGTCTATCTGCACTCTTCTTTTTAAAATGTTTTTATTTTTTTTCTTATGTTTCTTAATATAAATCTTGTAAATTGTCTTTTATTCCTGTAAAGCACTTTGAGTTACCCAGTGTATGAATTGTACTATATAAATAAATTTGCCTTGCCTGTCTTTTCTTTCATTGCCAGAGGCCTTCAGAGACAAGCTTGTATCTAAAGTCTGGAAGAGGACTGGGTTAACACTGTTTTCTTTCAGATAAAAGGACGGCCAAAGTGTCTACAACGGTCAAAACACCACCCCCTGGTGATCAAATGGACAAATGACTCTATCCAATCATCAAAAGACAATTTCGTAATTATTGCATTAAAGGAAAATGTATTTTTGATATTTTGTTGTTCGTACTGTTCTTTTCCAGGACACGGATTTGTGACCAAATAACTCCCTACCCCAGTTTATGGTTTCCGTTTTTGTTTAATGAAATGTAATGAATGTTTCAATAATATTCTGCATGTTCATAATACTCTGCATTTTCTCTGTACAATCATACATATGCGAATGTTTTGTGCGTTTTATAAAAAACCCAACAAATGCATTGCGAAGCAAGTAATGTTTTAAAACTTAATTAACTCAGTTAAATGTTCCAGCGACGACTTCCCTTCCGCGGAAGAGTGCATAGGACACGCCCCCGGCCAAAGATGATAAAGCTGGCTGCTAGCCAAAAATATTCCTCTTGGCTTCCTGCTTTTCCTCGGATCCTGTCTACGGACAGTCCGTCTGGGGACCGCCCCCGTCTCGGCAACCAGTGAAAGCTAACTTCTAAGACTTTTCCTCAGTGAGTCACAGTTTATTTGTAAATACTTTATTTTTCCCGCTATCCGGAAGTCTGCTACTGCCAAAGCTAGCTAGTTTCAACAGAATGCTTCCGCCTCAACGCTACGCCGCCGCACAGCAACCCATCTGGATCGGGTGCACATTACAACCACTGTGCCCTTCGGAACCAGGCAGGACACGCCAACTTCTGGAGGACGCTTTGGAACTTGTCGGCCTCCCTGCACCAATCCCAGGACCAGAGTGAGTTTCGCACGTGGCATACACCGAGCCTAGCGTCTGAAACGTGGCCTGTTGAAGCACTGACTTGTTAGACCAAGCTGCTTCCCTCAAATTCCCCTTTGTTAAGTTTTTATAGTACATATTAACCTAAACATTCCTTTGGGTCCCAAACCCTCCGAAAGCAAATGTTTATCCCTGTGTATACCCCTGTGTTTATCCCTTGCCGTTTCAATTCTTTCCCTGTTCCCACCATGTTATTCAATATTATATAACACATTAATTTGTGTAATTTTTAATAAAACCCCATAAAAGACATTAATGTTTCTTTGTTTATATTAAGAAATGTTCGAATTCTCTTCCTTTTAGATTATTGAGACTAGATTAAACAGTTTCTCGGGACCTGTCCAAAGTCAGAGTGGTGCCCCCATTCTAATCAGAAATTATTTTAATAAATTAATATTAATATCACAGTTAATTACAAAAAGTATTAAAATTAATCTGGTATATGTTTATGAAGATTAATTCATACGCTACACAAACTAAACTAAAAAATTAACATTCCAAAAAATGATTAAAATAACATTTTTCTTATAACATTCCACCCTTTGATTCTATTAAGAGAATTACCCTAAAATTACAAATTCTTTATTGACAGTTTTGAAAACTCTCAGATAAAGGGAATTTAACAGTTGTTGATGGACCTGTACGAGCCGTCACCCATTCACTGTATGTAGTTTCTTTTTAATAATACTGGAAAAAAAAGGTTATATTTTAAGATCACAGGAAGAGCATATAACCCTAATCTCATTGTCATTTCCTGAATTTGGTGATTGATCCCAATTTGGTGAAGGATAAAAGTCAAGAAATATTTTTGCCACTCCTTGTTGGATACACCCTACTTGTCAGGAACCGGCACAAGGACTCACAATGCCGACGTTCACAGGGTTTATTTCCAAGGTAAAAGTACAAAATCCAAAAGACCAGGTCGAAACAAGGCTACGGTCAAAAACACTAGACGACTAATACAATAAATTAGAAAATTCCTTCTGGAGATCTTTTATTTCCTCGATAGTAACATTTGACATGTCAGATAATTGTTTTACAACATTTGGTGCAACATCCTCCATCGTCATTGGTGAAAGTACATAGACCTCCTCTGTCAGCACAAGTGCTTGTCTATTCTCTAACACAGTTCTAGTGACATCTGTTAGTTTTCGTTCAATGGCTAGCAATGATTTAGCAGTAGAATTGACCAATCTCCGTTGAGTACTGTATAATAAAGATAATTAATCCACCAGCTGTGTTTTGTCAATGTTATTCCCGAGAGAAACGGTAGAGCAGCAAGTATAGACCATCCTCGAGGGTCTCTAATGGCCTGAAATTAAGGTGGCACACCCATAGGTACCCCAAAACTGTTAACCTAAGCTCCTCTCTTGTTCCTAGTTTTCCAATCCTCCTCCCTAGTGATGACTGTACTTTTTTCAGCAAGCTTAACTACTGCACACTCCTCATCTACTCCTGGTCTGTTTCTTAATGTTGCTGTTCATACATTCCTCCACACACTCTCTCATCCATGCCGTTTTAAACGCTGACTATAGTTGCCACAAACTTATCTCATACACCTCTCGAGTTGGATTAAACCGTACTTTATCCCGAACTGTTACCCACTGTTACAACCCAAGGGTGAAACATATTTATGAAGGACACAGGAGACAAAGGGTTTTAGTTAAACTTTTTTTATTTGTTTAGTTTAACTTTTTAAGAATCCAACCCTTCCGTGCCCAAAGTAGCAAAACAAATAAACCTTGAGCTGGACAAACAGAAAATAGAACGAAGAGTCAGACAGGCCAACCCTATACATCTGATACTATCCGGAAACCCTGACACATCTAAAGTAACCAAACTCTGTCTATGCTGATCTAGCTTCTCTAACTCACAAACACGTCTCTCTAATAAAGACAATGTGTCTAGTAATACTGAACAAGAAAGACAAACCATTGCCACAAGCAACAACAACACAGAAAAACAGAAAAACGTAGCTAAGCTAGTGTAGGTACAGCTAAGTCAAGCCAACTCAAAATGATAAATTCTAGCACACACACACACACACACACACACACACACACACACACACACACACACACGCCAGGAGAGATACGTCACTGGGATGCATCCTTCGTCCACTGTATTTCAAATAAATATGGGGACAGTTGACATTCACTTCAAGACAGTTGGGACAGTGATAAAAAAAAAAAAAAAGTCTGGAGCCCTGCATCAGAAAACATGAGGGAAAAAAAATTACAAAAAAAAAAATTAAACCTTAAAAAACACTGTGGGCGCAGTGGCTCAGTGATAGAGCAGTTGTCCCATAACCAGAAGGTTGATGGGTCAATTGCTGCTCTCCTCACAGTTCATACTGTTGTTGTGTCCTTGAGCAAGACACTTAACTTGCTTCCAGTAGTGTTCCAGCTGTGACACTGGTGAATGGAACCTTAATGAAAGTCGCTTTGGATAAAAGCGTTTGCTAAATGTAGAAATCTAAAAATGGTGTAGTACTAATTTATATATTTTAGTTTGAAAGTCTGGCCCCCGCAGCAACATAAAGAAACAAGCTGCACCTCGAGCAAATTTAGTTGACGACCTCTGCTGTAGAAACAATCTTTTTGCAATATCAGACCAAAATGTCACACTGCACCTTTAATAACCTTACTTATTGTTTTTCATAAATGGATATTTAGTAACTAGTATCAAATATTCATGAATAGTAAATACTTTTAGTTTTGCCTTTACTCTGCACAGACAGGCTTCTCAGTGCCAAGTTTCTGTTTAAAAGAAGATGAGCAAGATAAGCAAAAGGTGACAATGCAAATGGAGTTATGTAGAAACAAACAGAGGTTCTCAGTTTGAATATTAAAATATATTTCTATAGTAGGACAAGGTAAGCACACTATGGCATTGTCAACACACACAGACTGGATCAGCACAGTAAAGGTAAGTTTGTCTGAAGAGACTGTAATATACCGTGTCTTGAACTGGTTGTAGAGGTAGTAGAAAGTAATGTTCGGAGGCAGTTTTCTGTAACACAAGTGCATTTTTATTTACAGTGAGCCCATAGACGTGTTCAAGACAATGCACAGGACCACATAGCCTTTTATATGGAGGCATAAAATCTTCCCAATTACTCCTGCTGTTTAATGCATAACATACATTCTCTGTATGCATATACAGTATATATTATAAACTTAAACCATTGACAACACAATAAAAGCATGAAAACTTTGGATTTAGTGGTGCTGATGTTATGGAGCAAACACAAACAAACCTGGGATATCATGTGCAGCTTTCAGACCAGAGGGTTGTTCCATAAAACTCACTCAAAGAGTAGCTTACAGCCTGAATTCTAGCTGCATTAGTGTAAACATAGGAGTCGAGGATTAGCTTGTTCTATGAAGACCACTCTGGACTCAGAGCGAGGCTAACACCAGGCTAAACTAAGAAGCGGAGATTACATCTTGTGGTTCGGCAGAACATTGAAGCTTTGATTCAGACAAGACTCAATGAAAAACTACGGCATCTTCCAACATCCCTTTAACAAATAGATTAAACAAAGCCGAGCGAGGAGCGGGAAAACTATTGAAATGCTGCATTTCGTCAATGATTTCAGCTAAAATACACGTGATATTTAGAATTCATTCATAGTAAATCCCAAAACACTGCCAGTCATGTAGATCTTAATCATCATTTATTTATATTGAGGAATGTTTGGTCTAAGCCTGATCTTTAACGTGTTGTGGACCAGACTCCGCCTGCATATGTTTCCACGGTGACTGTCTGTTTGTCTGTTCACTTTATCAAACCAGGACCTTCAGCTGCACTCGGGCACTTTGCAGCTAAGTGTGAAGCGGCTGGGATGAGAATAGGCACCCTTAAAATCCAAGGCCATGGTTCTCAGCCAGAAAAGGTTGTCCCCTTCAGGTTGGTGGGGGTTCCTGCCTCAAGTGGAGGAGTTCTTGTGGGAACTGTTACAAATTCACATAAAATGTTATAAGCAATGGAATCCAATAAGAGGTGGTGTGTCAGATTGTCCACATTTAATGGTAACATTCAGCTTTGTTTGGGGTCAGAAGATCACATGACCCCACACAGAAAGGCCCTGGATGTATTTTCTTATGTGCAATCAAGAAGAAATACATGTTAATGTTTTTTCAGACAAATCTTATGTGTTAAATCTGTTTATTTGAAGTGTGTTGCTGACTTAAAAAAAAAATATGCAGTGTTCTTTATCCAAATACTCGCTTAATCAAACCCAATAATCGATAGATTACTCAACAAAACCTTCCTGACCAGTGTTGTTGTGTAATCGGACACTTAACCTGTCAGTGACTCTGAGACTCATGGCATCACGGAAGTAAAGATTCAGATCAAAAATGGACCTGTTGTGTTTTGAAATGAACCGGTCAAGATATGGGCTCCAGCCTGTCTGGCATTTGGATGAAACATATGTAAATGCTGATTTGAATGTCTCATAAGCCACAGTTAAATCCTGGACACTGCAGCTGTGAGTTCATTCTCTCACTTGTGCTGTTATAGTCAAACCTCTCAGCTCTGAGTAAGTTTATTCTTTAAGATATAATGTAAAGATATTTTTCAGGTATTTAACATTTGTTGGTTGAGTTCTTTTGATGGAAACTTACTGACTTATTTGTGATGTGACATATTTTGTCTTTTTGAAGGTAACTATCAGACATGGATGTGTTTTCTGTGTACCTGCTCTGTGGTAAGAATCAAAAATCCATATTTTCTCACACTTTCATGGTTTGGTCCAGGAACAGAAGCAGATATTAGTCAGGCTTAAAACACATTAGACACAGATATGTTTTATGTTTTGTATGGCACTATTATAATATCTACAGATCGATGTGTCCTAAAACAAGTCTAAAGCAGTAGTTTTTCTTTGTAATAATAATAACATGACTCTATAAGTCCTACTCCAGTCTGATTATTGTATTTCTTCAGTTCAACTATAAAATGAGCCTCTGAAGAGACTCACTAACCAAAACAAAGGCCCCCCCATAGTATTATTATTACAGCATAAGTATTGTATAAACTGCAGCTCAAATGTAAAGCTGACAAAATACTCTTTAACAACCATTTCAGGGATTATCCTCGTCCCGTTTGTTTTCTGCCAAAACAAAGGGTTCTACTTCATCAACATAAACATGACCTGGACAGATGCTCGACAGTACTGCAGAGATAAATACACCGACCTGGCCACAGTTGAAAGTGCAGCCGACCTGAACAGGATGGGTTTACCTGGTGGTGCAGTCGCATGGATTGGTCTGTTTGATGACCCTGCGTCCTGGAGAGGTGTCATGAACACTGACTCTAACTCCTGGAGATGGTCTGCCACTGGGACAGCGAGCACCAGTCGATACCAATACTGGGGATCAGGGGAACCAAATTATTACGGTGGACAACAAGGCTGTGTCCAAATACCCAGTGTGAGTGGATGGGTGGACTGGCCATGTACATTCCAAAGTTATTTTGTTTGTTATACCGGTAAGACTTTATTAAGTCACAGAACAATCTTTAATGTTAAATGAACTCTGTAAGTGTTAAACGTGGATTATTCAAAATCAGTTAAAGATTAAAATTCCAGCTTGACTCAGTGTTAATCTCTGAGCGACCTACAGCAACGTAGAACAATAACAAAACAGCTTAACATTTTGGTGCCTCAACAATTTTGAAACTTTTGTTAACAAGACTTGATTTTCCATTGAACAAATCCTTTTAGTTTAGAAACATGTTACTGTTAAAAAGTGACTGTTCAACTGTAGGTCACATGGAAAGTTATTTTGTGAATCTAAGGATGTTGTTATTTCTATTTTCAGTTCAATCAGGAACAAAACAGTTTGTTCTTGTTAAGACTCTAATGACCTGGAATGACTCTCTGGCCTACTGCAGACAACACTATTACGACCTGGCAATGATCGAAAACCCAACTGAAAACCAAGCAGTTTTTAACGTTATGGGAAGCGAGGCTGCATGGATCGGCCTGTACCGCGAGCCGTGGAGGTGGTCCGACAACAGCAACAGCAGCTTCAGAAACTGGGCCAACGGAGAACCCAATAACTTTGGTTTAAATGAGAACTGTGCCGCCCAGAATTCAGACCAGCTTTGGCAGGATTTGCCCTGCACAAATATGATGCCCTTCGTCTGCTACAAAGGTAATAACTTAAGTGTAAAGGAACTATTTTATCTATACTACAGGAAACAAAATGTAAAAAAATGCAGTGTGAACAATTAAAGAAAACTGTCCAAACAGCTTTTTTAAGGGTTCTTAAATATAACCAGTAAGTTTTTCTCTGTTTCCTCAAACCTCAGGGTCTGACTTCATCTCAAACACTGACTCAAACATAGAAGCCTGTGTAGTTTCTTGTCACATTGTTATTTTCTTTTTTGTTTTGGTGAAGCAACAGGGAATGTCTGGTAGAACGTGTTTTTAATGTGTCTAAATAATCATGGTTAATATTTGTGGTTGGTCCTGCCACAAAACTGTTTAAATCTATCACAACCACATTTTATAGTTTTTCTCAATCACTCATTTTTTGAAACAGTTCATTTTTTCTGTAAACTAAAAGAGTAACTTCAGACTTCAGTGGTTCATCTTAAAAATGTGAAGGTGTCACTGTTTGAGCCTCGGTGGAACAAATGTAAAGAAACATTTGTCACAAATGGTCACACAAATATTTAATTTTATTAAAACTTTTTTTTATCAGTAAACAGCAGGTCTGGTGTTTTTTTTTATTTTATTTTTTTTCCCGAATATTTTCACAGCAAAATGTGTCAGAACCTGTGTCTGATGTTTTATAATCTTTCCACCTCCAGGGGGCACAATCTTATATAAACCTATGTAAGAAAAATAAGAGAAGAGCGACTGCTGTGAGTCAAAAAATATAAAAACAGTTAAAAAAAATATTTATGAGGCACTCTAGTAACAATAAAAGTAATTTACAAAAACCTATATATTTAAAATATTTTGTAACTGATGCTGAGACTCAAACAATGAAACAATGAAAAAAGGGTTAAAGATTATGATTTTGATCACTTTGATAAGGTTTGAGTTTTTGTTTAGTTAAACTTACACAAAAAGCCCTTCAGCTGCACTGGGACGGTCAGTCGGAAAAGGGTGGCCTGCCCCCTTCAGGTGGTGGAGCGCTCCTGCCTCAAGTGGAGGAGTTCAAGTATGTTGGGGTCTTGTTCACGAGTGAGGGGAGGGGGGAGCGTGAGATTGACAGAAGGATCGGTGCAGCTTCTGCAGTGATGCGGTCGATGTACCGGTCTGTCGTGGTAAAGAAGGAGCTGGAAGAAGTGTCTGCTGAGCCTTCCCCAGATAAGTGCAAGAAGATGGATGGATAGAGTAACTAATGCAGCTCTTCTTAAAACTTTAAAGTGAATGTGTTCTAGCCTTCATACATTTGTGTCTGTACATCTGTCACAGGACGTATGTGAGGACTGCAGGCCGTCATGGCTCATGTGTTTAAACCCATTTTTAACCAAATCATATTTGTTCATATATTTTCTATTCAGTGCCAAGGAGGTCAATCTCAAAGATAAAGATAAAACTCCAGAGTAGTGCTGACCTCACTGACCCTAACATCATGAACCAGATTTTAAAACAGGTAAGTCTCCTGTGAGTACTTTGTAAACTGACTCTGTCTCATTTATTACAACACACTTTACATGTTTCTAAACTTTTTTTTTTAACTTTCCTTTAGTTTAAAGAACAGCTCGAGAAACATAACAATGGGGCAGATTTTAAGCTGAAATGGAGCATGCCACCAACAAAACAAAAGAAAGAACCTGAGAAAAATGATTTCTGCCCTGCTTAAAGTACTGACTGATCTGACTTCTGTGTGGCTTTAATCTTTACTTAGACTCAAGTCGACTGTGATATTCATTCATTTTCTTCCACATCTCTTCTTATTTACTTAGACACATTAGTTTCCCAATTGTATTTTTAGATCAGAAGCCTAAAAATGTAAAATGTGTTTTGTTGAGCAAATATGTGTGAAATGTTTTAATAAAGAGTGGAAAGCCTATGTAAACTGTGTTTAGTCAATGAACTGTGCCTTTGTACATTTTTTCAACAGTGCCACCAAAATAAAAACTACAAACTCAAAAGTTCAAGTACATTCGTCGTCAGGGCGCTGCTAAAACGTCAAACTGCTTTAGAAAGTTCCTAAGCCATGACCTGGAGGTACTTCATGCTCTCTATGATAAGAGCTGTGCCAGTTTTGTTCATTTGTTTTGTGAATGTTGCTCTGTAGATGCAGTGCCACAGATTTCATCCTTTAGTGAACCTGCTCTATCAACCTCTCTTTAAAACTTCATTATTAAAGTGCTCTCATGTTGTCATATTTGTCACATCCCTCTGCACAGTGTCATGTGACATTTCTCCTCAGGATCAGACCAACGTCCACATAAACTATGCTCTGTGCTTGAAACAGACCTAAAACTTGATACAGTACATTTACCTGCAGGTAAAGAAATTAAAATGATTGTCATAGTCTGATTATAACCTGATGTAAATACCTTTCTCCGATTGGGGGAGCAGTCATTCGATTCTTTGAAATCAGACCAACACGCCTGAATAATCAAGTTTATAGTTGTATTACTGCTGCATGTTTATGGTTTACTCAGATTAAGGTGCACTCAAAAAAATAAATCACTGGTTTTACATGATTGTATTAATGGGAAAATTTGATCAAAACATGTTAAAGCTGCACATTTCTGTAAAATTGATCTAAAGTGAAACATTGACACTATTCAATTATATTTAATAAAATACAATTTATTTAATGATGTAACACAATCCAATCATGTTGAATGAACAATTATCTAATGAGCGAGAAAAAATACTTTATCCCAGTCAGCATTTACATGTGGGCCCCATAAAGGTTATATTTGGGCTCAACTGCCACATTGCCCCACCTGTGTTAGCCCTTCGATCAGGTTCAGAAGTAAGCAAGAAGAAAAACAGAACCATGAATTTTTTTTTACTATTTATTTATTTAAAAATGTGACTAGTTCAGCTTTAATATTATCTATCTCCAAACCCATTCCCTGACAAAACTGTGGTTTCATCAACAACAAAAAAAGGTGTCACAGTGACCACCATGAACAATATTATCTTAAACACATCCAAATCAACATTTTGAGTCATTTTAAAAACATTATCAATCATTGGCTTCATCATTTACAACATTTTTCCTTTTAATCCATTTGCACCCAGTCTCTAAAAAAATTAAGTTGTTACCTAAATTTGTTTGGTCTTTGTTTCCAGTCATCTCTGACTGAATTGTTTAAAATCTTTAAAGGAAAGATGTATAGAAATCTGTTTTGTTAGGGTTTAAGAGTCCTTGAGAAAGTCATAAATAATGCATAAACAGCAGAGGGTATTATTATTCTTCAACCTCATCCTGAGAAAGATTTTACTTTGGGTAAAGCTTTTTAGCTTCTCTTTATAAAGGCTTCTACCTCCCTCTGGTGGCCAAGAAGAAAACTGTGCAGTCTTAAAAGGGAAAACCTTTCTGGATGGTTTTCTTGGTTATTTTATTAATCTCACACAGTTTTAACACAAACAGTTAGAGTGAGTACTATATCATGAACCATTTAACTGCCCCTTGACTGAATTTACATTTAAACTATTCTTTCATTGGTGAAAGACATTGTCATTTATACAATCAACCAGAACATTGTGACTGATTATTAATAATAATAATAATAATAATAATAACACGTTTTATTTATAACGTGCAATCCTAGACACTCAATGTCGCCTTTCAACAATAGTCACAAACACAATAGATCATAATAAAAAATACTCAAGAACAATTTAAAGCAACAATTTAAAAACAACAATAAAACAACAATTATATTGATGACAGGACAGTGCAGTTATGGAGGGAGGCCAGTCCGAACACATGTGTTTTGAGTTCGGATATGAAATGTTGGTCTGTGTTGCGGAGGTCAGAGGGAGAGAGATTGTTGCTCGATCAAAAGACTGGCTGTTTATGACTGTAGTGACCATTTGCCGGTCACAGTGAGCAGATCCAGGTCACGCCAAGGTTTACAGCGCATAAATGTCAAGCCCTGACAATTTATGCCGCCAAATCCTTTTCAGACACAAGAAAGTGTTTACTTTACCAGCAAACCAGGTTTAACAGCTATGTGCTAATGATCCACAGATGTTCTCTTTGTTTTTCAAGGACGTAAAACTCAGAGATAACTCACTCAATGACAATAACCTTCTCCATCTCAAAGCCAGATCAAAGGGCGTCATCCGCCAGCAGGAGACCCGTTGGCGCCCGGATGACAAGTGTCTGCCTTTAGAAATACGACTGGTTGTGTATTGGTTGATATGAAAAAGGACTCGAGATTGCATAGACGTTACAACACTGCCCTCTAGCGACAGCAGAGAGGAACTCTGCTGAATTCTTTTTCAATCAAAACTGACTTTTAATTCCTATGTAAACGGAAAGTTTACCAACAGACTCGGACACATCTTGTCTTCAAGTTTGGACCGTGTACCGGCTGGTATACGTGATTTTATTTTTAAAGTTGCACATTGCCTTTTTGTTTGACGTCATCTCCGGAGACGCACGGAAAGTTGTAGTTTTGGAGAGAACTACAGATCTACACCAAACCCTCACAGTCGTTTTACGCCAGAGAAAACGACTCCTGAGTAAACCTTTTTCAGTGACTCAGTTATTATTTTTCAAAGACTCTAATCTGTTCTTGCCTAAATACCAACGGCAAGTAAAGAGACTTTTCACGGCTCGATACAGTTGACGCCTTCCACAACTGCATTTTACGGCAGCCCCCGCGCGACCAGCCAGCGGCTTCCGGTCAGTCAGTGACGGTGACTTTGCATCAGCGGCATCATCCTATCTCCGACGGCCCGCTTCAGGACCGAAGCAAAACTTTGGACCTTCTATCGAGCCCATCGGAACCAGTGCCAGCGACCCAAAGTAAGCCGCACCTTGACACAGCAAGAGTTTGGCGTTAAACTGTATCCCATGAGCCCATGTTCATTCATCTATCTCCTACCCCAATCCGTTCTAATAATCCGTAATTAAAACTGCTTAGCCGAGTTTTAATCAGACAAAATATCATCATCCACAAAGCTCTAGTCAATAATTTTGCTGTTTCTTCTTTTGTTTAATCATTATTCCCATTATATGTCAATAATTCATCCTTTGTGTCCTTCCCTATCCATCATTTTAATTTCGTATAATCTTTAATAAAACCCATAAACTTTAAAGATTTGATTTGGTTTTCTTTGATTATTTCAGAATTATATCCGAAAACAGGTTTAGAATTCTCTTCCTTCAGATTAATTGAGACTTAATCAGTATAATCAGTTTCCCAGAATCATCTGGATGGTGCCCCTTTACGAGACAATTTTGATAATAAAAATATTAATTGATAATTTACCCAAATTAATAAATTAATGTTTCTTATTACATCATATCATAGCTCATACACTACATGACTCTGTCTTGTTTTCTTGCACAACTTCATAGAACCCAGTAGAAGAAGTACACATTTAAGTCCTAATACGTTCTGCTATATTTTCAGTTCAGTTCTATTTAAACTGTGTGAAATCCCAACAAAGTTTTCTTTTAACACTTTACAATTAAGGCAGGTTAACTTAACGCACCTTGTCCTTCAAGTCTGACAAATGTATCTTATTTCAAACGTCAGAGTAAAGTGTGCATCAGAAAGAATGTGTCTTTAGCTGTACACTGTAATTTCATACAAGAGACACATTCTTGTGAAAACAGTAAACATGAAATTGTAAAAATCCTTCAATATATATATCCATCCATCCATCCATCCATCTTCTACCGCTTATCTGGGGCCGGGTCGCGGTGGCAGCAGTCTAAGCAGAGATGCCCAGACTTCCCTTCTCCCCAGACACTTCCTCCAGCTCTTCTGGGGGGATACCGAGGCGTTCCCAGGCCAGCCGAGAGACATAGTCCCTCCAGCATGTTCTAGGTCTTCCCCGGGGTCTCCTCCCAGTGGTACATGCTCAGAACACCTCAGCTGGCTCCTCTCGATGTGGAGGAGCAGTGGCTCTACTTTGAGCTCATCCCAAGTGACCGAGCTCCTTACCCTATCTCTAAGGGAGCGCCCCGCCACCCTGCGGAGAAAGCTCATGTCGGGCGCTTGTATCGGGGATCTTGTTTTTTCGGTCATGACCCAAAGCTCATGACCATAGGTGAGAGTAGGAACGTAGATTGACCGGTAAATCGAGAGCTTTGCCTTACAGCTCAGCTCCTTCTACACCACAACAGACCGGTACATCGACTGCAGAAGCTGCACCAATCCGTCCGTCCCTCACTCGTGAACAAGACCCCAAGATACTTGAACTCCTCCACTTGAGGCAGGATATACATATTTTATTATAAATAATTTCACGTTTACCACATTACTCCGGTGCAGGTGTGAGTCTACAGTGTGTAACCATGTCTTTGTGAGTCTGTATTTATGTACAAACAAGTCTCTGTGTCACTCTAAAGACCGACACGGGCCCCTTCTTCCCCTCCGCTTCCTCTGGTGAGGTCTTCTCTTGATTGTTGACTCTGATACACATACACCTACCTCCTGGAGAGTGTTCTTGATCTGGCCAACTGTTGTGAAGGATGTTTTCTTCACCAGGGAAAGAATTCTACTGTAATCCACCCCAGTTGTTTTCTGTGGTCTTCCTGGTCTTTTGGCGTTGCTGAGCTCTCCGGTACATTCTTTCTTTTTAAGGATGTTCCAAACAGTTGATTTGGCCACACCTAAAGCTTTTGCTATCGCTCTGAAGGGTTTGTTTTGTTTTTTCAGCCTAATGATGGCTTGCTTTACTGATAGTGACAGCTCTTTGGATCTCATTTTGAGAGATGACAACAACACTTTCCAAATGCAAATAGCACTCTTAAAATGAACTCTGAACCTTTTATCTGCTCCTTGTAAATGGAATAAAGAGGGAATAACGCAAGAAAACAAGAGGTAAGTGTCTGAAAAGTTTTTAACAAGAACAGTGTAATGCTAGATGTGTCACTAACTGGAGCTAGTTTTACGATCTGGCGTCGAGGAGCGGGACGCGGCGCTCTTTGTACCCCGTTGATTAGAAACTGGGTACAGCTGGTCTGGTTTCTCTGGCGCTCCCGCACACCTGTGTCCACTCAGAGAGCCGCCAGGGGCGGGGGAGCCGGAGGAGCCGGAGGAGGAATCTCCCGAAGAATTTGTTGAGGGCTAGGCTGAGTCTTGTGCCGGCGTGACAGTACCCCACCTGGCGGCCTAACACTCTTCTCTGGATGGCGACAGTAAAAGTCCCAAATCAGGGAGGGATCGAGAATGTTCCTTCTGGGTACTCAACACCGTTCCTCAGGACCATAGCCCTCCCAATCCACCAGAAACTGTAGCCCCTGACCCCTTGGCGCCGTACGTCCGAAATACGCCAAACTGTGTAGGCCGATTGGTCATCAATCAGCCTGGGTGGAGGTCAGGGGAGGACTGGGAGGGAATAAGGAACTGGACTGAACCGGCTTGATAAGGGAGACATGAAACGTCGGATGTATCTTGAGGGATCCCGGGAGCTTGAGGCGCACCGCCGCTGGGTTTATGACCTTCTCCACCTCAAACAGACCTATGAACCGTGGGGCCAGCTTCTTAGACTCCACTTTCAAAGGAAGGACCTTAGATGATAGCCACACCTTCTGTCCAGGCCTGTATGCGGGGGCTGGGGTGCGGGGCTAGGGTGCGGCGACGGTTGGCTTGTTTCTTCGCTTGGCCCGAAGCCCGTACAAGGGCCCGTGTCCATACCTGGTGACAGCGGCGAAGGTGGTCTTGAACAGATGGAACTGCCAGCTCTTGCTCCTGTTCCCTAAACAAGGGTGGTTGGTACTAGGTCTGTTTCGAATGCCATTTTTTGAGCTTCGAAGCTTAGGTGGCAATCAATATCGAATATTCGAAGCTTCGGTGGGTGGGGCTAAATATATAATAATAGTGTCGGTTTGCATTTGTATCATCTTTCACGACTTCACGTTTCACTCTTCGGCATCGTAAATGTGTTTTTTTGCCGCGTGCTACAGAACTCAGGTGATTTTTCAAACTTGTTGTGCTGTTGTGGTAGGCCAGTTTCAAATCGCATATTTGACACACTGCCTTTGTCTTGTCATCCTCACTTAATTTAAAGTGCTCCCAAACAGCTGAGGTCTTGGGCATTTTGTACCTATTCAGTATGAGATGAAATAAATCACTACGTTCGCCAACGGGCGGTTCAAGCATGAGTGAGAATCAGTCCGCGAAAGTCACGTGTTGAAAAAAAAGAATGTAATTCCCCCAAGTACTTTAGACACAAGTGGTTACTCTACTGATGAATTTATTAGCATCCGTCTTTCAATAGCGCCATAAAAACACCGTGAAAACTGATGAAACACACAGATAAAACAACAGTTAGCTTAACGAAAATAAGTACAATTGATACATTAACTTCTAGAAAATAAAACAGACAAAACAAACCTCGTTGGCTGAGTACCATGAGAGGGATTAGCTTTGGAGATTTTCTGTCCTTTACCTTATAAATTTAAACTTTAACTTTTAGCGTAATTATTCTCTTAATCATGTATCCTTTCTTGGTTTTTTGTGGAGATCGCTACTTCTGCTCTAATCAATCTACCACTGCGTATACAAAAGCCTAACTCTGCGCTCCAGCGCCCTCTGGTGACACTTTACAAAACACACCAAATAACAGTTTACACAGAAAATTAACAGAAATGAAAATGCGGCAGTTACAAAGAATATTCGAATCTCAAAACTGAAAATCGAATGCCACCCCACCGAACGAATATTCGAATATTCGATTATTCTAGTACAGCCCTAGTTGGTACCCGTAACAGCATTCAAACGGGGACATCCCAAGGGAGGAGTTCACCAGTGTGTTGTGGGCGTATTCAACCAAAGGCAGATGGACACTCCAACTGGCTGGATTGGCTGACGACGTGCACCTCAGCGCCACCTCCATCTGTTGGTTGGCTCGCACGGTCTGTCCATTTGTCTGAGGGTGATAACAGGAGGAAAGATTGACATTAATATCCAGTGCAGAACAGAATGCCTTCCATACCTGGGAGGTAAACTGGGGACCTCGGTCGGACACGATGTCTGAAGGGATGCCATGAAGCCGGATGAGATGGAATACCAGGAGATCCGCAGTTTCCCAGGTGGAAGGCAGCTTGGGTAATGGTACGAAGTGAGCTGCCTTGGAAAATCCGATCCACGATCGTCAGAATAACTGTGTGTCCTTTGGACGGCGGGAGACCGGGAACAAAGTCTAGCGCAACATGGGACCATGGGCGGTTTGGAATAGGTAAGGGCCGTAGCAGTCCTGCTGGGGGTCGATTGGAGTTCTTATTAGATTAGATTTGATTAGATTCAACTTTATTGTCATTACACAAGTACAGGTACAAGGCACCTAAATGCAGTTTGGGTCTAGCCAGAAGTGCAATAGCAGCAAGTGCAGGATATATACAATGGTTGCATACGTGCAGGATATGGAGATGTACAGGATTTACAGGTAATATGTACGATGAATATAAATATACAGATGGTTATTACTATAACAGGTGAGTGTGTGCCATAAATATAATTACAGGTGTCTCTTTCTATAAACAGCATTTACAGGTGAATATGTACTTTAAATGTAAATGTAATATACAGATGTCTCTAACTATAAACAGAATTTTACAGGTAGATGTATACAATTGTATGTTAGCTTAAGGTAAGCAGTAGATTTAAGGTAGTGCAATGAGCATGGACAGTGCAAATAAGTGTGATGCGAAATGTAAACAGTTGGTACTGTATGAACAGTTGGTAGTGCAAATGAGCATGTTCCAGCTAAGGTACAGTAGTGCAAGGGTAGTGGGATGGTGGGGATGAGAGGAGAGTCTGTGAGTGGGATGGTGGGGGTAAGAGGAGGAGTCTATGAGGGGAGTGGGATGTTGGTGAGGGGGAGAAGTCTATGAGGGAGTGGGATGGTGGGGGTGAGAGAGGAGTCTATGAGAGGAGTGGGGTCACCAAGGGTTAGAGTTCAGTAAAGAAACAGCTCTGGGGAAGAAACTGTTCTTTAGTCTGCTGGTTCTAGTCCGGGGGCACCTGAAATGCCTGCCGGAGGGGAGGAGGGAGAACAGTCTGTGGGCTGGGTGAGAGGAGTCCTTAAGGATGCTGCGAGCTCGACGCAGACAGCGTTTCCTCTGGATGTTCTCGATGGCAGGAAGTGGAGTCCCTGTGATGCGTTGGGCAGTTTTCACCACCCGCTGCAATGGCTTGCGCTCCGCGACAGAGCAGCACCCATACCATACTGTGACACAGTTCGTCAGTATGCTTTCTATTGCGCAGCGGTAGAAGTTCACTAGGATAGCCGAGGAGAGCTGGTTCTTCCTCAGTGTCCTCAGGAAGAAGAGGCGCTGGTGAGCCTTCTTGACCAGGCTGGAGGTGTTGGTTGTCCAGGTCATGTCAGCCGAGATGTGGATCCCCAGGAACTTGAAGCTGGAGACACGCTCAACGACCATTCCTTATTTCGGGAACAAACGGGACAGGCAGAAACGTAGTCCCTTGTGTCCTTGTCCATGGTGAGCGTCCAAAACTTGCCTCGCAGGACAGCAAGTGTGCGGCTCATTCCTGGATGGCAAGTGAGACGGGTACCATGGGCCCAGTGCAGAACCTCCGAACGCTCCTCATCCGGGACAAACAGGACATCAGGAGGTCCTGTCCCTGGGTCGGGGTGTTGGCGTTGGGCAAGCCGGACCCGAGACTCTATCTTCCAGGTGAGGGTAGCCACGATGCGAGACTGAGGCAGGATAGGTTCCTCCTCTGGATTTGACTGGTACGTGGTGAAGACTCTGGACAAGGCGTCTGGTTTCACATTCTTAGAGCAAGGGCGAAAGGTAAGAATAAAGTTAAAACAGTCAAAAAACAATGCCCACCTGGCATGGGAGCAGCTTCTGGTCCGTGGCAGAACACTGGGATAGTACCACCCCCACTCCTGTCTCTGACGCATCCACCTCCACCACGAACGGTAATTCCGGATTTGGCTGGATGAGTACAGGGGCAGAGGTGAAGCGCTGCTTGAGGTCCAGGAATGCTGATTGAGTCTCCTGCGTCCAGATGAAAGGTTGCGTGGTGGACTTGAGAGCCGTCAAAGGTGCTGCAAGTCAGCTGAAATTGCGGATGAACCTTCTATAAAAATTAGCAAACCCCAGGAAGCGTTGCACCTCCTTTCGATTGGATGGAGATGGCCATTCCCGAGTTTCTCAGTGTCCATCTGGATCTGTCCCGGTACGATGATGTAACCCGGGAAGGTAACTGAAGGCGCGTGGAATTGACACTTCTCGGCTTTTATGAACAGCTTATTCTCCAAGAGTCTTTTGAGAACTCCCCGGACATGTCTTTGGTGCTCCTCCAAATCCTTTGAGAAAATCAAGATATCGTCCAAATACACAAACACGAACCTGCCAATCATGTCCTGTAGCACGTCATTTACCAGATTCTGGAATACCGCAGAGGCGTTTGTAAGTCAAAAAGGCATCACCAAATACTCGAAGTGTCCTAGGGAGGTGTTAAAAGCTGTTTTCCATTCATCCCCCTTCCCTAATGCGCACTAGATGGTAGGCGTTGCGGAGGTCGAGCTTGGTGAACACCCGGGAACCACTGAGTGGAGTAAAGACGGAACTGATCAAGGGAAGTGGGTACTTATTCTTATGATCCCGGCTGCCAGAGACTCCTGGATATAACTAGGCAGAGGCGCTCCGGGGAGGAGGTCGATGGCGCAGTCATATGGACGGTGGGGTGGAAGAGACAGGGCCCGATGCTTGCTAAACACGGGGCCAGGTCATGATAAATACAGAGGACAGGTCAGGGTGGTCTGGCACTGGGGTGGACCTGGAGGACACAGGGGGCAAAGCAGACTGCAGACAATGTGAGTGGCAGAATTCACTCCAAGACAGAACTTGACGGGCCGACTAGTCTATGTGGGGGTTATGTAATTTCAACCAAGGTAAACCGAGGACTAGCGGTGTGTGAACACAGTCAAACATGTAAAAACTAATTGTCTCCTTGTGGTTGCCAGATAGGTGGAAGGTGACAGGGAGGGTCTGTTCTGAGATCCGGGCCAGAACCTGTCCGTTTAGGGCCTTGTCTTCCAACAGTGTCTCCAATGGTTGAGTCCGGATTCCTAGCTCTTTGGCCACCCTCCGGTCCAAAAAGCTTTCGTCCGCTCCGGAGTCACTCAGCACCGGCAACGTCATGGTTTGGTCCGCCAAAACAATAGTTCCGTCCATTAGAGGTTCGCTGGGAGATGAACATCGGGTTTGGCTCAGCAATACACCTCCCATTACTGCCGAGCCCCCCCTTTTACCGGACAAATTGGGCAAGAGGCGGCAAAAATGTCCCCGTTATCTGCAGTAGAGACAACTCCCCATCATAATACGCCGTCGTCTCTTCTCCTCATCCAAGTGGGCCCGGCCCAGTTGCATGGAATCGGGTTCAGTCGATGGCTGTGGATGACCCGGCGGTTGTGCTGGTTGTGCTGAGGAGTCCAGAAACTGAGGGGCAGGAGGTCTCAGAGAAGTTTGCAGACCGGCTTTTTCCCTCTTGCGGTTGTCAATCCGAATGGCTCCTCTAATGAGTTTGTTTAGACTCGTGGGGGGTTCCCGGGATGTCATCTCATCCTTGAGTTCTTCGGACAAGGCATTCACAAGGAGAGCTTCCTCGTTCCATCGACTCTCCACGGCGAGCGAATGAAACTCGATGGCAAACTCCGCCACACTGTGGTTTCCCTGGCGTAGGGAGAACAGTCTTTTCGTGGCCTCCGCTCCTCGGACCGGATGTTCGAAAACTACTTTCATTTCCGCGATGAATGCGGGATAGGAGAAGCAGACAGCCTCCTGCTTCTCCCAAACCGCAGAGGCCCACTGCAATGCCTGGCCCCGTAGACTACCAATTAAAAAAGCAATCTTTGAGCGTTCACTGGCATAAGTCTGTGGCTGCTGCTCGAAAACCAAGGAGCACTGTGTTAAAAAGGGCCGACAAGAGCCGAAATCTCCACTGTATGGCACCGGTGCGGGGACGAACGCTTCTTTGGTCTAAGGGGGCGGGGCTACAGGAGCTGGAGCGGAGGGAGCTGGAGCGCTGGTAGCTGGCGGGGAATCCCGCGAAGTCAACTGGGCTTGCAGACCGGCGAGACTCTGCGAAAACTCAGCCATATGCTCCATGAGGGCCTTAAGCGTGGCGTCATGCTGCTCCAGAAGAGTAGTCTGGCCAGCAACAGTCTGTGGCAGCGAACTAGAATTTGCTGGGTTCATTTTCAGACCAGATCAATTAGATCGACAGATTAGAAACCGGGTACAGCTAGTCTGGTCTCTCCGGCGCTCCCGCACACCTGTCTCCACTCAGCGAGCCGGCAGGGGCGGGGGAGCCGGAAGAGGAATCTCCCGGACAATTTGTTGAGGGCTGGGCTGAGTCTTGAGCCGGCGTGACAGTATCACTCCAAAATAAAGTACTCCAAAATCTCCGGCCTGACCCTGCCTGTCCCGGGGCGCAGTGGCTTAGTGGTAGAGCGGTTGTCCTTCAACCGGAAGGTAGGTGGTTCGATTCCCGCTCTCCCCACAGTTCATACTGTCGTTGTGTCCTTCGGCAAGTAACATTTCATGTCAGTCGCTTTGGATAAAAGTGTCTGCTAAATGACTAAATGTAAATGTAAATGCCTGTCCCTGTCTGTCCCTGTACCGAAAATAAACAAAACATGGAGTGAGACATATGCACATTGATAATGATTAAAATCAATTCTCTAAAACATAATAAATTCAATGAACCATACAGCCCTCAGGACTGTAGTATGAGCCGTCATGCTGTTGTCCCATTGGTGTACATGCAAACAATAACGTCCCTCAGATATCAAAGTGTTCATCTGAGGTCAAAGCCTTGATCTTAGTCGTTTGGCAGGTGCATGTCCAGGAATGTTGACCCAGCAATGGCCATATTCATCAATCTCACCAACAAGCTCCGGATACATGGAAAGCAACACAAACAAACGTTATCAGACATGGAACTGTCCCTGATCTCTCCGTTTGTCAAGTTTAGAGTGATGTCATGTGACTCCCTTCACTAGCCCTGCTGCTTGTAAACCAAGATGATTATAAGTTCAAAGAACTATGTTAATATTAGCTTATTAGGTTATAGCATTATGCTAACCATTAGGTTAACCAGGCATCACTTCATCACTTTAATACAGTTTGGTTTAAATCTTCTTCTCCCCCCTTTTGGGACATGGGAACACCAAAAAATAAAATAGAAAATATATATAAAAAGTATGACCTTTTTACGCCAAATAACTCTTTCTATTGTTATTTCATTAATTAGTATCTCTAATTATACATCTTTGTATTTTCCGAATAGCATCACTTTCGTTGTGATGTGGTATTTTTTGCAAATATGATAAATTTTAACTTGTTGAGTTGATACGAACATAAATTATTTATATAGATTAGAATTACTTTCTCATGATCTATTGTCACAAGTATTTTCCAGAAAATTGTTCTATAAACTTTCACTCTCACAAACACACCTTTTTGTCTTTAACGCTTTAGGTCAACCGTATTTTATTATTATTAGCCCCTTCACTTTTGTGGACTTTTTTCTTTTCACTGCGACTCACGCCGTGAACATTTTTACGTAGACCTACGTTTTTTACTATATTCTCACTGACTTTGGACTCATTCAATCTCACTTCTGTTGTTAGTACAGTTCTTGATGAGTCCATACTCGAGGTTTCCTCGCGTATCACGCACCATTTAAACCAACATTTCTAGTCGCACCAGACATTCGATTGAAGTGTATTAGGAGGTTTGTTATTTAACGAAGTAAATCCTGTACTTCCCAGTCTTAGAGTGGAGGTCTGGCCCGTGCTGCTTTTAACAGCTCAGCTTTGAGACTTTAAGGCAATGCTTTCTTTGTGCATTTCCTTGTGCACGTCAGGTCCACTCTCCGACGGATAGGTTTTAAGAGGCGTATCATTAACACACTCCCCATGACAAGTTCCCAGATGCAGAATTTAGACCGTGGCAAGTTAAGTTTATGTTCATGTTTGGATTAGCATAAAAGACATGACATGAGCAGAACTGACATGACCTGAAGAGGACTAGGAGCAACCAGTAATTATTAACTATAGGACATTTTAAATTATTATAACACAAGGAAATACACAGCCTTTACAATGCCTTGGGGGCTACATGAATGGACTGGGATTCTGTTCAGTCTAACAAATGTGCCCTCAGCTTTTCAGCGAGGTATGGAGGAGAGCCTAGAAGGGCTTAGAGACAAAATATGTACTCCATACAGTGATGATGTCTTAGTGTACAGTCGGACATTTGAAAAGCACATTTAGGATTTGAGGCCAGTAGCCCTAAAAATAAGACACAATTAAATATTAGTTTAAAAAAATTATAAAAAATAATACTAATATAATAATAAAATAATAATTACTCAGGTTAACTTTAAATAATAAAATGTTTTGCTTCACTTTTCTGTTTTGTCCACAAACCAGTCTGTCTTTTTTAATATATTACATTAAACAATACTGCCCCCAACAGGCCTTTAGAAGTAAAGTAGTTGGTTTGCAGTTAAAACCACTCAGCTTTTGAAAAACATGGATGTTATTTACAAAAAAGAGAAAAAACAAAACAAGAAAAATGTTCTCAAGAAAAAAGAAAAAAGGAGGGTAAATAAAGAACTAATGTTGGTCAAATGTTTACCAAATGAAATATTCCATGAATGGGTTTGTCTTGTTGTGTGGGCATGTTGTCAGTCATCCAGGCCATTTTGGAGTTTTCAAAGTGAAGTTAGTTACTCTTGTGGTGTAATATGTTATATGTTATGTGTTTTAAACTATGTAGACCCAGTTAGTTATTCATTTAAACATATTAATAAAAAAGACAAAAAACCTAATGTCAGACACACACACAGGAAGGACCAGATAAAGACGCAGGTGTCTGTCATCGGAGGAGACAGAGCCAGGCGAGGAGTAGCTCAAGGCCAGACAGAAATGACATCAGGCCCAGAGCCTTGCACAATGATATCAGAAAGAGTTATTACTTTACTGATATCAAAACTGTATAAAAGCTTATGTCTACTGTTCAATCTTTAGTAGAGCTTGGGCAAAGTCTACTCGGGTCATTATTGTGTTGGTTGTGAACAATAAAGACTCTAATGGCATGGAAATCTGGTGTTGCGTTCACAACTTATTCCATACAATAGTGCCAAAGACTGAGGGGTCAGTTTTTACACTACAGTCTGTCTTGAAATTAGATGTCTCTAATCTAATCAGACTTTATCAATTTTGAGATCAACTTGTAAGAGGGCTGAGCTTTTATGTCTAAAGGAAGGGTTTGACCTGAAACTAACTCTGACTGGACCAGGCTGTTCTGGTCTCATAGTTGTTAGCTCTGAAAGGACAGTGTGACTCCTGATGTGGAAGTCGTTAAGGCTCAGGAGAGTTGTTAGTGTGTTCCATTCAGGTGTTGTTGTTGTTCTAGAGTGAAACTGTTGGTTTAGGTTTCAGAACACTGTTATACTGTAAATACTAGGCAACATGAATCTAAGGCCGCTTTTCCATTTTAACAAGAATGGCTTCCTTCACACCATTCACACAATTGTGGCTAACCTGTACATGGAGGAAGTGGAGAAGCTCTGGTCTCTTTCCCGGGTGCAGTGCCAGTCACTGATTCAGACATGTTGATGACACTAAGGTTTTTCTTGTCCACTGTGTTGATGTGCTCTGTGAAAGTTTCTACAAGTTCACCTGTTAAGATGTCACAGACAACCGCCTGACCTTCTTAGACTGTGCATTTGTGAGGGCAGGACCCTCCAAGTAGAAGTTTATACGAAGCCAAAACACATGGATCAATATTTACTGTTTTACAAAACATGATTCAAAGATCATTTTTCTTATAGCATTCCACTCTTTGATTCTATTAAAAATTACAAATTCTTTATTGACTGTTTTGAAAACTCACAGATAAAGGGAATTTCACAGTTGTTGATGGACCTGTACGAGCCGTCACCCATTCACTGTATGTAGTTTCTTTTTAATAATACTGGAAAAAAGGTTATATTTTAAGATCCACAGGAAGAGCATATAACCCGAATCTCATTGTCATTTCCTGAATTTGGTAATTGATCCCAATTTGGTGAAGGATAAAAGTCAAGAAATATTTTTGCCACTCGTTGTTGGATACACCCTACTTGTCAGGAACCTGCACAAGGACTCACAATGCCGACGTTCACAGGGTTTATTTCCAAGGTAAAAGTACAAAATCTAAAAGACGAGGTCGAAACAAGACTACGGTCAAAAACACTAGAAGGCTAATACAAGAGACACAAGGACAAACCAGCTGTTTACTTAACAGATTATTTAAATTAGAAAATTCCTTCTGGAGATCTTTTATTTCCTCGATTGTAACATTTGACATGTCAGATAATTGTTTTACAACATTTGGTGCAACATCCTCCATCGTCATTGGTGAAAGTACATAGACCTCCTCTGTCAGCCAGCACAAGTGCTTGTCTATTCTCTAACACAGTTCTAGTGACATCTGTTAGTTTTTGTTCAATGGCTAGCAATGATTTAGGAGTAGAATTGACCATTCTCCGTTGAATACTGTATAATAAAGATAATTAATCCACCAGCTGTGTTTTGTCAATGTTATTCCCGAGAGAAACGGTAGAGCAGCAAGTATAGACCATCCTCGAGGGTCTCTAATGGCCTGAAATTCAGGTGGCACACCCATAGGTCCCCAAAACTGTTAATCTAAGCTCCTCTCTTGTTCCTAGTTTTCCAATCCTCCTCCCTAGTGATGACTGTACTTTTTTCAGCAAGCTTAACTACTGCACACTCCTCATCTACTCCTGGTCTGTTTCTTAATATTGCTGTTCATACATTCCTCCACAGACTCTCTCATCCATGCCGTTTTAAACGCTGACTATAGTTGCCACAAACTTATCTCATACACCTCCCGAGTTGGATTAAACCGTACTTGTACCCGAACTGTTACCCACTGTTACAATCCAAGGGTGAAACATATTTATGAAGGACACAGGAGACAAATGGTTTTAGTTAAACTTTTTTTATTTGTTTAGTTTAAGTTTTTAAGAATCCAACCCTTCCGTGCCCAAAGTAGCAAAACAAATAAACCTTGGTGAGCTGGACAAACAGAAAATAAGAACGAGGAGTCAGACAGGCCAACCCTATTCAGGGCCGTAGAAGCTGTCTGACAGCCCGCTACCCCAAACCCGCTACCCCGGGTCTAATCCCTAATGAAAGAAAAGACAAAAACAAGACAGCCGGTCCCACCAGGTTAAACAAAAAGCTAAAGGCTAAAACGTGCACGGCACAAATCTGTCAGGCAGAGCCAGACGGAGGAGGAGAGCTCGCAAACGGATGGGTTTCTCAGTGGGTGTCAAATAAGATTTGTTTAAAAGAAGATAAGCAAGCTGAGCAATGGTGTAAATGCAAATGGAGCTGGACTTCTGAGTTTGAATATTAAAATATATTTCTATATTAGGACAACTTAAACAACTACTGGAAAAGAACAGTGCAGGTAAGTTTCCATGATGACGTGTGTCTCCTCGAACATCCCTTTAACAAAGGGTTTAAGGGTTTATGGGAGTTTGCCCAATCCGTGTGTTTTGTGGATCTGGAGAAGGCATTGGACTGTGTCCGTTGTGGTGCCCTGTGGGGGGTGCTCTGGGAGTATGGGGTCCAGGGTCCTCTTCTAAGGGCTGTCCAGTCACTGGTTCTGTTCATTATCTTCTGGGGCAGGCAGTGGCTCAGTGGTAGCGTGGTTGTCCTTTAACTGGAAGGTAGGCGGCTCGAATCCCGCTCTCCCCACAGTTCATACTGTTGTTGTGTCCTTGTGCAAGACACTTAACCGACCTTGCCTCCAGTGGTGTTCCAGTTATGACACTGGTGAATGGAACCTTAATGTAAGTCGCATTTAAATGAAAGCGTCAACTGTAAAATGTAACACTGGTGAATGTAAGTCGCTTTAGATAAAAGAGTCTGCTAAATGTAAATGTATCTTTATGGACTTTGAACTAGAATTTCTAGGCGCAGCCAGGGGCCGGAGGGTGTCCAGTTTGAGGACCCACATGATCTTGTTTTGCTTTTTGTGGGTAAAGCTGTCCTGTTTGTTTGATCAAACCAGAACCTTCAGCTGCACTCGGACGCTTTGCAGCCAAGTGTGAAGCGGCTGGGATGAGAATAGGCACCCTTAAAATCCAAGGCCATGGCCAGAAAAGGGTGCCCCCTTCAGGTTGGTGGGGGTTCCTGCCTCAAGTGGAGGAGTTCTTGTGGGAACTGTTACAAATTCACATAAAATGTTATAAACAATGGAATCCAATAAGAGGTGGTGTCAGATAGTCCACATTTAATGGTAACATTCAGCTTTGTTTGGGGGTCAGTGGGTCACATGACCCCAGAGATTTGAAGAAAAACACTGAAGTAAACTGTTAAATATTCTCATAAAATAATTCAATAAAAAATCCAATAAAAAGTGGTGTGTCTAACATTCCTCATTGAATATTTAGCTTTGTTTGGGGTCAGACGATCACTGTTCGCTTGTCACTGATGTGTTACACAAGGTGGTTTAGGAACAGTCCAGCTGTTTAGACGTTAGACCAGATAGAAATGAAGTGCTCCAACATTTGTGCAAAGACTCGAAAAAATGACAGTAATAGTAACACGTGCAGTATCCTGTCAGATATAAGTTCACTAACTTTAGTCATTATTCTGCTGAGACGCCAGGCCTTGGTGAAAGCTAAGTTACGTGAGTTGTTGATGTAGCTGCTCAGATAACTTTAGCTATTTTAGAAAGATTTATTTTAGAGTATTACTAAAATTGCGAGTATTACGCGAGTGCAGCAGCGTCAGCACTTGAGTCAAATATAGTTTACTCTCAATAAAGTCTGTCAAACAATAAAATTGCAGAAGTGTAATTTTTCTCACCTTCTCTGTAAATTAATAATTAATGTTGAAGTCCTGTGAACTGCTGTAGCTGGTTGCCTATTGTTCCAATTACCCAGTCGTGCACGTACAGCGCGAGAGCAAGCAGTTCTTCTAACGGCCACTGGTGTCAGTAACTGCTAGGTTTTTCTGAAAGTTACACAATGTCCCTTTAGGGCGTACTCACACTAGGCACGGTTGCCATGAACCGGGCCAGAGGACGATTGTCCCCCCTCCCCACTCCCCCTCTGGCCTGCACTCACATAGGCTTTCAGCATTCGTGCGAGCACGCGCTTACGTCATTATGGTGCGACGGTTTCGGGATAAACAGGAAGAGCGGCGCTCTCTGAACACAACGGAGTCCATCGCTCTGTTTTATTTGTGGATAATTTTGTGTCGTTTGGTACACGGTGGTCCACAGCCCTCTCACAGCCTGTTGTTAAACAGATTTGTCGCCTTAGTGGCGCGAAAATTTTCACGTGTCGTGCTGCTCGTATGAGGAGGTTTGCAAGGTACCAGCTGAAGTGCAGCAAGGACTTTGCAGCTTTGATTACGGACTACAGTTCCGTACATCGACATGGTAGAATTAATATAATGAAATGTCATTGAATACAATTGAAAAGTGTATTGTGAAATTTGAAATACAATATGTGTATAATGTTTTTTTGTAATTACGACAGTAGCGTTCTAAAGGTAATAATCATGTAACTTAATATAATTTGCTGGTTAATATTAGCTACATTCTTGTATTAAGACACCCGTATTCAACGGGACACATAACTGTTATGTATGCACTGGAGTAGTAGTTTGTTGTTTATTTAATTTCACTTCAAAGTGCTGTAAGGTAATTGTGTATGCATAAACTATATACAGTTAACAATATTTTTCCATTCTGCTGCAGGACCATATGGATTCGGCAGAGATCTGCTGTGTGGTGGCAGCATGTTCTCAGCAGCTGGACAGACTGTGAGTGGAAGGCTAATTTCAGAATGAGAAGGACATCATTCTTGCAGTTGTGCAACAGCCTGCAGCTTCAAAGACAGACCACTTCATTCAGAAAACCAGTGCCCTTGGACCAACGTGTTGCAATATGCATATGGAGACTGGCCACAAATGTAGAGTTCAGAACCATCTCCCATTTATTTGGGATTGGTCAGCACTTCTCACAAAAAAAAAAAAAAAAAAAGACAGTATTTCACATAACACAACCATATGCAGTGGTGAAACAAAATAGGCTACCTTGTGTGTGTGGTGTATAATTTATGGAAGTGTGTGGTATATATTGTAGAGGTTCGAGGTAGAATTATAAAGTGTAGAGGTTTGAGGTAGTGTTAGGTTAAAGTGCATAGTAAATATATGCTACGGTATATTAAACAACTTCTGAAAGCAAATAAGAGTATTAACAACAACAACAGCCTCATCCTGGCTTCAAATACCCGCACAGAAGGCGTTAGATTCATGAGTTTGTTTGGACAAGACCTCAGTCCCATATGCCTGAGAGAAACCTGCCCTGGTGCATAGACACTGCAAGACTGGGTGTTACATGATGAAATGTTATGATTAAAATACATTTTTCATTTACATTTTCACTTCACTTTTCTCCAACACATAATAGCAAAGAATAATCATGAACTGAATTGTCAACTTTGTCAATTCTTTTAACATGCCAAGGAATGAATGTATTGTAATGACTTTACTGTAGCCCAATGATAAAGATGTAATATGTTGTCATTAAAGTACACTTTTAAACCAAGGAGAACAGGCACAGATGATTTACACTTTGGAAGCAAAAGTTAAATTTACAACTTAGGTAAAGCCTAAATCAAGTCTAAGTGCATTACCACATTGCAACATGCATAAAATGAACGGTCTGCAGACTAGCATTTAGAGAAAATAACAGGTAGGTACATTAAGAATCCAAAGAGTGACATTTCCCCTGTCGTGAAAAACACTAGTATTGCCAGAATCGAAAGAGTGTAGACTTGAGTTTTCCACACCAGACTAGTGTAAATGTCAGCACAGCTATAAATAATCCACTCAAGTACAGATTCAAGTTGTTTTGGAGCGTCGCAAAACCGTGACGTCACGCGTCTTGTTCCATGCTCCAGCACGGTTGGCGCTCACACTACATGCGAACCGCGCCCGAGCCCAACTAACCGTGCTCTGGCCCACCTCTTCCAAGCGGGCCAGGGGCGGCTAATCGAGCAGCGCCGGGCACGATTGAGCACTCACACTAGTCAAACGAACCGCGCTATGGTGGTCAAACGCGCTCGGGCACGGTTCAAACTGGCTAGTGTGAGTAGGCCCTTAATGTTATCAGTGACTCTGAGACTCATGTCAACAAGGAAGTAAAGATTAAAATAAAAAAATGGACCTGTTGTGTTTTGAAATGTACATCAAGAGATGGGCTCCAGCCGGTCTGGCATTTAGATGAAACATATGTAAATGCTGATTTGAATGTTTTATAACCCACAGTTAAATCCTGGACACTGCAGCTGTGAGTTTATTCTCTCACTTGTGCTTTAGTCAAACCTCGCAGCTCTGAGTAAGTTTATTCTTTAAGATATAATGTAAAGATATTTTTTCAGGTATTTAACATTTGTTGGTTGAGTTTTTTTGATGGAAACTTACTGACTTATTTGTGATGTGACATATTTTGTCTTTTTGAAGGTAACTATCAGACATGGGTGTGTTTTCTGTGTACCTGCTCTGTGGTAAGATTCATAAATCCATATTTTCTCACACTTTCATGGTTTGGTCCAGGAACAGAAGCCGATATTAGTCAGGCTTAAAACACATTAGACACAGATATGTTTTATGTTTTGTATGGCACTATTATAATATTTACAGATTTATGTGTCCTAAAACAAGTCTAAAGCAGTAGTTTTTCTTTGTAATAATAATAATAAGATGTCTCTATAAGCCCTACTCCAGTCGGATTATTGTACATGCTCACTCATTTCCGCTTCCGGTGTGAGAACGCTAGGCGCACCTGTGCTGCCGCTTCACGCCGGTACCGGTTTGTCTCCTGTTTGTCTGCTGTGTCACGTCTGCTATGCATCAACCTTTCTGGATTATTTCACTGGACTATTTTGCACCAACTCCTGGACTACATACATGGAAAAGTTTTCTGGATGACTGACCTGGCCGTCTCCGTGATCCTGTCACACAGATCGGCTACGAGCACTCTCCATTTCTATCCTCATATCCCCCGCGACACCTGTGAGTCTCCCCTCTCTCTATCATTTTGTGGCGTACATCCTCGGTATGGTTGGGTAGCCTTCCCTTTTGTGGATTCTGTGGATTTTGGATATGATATGGCTCTGGCTAATGTAGTTTAAACCGCTAAACTTTTGTTGCAGGTTGCGTTGCACATCTCCGGTCATGTTGACACTATCAATTTGCAGGCTTTGTTGTCTGGCCTTCTTTGGTCCGTGCTGGCACTGAATGACAATTATCAAATTAGTTTCTCTGTGATGGCTTTACAATTCTCTGCAGCTCATCTCAGAACATTTAAAGGGCCGTTTCGATTGGCTCCGGACACCTATAAATGGTGTGAACAACTTGGAGTTTTACGTCGACCGCGCTACATACATCGCTCACGGAAGAAACCACTCGCGTATCATCACTCGTCCTCGAAATATCGATCTACGAATTTTGCAAATCTAAGATCATTGTGTCTTGATCCTGACCTCCGAAATGGCAGAGGTTCATTTTCAGACCTGCAATGTGCGCTGCTGAACACTCGCTCTCTGACTACTAAAGCTTCTGTGTTACATGACATAATCACTGACATGAACCTGGACATGCTACTTCTGACTGAAACCTGGCAGATTTCTAATGACCTTCTCAACCTGAATCTCTTAACTCCCCCTGGATACATCTACTTTGCTCATCCACGTCTTCATCGTCGAGGTGGTGGGCTGGCTGTAGTTTGCCGTGAGACTATTAAGATTTCAAAGATAGAGTTGCATGACGTTACAGCATTTGAATATCTCACGCTGAAAATATCTGGCAAATCGTCACTGGCTGTAATATTGATTAACCGACCTCCAAAATGTCATGCTGACTTGCTGTCTGATTTCTTCTCTGAGATCAGTGCATTACTAACTCTTGTCTGTGGTACTTATTCATCTGTTATTCTGCTTGGTGATTTTAACTTACATGAAAACACTGTTCAATGCAATGAACTGACGTCTGTCCTGGACTGCTTTAACCTAACCCAACATGTAACTTTTGCTACTCACTCCAAGGTCCATATACTGGATCTCATATGTACATCTGGCTTAAATAATATTTTTGTTAGTGGTTCTGATTTTGCTTTTTCAGATCATAAAATCATAAACTTCAGTTGTAGTTTTCCAATATCTATACCGCCTCTGAAGAAAATGCTGACTTATCGTAAAATCAATTCTGTTAATCCATCTTCTCTCTCTGACTCAATAAGGGCTTCTATCTTGTCAAAATGCCTACTATCTAACTGTCCTTCAGAAATCTGCTGTATATACAATAATGCTTTGTCTCAAATACTTGAGATGTATGCTCCCGTAAAAACTAGACTGGTTCCATCTACTCGTGCTGCACCCTGGTTCACTCCTGAACTACGAACAATAAAAACTGAGGGACGCCGCCTAGAAAGGCTATACAGGAAACTTATTGTACACTCGTTGGCGTTTAAAGAACACTGCCACAAGTACCGTACTGCCCTTAACCATGCAAAATCCTCTTATTTTACCTCTACCATTAGGAATTCCAAGTGCAGGCCCAAGTTCTTTGCTATGGTTAGCAGACTTACAAATCCACCACAACTTGCTATGTCGGGTTCTGTGGGGCTTGTAAATAGTTTTTCAAAATTATTCTCTGACAAATTACAGACAATCACTGCATCCATTGCCAAAAACACTCCTCATGCACCTGACTCAGATTTTCACCTAATGTTTGCTAATTCAGCTCATTCTACAAACTCTCTCTCTGCTTTTACTCTAACTACTCAAAGTGCCATGAGCGATTTAATTGCGAAGTTAAATTCCACATCCTGCCAACTTGATCCTATACCTACTGTTTTGCTTAAGTTATGTGTCCCTGAGGTTGCACCCTTCATAACACATATGATCAACTATAGTTTGTCGTCCGGTGTTGTTCCAGCAGATCTAAAAATGGCTGCGGTAACGCCGATTCTTAAAAAACCAGGCCTAGACCACCTAAACATGGACAATTACAGACCAATATCCAACTTACCAGTCATAAGCAAAGTCCTTGAAAGGGTTGTTGTTTCGCAATTGCGGTCATATATAGATATAAATGGCCTTTTTGAACCTTTTCAGTCTGGTTTTCGCCCAGCACACAGCACTGAAACGGCTCTTCTCCGGGTGGTTAATGACATTCTTTTGTCCATGGATGCAGGGCTGACAAACATCTTGCTGCTTCTTGATTTAAGCGCTGCTTTTGACACAGTCTGCCATGAATTAATGATCTCTAGGCTCTCTGACATTGGCATCACTGGCTCTGCACTTTCTTGGTTCATTTCCTACATTAGTGACAGAAAATATTATATCACTATACAATGGTTTAGATCTGCTACTGCTCCACTCACACAGGGTGTCCCTCAAGGTTCGGTTCTTGGCCCACTACTATTTATCATCTACATATATCCACTCGGTGACATCATACACAAGCATGGACTTCAGTTCCACTGCTATGCAGATGATATTCAAATCTATCTCACCACCAGCTCCAATGCTCCATCTCTGCCTGACTCACTCACAGCATGTATCAGGGACATTAACTGTTATCAATCCGGGGTCATTTTGGCTGTATTGTGTGTATGTAACCTCTCCAAATTAAAATGACTGCTGTTATTGAACCCTATGTAATTTAAATACAAGTGTGGGCTCTTTGTAAAGGTAACAACCTCTAGTTTCACCCACAACAGTCAGAATCTCTCTAAGTACTACTGATACAATTTTATACACTTTGGAACACACAGAGAAAATGATTTTGTGTGTCCTCACCTGAAATATTTAGTGAAAATAAAGGTGTAAAAGGCTTCAGGAGGTAGTTGAGGACTAAAACACACTATGGGCCAAAATAATAACTTGATGACTACTCACATTTCAAACTTGAAAAGAATATCTGTAAAAATGAATTTTTTACACCAGTTTTTATGTTGGTAGGTCCATGCGTTTTATAGAGGGACCATAGTTTATCCAAAATTTATCCAAATTGGACACATTTGGAAAACGTATGAAAAAGTGCAATAAGTTCTGAATGCTTCAACCCACAGGCATCAATGAGGGCTCTACTGAAAGCTTACATCTAGAGGAATCTGTATTTACAAACATAATCACTCTATTAGTTATGAAAAATAATATTCCATAATTATAACACAATATAATTGACATATTTACATTAAAAAATAGTCAAAATGAGTGTTATGGGCCAAAATATATTTTTTTGAATAATATCTACACATAAAAAACATATTGCAAACGATATACATAGGTTATAAAACTGTTGGTCAATGTTACAATATATGGGTCAATGTTACAATATATGGGTCAATGTTACAATATATGGGTCAATGTTACAATATATGTGCAACATTGTCTCTTGTTGGCAGAAAGCACAAGAGCATGTCACATGTGGAGCATTTTACTGCACCTCTGTGAAATTAAAGGAAAGGTGTGAAATCCTGAGCTTCAAATCAGACCATTTCTTTCCGACTGCTGCTGGTCCAAAATGCCAATAAAAAGAAATGCACATGCCTCCACTACATCCTCTAACAAGTATTTTATTATTTTTGTAAGTTTTGCTATAGTTTTTACACAAAAAAGACTGTGAAAGCACAATAAACATGCGCGCGTCATATGACGCACAAGCTTTGTCATTGAGGTGGCTTGTGTTTACGCCGAGGCACAGAAGCTTCAGGGGGAAGGAAACCCAGTCATGTTTAGCATCGTTAAACTCGGGAGATCATTGGCTATCCGTCTATAATCATGCTGACCATATACAGAGAACAACGAACGTGCTAGAAGCGTTTACGTGATGCGTAATGGCCGCAGAGTCTGTGCGCCCATAGGCGGATATCTAGGTACCGCCTGCTCAAAACTCGTCAGAATTGGCTGAAAAAGGTGTCAACCGAAGGCTAACACTTCCTGTTAGCATTTTAGTAGCTTTTTTCGCGGTCTCAAAAGGACTTATGGCTTTTATTATCAAAAGAAATGACAAAAAATGTCGCTGCTGATTTTTAGTTGGAAATACTTCGCTGCAGTTTTTGAGCCATGGAGGATATAACATGTTTTTTGGACCTAATTATTTTACTGGATATTATTCCCTGGACTGTTACGGACAGAAAGAGACCAAGCTTTAAGGATTTGGTGCTGTTTCAGTCCAAAACAGCCATCTAAGGTAGGAAATGTCTAAACTAAATCTTTGTGCTTGTCTGTAAAAAAGGCTTTGGTGTCGGCGCTGTGGTTGTAACGTGTTGAAATGGTTTATATTGCCGGAAAGATGAGACTTTAAGCTTTAATTTGGTATATAGGTTGTTGGGGTTTGTATGGTGAGGCATTAGTGCAAAAAAGTCGCTTTTTTGTAGCGTGTTTACGTGCCGGTACCGGGACGTTGCCCTCTAATTAAGTATTGGATTTCCCGAAATTTCCTTAAATTGAATGATAAAAAAACTGAGATAATATTGATTGGTTCTACTGCCACAGTCAAAACAATTAACCAGGTGTTTGATGTTCATGGAACTCACATTAAGCCTTCGTCACTGATCCGTAACCTTGGTGTTTTATTCGATTCAAATCTATCTTTTGGTCCTCACATTTCTTCTATTGTTAAAAACTCCTTTTTCCATCTTCGTAATATTGCCCGTCTCCGATCTTCCCTCACTATTGCTGATACTGAAACCTTAATTCACGCATTAATCACTTCACGTCTGGACTATTGCAATGCCTTATTTCTTGGTCTTCCAAAAAACTCATCGCTAGATTACAGTATGTTCAAAACTCAGCAGCAAGAGTTCTAACCTCCACTAGGCGCTCTGCTCACATTACTCCTCTGCTTCATGACCTTCACTGGCTACCTGTAGCATCACATATACACTTTAAAGTATTGCTTCTAACATTCAAAGCATTAAATGGTCTTGCCCCCCTTAATATCTGTCTGACCTACTCTTCCCCTACCGCCCTGTCCGGTCCCTTAGATCAGCCGAACTCAGTCTGTTATCCATCCCACGTTTCCACCTGTCTACTGTTGGTGGAAGATCTTTTAGTGTAAATGCTCCTCAACTATGGAACGCGTTGCCTCTTACTTTACGAAACATCTCATCTGTGGATGCATTTAAGTCTCAGTTAAAAACATATCTATTTAACAAGCATTTTGGGAAATTACAACTATATGTTTCATGTGATGTGTATATATAGATGTATATGTAAGTGATTGTCTGTATGTATTTATGTAAAATGAGCTACGATACCTTGAGAATAAAACTTCTTCTTCTTCTTCTTCTATTTCTTCAGTTCAACTATAAAATGAGCCTCTGAAGAGACTCACTAACCCCCCATAGTATTATTATTACAGCATAAGTATTGTATAAACTGCAGCTCAAATGTAAAGCTGACAAAATACTCTTTAACAACCATTTCAGGGATTATCCTCGTCCCGTTTGTTCACTGCCAAAACAAAGAGTTCTACTTCATCAACATAAACATGACCTGGACAGATGCTCGACAGTACTGCAGAGATAAATACATCGACCTGGCCACAGTCGAAAGTGCAGCTGACCTGAACAGGATGGGTTTACCTGGTGGTGCAGTCGCATGGATCGGTCTGTTTGATGACCCTGCGTCCTGGAAAGGAGTCATGAACACTGACTCTAACTCCTGGAGATGGTCTGCCACTGGGACAGCGAGCACCAGTCGATACCAAAACTGGGGTCCAGGGGAACCACATAATAAATATGGAAATGAAGGTTGTGTCCAAATATCCAGTGTGAGGGGATGGGAGGACTGGTCATGTACAACCCAAAGTTATTTTGTTTGTTATACCGGTAAGACTTTATTGATTCATAGAAAAATCTTTAATGTTACATAAGCTCTGTAGGTGTTAAAAGTGGATTATTCAAAAACAGTTAAAGTGTAATATTCCAGCTTGATTTAGTGTTAATCTCTGAGTGACCTACAGCAACGTGGAACAATAACAAAACAGCTCAACATTTTGGTGCCTCAACAATTTTGAACAAATATACTTTTAGTTTAGAGACATGTTACTGTCAAAAAGTGACTGTTCAACTGTAGGTCACATGGAAAGTTATTTTGTGAATCTAAGGATGTTGTTATTTCTATTTTCAGTTCAATCAGGAACAAAACAGTTTGTTCTTGTTAACACTTCAATGTCCTGGAATGACTCTCTGGCCTACTGCAGACAACACAATTACGACCTGGCAATGATCAAAAACCCAACTGAAAACCAAGCGGTTCTTAACGTTACAAAAGACTGGTCTGCATGGATCGGCCTGTACCGCGAGCCGTGGAGGTGGTCCGACAACAGCAACAGCAGCTTCAGAAACTGGGCCAACGGAGAACCCAATAACTTAGGTTTAAATGAGAGCTGTGTCGCTCAAAATTCAGACCAGCTTTGGCAGGATTTGCCCTGCACAAATATGATGCCCTTCACAACTTAAGTCTAAAGAAACTATTTTATACATAATACAGGAAACAAAATGTAAAAAAATGCAGTGAGAACATTTAAAGAAAACTGTCCAAACTGACTTTTTTAAGGTTTCCTAAATATAACCAGTAAGTTTTTCTCTGTTTCCTCAAACCTCAGGGTCTGACTTCATCTCAAACACTGACTCAAACATAGAAGCCTGTGTAGTTTCTTGTCACATTGTTATTTTCTTTTGTGTTTTGGTGAAGCAACAGGGAATGTCTGGTAGAACGTGTGTTTAATGTGTCTAAATAATCATGGTTAATATTTGTGGTTAGTCCTGCCACAAAACCGTTTAAATCCATCACAACCACATTTTATAGTTTTTCTCAGTTCATTATTCCTGTAAACTAAAAGAGTAACTTCAGACTTCAGTGGTTCATCTTAAAAATGTGAAGGTGTCACTGTTTGAGCCTCAGTGGAACAAATGTAAAGACACATTTGTCACAAATGGTCACATAAATATTTAATTTCATTAAAACTTGTTTCTTTTTTTATCAGTAAACAGCAGGTCTGGTGGTTTTTTTGTTTTATTTTATTTTATTTTTGAATATTTTCACTGCAAAATGCGTCAGATCCATGTCTGATGTTTTATAATCTTTCCACCTCCAGGGGGCACTATCTTATATAAACCTATGTAAGAAAAATAAGATAAGAGCGACTGCTGTGAGTCGGAGAGTCAAAAAATATAACAAATAAAAACAGGTGCTCTTCAAGGATATGGCCACATTAAGCAGAACAATGACAAACAAAAAATTGAATAAAATTGAAATTTGAGTGAGTCTGTATTTTAAAAAATATATATATTTATGAGGCACTCTCTAGTAACAATAAAAGTAATTTACAAAAACCTATATATTTAAAATATTTTGTAACTGATGCTGAGACTCAAACAATGAAACAATGAAAAAAGTGAGTTAAAGATTATGATTTTGATCACTTTGATCAGGTTTGAGTTTTTGTTTAGTTAAACTTACACAAAAAGCCCTTTAGCTGCACTGGGACGGTCAGTCGGAAAAGGGTGGCCTGCCCCCTTCAGGTGGTGGAGCGCTCCTGCCTCAAGTGGAGGAGTTCAAGTATGTTGGGGTCTTATTCACGAGTGAGGGGAGGGGGGAGCGTGAGATTGACAGAAGGATCGGTGCAGCTTCTGCAGTGATGCGGTCGATGTACCGGTCTGTCGTGGTAAAGAAGGAGCTGGAAGAAGTGTCTGCTGAGCCTTCCCCAGATAAGTGCAAGAAGATGGATGGATAGAGTAACTAATGCAGCTCTTCTTGAAACTTTAAAGTGAATGTGTTCTAGCCTTCATACATTTGTGTCTGTACATCTGTCACAGGACGTATGTGAGGACTGCAGGCCGTCATGGCTCATGTGTTTAAACCCATTTTTAACCAAATCATATTTGTTCATATATTTTCTATTCAGTGCCAAGGAGGTCAATCTCAAAGATAAAGATAAAACTCCAGAGTAGTGCTGACCTCACTGACCCTAACATCATGAACCAGATTTTAAAACAGGTAAGTCTCCTGTGAGTACTTTGTAAACTGACTCAGTCTCATTTATTACAACACACTTTACATGTTTCTAAACTTTTTTTTCCTTTCCTTTAGTTTAAAGAACAGCTCGAGAAACATAACATTTGGACAGATTTTAAGCTGAAATGGAGCGTGCCACCAACAAAACAAAAGAAAGAACCTGAGAAAGAAGTGAATGTCTGCCCTGCTTAAAAAAAGTAATGACTGATCTGACTTCTGTGTGGCTTTAATCTTTACTTAGACTCAAGTCGACTGTGATATTCATTCATTTTCCTCCACATCTCTTCTTATTTACTTAGACACATTAGTTTCCCAATTGTATTTTTAGATCCGAAACCTAAAAATGTAAAATGTGTTTTGTTGAGCAAATATGTGTGAAATGTTTTAATAAAGAGTGGAAAGCCTATGTAAACTGTGTTTAGTCAATGAACTGTGCCTTCGTACATTTGTTTAACAGTGCCACCAAAATAAAAACTACAAACTCAAAAGTTCAAGTGCCACAGATTTCATCCTTTAGTGAACCTGCTCTATCAACCTCTCTTTAAAACTTCATTATTAAGGTACTCTCATGTTGTCATATTTGTCACATCCCTCTGCACAGTGTCATGTGACATTTCTCCTCAGCATCAGAACAACGTCCACATAAACTATGCTCTGTACTTGAAACAGACCTAAAACTTGATACAGTACATTTACCTGCAGGTAAAGAAATTAAAATGATTGTCATAGTCTGATTATAACCTGATGTAAATACCTTTCTCCGATTGGGGGAGCAGTCATTCGATTCTTTGAAATCAGACCAACACGCCTGAATAATGCAGTTTATAGTTGTATTACTGCTGCATGTTTATGGTTTACTCAGATTAAGGTGCACTCAAAAAAATAAATCACTGGTTTTACATGATTGTATTAATGGGAATATTTGATCAAAACATGTTAAAGCTGCAACTTTCTGTAAAATTAAACTAAAGTGAAACATTGACACTATTCAATTAAATTTAATAAAATACAATTTATTTAATGATGTAACACAATCCAATCATGTTGGATGAACAATTATCTAATGAGCGAGAAAAAATATTTTATCCCAGTCAGCATTTCCATGTGGGCCCCATAAGGGTTATATTTGGGCTCAACTGCCACATTGCCCCACCTGTGTTAGCCCTTCGATCAGGTTCAGAAGTAAGCAAGAAGAAAAACAGAACATGACTATTTTTTTTTTACTATTTATTTATTTAAAAATGTGACTTATTTCTGCTTTAATATTATCTATCTCCAAACCCATTCCCGAACAAAATAGTGGTTTCATCAACAACAAAAAAAGGTGTCACAGTGACCACCATGAACAATATTATCTTAAACACATCCAAATCAACATTTTGAGTCATTTTAAAAACATTATCAATCATTGGCTTCATCATTTACATCATTTTTCCTTTTAATCCATTTACACCCAGTCGCTAAAAAAATCAAGTTTGGTGCCTAAATTTGTTTGGTCTTTGTTTCCAGTCATCTCTGACTGAATTGTCTCAAATCTTTAAAGGATAGATGTATAGAAATCTGTTTTGTTAGGGTTTAAGAGTCCTTGAGAAAGTCATAAATAATGCATAAACAGCAGAGGGTATTATTATTCTTCAACCTCATCCTGAGAAAGATTTTACTTTGGGTAAAGCTTTTTAGCTTCTCTTTATAAAGGCTTCTACCTCCATCTGGTGGCCAAGAATAAAACTGCGCAGTCTTAAAAGGGAAAACCTTTCTGGATGGTTTTCTTGGTTATTTTATTAATCTCACACAGTTTTAACATGAACAGTTTGAGTGAGTACTATATCATGAGCCATTTAACTGCCCCTTGACTGAATTTACATTTAAACTATTCTTTCATTGGTGAAAGACATTGTCATTTATACAAGAATCAACCAGAACATTGTGACTGATTAATAATAATAATAATAATAATAATAATAATAATAACACATTTTATTTATAACGTGCAATCCTAGACACTCAAGGTGGCCTTACAACAATAGTCACAAACACAATAGATCATAATAAAAAATACTCAAGAACAATTAAAAGCAACAATAAAAACAACAATAAAACAACAATTATATTGATGACAGGACAGTTATGCAGTTATGGAGGGACTGTCTGAACACATGTGTTTTGAGTTTGGATATGAATTAAAGACTGGCTGTTTAGGACTCTGTCTTGTTTTCTTGCACAACTTCATAGAACCCAGTTGAAGAAGTACACATTTTAGTCCTAATACGTTCTGCTATATTTCAGTTCAGTTCTATTTATTTAAACTGAAATCCCAACAAAGTTTTCTTATAACACTTTACAATTAAGGCAGGTTAACTTAAAGCACCTTGTCCTTCAAGTCTGACAAATGTATCTTATTTCAAACGTCAGAGAAAAGTGTGCATCAGAAAGAATGTGTCTTTAGCTGTACACTGTAATTTCATACAAGTGTGAGTCTACAGTGTGTAACCATGTCTTTGTGAGTCTGTATTTATGTACAAACAAGTCTCTGTGTCACTCTAAAGACCGACTCAGGCCCCTTCTTCTCCTCCACTGCCTCTGCCTTTTCTCCTTCTTCCCTCTGTTGTTCTCTTCAGTCCATCAGGCCTGTTATGTAATGTGGGAAGGAAGTAACAGCACAATGGGTTTGTGTGAATTTGACAACAATAAAAGACAGAAGAATAAAGAAAACTGCTGACTGTTGAAACAAAAAAGAGGGCCCAGTTCTGCTAATTTATGGAAAGATTATATATTTTTTTAGGTCTACTTGTTTTGAAGGGTTTTTTGTTTCTAAGCTCCTCTCTAAGCCCGGCCTGCTCTGATTGGCCAATACACCAGTGGCAAACTCAGGTAAGATTGAAACTTTAAAACAATCTTAAATCTATGAAAATAAACAGATTCCCACAAGATATTCCACAATGTAAATGTAATCCCTTTTTCCAAACGTCTCAGGAGAAAGTTGGGAAAGTTCTTCCTACATTTATTCAAAGACATAAATGAGATACAATGGAGTTTCTGTACTAAATATAGTATATACCTGTCATGAGTTCATCTCTGAAGTATCTCTTGACTTTGTGCCATTCATGTCATTCTTTGAAGGGGCAGAGTCTGACCAGATACCCCACTGTTACTCCTTTTACACCGACCAGTCTTTGTTGCAGATTATGATCTAATTATGGCTCTGCTGGAATGCCATGACTCATTATAAGAGATTGTTCTGTCTTCAATTCATGTAATACATCCATGAACATAGGCTTTCTGTCACCTGAGGGACCCATTGTGTTACTCTTCAACCTCACCATGTAACAGGAAAACTTTGGCTTTATTTAGGCTCCTTGTTAGTTCAGTGGCGTGCAACCCTGCCTGTTAAACCGTAGACAGGGATTTAATTCCTCAGCGGCATGACAATAATCTAGCCACAAGGGGCCACAAGCCAGTGTGTTGTTGTGCCAGTCCCAAGCCCGGATAAGGCTTGAGAGGAATGCATCATAAAGGGCGTAAAACATCTGCCAGACTAAATATGTGAACCACTAGATCAGAGGGGTCCAACATTCGGCCACGGAGTGGGTACAATCCTGCTCGTGTGATGAATTTGGAAAGTGCAGACATACATACATACAAAACATTAACTGCTATTTTTAATTAAACTTCTATTCAACTTCTATTCCTAATTTGTCCACCAGAGGTTGCACTGTTTTGGTCAAAGTATAGGGGACACAACACAACACTGAGACCCGGATCTGAACAGCACATGTCTTTGCCCTTTTGCCTTTGAAATGACCATCTGTGGCACCTCATTACCCAGAATGTCTTTGTCGACAAGTAGACAGAGAGTAGAGTGTAGAGATTTCTTCCTATTTATTCACTGCAACATGTGTGTTTGGTGTGTGGTTCGGACCACTTTGGATCAAATTGGGCTGAATGTGGCCCCTGAAGTAACCTTGCACTAGATGATGAGCTGTGGCGACCTCTGAAGGGACCAGAAGAAAGAAAATATTTGTAATGTTGACTTTATTTGAAACATAACAGGACTTTTACTTAAACAAAGAGCTTAGAGATTAAAGGCACTCAATTATGACTAAACAGATGTGGTCTTCTTCATGGCTGTGTTGTCATCCAAGCTGTAACAATTATATCAATTGCTGCCAGTCTACATTATTAATAAGTCAGATGATCCACTGCTAATGTCTCATAAACAGGGCTTGAACTGAACTCACTCTGAACTAAAGGCCAAATGTTATTCCACAGAGCTCTGAGGGACTCTGTAGCTCAACCTATTTCCTGCAACTAGGATCATTTGTTGCATAATGTGGTAAAAATGCTGATTTAAAACTCTTCAGGGACACTACATTCCTCTCGTGCTTTGAATAATCCCTAAAGAGGTGTGTTATTTGCATTTCAACATGACTTCACAAAACAAGTGTCGAAAATAGTGAGTCTTTTGTCAACACACATGTCAACACAGAGGCAAGGAATTCAGTTACAGTGGGTATACTGTACTTTCTCAACATACACTAAATACATAAAATAATAAGTGATGCATGAAATTAAAAGGTGTAGCTAAAAATGGATGAAAATTATTAAACTAGACAAACCAAGTTATTTTACAAGTCCCTATAGTAAAATATGTATCAGTTTAACATAAACTAATGCCTTACAAAAAGAACAGGCTGAGTAAAATTCACTTCACAAAACGGATCTTTCAAATAAAAGCTTCTAACACAAATAATACATTCAATTTAAATAGTTCGGTTTATACTCATTATAATTAATTTTACTAAGATTTTACATTTGACAACAACAATGGTTAACAAATTATTATCGCTGACACGTACAATAGAACCTTTACACAATACACTTGATGATGTAATATAAAGAAATAATTAAATACTGTTTACAAACACTTCCCTATGTCTGAACTTAATTTAGAAATAAACTGTACCAATTCAATATTATGTAACAGCTGTTTACTTGTACTTTTGTTCAGTCAAATCAAGTTCTATTTAGTTTGTACTAACATAAAATATATTATAAATTTTTAACAAAAAACTATATTGGGCCTTAAAAAGTTTGTTAATTGGCAGCATACACATTCCTGCACGGCCTGTCCGTCCTGGGAGTGGATCCCTTCTTCTGTGGTTCTCCCTGAGGTTTCTCTTTTTTCCCAGCTGGGTATTTTTGGAGTTTTTCCTTACCCTGATGGAGGGTCTAAGGACAGGGGATGTTGTCTAGTGCAGTCTGTTAAGCCATTTGAGGCGACTGTTGTTGTGATATTGGGCTATACAAAAATAAATGTCTTGTCTTGGTTATACGTGTCAATATTTTGTTGAATTATTTAATACTAATATTTAACAGGTTTGTCCATATTAATGCATTGATTATATGTAAATAAAACGAGTTGTCCAGTCTATTCATTTTCATGAGACTTTATTGTCCCCATTCTGTCTGTCCTGTCTCGTTTGTGCCATTCTTTTGTTCCTCGCCTTCCTATTGGCTAAACATTTTTTTCCTTACACCTGATTGGCTGCGCGTTGCGTCTGTTACCACCTTAGCCCCACCTCCTCTGTTAGCGACATCCGCTTCTGTGTCAACCCGAGGCTGCTCTGTACATTTCCCTTCATCTCTCTCCTGGACTGGGACTAAAGCGCACACAGGGGTAAGGTTAAGAGAGCGTTGAAAACACTGTAATAGCGTGTTTTTGCATCTTCACTGGATTTCTCAAGCTGAGGTTATTTATTGTGGAAGAACAAAGCTTCTAAAAGTGCTAATTAGCCTCCTTTTTATCTATCCCGCCCGCTAGCGCTAAAGCTATCTGTCAAAGCAGGGTTTGGCGTCCTGTCAGAGTTGTGTTTGCCTTTGTTTTGTGTTGACAACCAGCTTCACAGATGCCTATCAAGTTACCCCACTATTATTCACACGTATTGTCCCTATTTTTCATGTTTGATCTACAAAACTAGCTTCTTGTTTGCAGCTAATGTTGGTAGCATTCGGGTTCTGTTTTTACGAGTTTAACAGTGAAATAAGAAGGTCCAATAACATGTTTTTGTGAGCGTTTTGCAAGATGTAAACTGTGTGTCTTCAAATAGTTATAGATAATCTGTCTAGGATTTAAAATAAAGAAGAAACTGTGCTTAAAAAGGGAATTGAAAAAAAACGTGAAATTAGTCATGAAAAAGTGGGCGTTGGTAAAATTCTTAAGCCACACATTGTAAACATTAAAATGGGAACACCTGGTTTATCTGATCTTAATTAAATCCTGGAACTAGCTGCAAATAAGTGTCTAATTTAAAGCAATGTGAAATTTGAAAAAGCTAATGCTTTTGCAAATGGTTAGTTTTGGAGAGTGTTCTAGATAAAACTAAAGATCAAGATCTTAAAAGCACTTGGATTTGATCATCACACAGTTACACAAACTGTCTAAAAGTGTAACTCATTTCTTACACAATAAGTAGCTGTCTGAACAGCTGGCAACTAAATGGCCGGAGTGTTGGGTGAAAAAGCTCAATATGTTCCTTAAAAGTGCTTCATTTTGAATTAGGGCTGGGCGATATGGACAAAAAGTCATATCCCGATATATTTAGGCTGAATATCGATATACGATATATATCCCGATATTTTTTTCACAAAGTGAGAGCAAATGTTCAGTCAAAGTCAAAGCCAAATATAACGTCACAAGTAGTTTTATTGAAACCGGCCATTTCAGTGAACAGTTGCAAAATAAAATGAATAAATAGTAAACAAGTTTCTTCACCTGGTTCATAATTAAATGCTCAGCTTTTAAAAATCAAAGCTCCATAAGGTGCACATTTAAATTGAAAAACAATCTTAAAAATAGCCTATAAAATAAGGCCAATCTTTTTTCGAAATAAATAAATTTATATGAGAAAAGTACATTATCAAAAATGTTTAGTTTTACAACTATAAATGGCTTATTAAAATCCAAAAACAGATTTTATTCTCCTTTCTAACAAATCCACAGATGGAAATAACGAACATTACAAAAGAATATGACAAACCCTAGTAACTTAAGGGTAGCATTTACATATAAAGAAAGAACAAAATAAAGTGCTCAGTTTAAGAACATTTTTTTTTAAACATCAGCTTGAGATTACCTTTTCCTTTTTGTTAACTCAATTTCTTATCTGAACAGTCTTAACCAGTTGCACAAGAAACTTGAGGTAGACATTAGAAGACAGACAAGCGTATCCTCCTTCGTTTAAAGATTTTGTGCGAGAAACACCAGCCTGTCAACAGCATCCAGCTGGTCAACGCAAAATGGGTCACGTTAGCGAGCCGGTCAGCAAGGCTCTGTGTGATTTCAGTGTACATTTGTGGCAGTGCTTCTCGTGCAAAGTAGTTGCGACTGGCAAGCTCATATCTCAGGTCCAAAGTTTTCAGTAGCTTTTGGAATCCGACTTGTTCCACAGTTGCAACGGGGACCATATCTTTAGCAATGTGGAGTTTGCAGTGAGCTTTGTTTCGGGGCTGGAGCTTTTTCGGGTTGTCGATGGCTTGCGGCTGTGGCTTCTGCAGCGCTGCAGTTTCAAAGACTCTTCGTACTGCAGTTTGTGCCACTGTTTAAGGTGGTGAAAAAGATTTGTAGTGCTTCCACCCCATACTGTAACTTGTACAAATAACGTGATGTTGTTGCTCATCTGATACTTTGAATCCGAACCATCTCCAAATTACTGAGCCACTGCTTTTTCTTTTGCCTACCAATTCCTCCGCGCGCTCCACAGACGTAGTTGCTTCCTCCATGTTTGTTGAAGAGTGGCTCTGTGCCTGCCCCCTCCCCCCCTCGAAGAGGAGGGGCGGTGGCGCGGGGAGCAGCACAAATTTGAACTATATCGATATATGCGATATGGTCTAATTCCATATCTCGTCTAAAAATATATCAATATATTTTTTTATATCAATATATCGCCCAGCCCTATTTTGAATTCTGTTAATGATGATGGACTGGAAACATTCATAGAAATGTGTAACTAATCTAATGTGAAAGAACAAGTTGTGCAAATGTTTTCTGAAGTATTATGTATTAAAATAAGCAGAAATTGTCAAGGCTGCTCACCAGTGAGACGTTTGAAAGTGATCAAACGCCGGAGTCCTTGAATTTTGGATTAAGTGTAATGTGATGTATTCTCTTTCAACGAATGGCTATCTGACTTAACACTTAATTTATTATATAGAAAAATAATGGTATTAGACATAATAGGTATTAGACATGGGATACGTTAAAATTTTGTGTCACAATTATCCTGTCCACAATAATTGCAATAAACGGTATTATTACGATAATTTTGAAATCATGTTTACAGTTAGGTAATTCTTAAAAAAATTAATAAAAATTAGCAAAAGTCTGTTCTGTCAGCCTCATTCATTCAAAGCTTAATTTCATTTCTAGTTCAGATGATAATTTAAAGTAAAAGACCTCCCTCCTCAAAGGGGGCCCAAATATAGTTTTAGCCCCTAGGGCCCACATTCCTTGTTCCGGCCCTGCTGCATGACACTCATGTTCAGTGTATCTGTCAGACAGTGATGCTCCTGAAACAACACAGCCTTGAGGCAAATAAAGCTGCTTGTCTATGCCCTGGTTCTCTGCTGGACACAGACTGATCAAAAGAGAGAAATCAAAAACCAAGCAGGACAGCGCGATGCAGCATTTGAATATCTATTTCTTAAATCTCCAATGTCTCCATCACATTGGAGATTTAAGGCAAAACAAATACGTCCAAATGGCAATGTGGCAACACCATTTATTTACTTTTTATGCCGATGATAAAAAATTGACACGATTAATTAATTTTTACTGTTTTTATTGCGATGAATGATAATCTTATATAAAGACCCGCTCCTAGTAGGTGTGTATATATACATTACTACTTTATGTAAGGTGCTGGGAAACCTTGAAAGCTGTCCTTAAATAGTACTAGTATTGGGTTATTAGTCATAACAGTCATTTGTAAGTTCCTTTCAAGCTTTTAAAAATCGCAGCTCATATCATTATCATAATTCAAAACAGTTTGATTTATTATTTGGAAATACACTCTTAGAGTTGTGTATTTCTTGATAAATCTTAATAAAATTCAACTTTTATCTGTGGACCAAAAACATTACAATAAATGCACTAAATTCATCTTGATTTTTTTTTTTTTTGTATATCCTACGGAGACACAAATATAGCCTGGTTTTGACAGAATATCAGGATTTCTATTGGTTACTTTCAGAAAGGTAACAGTTTTATGAGTTTGCCACAGCATTTGGCTTCTTTAGTTTTTTTGGGTAAAAATCCTGAAATGTAGTAGAGTGAGTATTGTTGCAGTAAGTTTTTGCAATTTTCAACCTAGTTCTCAGATATTGCATGTTCAGCCAATTTACCTCTTTATTTTTCACTTTTCTATCACAAATTTTTTTGTTTGTTTGATGCTTAATTCTGACATAAAACAACAGCAGCAGTATATTAGCCTGTGAATTAAAATGAGAATAAAACAGTTTAGCTTGGAATACTTTTAGTTTTATCCCTGTCTGTCTCTGTAGAATGGGTCTGCTATTAATTTACTAAAAAGCATTATTTTAAATTGAAGCACATGGTTAATTTAGATAATTAAATCACGTTCATCCCCATTTCCTGCCACTTCAGAAACAAAGGCGTCACAGGTAATATGACTCGTTTCTCTGATGATTATCAGTGTCTTTAGCGTCTGCAGACTCACAACAGACCCAACTCTCTCTTTAAAACCTGGGTTATCTCTAGTCTTAATTTCACTTTGAAGTGTGTTTTAGTGAGCAGAGGGAATGTCCCCTCTCTTGTTTGACTGCTCTGTTCATTTTGTGACACAGGGTAAAGACTAAACAGGGGGGCAGTAGCTCAGTGGGTAGAGCGGCCGTCCTTCAATCGGAAGGTAGTTGGATCGATTCCCGCTCGCCCCACAGTTCATACTGTCGTTGTGTCCTTGGGCAAGACACTTAACCCACCTTGCCTCCAGTGACTGTAACACTGGTAATGTAATGTAAGTCGCTTTGGATAAAAGCGTCTGCTAAATGAATAAATGTAAATGTAAATGTAAACAAGGCGTTTGTCTCTGAAGGCTCTACTGCAGGTCATTGACTCTGGGAGGAGGAGGTGTGTGCTGAGAAAACACACCAGCTGTTTATCCGCTCTCACACACACACACACACACACACACACACACACACACACACACACACACACACACACAAATACAAGGAAAAAACTGCAGAGCCTGTCAATGCTGAGAGAGCGGACAGTGAGACCAGTTTAACTGCTCTTTACACAAATGGCAATGGTAAATACAGGCTACTGTCTTAAGGCAATAAACTTAAATCAGGTTTTTCTTATTAGTTTATTGGGTTATATGGCTACGTTTTATGGCTTCATAAAGTTGGAGTTTGTGTAAATGTCAAATGTTTTCCTGTTGCCAATTCAAACCAACGGGTAGCCAATAACTGTGAGTAAAACCAGTGGCAAATCTGAATAAGTTTGTAGAGGAGTATCACATCAATTAGAAACATGAATAGGTTGGCTTTGTTAAATGATGATTTGTCAAAGTAAAAGTCTCTTAAATAGAAGACCATAACGTTATCATGATACAAGTCATTCTCTGCAATATGGATATTGCATATAACTAATAAATGTCTTCTACTTCATGTTGTCAATTTGAATGTCACCACAGAGAATCACGAACCAGCTCACTAACACATTTGCCTTGGAACTAACTCTAGAGGCAACATTTCCCCGGGGACGTTAACACTCTTGTGTTTTCGACATTGACGGAAATGTTGTGTTTTTATTTTTTTTTGTTTTTTTCTGAAATAATTTACCAGCAACCACTTTTTTGCTGCATTTACTGAGGCTGTGGCAGAAATGGCCAAAAAAAGGCTCCAGAAGTAAGTGCAAAGCATGGCAATGACGGGTAGCTAAAGCTTGTGTAGCTAGTGATGCTAATGAAGTAGCAGTTAACTTTGTAAAGCCTTGCTAGCGGAGTTAGTTAGTTTAAAAAAGAAGCAGCCATTAGCTAGCACTGACTTTGTGTCTTACTGAAAAGAAAAATTCTAATGAGATCATAGCTTCTCGGAGCCAACCCTCAATACTGTCACCAATCCCTTGGTCCATTTTTTAATTCCAATGTCTGTACAGTTAAATTATTAGACTGACTTGCAGATTAACCAACATATGGAATCATGCTTCAACAATTATCTCTTTTCATCAACCAACCCAAATGTGTCACTGTTTTGGAAACTTGTTTAAGTGCTACTAGAGATCAATGCATTTCTGATTTTAATCACAAAATACAGCTTTGCTTTAAAGTTATGGCTTGATGAAAAGATTTCCCTGCTGTCATGCTTCTTTGTAATTTTCTGTTTTGCATGGACAAAAAGTTAAATCTTTTTGTCAACCATTATTGAGTAAGCCTTTCAAAGCATTTGTCTTAAATCATGTCCCCTTAAAATATTCTCTCATTTAAGTGTCTACTAATGAATCCAATTAATGACTGTTGTTTTTTAAAACCTTTTTAGTCAAACATTATTGAAACTTTAAGGAGTATAATTCAGAAATGGACGTTCTTTCTCAAATTCCATATCTACAGTTGTATAGTCAATCTGACAGGACATAAGCAGACCTCATTACTGTCACACCAGTTCAGTCTCTTGGGATTAACGGCTGTCGTCATTTTGTTATGTCTTCCTCCTGAGGCATCTTAATTACCCCCTTCGTTTGTTGCCTCGGTGACAGTCTCCAAACGAAAAAAGAAGCATCACAGCATCGACGTACACCTATGGACTGCCCTCCTTCTTGAACCACAGAGAAGACACTGTGTCCCAGAGTAAGAGATTGTCCAGTGTTGAGGCTTTAAACAAATTCTGCAGTTTGTGGTTACTTTTAAGGGAGAAGTAAGTGATACTGTTGTCAGTGGCTGAATATATTGGACAAACAAACTTGCTTTATTGTAAAATCCTAGCTGCCTAAATGGACATAAAGAGGACTTGGACACTTCTCTTTTAGGAAACAGGAAAGAGATTCTTCAAGGCATGTCCTAAAAGGTAAATTTTGTTGCAGTGAAAAAAAAAAAAAACTTGTAACATCAGTAGAAAGTATTAATTGGCTGTTTAGTCTGCTTTATGTTGGTTCAATGTTAGGATTTAGTCAAAAAGGTCAAAGTATCTTTATAATTGAAATAGGACACTTCATAATTACTGGCAACACAGGCTTCAGTGTAACCATAACAAACCATGGCTATTATCTATTTAAACTGAAATAATAGCATTGTGTGACATGAGTAGTGTTAGGTCTGACAATGTTTGGTTTTGCACACGGTATAAGGTGTCAGTTGTGTTGTTTATTAGAAAGAAGTGGAATTGTCAGCTTTGAGGGTTCATATGATTGTGTATGCAGCAGGATGTGATAAGGTCTATGGCTGGATGTTTGTTTGGTGATTACATGATTGGGGTGAGATTAGTTTGCTCTTATCTGGATGATAATCATGAGCAAACCTTGGGACGTCTGCTTGAAACCTACTATATTGGTTTAATACTGAGTTACATTATTTCACAAATGCACATTGACACTAAATGTTCTTTTTGTGGATTTAGCCTTTTGGACAAGTTGATCTTATATAATCTATAATTACTTCTCCAACATTTTTATTATAGAGGTGCTAACTAATATTACATTTACAGTAGTTTCAAATGTGGATTTATTTAGGGCTGAAACGATTCATTAAAGGTAATATGTGTAGCTTTTAGGCAAAAAAAATAGCTTGCTATGTGTTCCTTTTTGACATTTTCATGAATCCACCTCAATGGGATGAGTAAATTGACACAAATACTGTTCACCGTGGTTGCTTGAATAAGTTGGTATGCTCAATTTCAATTGGGCATTTTGGTGCGAATTTCCCGCAAAAAATCTGTGGATGTAACATAATGCGTGCTTACTCTACCTGATGGATGTAAACAGTGCAACTACAATCACCTGTGGTGTGTTAGTTGAGATGGATTCTGTGGTCGGAGAGAAGCCACCAGCCTCTGTCACAATGCAAACACCCACATACACTTTTCACAAACATAAAAAACACAAGCAAGTATTATCGAGTGCAACCAAAAGAGCAAAGTCGGAATCTGATCAACGATGGGCAATTTAAGAGTCAATTTGAACCATGAAGACAGATCTGTGTTAGGTATATTATATATTATTATTTCTTACTAAAGAGGCAAGGCAGAGTTGTAGATTATGTCATGTGTTTTAGTTTTCTAATGCTAAATAACTATAAAGATATGGCACATTGTGGATGCTAGTAGATGTGATTATCACATTAGCGTGCAAACCAAAAGTAACTGCTAGATAATTAAAAACATTTCAAACTGTTCTGTAAATATCATGACTGCTTTGTGATCCGGACTCATTTGAGATGCAATAAATTAGTACAAATAAGTCTTTTCAAATTATGTGAATGGATTTCCAAAGCATTGCTATGTTTAGCCTCACATGCTAACGCATTGACCTTGGCGTTTATTTCTGGATATCAAAACGGAACATGGAGAAGACATACATAAATGGAGAAGACGTTTACATAAATAAACACTTGTAATAATGTAGGAGATCGCCTGTTTACGTATATATCTTCATGATTATGCCCATTAGGCTGTACGTAGTGAGGAAATGCCATCCCGAAGACATTCATAAGATATTATGAACAAGGAGTATTTGCGCTCGTTCAAATTTTTTAACTTATGGTTATTACTGATAAGTAAGACACTGTGTGTCTGGAGCTGAACCCTCGTATTCTCTGCAGCTTTTTGAATGGATCATTTGTCTGTTAGCTCTGTGTTAGTGTCAAGTTAAGTGAGGGTCACCTCTGCTCTTCTCTCCTCCGCTTCTCAGGACAGTCACCAAATTATTTAGAAAACTATTCTAATGTTTTATGCAAATGGTAGTGTTTTGATTCACATCACTAAATGCACTGTAAACCGTTTAAAGGCACCTTTTGGAATAACCTTTATTTTAAATGTGTATTTAATGATGATTTAGATGATTTTTCTTTTAAAGGCATTTAAAATACATTAAAACATACAAAGGTAAATTTGAATGACAATGGATGTGTAATAAATTGCATTATCATTCTCTATTAGACAGAATTTTTGTTTATGTATTTTCTTAATTAATAGCCTTTAGTCTCATTTATTTTATTTTTTTTGCCTTTATAATGCACATATAATATAAAATGGAAGTGCCAGAACAAAGCTGATAGATGTGCAATCAAGAAAAAATACATGTTAATGTTATTTCAAACAGAAAATCTTATGTGTTATATCTGTTTATTTAAACTGTGTTGCTGACTTAAAAAAATATGAAGTTAGGGTTTTTATCCAAATATGTGATTAATCAAACCAAATAATTGATAGATTACTCGATTACTAAAATAAACAATAGCTGCTGCACTAGATTCAACCATATTAATCAGTAACCAACTGGAGTTTTGAGATTCCCCTGAAAACGGTAAACATAAAATTAATTGGTTATTCTTACTGTCACCCACTCGTTAGTTTAATGTAAGTGTAATGTAAGCCAGACGTGTAGCCTCTGGTGTTTTGCCCTAAAAATATTTACCAGGAAAACATACAACTATTTTTTTTTCTCAACAAAAATAGGATTTGTTTGTTTTTCTGTTCAAATAAAAGGTTAAAGCAAAGGCATCTAGACTACGCTTTCAAGGTGAAGATGTTTCTCTCATATCCCAAGAGACTTTCTTGAGACTTGCGACTCTCTTGGAATTAGAGAGGTATAGTCTTCACCTTGAAAACCTAGTCCAGGTGCCTTTGCTTTAACCTTTTCTCCAAGACCTAGATGACCTGGATGACTGAGAACCTTCACAGCCCTTTTTTGTTAGAGCTAGAGCTAAGAAACTGTTCTTCTACAATTGTTTTTTTCTTTGCCATAGTACCCCTGGATCACTACATAGGGCTGCAGTAAAAGGAAAGTTTGTAGTTTCAGCTTTTGCTGTTAATCACATGACCCTGGTGAAGATGTTTTGAAAAGGTGATTAAAACAAACAAATATATAAACATTTAAAATACTTTTTATTATTCCAACATGAATTAATTGAAGTACTGTTTCTGATTGTGACAGGACTTTTTCTTGAGGCACTTCTTTTTCAAGAGATACATCAGTCTGTAATAAGAATTATGCAAATATTATGGTTGATTCTGCCACTAGCAACAATTTTTTTTATTTTTATTTTTATGATGCTAGAATTTTAAACACAAGTCTTACTTCTGACAGAAATATCAAGAATCCAGCCAAACTCGCTCGTCCTTATTACACTCATGCTTTGTATCTTCGACTGCAGTGAGGATGGGAGTGTCCTGTTTGTGTTCTAGGGTGGACACCTCACCAGTTTCGATGGAAGATGCAGACTAGGTGCTTTGTGTCCTCACTACAGTGACGAGCAGTTTTTTTACGCTTCAGCAGGTATCACTCTGACGACAGTTCGCTGAGTCATGTTTGGGTGAATAGCAGAACACTGAGCTCAGCATCCCTTCAAAAGGTCTGCAGGAGCTTTAGGATCGGAGAGTGAAAGTGAACAGAGATGTGAGCATTCAGAGATTAAGCCCTACGTATAATGTCACTGAAGCATTTGAACATTTTGTATTCAAGGATTAGGCCTTGCCTGAAAAAATAAGCCTTAAGATTATCTTTTTGACTATATAGTCAGGTCTCCTTAAAACTGTTCACTATTGGTTTATAGACACTTTTATTAAAGGTGTTACAGAGGCGACAACTGAGAAACCGTAAGTTTTTTAAATAAGTGGGCTTTTATTGTGGCGAGCCTAAGGCACACCTGTGCAATAATCATGCTCTCTAATTAGCATCTTGATATGCCACACCACTCTGCTCTGGTGACTGTCTGTAAGTGAGAGGCGACATGCCAATGACATTCAGATTAAAAACTTCATTAAAATGCATATTTTAATGACACATCTAAACTCTATAACATCTTTGTCAGTTTGTAACTTCTGGTGTTCGTTAATTACGCAAATTAGCCGCGCCACAATATGTGCCCTTACACAAGCCTAAAGAAGCCTGTGTCACTGCCACAGTCTCAGGACACACAGCACACCTGAGATAAACTGATATTTATCATCAGTACACTGTCAACACTAGACTAAAACCAACAAAGCCTCCTGTGTTGCATTACCTCGTTAAGAGAAGCGTGTTTTCAATCAATCAACTCCATTTACATTTTTGTCTTTTTCTGAACAAAACCTCCTCAGCTCCAGTGAGGCCTGACACAACAGAGGCTACATGTGAAGTAATATGGAATAGTAGCTGTTTGCTGTTTTTGTTTAAGGATGTTTAAACAAATACATTTTTAGATCATATCTGTCTGTGGTTTGCCTTGTCTCTGTTCAGAGTGAGCTGGCTGTAGTGCAGCTACTCATTTAACACGGCACACATGGGTATTTAAATAAAGTAACTAAAACAAATGTGATATTGTATCAATTTAAGCACCATGGTATCGCAATACCTTTTGAAGTATCAATACACTAGTGTTGTCACGATACTGGAATTTCTAACTTCGATACGATACCTTCAAAAATATCGATATTTGATACCATTTTCGATACCAAAGGGAAAACAACTGTCACAATATTATTATTTTTAAATTTTTTATTGAAAGATAATTATAAAATCAGCCAAGGTCCGCTTAGACCTTGGTTAACTTTCCTCACCGTGAGGGGTCCGGAAATTTTTAATAAAAGGATATGTGTTTGAATATAATTCTTTAAAGTAAAGTCTCATTTATTCCACACCTACAGCCTTTTAAACAATATGGAGATGAATGTTGATAATCCACTGTTTTCTGTATTTTATTCTTTGTTTACATGAGGAGGATGTTTGAGTCTTTAGCTTTCACCAAACACAGCTCACAGACAAAAGGAAAATACTATAAAATCAAAAGAAGCTAAAGCTAAAGCTCAGGACCTGGTGGTTTATTGACAACAGCCTGGAATCCTGCATATTATGCCTAGTACTCCTTAATGTGTGAGAACATTTTAAATACAAAATCATCAATTCAAGCCAAATTATTTTTTGATTAAAATAAACGTTCCCTCCCGTCCATAACGTCAGTGAATCTTTATTATGTTTTGCCAAGGCTTTAAAATTTTAGTTGTTTCTAAGTCATTATCAGGCTACGCTAAACATGTTGAAATTTCCCGCTGCTCTGTCCGTAACCATAGTAACCTGAGGAACCATAGTAACCGCGCGTGTTGACGTAGCTGACCTAGAAGTGCAGGTTCAAAAATATGTTTTACACAATGCGCTTGTAATTATGAATACTGTCTTGCGGTCCAGATCGCGGTCCTCCTTTGGAAGACCCCTGATGTAGTGCACTTATTCAAAGGCCTCTCAGATTGTCATACATTCAGAAACCAATAGTGCAAGTAAAAAAAAACAAAAAAACTCGGTATCGAAACTTCGGGAAATGAGTATCGTATCGTTTGAGATATTTCAGTATAGATATTTATCGAAATATCGATATTTTTGACAACACTACAATACACCGTGATACACTAGGACAGATGTGTATTATTCAAATTCTCCTAAAAACAACTCCAATCCAGTCTCTTCAGTTCACACATTTTCCACCAAAAGAAGCCTATTTAAAGTTTTCCTTGTGGTTTTGCCTGAAAAGCCTTATTTTGTAGAGGTGTTGTAAATGTCCCCATTCAGATAATAGACTGTAACCAAACAGAGTAGGCTGGTCTTGTGATGGGGTTTGAGTGGATTTGATTTCATACTCACTCTGCTCTTTTTCTGATGAAGAGTGGTTTGTGGTCGGTTGACATTTGAAGAGTCTCTTGGTGATGGTCTTGTGATGTGTTTGCATCTCTCTGGCCTCGGGCTAAAATGTATATACTATTAAAATGTAAAATAAAGTGGATTGGATTTTTAGATGAAAATACAACTAGACTTTACATGACCACTCACTTGGTCACACAGTTTATCAAATATTTAATGCATTTTATCAAGGTTTGTTCTAATTCTTTTGCACTTTTAACACACCTAGTTTGATCATTATTTATTTCCAGCCTGAGAAAAGACAGAGGAAAGACAACGAGACCGGACGGAGATGAGAAACAGACCGATACGCCTTTTACATAACTGGCTTGATTCTTATTTATTATAAAGGAGAAATTATATAAGCTATATTGTAAAAAAAAAAAAATAAATAAATGTGCTAAACAGCCGTATATTCTAATTTCTGTCCTTGTAGTTAAGTCAGTAACAACTAACAGTAAAATCCATTTTCTGGTACCTTATTCAGAAAAGAGAACTCTTTAAATGGTCAGTGTGTAAGTCAGTTTTTTCTGTTGAGAAAGTTTTACAGTATTCTCTAAACTGGTTCAGACTCAGGACTTCCCCTGAGTTTCTGTCTGAGCCCGTCCCGCTGCGGGGGTGTGTCTCTGGGCCCATGTCGGTCACAGTTACGTAACGGCTTCAGGGAGACACAGCAACATGATCTGACGTCCGCTTTGGCCAATCGCAGCGCTCGCAGAGAGAGACACAAGGTCTGCATCATTAGTGGGACGATTGAGAGATAAAATGTGACCGAAAAAAGAAACTGAGACGGGGAGTGAACTTTAAACAGGTTCAAGTGGTTCATTCTGTGGTCATTAGAAAAACAGGGGGAACATTTTTTTTGTTTTATTAGTGATGTTATCTCTTATAGTTTGTTATTTACATTTCCTCATACTGAAGCCAGTTTAGTTTGAAAAAAAATGTTTCACTGAACAGTATGTGCTGGTATTAAGATGTTTAATCAGAGCAATCATTAACTACTATTAGCTTTACCTCAAAGAACTTGGCCAGAAACAAGACTTTGAAAGGTTTGTAGCCCGGCAACTTGTTTAAGTGAGTCATAAAACGGCTAGGTTTAGTAAGTTTAGAGCAGCACTTAGTAGGGGTTAGAGACTTTAGACGGGTAGGTTTAGGTGACAGCTGTGCCAAAATTTTGGAAACATGGGAAAATTCAATACAATTCAATGCTATTAGAGAGCGAGACACTTTCAAACTGAGACTGAGAGCAGGTAATAAGTCAAAACAGTTTTGTATTTGTGCTGGTGTTTGTTTGTTTGATGGGTTTCAGTAGCAGCTGAATGGAAGAGCGTTTGAGTTCACATTAGGGCTGTGATGGTATGGGATTTTCTTACCGCGGTGATGAAGCAACAAGAATCGCGATGGCGGTTAACCAACCCCACCCGCTGCGAGTCGAGTATGTGAGCGGAGTGGAGCAGCGGCAATTTCCCCTTCACGCTCTATGCATTCAAGAATCACTCCGCTCCAGCTCAGGGTTTACCATCTCGCTCGCTCCACTCCCTATGCATTCAGAATCACTCCGCTCCAGCTCGGGTTTACCATCTCCGCTCCCGCTCCACTCCTATGCATTCAAGAATCACTCCGCTCCAGCTCCGGGTTTACCATCTCCCGCTCCCGCTCCACTCCCTATGCATTCAGGAATCACTCCGCTCCAGCTCCGGGTTTACCATCTCCGCTCCCGCTCCACTCCCTATGCATTCAAGAATCACTCCGCTCCAGCTCCAGCTCTGGGTTTACCATCTCCCGCTCCCCGCTCCACTCCCTATGCATTCAAGAATCACTCCGCTCCAGCTCCGGGTTTACCATCTCCCGCTCCCCGCTCCACTCCCTATGCATTCAAGAATCACTCCGCTCCAGCTCAGGGTTTACCATCTCCGCTCCCGCTCCACTCCCTATGCATTCAAGAATCACTCCGCTCCAGCTCCAGGGTTTACCATCTCCCACTCCCGCTCCATCCCCTATGCATTCAAGAATCACTCCGCTCCAGCTCCAGCTCTGGGTTTACCATCTCCCGCTCCCCGCTCCACTCCCTATGCATTCAAGAATCACTCCGCTCCAGCTCCAGCTCTGGGTTTACCATCTCCTGCTCCCCGCTCCACTCCTCGTTCACTGATATCAGAAACACTGCTCCATCTTCGCTCCGAGGAAATTTGCGGCTAACTGCTAAAGTAGTGATCCATCTGTATCAAGCTGGTTGTTTACCGTGTGAGTTCTGAACACTGCACTATGCTTATTTAAATCTTTTCGTCTCTACACATATTAGGCTACATATTTCTCATGTCTGTAAGGCAAACCTGCTGAGTTTCAGTTTATTTGAGACGTGCTCCAGTTCATGAGCAATGAAAGCTTCCGCGACCTCATAGTCTACTTATTTGCTTCTTATTTATTAAATACATGCAATTGGCCGAAGAAACCTTTATTAAAATTAAGAGACAATTTGTACAAAACAAAGAAAGTCTTTTTACAAAACAAAACTTAATATTAAACTAAATATAACCCCCCCCAAAAAATCATGTGCGGTGATGACCTCACACCGCGGTAGGCATCTCATTATTGCGGTGATGCAGTTATCGTCACACCCCTAGTTCACATACTGTTTCTGTGCTGTGTGATGAAACCCACATTTTTGGGAACCAGTCTTCAGCTTCTCCTTTACACAGAAAATAAGCTCAAAATACTTTTAACATGCACCGGTGCAGACTTAAGTTCTGAGTTTAATGTATACCCATTTTACATAATTTCATAAAACACATCAAAACTTGAAAAAAAACATCCTGGGCGGCCCCTGGTGGTGGCTCCCAACAGTGGCTAATAAAGTAATAAAAAAAAGTAATAATAAATTGAATCAAACCAAAAACAATGTATTAAAAGGAACAACATAATGCTGATAAATATTTTCAATGTGCAGTAGAACTGTCTTTGTAACATTAAGTGATGCACAATGTCTTTGTTTCTGCTTTTACAATATTGAAAATGTTTATGTAGCCCCAATTTACCTGGAAAATTAAAGTATTTAAGGTTGTAATCAACACCGTCACTGTGATACTGTGAAATTGTAATATAGGGTTATCATTATCAGAATCCACTATTATGGCTTCTCCTGGACTTTTTGTCCCATCCACTGCCTCAACCGGCCTCCTGTCTATTTAGAGATTTATCAAAAACATAATATTTCAACATATTTTTGGAAGTAAACATCAAATTATTTTTTAGATAATGTCCGTTTATGTCCTTTATTCTGCTCTCTAGAAATCTTTCCTGGAAAAGCCACTGTAAAAAGGACAAGTGTGTTTCAGGTGAAACGACACAGGAGGTGTTTCTGAGAGCAGTTTGTGTGTAGCTGGTGTTAAACAGTAGTGTTGTGTCAGGAGCAGTGTGGCCTCAGGAAGTCTTTGGAAACATGACACATCCTGTTGCTTCACCCTGAAATTCTTCGACTCACAGCTGGAGGCATCGAGTTTTGTAAGAAGTTTTAGTCTCTGTTTGATTTAGGACTGATACCTCCACATGAATGAATCATTGTGAAGAAGTGTGTTGTACAATGCTTTATACAAACAGTTGGGACCCAAAAGTGTGTTGCTCTAGATTTTATTTGGGTTTATGTCAGCCACAAAATTAAGAGGTTCTGAATTTCCAAGGTCTAGAAGGACGATAGTTTCTGTGAACCTGCTGCTGACAGCCTCTGTCTCCGTTGCAGAAGGTTTGAATCTGTAACTAACTGTCTACAGATCAGAAGGAACACGCGTTTCTTTTTGAATCCAAAGATGTGGAGCTCTGTTCTTGTTCAGGACTGTTTTTATGACTTGTTGCCGTTGGTTTATTATTTGGTGTATATCTTTCTTTATTTTCCTGTTTTAATGTACTTTTAAACCATACAGTGTCCTGGGTGTTTTAAAAGACACTTATAAATCAAATGTATTATTATTTTTAATATAACCAGATACACGTTGACTAGCTCTGCATTACTCCGGTTACCCTGTCACTAAAAACATGTACAATATAAGATTACAGATGGAAATTAGTTATTAAGCTATAGTCTGGTACAGGCTTAATGTACAATGTACGCTGTCCTAAAAATAAATATTAATATAATTAGAAACTGTAAAACATAACCGTGAGAATAAAGACTCATCCAATCCATATATATAAATGGAGATCTAATAACATCATTCTCATCTAGTTTGACTGTTGACTTTTATATTTTAGTTTACATAAAACATTCATCTTCTAAACCTTGCTGACATCAAATCATTTACAGTGAGCTTTACTTTTATCATCATTACAGTAAAACAACAGGGAACAGAAACATTGTCATCTGGACAACCCCAGAGAGCAAAGAGACGGTATAATGCCTCAACTGTAGTTTGTGACGCATTTAAGGGTTAGGATGCAACGTTTTTGACATGTTTGGATCCATTGAACTTTTTAAAACATCATGAAATTACATTTTGATCCGCCACGTCCTTGTCTTATGACGCAGTGACGTTGGGAACACCAAGTGCTGGACCGTCGGAGCAGAAAGCTGCGTCTGATAAGAATTATCACAGCCAGGCTTCTCTATTCTGCTACAAAAGCCTTCACACAGCCTTTTACTGCCCAAGTCTCTGGAGTTTCTGCCATTAATACTTTCTTATTTTAAAGATCAGCGGATTCGACTTAACTGTGCCTTTGCTGACCCCGAGACCAGATATGCTTTAAAGACAAACCCAAAACCTTAATAAAACAAGTTAAACATCATCTAAATTCTCATCTAAATATTTTTTTCAGTATTATAAATCGACCAACGAATTGCTCTAAAGACATTAATATGTTTAAAATGCCTGATTAAAAAGGCCAAACAGCAGCTTGGTGATTATTATTTCCCTCTTATCAATTGTGTACGTAAGGGTTCAAAGTTCAGTGGAGCTAAAGGCTTAACTGCGGCAGACAAAGGCACTCTAATAGGAAGGGAATGCCAAAGGAAACAAGGAAACTGTAAACTCGTGCAAAGAAGTTGGAATTGGGAAGTTGGGCTGTGAAGGTAGGTAGAGAGACTGTCATAGTGCTTTGGAAGAACTACATTGATGTAGTTTGTATCAAATGGTTTAAAGTCATGTCTGGTCAGTGCAGTGTCCCGCAGTTTGTGTATGTGTAGTTTTAGTATCTATGAGTCATTGAAAACATTAAAGTTCAGTGGAAAAGCATAGAGAAATGTTACCGTGAATGAGGAACAGTGTTAAAACTGGGCTGGGAAATTTACTGCATAGCTTTTATTAATAAAAGATCTTTGTGGTCTATATTATGCAGATTTTATTTGCCAGTTGATTGCCCAGCCCTATATGTCTCTGCTCAAATTTAAATTGATTTGATCTCTTAACCCTAAAAATGATCACTGTTTTTCATATTGGTCATCAATATTTATATTTTTCCTAATAAAAAAATGTATTAAACATTAAAATATGAACATTAAATAAAATACACAAATGTCTTTATAAAAATTGCACATCAATTGAATTTAAACATATTTGGAAAATTTGGTTAATACACAGAACATAACTCAAACCTTCAAGAACTTCTTAAAAACAAAAATGCAAATGTCTACAAACAACAAAATGACTGTATTAGGTTTATGCCACTTACAGTCAGGGTTTATCTTATTCAACAGACTGCCGTGTATCAGCTGCTGTAGTGACGTTTTAGTGAGTTCAGCTCATCTGTGCAGCTCTAAAGCTCTGTCCTTTTCTTACCCCCAAAATAAAGTGCTTACTGCCGTTCTTAAATGAGGATAAACTTTTACACTTTTGACAATCCAACTTTTACTCAAAATGCGGAAAACCATACAATTTATTTTTCAAATATAAAAACACAATTGATTGTTTGATGTCTAAGAAGACCTTTTGACATTCCTGTTTGTTCACTAATCAGTTGCAATATTGCACTTTTTTTTTTATATATATATTTGCAAACGTTGCAAATATAAATTAGGGCTGAAAAATTAAATCTCAAATACTTTTTTTGATTTATATCTTTTTTTTCTACTTGCTACTAACCTTAAAATTTCTATTTTTGATATTGTTCAAAAATAGTAACTCAAATTAACCACCTAGCCCCAATTTCAATATGTTGCTTTTTTTTTTATTTCAAAATTGTGAACTGATTTAATCAAGCTGCAATAACACAGAACACTGTTGTGAACAGGGAATTTCTGTTATGAACAGGGTTTTCTGTTATGAACAGGGTTTTCTGTTGTGAACAGGGTTTTCTGTGAGATTCACGAAAGCCCTGAAGAAAAGAACAAGAGAAGAGTAAGAGTGCTACTCTATCACGTGCTGGAACTGTCCAAACATTTTAAACCTTTTATAGTCTATTATTTTGTCTCTACAGGTTATTGATCCGCTTCATACAAGGCCAAAGACTTACTGAATTATTCTTCATCGGTCAGTCCATCGTCTCCAGTGAGAGTTGGGACGCACACGGTCTGTTCCAGGGGACGCTTCAAAGGAAGAGGGAGAGTCGCTTCTAAAAGGAACATGTGCTAAAGTCCAGCTCTGTTTCAACGGCCGATCAAGTTCAGAAAATGAGCAATGAGGACGAGTTCTTCGACGCCGTCACAGGTCAGTGCAACTCTAACTGAGTTTTGAACCTCTTAGGCTGCTGTAGTTTGAGTTGTGACCCTCTGAGGCTGCTGTAGTTTGGGGTATGACCCTCTGAGGCTTCTGTAGTTTGCGTTTTGACCCTCTGAGGCTGCTGTAGTTTGTGTCTGACCCTCTGAGGCTGCTGTAGTTTGGGGTGTGACCCTCTGAGGCTTCTGTAGTTTGAGTTTTGACCCTCTGAGGCCTTTGTAGTTTGAGTTTTGTCCCTCTGAGGCTGCTGTAGTTTGTGTTTTAACCCGCTGAGGCTGCTGTAGTTTGGGGTGTGACCCTCTGAGGCTTCTGTAGTTTGAGTTTTGACCCTCTGAGGCTTCTGTAGTTTGTGTTTTGGCCCTCTGAGGCTGCTGTAGTTTAAGGTATGACCCTCTGAGGCGGCTGTAGTTTTGCCTTTGAAGTCAGTCCTTCGGGCCCTGGTCCTCATCAGTCTCGTCTCTATTATAGTATAGAGTATAAGTATAAAACCAACAAGTGCAACCCAATCGGCCCCAGTTTGATGATTCTGTGAATAATTTGGACGTCTGCCATCTCAGCGTCACATTATTCATGTGTGTGAGGTTCAGGCTGTCATCACACTTATCTTTCAGTCAACTTTATAGTATCTGGTACCTTACAAAGACCTGTTATCAGTGGCTCAGAGGTCTTCTTGTCCAACAGGCCTAGTTGTTCTGCAGTGTCAGTATTTATATTAAATGAGGGCACTTACATTTATGAGCCTCTGTACACTGTCCCTGTTGTGCTGTCGCTCTGTATCCCTGGCTCCCACAGTACATTTTAATGGTTGTTGTCATTTGCATGTGGTCGATTGTCATAAAATATTAAAATGAGGTTGCTGATATGATCGTCTTACTAAACTGAGACAGGTGTTTACCAGAGCTGATCTATTATTCATTTAGTCAAATAGAGCAGCATCAGGTGGCTTCTACTATCATTGTTCTTTCATGTCACCTTAAAAATGTAAATGCCTAAAGTACTCTCTTGTTACAGAAACACAAATATGGCCCCCATGACCTTACTTTGACAACATGATTTGTTATGAAACATTTGGATTAATATTAATAGCTCTTACTAGGTGTGTTTGCTGACTGACTATAAACCACTGGGAGCAGACCCACCCATCTCCACCTAAAATAAAAACATCTGAAGCTTTTGTGAAGGTGGCAGGTGTGGCCTGGTCACCACCTTTGAACCTGGTGTAGGTGGTGTAAGACATGCCAGGTGTGGTTCATCATGTCACTTGGCTTTAGTTAGTTAGCGATAGCCTGCTTTTTCTAATCTGAACAGAGAATTAGTCTTGTTCTTGTTGATTAAGTTGAGTTTTCAAGGGGTATAACAAATGAACACAGGTGTTACTTTCTCTGAATACAATCGAATACACATAAACACACATCCGAGAAACAAAGCATCGCAAAAAGCCTGCCCCATTTTAGATCAACTGGATTGGGATTGAATGGGATTAGTTTCAGACCCACATTCATTTTTCTAAAATGTCATCTGTCTTTCAGTTGCTTCATGGTGTACATTGTAATGTTTGGACAACATTAGACTAAGATGTATCAGTCCTCTTGTTATAAATAAGTTTGAGTTAGTGGTGCTCTGATTGATTGGTCGCTGATTATAATGTATTATGTCTATAAAAATAGTGTAATCGGCTGACGCAAAAGGACCAGCAGCATGGGCTTTCCTCTGAGCTCCATGCACCTGTGTTGATAGTGAACACAGGAGGAAATATTATAGATAAGAAAAGGACAAACTTTCTCCAAAAAATGCAGAGATGCTCATATTCTTAAAGAAAAATTAGTGTTGCATTCGTTTGAGAAGTCTATTGACATAGACTGTTAATAACCAAATGTATCAATGGATTTGGGAGAAAGAAGAACGTGGAAATGTGTTTTTTGGCTTCATGAAGCCCATTGACTCTTGACAGAAACTTAACAACATGCTTGAGTTTAATAGAAAAAAGAAATAGTATATTTGTTGAGGACATTAGCAACATTATTTTTTTAATACATTTCAAAAGGTTATTCAGAACACTGTTGCTCAGGTTCTAACTAAAACCAGAAAGTGCAACCACATCAGTCCAGTTTTAAAATCTCTACACTGGCTTCCTGTTGCTCAGAGACAAGTGAATATGACAAGTGAATTTAATGAATATATTTGACAGTTCCTTATGAACCTTCTGGGACTGAGAACGTCTGGAACAGATGTAACTAAACCTGGTGAAGCAGCAAAAATCTGAAACAGCCTCAGCCTGAAGCTTTGTCCAAAAAATACTATAGATTAAAAACTTTAAATGAAACTGTGGTGCAGCCAAATAAGCCAGTGGTATCAGTGTGAACAGTGGACTCGGAGTTGTGTACTTGTTGATTTAATTTGGGAAAACAATATTTAAATATTGCAGGTAATTTGTGACTGCAATATTCAACATAGTTATTACTTAATGCACGTTTTCCTGATATTGCTCAGCCCTGGTTTGTGGTCTGTGGAGGTCACTGGTGAGATTAGCCGTCATAACAAATTGAAACAAAAGCCATCTGCAGTGTTCCCATTGCCGTAAAGGCACTTCCTCCCTGTGCGTACATAAATGGACACGGGTCATTAGAGCTCAGAGCGAGATGCTGCGTTTCCAGTAAAGAGTCAGAGTCAACAGTTTCAGACGATCAATAACATTTGCCATTCAAAGAAGGACTAGAGTTACTGATGCAAAGCTGTATGCAAACTTAACTTCATGCTCACAACATTAGGGACACTTCCAGGTTCTGCTCATTTATGAAAATTCTTATTTTTACATGTGTTCTTTTTCAAAAACTAAACTGATTTCTAATCTGACAAATCTGATTCAAATCCCTGCAAACGGATAATGTCAGGTCCTGCTCAAACAGACTTGAAACTTTCACTGTTCACTGTCAGATCTTTAGGTATTAATTTATGTTTTTAACAGAAACATGGTTAGACAGCAAAACTCCTTATTAAAGGGAGGCAATCAGGTTTGAAAATGCCTCATCAGGTCAAGTTGATGATTTGTTTAATTGTTACACTTCAGGTGTTTTAAATGTTATGGACGCTATTGCTCCTGTTAAGGTTAAATCATGTAGAGGCAGAAGGCATTGTGGAGCAATGCTCACTCTGTCAAGGGCACAGAAAAGGGAATGCCGAAAAGCAGAAGGAAAATGGCGTATATCAAAGCTCTTAATTCATTATGAAGTATTTGTATTTTGCATATTTGAAATATTCTTCTAAGAGATCATCATCAACAACTGCAGTAACAACTCATGTGTCCTGTGTGTCCAGTGAACAGATTAACAAACCATTTCCTCTAGAATTAGTTTCCGCTAAATGCAGTTTGTTTTTCAATGGCAAGGTGCAAGGCATTATACCTGCCCCAGTCCACAGGACATAAAACAACACTGCAGTGTCACTTGGTTGGTTTAACACATTTTACACCCATTAATGACAGAACATTTGAAAAACCTTTCTCCAGCCTGAGTTCATCCACCTGCTGCCTCGATGTTTCACTCACTAGATTTCTAAAATCAGTACTAAGCAGTTTGTTTACACAACTCACTGATATAGTCAATAATTCCTTACAGTCTGGAACATTTCCAAGGGCCTTAAAAACTGCTGTCATCAAGCCTCTCCTAAATAAGAGCAGTCTTGTTGCTACAGTGCTCAACAACTATCGGCCCATATCAAACTTGCCATTTTTAGTGAAAGTCATTGAAAAAGTTGTATATCAGCAACTTAATAACTTTCTATTACTTAACAACTGCTTTGATCCTTTTTAGATTAGAGGAATGAATAGGTATCACTGGAACTGCCCTTAAATGGTTTCAGTCCTATCTTGAAGACAGGAAGTACTTTGTTTCGGTTGGTAACTGTGTATCGGACCAAATGGCCCTGACATGTGGGGTTCCACAGGGGTCTATCTTGGGACCTCTATTATTCAATCTCTACATGCTTCTTTTAGGCCAGTTAATACACAGCTGTGGCGTATCCTACCATAATTATGCAGATGACACTCAGATTTACATTTCACTCACAGCAGGTGAAAATGGACCAATCCATTCACTGTCACTGTCTCCAACTGAACAGGAACAAGACTGAACTAATCATCTTTGGGAACAGAAACAAAGAGAAATTGTCAGGAGTCACCTCGTGTCTCTCATCTCTAAAATTTAAAAACAGGTTAGAAATCTAATAATGGACCTGACTTGAATTTCCACAGACAGCATTTTATCACCTTAAAATCATTTCCAGAGTCAAAGGGATAATGTCTTAACCAGACTTAGGCTATGTCCACACGAAGCCAGTGCATCCCCTATCCGATCTTGAGACGGCGTCGTCTCAAGAAATATCTGCGTACACACAAAACCACTGAAACCGGCTGAAAACAATGTAGTATATATGCCAGACCAGTATGGGGCGCTGTAATGCTGCCACAGATATACACTATACACGGAGAAGAAGACTTTGAGCATGCGCATAACCTTGCGCGCTGCAGAAGAATACGAAGACCTAAATATTTATTTTCTAATAAAAACAAGTTCTCAAATTGTTGCAGTCATTTATTTTGAGTGTAGTAATTGGTGCCCTCATGTTTGTTGTTTGCTCTTCAATATACGGACTGAGTTCTGAGTGCTTTGGACATGCGGAAATTCTCTCTCCATTCATTTTCTCCAGGTTGCTCTCCTGGTTCTCTTTCGCGGTGGATCTAAGAGCATGTGGCGTATGGTGTTGTCCATTATCGCTTGTTGCTCACCACAACTGCATAGAAGCAATAGATCTTGCTGTAATAAAGCTAGTAGGCTTAGTAGCTTCTGCAGCACGAACTCAATCATGTAGTCCGCCATTATTGTTGTTGCTGTTACGTGTGACGAGGCCGACACGTGATGCGATGACATCATCGTTTTCACAGAATATACGGATTGGCTGTACACACGACACTGCAAGGGTGAAGGTTTCAGATTTATCCACTTTAGAACCCGGTTACAGATAAAAGCGGATTCAGTCTCCCAAAACGCCGGATCCATGTGGACGAAACGCCAATACGATACAAAATGTATATGGATACAGTGATTCGCATCTCCGTGTGGACAGCCCCTTAGAGAAACTTATCCCTGCTTTTATCTCCAGCAGGTTAGATTACTGTAACGGCCTGCTCACTGGTCTCTCAAAACGAGGGTTAAGACAGCTGCAGCATATTCAGAACGCGGCTGCTCAAGTTCTAATTAAAACCAGAAAGTACAACCATATCAGTCCATTTTTGAAATCTCTGAACTTGCTTCCTGTTGCTCAGAAAATATACTTTAAAAGAGCCTTGCCTTAAAAGTGTTTCTTGCAATTTGCTGATATTGCAGTAAGAATACATTTGTGATACAATTGTACGACCTACTGTATAATGACAAACATTTTCACTCTGCACTTTTTTTTTACAGTGTACATATCAGTACACAGACATCACGGTACATACCTATTGTAACTGTACAATTCAACAACCTTTAGTTTAGTTAAGGCAACAACAAAAGAATAATGCAAGATTTGTTGCAATACTACTGCTTAAAGGTGAATTACTCTAGTTTAATTTGTAATATTCATAGAAAAACAAACAAACTTAACAGCAAGTAGTGGTATATGATTTATATACTTTATTATGTGTTTTTCTGTTGAGATTGCAAGTTAGAAGTTATTAGCGGCTTCACTTCTAAAGAGTATTGTAAACTAATGTCAGTGTATGGACAAGCCTAGTTTATATCTCTTTGTTTAGAACAGCAGCCTAGGATGACAAAAGTGTTCAATTCAAGTTACCTGTTCAAGTGATTGTGGCTTAGAACATGTTGTTATGATATTGGCAAATGCTTGATAATCTTGATAAACTTCCTTCTTCCTGTTTCTTCCTCATTTCAACAGTGTTCACAAATATGTCACAGTTAATGCTGTTTTTTTCATTTGTTACACATCAGCGCTGGTTTGGACTAACATGTCTTTCCTCGTCCCCTCCTCAGGCCTGGATTCGGACGAGTCGTACGAAGGGGTGTCGGAGGCCAGTTTCAAAGATGCAGTGGTGTTCGATGGCAGCCAGAAAAAGAACGGAGCCGTGCCGCAGGAGAACGGCATCAAGAAACACAGGTATGACAGCATTCCTCTGCTGGGTTTACACAAAACCAATCATGCTCCCATCACAGGGACACGATGCATCATCACGCCTGACTTAGGTATGATTTTAAACAAAACATATTCTTTTTCAATGCAGAGCGAAAGTATTGTACTGTTTGTTTCAGAGTGCCCTCTGTTTGTATTGTACATACTGCTTCGGGCCTATATGTCTGTGTCCCAAATGTATCTGTAGTGTTTCATTAATTTTAGCGTTTGACATTAAATATTGTGCCAGTAGTTATATTAAAATTTGCAAAACAGAAAGCAGTAATGCCCATGAAGAAGATTGAAACCACTGCAAAAACATAGTGTTAATCCACAGTTTAATTCACAGTTGACAAAATGTGCTGCCAAATTTAGACTTACTTTTATTTCTGACAACTTATTGATTACATTCAGAGTAACTCATTACAGTGGCTACTCTGGGTTTATTACAAAATACATCTAGGGCTATTTATGTTATCCACAGTTACAATGACCAGTCAAAAGAAAGTCAGTATGTTCTCTGAAAGTCTGAATTATCTTCAAACTCTCTTTTACAAATGAACCAAACCTTTGTTCAGTTTGGTCCGGACCTAGACCTAAGAGCCACTGGTTGGTCTGAACCACATCCTGGAGCTTTAACATGAACATTTGGCTCAGACTGAATGAGATAGTCTGAAAGTCTGGAGCAAAGAGTGCTGCTGTGAAAATAGATTTATAGATTTATAAGCAAAAAAAATGGCAGTGCATCTACAAGTCTTTTAACACAGTGTATTAAAGACCACATAATAACTTTTATGATTATATTTAGGCAGAAAAACACAAGGGATTTGAGGGGCTTGTTTTAAGGTGGGGTGTGTGTAGTTAGAGATTCCTTTTTTCAAAAACACAACATACATTTTACAGGAAAAAGTTTTGAATACTATACTTTTATTTTATTTTATCCAAAACAGTCAACTTTTCCCTAAAGAGGCCTAGAACAGGACTGGCCCATTGCCACAGAGCACATGCACACTCATTTGAACAGTTGGTAGAGCACTCGTAAATATCCACATAAGCAAAAGCACAGCAGACCCGGTTCTGGACGGGTCATTTGACCAATGTCATCACCCTCTTTCTCTTGCCCTGTTTTCTACCTAGCTCTGCTGTCAATCTACCAATAAAGACAAAGGGCCAAAAAGTTTAAGTTCTAACACAGTAACACAGTGTTCTTTTTGTATCTCTGATCTTTGTACTTTAATCTGACTTCACTGTCACTGATTGGTGTGTCTCTAAATCCTCTCTATTGTTGTGTTCTGATGCAAAAGATTAGACACAGAGACAACTTTGAGATAATGTGTAAATATTCAAAACAAAACAGGAAGATGGAGAAAGCAGTGGTTATCTGCGAACCACTCTTGTAACTGTGTTTAATTAGGCATGCTGTATTTTAAACAAGGCTGGAGAAGAGATTATAGAGCTTCAGAAAATGACAGATGTGTTCTGGATTAATGACTTGATGTTGGGTGTTAGTTTACCCATTATCAGTGTGTATTTGCTCTGTGTTAGTGATAGAGCTGCATTTTATGTAACAGGACATTATGGCCACTCAGAACTTTTAGATTAGACCATTTGGAGTTTTTAGATTAGATTAATTTATTTATAAGGGTACAATGTAGGCCTGCACGATTCTGGGACAAATATGAATCACGATTTTTTAGCTTAGAATTGATATCACGATTCTCTACAACGATTTATTACACACATGAACCATGACAAAACAAAACAAATTGGAAGTACCAAAAATATTTGTTTTGGCACCTATAGAACATTGCACATCACCACAAGTTCCTGTAAACATAGAGGCTTAAGAATAAAGAAGAAACACTGTTTAACTGCTTGCCTGTGTACTTCTTTCAACTGGCCATTCAAGTAGGTTACCAGAAACAACATCAGTTTAGCCTGGAGCATCCTGAAGAAGTGTATCGGAACATGGCTCTAGCTGACTAGGATTCTAATTGAAACTATTCATCATTCAAAGGTTCAGTGTTTAAAATGCAAAGACATTGTGATAGTTGCAATATCAAAACCTGTTAATAATAAATGATATAGTGACAATCTTTAATTGGTGGTTGCTGCTGCTTTATCAGTGCTTGCAACAAGGGCAAAGCATACCTTGCAAATCACACCAGATTGATCCAATATCTGCTTGAATCCAAAATACTTCCAATATTGGGGTGAGCCTGAACAAGTTTGAGACTGAGTGGTTGGCTGATTCGTGACCACTTGAACTTCAGTAATCAGATAAATATTCCATTTTGTTTATTTCCATGTAAACAGGCTCAGTGATGAAGTGAAACAATATTCATTTTTAAAGGCGTATTTATTACATTACATCCTGTGAGAGCGGTTGTTTCAAAATAAAAGCTGTTTTTTTGTTTTTTTTTTTTTTTTTTTTTTTTTTTTTTTTAAATCAGGAGTTGTCCAAGATCACGATGCCTATAGCCTTCAACGAGCCTCTGCAGTTTTCTGCAGAGAATCACAGAATACATGGAGCACACTTACCTCTTAAACAAAGCCTGCCTAGTCACATACATTTTGTTTAATGGTCTGCCAATTGCAAAAAAAAGAGGTTCCTCTAAATTGGGAACTTAAGAATGTGTATATGGTCTGTTAATAAAATGTGGACCTGTGTCTTCTTTCAGGACGTCGTTACCCGCACCAATGTTTGCCAGAAACAACATCAGCGTCTGGAGCATCCTCAAGAAGTGTATCGGACTGGTACGAGCTGACTAGATTCTACACAAACTATTCATTTCAAAGAGACATCTGTGATAATCAAATAAAATAACCTGTTAAAAATAAATAAATGATTAATTGTTGCTGCTGCTTTATCAGTGAGGAGCTTCCTTTGTGTTGCTGTGTCAGTTTACATGACCATAATGATCCAATATCTAGAATTAATCAGATAATTGTAATAGTCAGATCTGCACTTCAGAAATAAAATAATTGAAAAACCCTGGTTTACTCTTTTCAGTCAGATTTTTTTTGGAGTACGTACCCAAGTACTGACGTAAGAATCAAACTTCGTGTTATTTTCAAAAGCCCCCGGTCTTGTCTTATTGACAACGCCTACGGTCTTAGCATTACCTCCTAATGTTGGAGCTTATAGGTCTGCAGAACAGGCCAAATGCTGCTGCTGTCCCGACGGTTAGCTTTCATTCTTCTGCTCATGTTGTCTACGTGACGCTTGAATAATATGGTAACTTCAGTAATCAGATAAATATTAGATTTTTACTGTGCATGTAAACGGCTCAGTGATGAAGTGCAAAAATATTCATTTTTAAACAGTATTTATTACATTACATTCTGCATTTGTGTCTGAAACTGTTGCATTAGGGCATTTGTTTACTGACTTTTTTACTGTTTTCCAGGAGTTGTCCAAGATCACGATGCCTATAGCCTTCAACGAGCCTCTGAGTTTTCTGCAGAGAATCACAGAATACATGGAGCACACTTACCTCTTAAACAAAGCCTGCGAACTTCCTGACTCCATAAAGCGCATGCAGGTAAAAAAAACAGACAAAACAGACATGGCACCAGTGAAATCTGCTTATTTGTGATGCAGACAAAAACACTTGTGTTTTTTGTTTTTTCCAGGCTGTAGCTGCTTTTGCTGTGTCAGCTGTAGCGTCTCAGTGGGAAAGAACTGGAAAACCCTTCAACCCTCTTCTGGGAGAGACCTATGAACTCATCAGGTACAAGTATAACACACTCCAGCTACATGTATTTCAGTAATTTAGGGGGAAAATTACTGAGCATAACCAAAGTTTTGTTGGTTCCTAGTTTTGAGCAATAACTTTCATAAAGATGGCATCGGTTGTATTTCTTGTGTTGCAGTGTCGTATTGTTGCAGCAAAATTAATAACTTAGTTTCCGGCAGAAGTAAAAAGAATAAATTACAATACAATTTGCTTATTATATGCATCATGCAATTTTTTGTTTATAATGGTAATTATATCAGAAATTTTTACTCAAAAGGGAAAATGGTATTGAATAAGGGTGCGTTCACATTTGCCGTGTTTAGGGCTGTTCACGTGGATAATTGTGAATGCTCCAGACAAACCTAGGTGCCACCAAACATACGCTGGAACCCCTTCAAAATAGAGGTCTCCGAGCGGACCATAGACGAGCTCAAACAGGAAGAGCCTCAGAAATTGGCGCCAAAAACCTCATCTAGCGTTTAGTTTTCCCAAGGTTGAAAAAATTTAAAAAACGGTATTTTTACTGACAAACCAAACTATATAAATTGTTTTCTGTTTGAAGCGGACTACAAGTGTGAAAATAATTGTTAAAATATAATTAATGCTCTACATTGCTGTATTAAAATGAAAACACATTACTGTAGATGTAACTTAATCTATATTAGCTGTCTTTCTGTTTCTCCAGAGAGGACCAGGGCTACCGGCTGATCTCGGAGCAGGTTTCCCATCATCCCCCGATCAGTGCCTTTCACACCGAGAGCCTGTCCGGGGACTTCGTCTTCCACGGCTCCATCTACCCCAAACTCAAGTTCTGGGGCAAAAGTGTGGAAGCAGAGCCCAAAGGCACCATCACGTTAGAGCTGCTCAAGTCAGTCTCAAACAAATACGTATTACACACCTCCACTGGATCGTTTATTTCTAATATCTGTCTCTGGTGCAGGTACAACGAGGCGTACACATGGACTAACCCTTACTGCTGCGTTCACAACATAATTCTGGGTAAACTGTGGATAGAGCAGTACGGCACAGTGGAGATCGTCAACCACAGGTAAAAGAACGGACTGTGAGGAAAGTAAAGTGAGAATATCTGTTGAGTCGTATAGAGCGGGAGTTTTTAATGTATTCCTGCTTAAAGCTGACTGTCTTCATAAAATAATTTTCTGCATAGTCACATGTAATCAATGGTTATGTAAATGTAACTCTTAGAATATGACAAATCTTAGCAAGATCATTTGTTGAAACTTCATTTTAGTTGCAGCTTTTTTTTTACCCTCCGAGCACATAAATACCTCTTGGCGCACGCTGACACGCTTGTTGTTGACAAGTTTATTCATAGCCTGTAGATAGAATGGTTGTTGTAGACAGTTTAAGAATGACGGGGGTGACAAGGGTGTGTGAAACCATCGTTAGAGCGACAAATTACAACAATCCCATTGCAAGAATGTGGCTCGACAATTGCTTATTTTTAACACATTTACATTTACATTTATTCATTTAGCAGACGCTTTTATCCAAAGCGACTTACATTACATCACCAGTGTTACAGTCACTGGAGGCAAGGTGGGTTAAGTGTCTTGCCCAAGGACACAACGACAGTATGAACTGTGGGGAGAGTGGGAATCGAACCGCCTGCCTTCCGGTTGAAAGATGACCGCTCTACCCACTGAGCTACTGCCGCCCACTTGTGCCTTGAATGGATTCTTAAAAACTTGGTAAAATAAAATAGATGTACATTACAGAGGAGAGTCTTTTAGATTGTATAAATAACAAATAAAATAACACACATAATTGACATAAATAGGAATATATTGACAGGCAGAATCATTCTCAAAAACTGTTATATTGGTCTATGTCATAATTTCTGTCAACTGTCTCTTTATTCCTTTCTCGTGCAGCAATGGAGACAGGTGTGTGTTGAATTTTAAACCTTGTGGAATGTTCGGCAAAGAGCTACACAAAGTGGAAGGATACATTCAGGATAAAAGGTACGTCCCTCTTCTTTATTAGCTATATTTCAACCTTTTTTTAGCATATTTATTATATATAAATCTTTAACTTCCCTCATTTGTAACTTTATAACTAGTCTCGCCACATTCTTTTTTCTGTGTTTCTCAGTAAAAAGAAGCACTGTGTGATCTACGGGAAGTGGACCGAGTGCATGTGGAGCGTGGACCCTCAGACGTACGAGGCTCATAAGAAATCTGAGAAGAAAGGCGACAATAAGAAGAGCAAAAACGTGAGCATTTTGAAATAACCAATTTATTTTTTTCTGTCATTTGAGTCATTCTTTCCATTGATGCATTTTGTCCTAATGTCATAATTGCGCCTGTAGCGACCTGTTTGCTCTCATCAAGGTAAAATAAATAGTTTTAATTAGCCCATAAGTGCTGTTCAGACTTAGGCATTAACTGTGCTGTGTGGAAACCCTGCTAGGATCTAACAATAAGATTAAAATGGCCAAGAACTCGTGCTTTTTGCTTTTCAATTAATTAAATGCATGTGTTTCTTCACATTTAGTGTGTGTTTCAACTTTTATTGTAATAAATAATGCAAAGTCTGAACAGAGCCATAGCTGGTTTTAAATGAGAGCTTAGCTGCAAGTGAGTGTGTTTTTCTAATATTAGTTGGTTTTATGAGCATCAGGACAAAGGCTAGGGACATAGTGGCAGCAAAATAGTTAAATTATAGTCTTAATGTATTTCTCTTTTACACAATAAGAAGTGTTAAGAATTACTAGATTGAGTTGTAAATTAAAACTGTCATAGCACCAGCTCAGAGACCACACCAAGTACAAAAATAGTGGGATATTAAGAAGTAAGGAAGACATTTTTTGTGGCGAAAAATGGTGTATATATTTTCTGCTTTAGGACGAGTCGGAGAGAACAGACGACGATGCAGACGACATGCCTGAAGTTCAAGAGACAGTGTCGGTCGTCCCAGGAAGCACTCTGCTCTGGAGGATAGAGTCCAGACCGCCGCATTCAGCCTCGGTTTGAGAAAATCCAGGACACACCTCTCATTGTCTGCTGTCACATACAGAAAACACTCTAGATTTAACAAGATCTCAAAAATAAAATAAATCAGCAAAATAGTGCATTATTAATTAACACTTGTTAGTTTAAGTTTTACACATTTTTTCAGATTTTGACAGATTCAGTGTTGAGAGTTTTCTACCATTTCATCTTATATTTGTTCATTCATTAGCTTTCATTTAATGTCATCAACCAAATACCTTGCTTTATTGTCCAAATATATTTTAAATAATGGAAATATTTCATGTTTAAACAACAGCCCTGCAGATTAATTACACATTTTACAAACATATGTAAATATGCAGACATTAACAGGAAAACGCAGCTTAGACATAAATAATCTTACAATAATTGCTACACTTTCTCCTTATATGTTGTCTTTGCCAATGTGTGTACTTATGTGTCTTTGAAGTGTAAGTTTGCATTCTTATTTTTTTCTACAGATGTACAATTTCACCAACTTTGCAATGGCTCTGAACGAAATGCAGCCTGGGATGGAGGCGACTTTAGCTCCGACCGACTGTCGCTTCAGACCCGACATCAGAGCCATGGAGAACGGCAACATGGGTAATTCAACACTTCGATGTTAGATTAGCATTATAAAAATAACTCTGAAATAATAGCATCTTGCTGAACAGACATTTGAGAAGCAATGCTGCCCTCTAGTGGTTGTGTGTCACTGTCACCCTTGAAGAGATTCCCTTCAGTGGTTCGTACGTGTGTTACCAGTTTGGAAACGTCCGAGCAATAGCACAGGGTCTAAACTATGGACTGCTGTAGATGAGGCCCGTGAGAATGGATTTTAAACACTTCAGGTTTTCATCTAAAACATAGACTGACATTATTTAAATTAGTTTTGCATAAATGATACTTCCAATATTTAATAACTGAGTCAGCATTTTAGTTCAGGGAGCCACAAAGATATGGTGTACATGAAATGTAATCTATACACATTTTTTCTTCTTGTAGATAAACTGAATTTAAATGTGACTTGTGTACTTTTTCAGATGAAGCCAGTAAAGAGAAAGAACGACTGGAGGAGAAACAGAGGGCGGCACGAAAAGAGAGGAATCAGAACGAAGAGGAGTGGTCCACCAGGTATTTAAAATCAGACTGGAAAACCATAACATATTTAGCTCTGTGTCATGAGTCACATCTGTTTATTTTCATTTTCATTTAATTTATGTTCGGTACAAAATGGTGTCACACATTTAGTCCATTGAAGGCGACGACAAGCAACAAAAAGCTGAAAAAATGTATTACACAGTGAGTAAGCATTATTATCAAAAGCAACCAAAAATGTTGTGTTTAATTAAAGTTTTTTTTGTTTATTTAGATATGAAGCACAATCAGTGACTCAACAAGAGAGCAGTGTTAAGATTTATGGGCAGTAAACGTGATATTTAATTATTATTCGATTATTATTGAACATCCAGGGAGCCATTTGAAAAGCTTAGAGAAACAGTGTTAGTGCTTGATCTACTATGAGCTCTGATAACCGCTGCAGGCTGCCGTATGTAAATGAAGACTTGGCATCAGAGCTGAAGGAGTCAGGAGAAGGAGGAGCATAAACGCACTCTAAAAACTACACACACTGCTGCACCAGGGCACGTTCTACAAGAACAAAGCAGAAAAAGCGTTGTTATTAACGTGACAACTATAGCAGCACAAAATGAATGGATAAAAAAGATCATATCTGATAGACAGGCTGCAATTTAAGCTTTAACCTGCACTGTATCACAACAAGAGTGCAGTCTTTTATTTTAAATGTAACAGTGTTGAAACAGGGCAGCATGACCCCCGAGGTAGTGTGGACCGTGTAAAAGCCAATAATAAATTGTCCTGCTCCATTTTCTGCACTGTTTTTGCTCTCCTCGTTTGTTTAGTAACCTCAAACCTGTAAAAAAAAACAGGTCAGTCACTGAAAATACACATTTTGTTATTGCAGGTGGTTCCAGATGGGCACAAACCCGTACACGAACAGCCCGGACTGGATTTACACAGGAGGGTACTTCAGCAGGAACTACCAGGACCTGCCCGACATTTACTGAGACCCTCCTCCTCCTTCGTCTCTTCTTCTGCCTCGGGACAGACGTGTTCGAACGATCCCACCGTCTTTTTCTTCAACAAACATCCCTCAGCCGCTGCTTCCTTAGAGCACAATATCTGTTCAAACCCAGCAGTGGAGATCTGAATGTCTGTACAAACAAATCCATTTGTCTCTCTCAGAATGTACAAAAAAGCATGGAACAGAAACTCAACCAGGGCTGTGGATGCTCCTTCAACTGCTTCAAGAAAAAACTCATTCAGGAAACACTTAGTTATGCGTCAAAAACATCAAGAAAGAAGATTGTAGTTCCCGTATCTGCAGTATGAAACTGTCTCCTGCATCTAAAGCTTTTTTTTTTTTTTTTTGCAGTTTACAGTTTAAATGGACAGAGAACAGACTTCAATACATTTACATTATACCAGCAACACTACAAACTGTAACTGAAGTTTTTCATCTTGTCATAAAACTAATTTAACAAATTTAGCATTGTCCTATTCCTAATAAAACGAGTCACATATAGACGCTAATTAACATAAAATGAGACCTGGGAAAAAAAAACAGGCTCGGGGATTTTAAAGTCGCAACTAATTATAAAATATGGAGAAACATTAATATAAGTAGTTGTTATTTATGAGCTCTTCCACGTTTTAATATAGGTTAAGAAATTAAAAGTCTTAGCGTTTCCGGGCCATAGGAAGTGCGTGAATGTCTCTAAAAGCTTTGTGAATACAGCCGCTTGTATAAATATGTACAGACACCTAAAGCCATATTAACTGGAGGAGCGAGTGGAGTGCCTGGCTGTGAATGACCGATCATTGACAGTAAACCGGAGTGGACACAGTTAACAGTGACCAGCCTGATGCCTGTTGATTCTGAGACAAGGGTAAGTGGTAATCAAAGGCTTGGTTGTGTGTATGGTAAAGTACAGTCGACTAATCATGGCTAAACACACATTTCGAAAAGCTTAAGTCCAAGATTGACTTGCTAGGTAATTGAAATATATGAGACTGCACTGGAAAGAGCATATGTCTAAATATTTAAATGTGCAATTTGGAAAATGATTATTTTAATAGCTACGTGCGAGAACAGCTACACTATGTATGTCAAAAAGTGCTACAACAAGGATTAACTCCAATGACGTTTGAAGAAAATGCTGTTTTTATCTAATCCTCTCCAGCATATGTCATTGGCACTGACACTACATTTGATCAATGTTTAATGTAAATGTATGTTTTAATGTAAAAGTATTGATTTCCTGAGTATATTTTAATATTTCAATGTCGACCACTGTTTTGCTCCAAATTTGGTCAATTCTGGCTCCAACAAAGTAGTCTCTTAATGCTCTCTGTATTATATATTTCACACTTTACTCGTCCACTCCTTTTTTACTGTCAATGCAACCAGCACTTAAACAATAATAATCTTATAAATCTTATTCTCGCATGTGTAAGGTCATTGTAACATATTGTACAGCTGCTGCGCGATTGGGCCGATGTTAAAGACCATTTTTCCTGTGATAAAGCTGGCCAACTGCAGTGCGAAACTCTAAAAAGCAAAAGAAGGAATGTTAATGCAAGAGCTATTCTCGTAAAGTCATGTCTAGAATCATTAACGCTTCATGGTAACAGCTTAGCCTCAGTGTAAAATACATTAATACTGTAGATACTTCATTTCGACTGAGCAGGACTCACATTTTAATGCCCTCAAATGTAAAATAACTCGCATAATAGCTGGATTTAAATAGAAGGCGCCCCGTCTCATTTAGTTATTCAATCTTTTTTTTTTTTTTCACTTATTTAAGATGTATTTACTTGATGTAATCCCTTCCAAAAAAAAATTCTGGATTCTGAATGGAAACCAGTTTGTAATTAAAAATATTAAGGAAAGTTCCCATAATAAACACTTAGTAATATTAAACATTACTACGCCTAATTCAGAAAATTTGAATTGGTCTCTAATAAAACTGTACTTTTGAAATGGAAGTAAACATCTGGGTCTAAATGCAGAGGTAATTTAAATTTCCTCTGGATAAAGTGATGCATAGATGAGCTACTGTTGTTTGTATACAACTTAGTGGGACTGGAGCTGGACAAGGCTTATGTCTTGGGCACTATTTCACTATGAGATGAAAGAGAACTGAGCGGTGCTTTTTTCAGACTGACTCAAGAATTAGTTTAAGTTTTTAACACTACAGACAAAGTTGTTAGCTGTTAGCTCCCTTTTATAGCCAAGGCTGAATGCTAATACTAAATACAAAAAACACATGAATGCAGGTTTGCCAGCACAATAGCACGCCGGAAGAAAACTTGGAACCACGCATTTATCTTTGGCCTTGCGCCTTCACACTTCTTATCATCTCATCTCAGTTCGCTGTCGTTGCTAATCTTGGCAAATAAAACATTTGTGATATTCATTCATTTCATTCGTTAGTTAATATCACAAATGATATTAACTAACTCATTTTCTTCCGGCGTCTAATTATGTCATTACAGCAGATTTAGCTTAAGGCGGACAGTAGCTCAACATTTCCCTCTGTGCGTGCATGTTGACTCGGACAGTAGTCCAGTTAAGTTAAACTAAGTTAGCCATGAGTGTAGCTGAACATCTAAATGTAATGACAGATGGTGGAAAGTGGCATCCTTAGTCAACCCTAAATTCAAGAAACAGACATTTATCCCTATTATTAATAAAGCTATGTCAGAATATTGAGAAAAAAAAAAAGAGGCGGGGGCTTTGTATGTATACCAGAGGCACACTCAAGGGGGCGATAGAGAGGAGGTTGCATCCTTTGGTCAATCTTTATATACAGTCTATACTCGTGATGGTGTATGTAGGCTCTATAACAAAATTTTAATGTATTAACTCTATAAAATTTAAGAAATGTCTGTTTAAATCTAAAATGTACAATAAATATGTAAAATAAAAACTGATAGACTGTAACTAAAAGACCTATTTGGTTGAAACTGATGGATAGTGGTGCTCACATTTTAAATTAATAAAATTCGTACAAAATTGTACAGTTTGTTGGTACAATGAGTTTACCCCAAATAAAAGTATTATAAAGGTATTTTCTCTTCAAATAAATTGTAAAAAGACACAACTGATTATGTCACTTAAACACAAATCTGTGGGTAATAATAAAACTTGGACATTAAGTGTTCTTTAAACTTTCTTGTTTAGCTAAAGATGCTTGTGCAATGTGACAAATTAAACAAGAATCCTAAACTAAAATTTCTGTCTGTTTTTGCAGCCCCAAACCTTCATCCGTTCATTTCCGAGGCTTCTCTAACAGACTCTATGCAACTGTGTTTATGCTGTAGCCTTACAGCTCATCCATTCCTTTTATTTAGCATCTGTCTTTTACACTTAACACATTCTAACCAAAACTCACTACAGCTCTTTGAACATTTTAAACCGTCTGTGTTTCGCGTAGTGCCTGCCTTCCCTGTTTTCATTCCTTTTACTAATCATTGTGATATTATTTATAAGGTTTTTATTAGTTAAATATGTGTCCGTTTCTTTGCTAATGTCTTAAAAGTCTTGCTAAATGCTGTCTTTCTAAATGTGGATTGCATTGATTTACATAGAATGGATTTACGAGCCACAGATTTAGACATAGAATGTGTAATAATCCCTGATATTAAAGTCAATAGGTGGAAGATAAACGCTAACAGAGCTGTTTATAGAAAATAAAATAGTTCTCCAATGTTTTCAGTTTAACCCGGTCTCCCAAGTCAAATGTGGCCTTTCTGCAAATCACTGTTATGTGGAATGTATTTGTTTTAGCCAAATAAGTTCATTGTTTCTATGCTATTTTTGTTTGAGCATAACAGTAACAAATGGAATAGCAAAATACAGGTTTTATAATTTATACAACTACATTTGGCAAAGAAAAATTTGGTCTTTTGGACTAATTTATAATGTTTTTGAAGTGGCGTCCCTCTGGTGTCAATCCTCGGCCCCATATAATGTATCATAATGTTCTAGATTTCTACAAGGCTTAATTAAGGAATATTCAAAAATAAACATTAGTCTTTAACTCATTCTGCCTTTTTAGTGCCCTAATATCAATCAAAAGGTTTTTTTTTTATATAAAAGATTTTTTTTACAAATGTTAATTGTGTTGAAGAAAATTAACACTTTGCAACTGATTTATTACTTTTATGTCCCATTTGCTGCTTCAATATGCTTTCTGCTTTTAATGTCAATAAAATTTGATTGTGTTTTTAGATATAAAAATGCCTTTTATGCCAAAACAATCTTCATCAATATAACCATAACATATAATATAATTCATAATATATGTTATGGAAGTTTTTCATTCATTCATTTTTTTTTTTCTAAAAAAAAAAAAAAAAATCCAGTCACAATCTTGCTCTAAACTTAACCAAAATGCTTCTATTACTTAAATTAGATTTAAAGAAGTCTCTACTATTTACAAACACACATAGACTCCTACATAATTTGGTGCAGAATCATGTTTATTCAATATTCGTGATTTGCAGAAATAACATACTCAGAGACTATTGTCTCTAACTTATGCTCGTCTCACCACAGCTCCATGTTCGACGTCTTCTCTGTTTGTCTGAATCCGGACTGTATTATGTCGATGTCCTGTGTCTACAAGTGTTGCACAGAGGTAATCGCAAGTGAAATGGCATATTATTATTTTGTGCAATTGATTTATTTTTTAAAGTATTTAAAGCATTTTTGGTGATAACATTGTACCAGATGTTTTATTTTGAGGTGGGGACTGCGCTGCGGAGAGTTTAATGAAACGGGGGAAATGTCAACTAATTAAAACCTAATTCACTTTTTGATGTTGTGTGACGTGTTTTCTGTCAAAATAGTGACAGGTTTTGATGCCTATGTCCCACATAGGCATTAATGATTGAATTAAGTATCGTTTGGACGATAAGCTACAGTGCTATTAGTTTGAGGCGTCATGGTAGCCCCAAGGAAATAAAATCCGAATCGTTATGCTGCTAAATTGACAGACGTTTTTTCTGAGAACAGCTTCAATAAGTGGCTCCTGAAGTATTTTGATGCCACCTTAGGTCCTCATCTTAAATGATAAGGCTATGTTTAAACTAAAGTAGTACATTTCCAATTATTATGGGTTAATGAATAGATACTTATTTCCACAAATTGAACAATAAATCAATCTAGCTTCATTATATACAGTACACTACTGTTTACTCTCCCACTGTTGACATTGTTGCTGTACTGTTTGCTATACTGCTGTGGTTCCCAAACATTGTTTCAGGAGGGATTTTGAGTCTCACAGAAAAATCTTAAAAGTATTGTGCATTTAATGTAAATATAGCTGCTTTAGTAAATTGCTCATGGCACATTGGACACTAAAAAAGGGAATGAATTATGATTAAAAAAAGGATTTATAAACAATTAAAGAACACTAGAAATATAGAAAACTATGAAAAACATACCCGAAACACAAAAACTACCAACATAGTGCGTACACAGTCAGGGGAACTGGGTCACGTTTCAAATTATTTGGACTTTTGAAATATGGTTCCTTTAAAAAAAATATTTTCGGAAACAATGGCCACAAGGGGGCAGTCATATTCCTTACATTAAAGGATGACAAACCTTAGTTCTTTACCTTAGACCTTTAGAGCGCTATTATCATGATTATAGTGCATAAACATACTTCAAAGAGATTTCATTTCTTTTATTGCTTGAGAAATTAATCCGACAACCTTTTACAGAAAAGAAGACATTTTTTTCTCAAAGTATCCAGACTCCTCTGAGAAAACCACAGTTATAGAAGAGCTGAAGAGTTTTGGTAATTTTCTAACTTAATTCTGTTGGTGATGTTAGACTGCAGACAATAGTGACCTGCAGAATCCTGACAATTAGTATTATGGTAGTAATATTACAAGTATATAATATGCTATGTCTGCTCTCTAAAGTGTCTAATTTAGTTATATTTCCTGACAGGCCCGTATAACTGAAGGACAAATACCTGTCCATGTAACTTATTAATGATATAATTTGTGAAAGGGTCTGTAGTTTAGCCTCAGTTATAAGCTGACCACATTAGATGTATGAGTATGATTAACATATTTTCTGCTTCCTAATGGAAATGGGGGGAAAATACTAGTTCTGCCATTAGTTATTTAAACCCTGAGAAGAAAAGTTGTGTTGAAAATTGTTATTAGCCTGTTGTCCTTTTTCCCTTTGTATGCAGTGAAACACCAGAGTCTAGGATGTCAAAATCAATTTTTGGATAGAATTATTGTAACTGTAAACTTACAAGCTCGTGTTTAGTGTTGGTGTAAACATGGGTAACATTTTAAATATGTACAGACAGGATCATTAAAGATTGGAAACCCTGATTGTAATTTGTCTAATCTCAAATCTTACCCTAAAACGTACGTATAAACAACATTCGAGTCTGTATTGAATGAGAAGTGCACACATAGCAGCTTTTTCTGTATATGTCTTTTATTTTCCTGATTGAAATGTATTGTAAGGTCATAATTTGTCATTCATCACATTACATGGCATGATGCACCAGGTCTACTACACCCATTTACAGGAGGAATACACGGAAACATACACAAGGTTTTACAATGGGGAAACAGGAAGTTTAGCTCATTGCACTTACAACAGTGAATGGAACATCATTTTTAGGCTCTTTATTATATTTTCACCCCTATTCATTTCCATTGGGTTATTTTCATTCAATATATATAATTTTTACACAGCTCCATTGTGCGAATCACCCTCTCTCTCCACTTACCCTCTCCTGTGAATGTACCCCCCGAAATTACATGGAAGCCAGGATAACGGTCTGTTTTTTCCTCATTTTATAACACAACATGTATAGAAACTCTACACAATATGACATATTAATTTAGATATCAGATTATTAAATTTTCAAAACTGTCCGCATGAGCCAGCCACACACAATGCATGTCTGATCATTTATTTTATACACAAAGAAGGGGCTTGTCTGTCCCTTGTGCACTGTTATGTAGTTTTCTTGGAGATTTACAACTCATTTTGGCATTTTTAAAAGCAGACTCTTATTGGTCGGTTTGGTATTTACACTGGCAAAAAAGATGGCCGGCCGTGAAGTCAAGATTCAAATGTTTTTGTTTTTTTTTAAAACAGGGAAAGATAGTGTCATGCATTTGCATTACAAGTGAAGGATGGATAAAACGCTCCCTGATGACACATTGAAACATAAATATTCATATAACTTTTTAAATATGGTTTTGTTTTTAGCCTTCTATCTTTCTTTTTTACAACCTCTCACCTAAGAAACATTTACTTATATATATATATATATTTATACTATATTCATAGACTCTAGAGTGTGTAAAATCCATCTATAGCAGGTTCAGCTGTAGTATCGACCGTCAGTGAGACCAGTAACTATAAACTGTGCTAGAACTGTACAATCTGCAAAACACAGCCTGGATTAAACAAAAGCACATAACTGTCCTTACATAACATAAGTTCCTCTAATTTTGATTAGGTTTTGAAAGGTGTCCCACAAGGGTCTGTCCTAGCTCTTATAAAATTTACTATAAGTTTCAAATCTATGTCCAGATCTCTACAATTAAAAACATTTCTGATGCAACTAATTATGACCTCTTATTTTTTCCTGGAAATGTATACACTGATTGGCATTTTAGTTAAAGGTGTATCATGTCTGAAAGACCCAAAAGCATCTGCTCTAGCTCTTCCAAAAGATTGGCCAATACTGATCTTTAAAATCTTAATAAACTTAATAAACTTAGTGACTAAACAAATTAAGATGCCAAGATAGACATATAAGTGGGCTCCAACTGTAATCTATCAAATTCATTATTAAACGCAATGCAAGGTTTAGGCCTCTGATTTAAGGTCATATTTTGAGAGGTGTCCCACAAGGGTCCATCTTCGCTCCAATTTAACTTTAAATTAACTACACTTTTATAATTTCATTTTTTTGTTTTTAAAGGCATTTTCTAACAACCCTAACTGAATAGGAACTGTCACAAACATTTCTTGTCGCTAATAGTTGAATTCATTATTACTTTTTACCAAAGGTTATATTTTATTCATGTTTTATCTAGTGTTCCGCAGAAGTCCATCCTTGCACCGCTATTATTCATTATGTACGCTAACTGCTCACCTTTCTCGGGCAAACCAATATATTTTCTCACTGCATACTGCTAACAAAATTGATGTCAGACTCCTAAAAGTAAATCTATGAACTTTTAATGTATTTTTGGACCGTATTTGGTTTCTAAAAGTTACCATTTGTTGTGAATTGTCAACTTATTGTTGATTTCACACAACATTTTATCATCTTTAACTTCCAAAACTGCTTCTAATACATATTATCGGTTTGTGATTGTGTGTGAATTATTCTCAAGACAACATTTTGTACATTTTCCCTTGTTTTGTGCTTAAAAGCCTTTGAAGCCCAGGCTGCGTTTTCAGCACTGCTCTGCTACGGTCTGCACTGACATCTTTCCAGGAAACAGACAGACACTTTTCAGAGATTAGACAGAGACCGTGACTGACTAGAGGGCAGTAAAAGGATGGCTTTCTTCACAGACCAGTATTGTATTTAAAAGCCCTTGCTGCTATGCATATTTTATTCATTGGCTCCATTTACAGAGAAGCAAACAAAACGCATTTGAACACGGGTTATTGATAAATTGTCATGGCTGTGCTAGTTACATAGTCCCTCATTATGATTTATTGCACCCATATTACTAGAGTCTGTATTGTCTTTTGGATGTCTCCATTGCACTGATTTACTTTATGGAAGCTAGTTTCTGCCACTGTGATGGAAAACAAAGTTGCACAGTGGAGGACCACATAAATATGTGGTCCTTCTGAGTTGTCAACATGTTTTGAGAGGAGTTCCACAAGGGACTTTCCTGGCTCCACTATAATTTGCTACAATCTCCTCAATGTTAATGACAAATACATTTCCCACTAAAAGTGTTTGTTAACAATGATAAGTGTTCTTTCCCACAGGTTTAAACTTTGTGTACTCTTAATTTAGTCGACTGACAATGTATTTTTTATTCCTATATTGGTTTAGTAGTTTATTATAGTATTCTTTAGAGTAACTTTAGACATTGTTTTTCCATCCCAGTGGTAAAAAAACATTCCATTGCATTGTGTGGTCTTTCCTGAGGCAAAAGTAATTAAGGAACAGAACTACATATTTCTCAAAACATACAACATACAATAGTTGGCTATTTCTGAAGTGCAGTTTGGTCATTGGTCATTATTTGAGATGTGATATTCTGTAAATATTTTGGGAACTGGAACATCTGTACCTCACTGTAAACATAAGTTTCTATGTGATATTAAACCTATATCTTCATTTAAACATCCTCTGACTAATACTCTGTATCTCCTCTGTATGATAAAACATCTAATAAAATATTTGTAAAAAATAGTTTTGGCATAAACTCATTTAGACTGTAATCACAAAAATGATATGTTTTAGCTCTGTGTAACTTCAAATGGCATATTCTGGCCATCTTTTTAACAACTCTGACACAAACCTTATTTAAAAGTACATCATTGTGGACTGGGAATGGCTTATATTTGAGTTTTATTTTATGGCAGTGTACACAAACATTCACACTTCATATCTCAAATCAAAGTAAATTTGCCTTGAAATGTCTTATTCGCTATTTAAATATGTTCTGTCTTTAAATTCTCAAGTACATCTTTATCTGTAAAAAGTGCACATTCAGATTCAGCCAATCACTGTAAAGCCTGGTCATTAATAAATATCTAAATAAAAAAATAAAATAAAACATTTGTCTTATTTTAAATATCTATAGAATTATAACTTTATGTATTTTAAACTCTATTTAATTCTTTAAGTGATTTAATGCATTTGTGATGCATTCATGACAACTGGGATTTTTCAACATTTGTGATTTTCTGTAGATTGTTTTGTAAACACAGCCACATCTCAAGAGAAGTACTTTGGATTTAAACCATAAGTGACAGACCATAATGTTTATCCAAGTATTATAATAAGATGGCTTCTAGTGCTGCACATACATAAAAATGAACCACAAGATAATTAGTCAATAGGAAGTGAGGGTTGGCTCCATGAAAGCTAGCTCCCATTAACTTACATTTTATTCATCAACACCAACTGATTCTTTGATATTGCCTTGTTATCTTTAATTGAACACTTTTTATTCTATAGATTATTGCTCTCAGATTCTGACACCAATCCACTTTTTTTTTTCAGTTGAGTGCTATTTTACTTGACATTAGCATCACTAGCTACAAAGAGTACAAAGTTCACTATTATCTGGATGCACGTTTATGATGATTTGTTACAAGGTCGTTAGTAGAAGTTAGTATTTTAAAACATTTACTCTAAAAACTCTGGCTTTAGTTTAGCAACTAGCATTAGCACATGTAGTTAAGACATTCTGAATTTCATGCTTATTGTCTAAACTGGGCCTTTTGCCATGAAGAGTTTTCAAAATAACTGCATTACCATAGTCAATATTTTATACAGTATATAGTGCAGCATTGATCAACCACTTTTTGTATAATGTGTACGCAACAAGTAATTGAAAACATTACAAACCTGTACGTCCTTTATTATACGTCAGATTAGAACTGTCTTTTCCCAGTTGTCATGAATGCACTGTTTATTCTGTTAGGGCTTCCAGTTTTGGAGAAGGAGAGAGATTCATTCATTTGAACATATCAACTTTAACTTATACCTCTTAAAATATCATTTCGACATACATTTGACAAACAAACTCTTATTATCTCTACAAGGAATGCCAAAACAAAGCAGAAAACTGATGATTTTGTGACTTTTCCCCCTTTTTGCCTTCAACTTTCCACGTTCAGATTCATTGCATAGAACAACTGGAGATGAGAGGTCGCCACTTCCGCCTTTTCCCAATCGAGTTTTCTCGGATGAAGGTGGTTAGATACACGCATACTTAACCCCCAAACACACATACTATACGTACAAACATTAGGAACAGAACAATATAGAGGTGAGTTGAGGTTTTTGGCGCCGGGCAGCATGCGAAAGTCCCCAGCGAGCTTCACATAAAGACAATATACAGCAGTAGTTTTTTTTTGTTTGAAAAGGCCTCGCAGTTTCTTTGATTTTGGCCCAAAAAGAGTTGATGTTTCTGGTACCGGAACCACATTTCCCATAATGCACTGCAGGGAAAACAGCAGGGAGGACGCTGACCTGAGAAGAATCCGTGACTATTGACAGTCTTGAGAGAGTTATATATCGAAGGATTTGGGTTTGCATGATCACAATAGAAAACAGAACAAAAAGTAATAAATAAAAAAACTGTGAGTTTCATGACGCCATTTTTGGTTGGTCGTTTTTTGTGTTTTTTTTTTCACATATGACACCATTTTAAGAGTGTGCTTTCACGTGCGCTGTGCACATTTCGACGACACATGCTTTGACAGTTTTTTATGATAAACGTCCACAAGAATTGCATCGAAATAAACGAACAAAACCCAAACTCCCTCAAAGTGGTGGCTTTGAGCTTCGCTAAAGTCCAGTTTGAGCAGGTTTTGAATGTTTTCAGTGCCTCTCTGCTGGCCTGCAGTGCGTCCAAATCGGATTTTGCATCACCATTGGCTTTTTCCCGCACGATAACGCACTCCTCGATGCTTATTGGTCTTTCAAAAGGAGAGTATCTTGCCGGTGTGTGGGTACCATTTGTGGATTTTGAAGCGTCGTCGTAAAAGTCACACTGTTAAGAGTCGAGACATCGTTCCTCGTCCTGTTTTCACAACGTTGTGCTCTTTCAATTTCTTACTCTATTGCTTTATAATTATTGATCATAATAAAAACAACGCACAAGAAAAAAAGGGTAGTGACATAAAAAACATAAATAAAAATGAATTAATCTCGCTGTGGCCAGTGTTCCAGCTGATATTATTTGATTAAAAAAATACACTTTGAAAAGAAATCAAAAATATAATTAAGGCGGTATTACAAAATAAACAATATAAAATAAAATAAATTATAAGAGACAACGTGATGCCAGAGCCAAATGTTGTGGAGTCAGTGCTGTTGTCTCAATGGCTTCATAATGGCTGCAACTTGTACGGCTTTGTATCTGACCCAAAATCTCATCATTATATTATATTTCCGTGTCACTTCCTTATTAATTATTATTGAAACGTCGTCTGAAACTTCGATGCAGTGTCTTTAGAGCCTCTCTTTGACGATGAACAGTGAAAGGTCTTTGATAGAAAGTCCCATGCATGCATTAACTGGTTAATCCGCTTTCTTCGACGAGGGAAAAATGGCAGACATTGTAAATTAAAAAAGGTTTTCGAAACATTCAACTAGACGTGACGAAGAGGAGAGAGGAGGGACCGAGTTTTCAAACTGGAATGTAAGATAGAGACAGATTGTAGAAAGAGACAATCGTTATCCAGTGTGTCGTTGTTTTTGTCTTGTTTTAAGGCGAGTCTTTTGTCGTACCAGAACAACTTCCTGTTTGCTTTTTTCTTTTTACAATTTAAAACAAAAAAAGAGGAGAAAGGGTGCTGGTTTGAGCACAGGACTGCGAAACTGAGGATCCTCAGAGTAAACCTGCCTGTGGTAAAGCTGCTGATTCCTGATGCAGCAAATGGAGCCTGTACACTTCCATTGTAGTTTAAAAGCCATAGAGAAGTTTCAAAATGGCTTCCACTCTTCAAGCCTCCATTGGTATAAATACGGAGCCCTCTTGTGGTGGGAGGAAGTAGGTTTTCTGTAGCTCTAGATGGTGTTTTTTGCCTTGGATGTAGAAATCAGGGACGGCTACAGACGCTGTTTTTCAGGGGGTGTCTGAAGTCTGTCGGGGCTTGTTTCTTTGGTTGTAGACGCAGGATGGAGGCAGACCGTCCCCCCATCGGTGGTGATGGCTTGGAATGATCTATGAAGAAAAATAAACAGTATATTTAGAAAACAAGACATTGAAAAAAAATTACAAAGCCACCATCAGATGAAGAGTGTTTTCTGACAACTTAATTGTATTTGAGAAATGCGGTCACATTTGTAGCTTTAATTTAATTTGAGAACACGAGGGGTGAGTGAACTGTGAAGTGTCAGTGATACACGTTCTAGTCAAAACAAAACTCAGGCCTAATCAGCTGTTTGTGTATGAGGTCCATACAGGGCAACTGTGTCACGTGATTATCATTATCATTCATATTCTCTGAAAAATGGGCTAAAAAATCACTATTTCGGTCAGGGTATGAAAACATATGAGCACAAATCTATTTTCAGCAAACAGTTAAAAATAATGAATTTTCCTTGTATGCTTAATATGCTATTTAGCTTTTTTGTTATATATTTATTGTCCAAAGGTTATCAGATCTCTCAATCTTTTAAGTTTTATCAAATTTTTTTGCAGAAATGACCAGAAATATCAGTGAAAGGAGAACAAAAAGGTGTGTGTGTGTTAACTCATGTGTCACTGGAAAATATTTTACTCTTTTTAGTGCATGGACCTGACATACTTAATTGGAAAGATATAAAATGTTTTCAAAACCCATTATACAAAAACATATATAAAAAAGTGAATTGAATCCAGTTAAAATCCATAAAGGTCAGCCTGCCCTGAATGCACTGAGAACTGCTGTATTTTTCATAAACACTTGCCTGAAATAGAACAGGAAATGAATCAGAGGCGGAGCAATGCTACACAACACAACTGACAGACGGAGCTGGTGTTGAGTGTGTCTGCTGAAAACTGTCTTCATCTGAGCTTTAAAAACCCAAACTCAAGTCTCTGGTGAGTAAAAGGAGTTATACTTCCTGTAGATAATGATATTCAGACTGTTTGGGTGAACTTCTGTTACTCTTTCTGTTGTTTTATTTGTAAAAGCTTGGATTAATGGCAACACATATATTTTATTCCAAATACTGTATTATTAGCACTAAGCTGCTCAGAAGTACTTATCAGAGTTAAAATGTATTAGCTATGGTTAAGCACTTTGAGTTACCCAGTGTATGAATTGTGCTATATAAATAAAATTGCCTTGCCTTAAACACAATGGTGTTGTGGAGATTTTTGGAGTAAATACTGTCAAGGCAACAGTCTGGGTGTGTCTCAGATAAACTCACCGTGCTTTCTTTACTTTTTCAGAGTAGGTCTGTTCTTTTACAGTTTACTATAGAAAACTCAACTTTAGTGTGTTATTTTTATTCAATCAAGGTGTGTTCGAAGTGTTCGTTTTTTTGTTTTGTCTTTTTTAAACCTGTTCAATCCTGTTCTCTAACCTGTCTCTGTCAACATCAGTCATGGTCTGACCATGACTCAGCAGAACAGCAGCAACCATCATCTTTACTCAGATTTGTTAATAAAAAAAAGCACATATAATGAGGCAAAATGGGAACGAAATAATTTAAAACCAACAACATTAAACAGTCTCACTCACTCAAGAACAGACTCTGACTGAGACTTCAGTAAAAATGACTGAAATATAACGTCCATGTGTGTCTGGTCTCTGTGACTGTCACTCATGTCTCAGACCCACTCACTTCATCTTTGTTTAAGGCTGGTTTCTAACACTTAAAACACAGCTTGATTGAATAAAAATTACATAATGGAGTTAAGTAATCTTTATTGAACACTATTTATTGAATACTATTACATATAAATCAATCAACTTCCTGAAGTCCATATTAAGAAATTGAGTAGCTTAGCAATTACTTAAAGCAGTTATATGGTTATAAATAGTTATAAAATTGATTTCTTAGAGTATAGAGTTGGTGGTGAATGTGTCTCTGCAGAGGATTCTTTTACTGTTGAACCTGAGAAACAGCTGAAACTGTTTAAGACATGTTTTAAATCCCTAAAAGGTTTTTTAGGAAATTGTTGGTTTCACAGGAGGCATCTGTCATAGAGTAGCAAGAAAAATAGAGCTATACAAAATAGAATAATATATACTAACAAACTTTGACCAAACAGAGCAGATGTAAAAATGCCTTTACAACTAGATTAGAAAAAATTAGGGCTTTATAAATAACTGAAGAGAAAGAGAAACAAGAGAAAATTAAAGTCTATGCTGATTTCTGTTTGTTTGCTTGTTTGTAGCTATGGCTGCTGTGAGCTGTGAGCTGTCCGAGGACCAGCTGCTGTGCTCCATTTGTCTGGATGAGTTCACTGATCCAGTCACAACACCATGTGGACACATCTACTGCAAAACCTGCATCAATAAACACTGGGACAACCAGGACCAGTGCCTGTGTCCGGTTTGTAAAGAAGATTTTAACATCAGACCTCAGTTTAAAATCAACACTTTCATGTCCGAGATGGTCTCTCAGTTCAAAAGTAAACCTCAAGAGGAAGATAGTATTATGAGCCCAGAGCAGAAAACTGTCGAACCAGGAGTGGTTCCCTGTGACATCTGCTCTGAAACCAAACAGAAAGCCCTGAAGTCCTGTCTGGTTTGTCTGGCCTCGTACTGTAAGACCCACCTGGAGCCTCACATGACCAATCCTCGCCTGAAACGGCACCAGCTGATCAACCCGGTGGAAAACCTGGAGGATCGGATCTGCACCGAACACGACAAGCCTCTGGAGCTGTTCTGTAGGACAGACATGAAGTTTATCTGCCTACAGTGCACCTCGTCAGAGCACAAAGGTCATGACTCTGTCCCTCTCACTGAACATTGTGAAGAAATGCAGGCCGACCTTAAGCAGATGATTGAAGAAAGACAAAAGAAAATCGAGGAGATCCAACACTCGGTGGAGGTCAGTCAGACAAACGCAGATCGAGAGATGGCAGAAGGTGTCAGAGTCTTCACTGCTTTGATGGAGTGTGTTCAAAAAAGCCTCGACCAGTTCAAACAGGACGTCCAAGAAAAGCAAAAAATGAATGAGGAAAGTGCTGCAGACACAATAGAAGAGATTGAAAAAGAAATCTCAGAGCTGCAGACGAGAAGCTCGGAGATGGAAGAACTCTCTGAGGACCACCTCCATTTTATAGAAACCTTCACTTCAGTCAAACCTGCCCCAGCCGTGAACGACTGGACAGAGACCGTCCGTCCTCTGTCGTATGAATGGACAGTGCCCAGAGCTGTGTCTGAACTGCAGAACAAGGTCCTCAGTGAAGAAATAAAGAAGGTCTATGTGGCTGAACTGAACAGACTTCGGCAGTATGCTGCAAATGTATATTTAGATCTTCAAACAGCACATCCAAACTTAGTCTTGTCTAATCGTAACAAACAGGTCCATTACAGTGATACGAGACAAGTTCTACCAAACAACCCTGATAGATTTTATAACCAGCCGTTTGTATTTGGAAGAGAAAAATGTTTCTCAGGCAGGTTTTACTTTGAAGTTGTGGTGAAAGGGAAGACTGCTTGGAGTTTAGGAGTAGCCCATGAATCAATACGGAGAAGTGGAAAATATGCTCCGTATGCAAATGATGGAGTCTGGTTATTGTCTATGTTAAATTATAATAATTACAAGGCTACAGGTAACTTTGATGCCTATCTCCAACTGAAGTCAAATCCAGAGAAGGTGGGGGTGTTTGTGGATTATGAGGAAGGCCTGGTCTCTTTTTATGACGTATATACTGCGTCACTCATCCACTCTTTCACCAGCTGCTGTTTCACTGACGACCTCCTGCCTTTGTTCAGTCCCTGTGACAACAATAAAGGCAATAACTCTGCTCCTCTAAAAATCACACGTGTCTAATCAATCGTGTGACTGAGTAGCGTTTACCGAAGCCACAGAGCACCAACATAAATCTCTTTTTCTTAAATCACTGTGAGGAAGACTAAGTACTTGTGGTTGGGACTGTTGGTATTTGATTATTAGTTATAGTTGTTTTAAAATGGTTGAAATGAGGGTCATTTTGTTCTCTCAGACCGGGTTTGGGATTTCTTGCAGCTTGTTCTTGACACATCGTCTGAGCAGAACTTTTTTTTTCTTGAGGGTGTCTGAGAACTATTGTGTGATTGGTCAGAAATCTGAAGTGGGCGTGGTTAACAAGGATAAGTGAGGCTCTTGAGTTTCTCGAGAAGTATGGAAAGTTCTGGCCAAAACTATCTGTTGTTCTTGTTCTTGCGGAGTATGTATTGGCCTTAAGGGTCGAGGGTGCAAATGAAATGAATGACTTCTTGTTTGATGTTGAGATTGTATTCTTGCATGTGCAGAGTTAAAAGATGCTTCCGCTGTCGTGTTTTTTGACAGCGGGCTGACGAGTCACAGATGTCGGAGTTTTGAACAGAAAAAAGAGCAACAGCTGTGAATGTGGTCCCAGGCTCCAACAACAGTGTGTCTCCCAAAAAAAGGTGTTAAGATGCTGACTCAGAGACAGTAGTATCTTATATATATTTATACTGTATATATATTTTTTACCATTTTACCCCAATAAAGAATGTTTAAAGGTGTGTCAGAAAACCAAGCTTAACTTCCACAGAGTTGTTAATGGGAGCTTTTTTTTCATTGTAAAACATTTGGATTAAAATAAAAGGTTGGAGTTTTTTTGGTTTTGTGTAAATGTGAACTTACTGTCGCTCTGTCGGAGTCGGCGGAGTCCTCTGACAGTCTGTCCTCAGGCCTGACACGTGAGGCGTCCTCTGTTTGGTCCTCGCTGGTTCAAAAAACATCACAGCAATCAGGAAATTCAATTATGACAATGCATAAATTCAGTTTATACTTAAGTTAAATTTAGTTTGATGTTTAACTTTTCAGAAACATTCAGGGCCACATATTCTGCTTCAAATAAATGAATGAATATTTTATTTGAGTGTCATACACAAATGTGCCCAGCCCATATGAGCTTACATAACACTAACATCATAATAGACATAATTGACAAACCAAATATATCCTTTTTAAATAACCAACTCAACATTTCACCATTAGCCGTTAGCCATCCAGAACAAATGAAGTCAAAGGAGGTCTGAAAGAAAAATGCCTCAAAATAACTTGAATTTGGAGAAAAAAGTGCCCCGAGTCTCCTGTGGAACAATTTAACACAAGCTTAGACACGTGTGTATTATTAAATACGTTTAGATTCTGAGCATTTTGGGCCTTTAGAGTTTATCACATTATTTCATTTCAACCCCCCAAAAAACCTCTTAATCCATCTAAAACCTGTTCAAATCAATCTAAAACCTGTTCAAATCCATCTAAAACCTGTTCAAATCAATCTAAAACCTGTTCAAATCCATCTAAAACCTGTTCAAATCCATCTAAAACCTGTTCAAATCAATCTAAAACCTGTTCAAATCCATCTAAAATTAGTTCAAATCCATCTAAAACCGGTTCAAATCCATTTAAAACCGGTTCAAATCCATCTAAAACCTGTTCAAATCCATCTAAAACCTGTTTAAAACCCATCTTAAAACTACCCAATTTTATTGGATTGTATTGAAAGGCCATATAAAACATTACAAAGGGTCACATTTGGCCCCGGGTTTGAGTTTGACAAGTGTGTCTTAGGCGACTTAAGAAAGCCCAAGTACCGTCAGTGTTGCTTGTTACTCTGCACTCGTCCACTGCTCTAGACATTTATTAGAGACAAACTAGTTTGAACCATTAAACCAAATAAAAGGACTGCAGCACAATTAATATAATGTCTTAGTTGCACTTTTGTATCAATGTATTAAATCCTGTTATTTGATATAATCTGATGTGTTTGTGCTTTTCTGTGTCATGTGACTGGGACCATGTGACGCCAATGGGCATTTTTAATTAGAACACATCTACATCTTTTTACAGCAATCAGCAAGTCCTGATTATCGCCTTTTTAGATCATGTTGTTGTTTAGAGTTGGTTTAAATGGAAAACTTGTGTGTGATCAACACTTCACAGACAGCATTACATAAAACCTTCTTGTATCTGTTTATGAACTCACCAGTTTTGCTCGTGTCTCCTCTGTCCAGCTCCAGTGTCTCTCCTCTTTTTCAAATACTTCAGTAAAAAGAAATCTGCACAAGTGGATGTTGTTCTGGTACGAGGCCTTGTGTCGTCATCAGTGGGAAATGTACATTAGTCCTGCAAACACACAATGATAAAAGTGACATTTATGTTTATATGTATGAAATATGTACTGTATGTAATATGTTTGGCACTACTTTGGGATTTTGATGGAATGTTATTAATGGTAAGTCCCCTTTGGCCTTTACCATTATTTGACTTTTGGTTTGTAAATCATGGTTCAACCTTTGTTTAGTGTCGACAAACCTTAAATGTTGTCACCTCAGAAGAAAGAGGTGAACTTCTTGCCAAAACCAGTGATTGCTGCGGCAAAAGAAGCAGAAAACAATGTTAGACAAACTTCATATCCATCAGATATTAGTCATAATTAAACCCAAGATATAGTAATATATTTTATTAGGAGTTTGTTCATAATGTCTGTAATAGTTACCTTCTCCGAGTTTGCCGGCCTGCTCTGCGGCTCCTCCGGGCAGGATCTTGGACAACATGCCCTCTCCTTCCATCCCGGGCTGACCTGCCGCTGCACTGCCGATTCCTCCGGGTCGAGGCACTGCTTTAGAGCCTAAACATGTCACATTCACATCAGCGGGTATTTTGAAGCAATCAAAAGCTTCTGAATGTTACTGTTAGACTAAAGGGTTTAAAATCCTCAGAGAAAAGTCATGTTGCTGTAAAGGTTTTAAAAAAAGTGAGATACTCAGAGTTTGTGAATGAAACGTTTGTCTAATTTGTAATAATATTGAACTCTCAGGTCTCAAACTGACTGCTCTTTTCTGTCCTGTTTTTATCATGCACTGATGCTGTAGACTCTACAATTAATGTGATAAAAGTGGGTTATTTTCTCTTTAGTAGGCTACTTATGTATTATGTAGACAGTGTGTAAGAGTGAGTGTGTACCTATCCCTGAGAGCGGGGGCTGGCCGGCTTTATTGGCAGCGATGGGGGCCGCCTTAGCTCCGATGGCGGTGATTGGAGGAGTGTCGATCTTCGCCTGTGACCCACAAACAGATCAGGGTCAAACTCAAAAAAAGACGAGTGAAACATGAAACTTTACACATTTTCAAGCACTTCTTTGTTCTGTTTCAATCAATGAATAAGGAAAATAGAGGACATTCAGAGACTGCTCTTGTAACTTGTGGTTAAATCCAAATCCAAACTCATGATGCAACACAAGGAAAGACTTTCAAACCTGAACACTAAAGCACCGGCACAAACCAGTCTCTGCTGTTTTATTGTTTTTCTATATTTCCTTCTTTAAGTGAAGCCGACGTGATGTTCATTGAACCAAAGCCAGGTCTAATTCTCCGTTTGTTTGTGCCAGTAGCTGCAGTGAAGCATTACTCAGCACCATTTCAGGATTTGCAGCCTCTCAATCAATGCCTTTAATTACACAATGGGTCCCTACGAGAGTCTAAGTGAATATGGTCTGAATAATAATAATTGTGTGATATTTTCTATTGACTGTTTATGGTTTCCTGTCAGAGCTGAGCTTCCATAATAATTTCATAAACAATTCTGCATAATTTCACATTAAGAGCTATGGAGTTGTGGCTTTCAGCTAATGACATCCAGCAACAGAAATACAGGGAGAAAGACGGAGAAAATGTGGGTCTGATGCTAACTGAGTAATTGTCAGTGTTCAGACAAAAAAAAATCCTTAGAATTGATTTGACACCATGTAATGATAGAGGTATATTGTATATTGGACAAATAATCAGAGAATCTGAAGCCTATCTAAAGCCTAAAACACACAGTGATGTCTACATCTACCATCTACAGGGACTGACTGCATTGGGCCACTTACACTCGAAGAAAAAAACTTGAGTTTTAATTAAAAATGTTATGTTAACTTGTTCCACGTAGCTGCTTTAAGTAATTGCTAAGCTACTTGATTTCTTAAAATGGACTTGAGGAGGTTGATTGATTTAAATGTAATAGTGTTCAATTCAGATTACTCAACTTCATTATGTAGTTTTTATAAAGTTTAAGTTTTAGAAACCACCCTTAAACAAAGATGAGAGTGGATCTGAGACAGAGTGACAGTCACAGAGACCAGACACAGATGGACTTTATATTCTAGTCATTTTCACTGGAGACTCAGTCAGAGGCTGCTTTGAGACACTGTCTTGAGACTGGAGTTTCACAGTTAGTTAGACGTTAGTATGTATATGGCCTTAATGGAATTAATTAATTTTAGTAGAAAAAGTTATATTTATCAAAATGGGATGAAATTGTTTTCTATTCTCAATGACTGTAAATTTGTCCTGCAACATCTCTGAGTCCCGCTCTGTCCATCCTGGGAGTTGATCCTCCTTCTGTCCTATTACATTTTTTTTTATTTTTCTTTCATGGCTGGGTTATTTATTTAGTTTTGCTTTCCTTTGGTCTGAGGCTGTAATAATGATGTAGTACTCAAGAACGTTCTTGATCTTGAGACCGTCTTAAGACTATTTTGTGAAGGTCAAATAGTTCATTTGTCTACATCCTTCTTGTGATCGGGTAAATGCTTCCATTTGATATATTTAATTAAAAATTCTCCTCTTTTTGCCTCCTTCACCAAACACTAACCTCCATACAATGGTCTTGACTCTGTCTTGATTCCTAAAAGTCTTGGCCTTGACTTGACACACTCTGGTCTCGGAAATGTCTTGGTCTTGGGCAAAGCGGTCTTGACTACAACACTAGGGTCTAAGAGCAGGGGCTGTTGTCTCGTACAGTCTGTAAACCCCTCTGAGGCGACTGATGTTGTGATATTGGGCTATATAGATAAGATTTTTATGATTTTAATTCATTATCAGCATCACAATTAAATAGCTGAAATGCTCATTTCACAATTTTTAGATTTAAGATTTTATTTTATTCTAAAATAATAATATAAAATACTACAAAAGAATTGAGGAAACATTCTCAAGCTTCAGAACTTTGCCCTGATCCCAACTTATAGCATTAAAGATTAAGGCCTGGATTAAATAGAACCTTTCTGACCATATTTAGCTGAGAACCATTCATAAGTCTTAATGTTAATGTTAAGTCTTAATGTTAAAGTAATAACCAAAGCACTGACCATTGGAGACGGCGATGTTCCTGTAGGTCCGGTCTGTCTGGTCTGTCCCATGGGTCCACCGGCCGGTCCCATCTGTCCTAGTTTGGTCTGCCCCGGCCCCATGCCCGATCCTGGTCCCACTGCAGAGGGCTGCTGCTGGGGCCCAGCAGTGGCTGTAGGTCCTGTCTGACCCTGTCTAGAGGCAACCGCCTGGCCCTGCTGCTGCAGCTGACCCCTCTGTCCCTGGGTCCCATCGGTCTGGGAGCCCAGACCACCTCGACCCGAGCCAGGGGGACCTCCAGTGGGACCCTGACCCCGGACAGAGCTACTGGACCTGGAGGAGCCTGAGGAGAAAAAGGAAAGATCGGGTTATAGTGAGACAATGAACAAGGAACATTTAGAAAAGACATAAAAGGTAAATAAAAATGAGATTCAAGTTTCTGTCATTAGTCAACCAACAAGTTAATCCAACAACACTGAGAGATCTTTACCGGCCTAAACATCTGTCTATGTCACTCTAAACACTGTCCTGTCAGTGTCCAAATCTACTCTAAAGCACGCTCAGCGCTTTTAGTCCAACCTTAGCTCTACTAAGAGAAATCTAAAATACTGCCATTCCAGTCGGACTCTGACATGTACTGTATATGCATTTTAAACATCTGATTATATTTGGACAATAACTTGAATTTAACCACTGTGTTGTGTGCCACAGTTAAGACTCTTAGACGTTTTATGAAGTTAGACCCACAGTCTTTATTAAACATTGATATTTTCCGTAGAAACGCCAGATTTGAGTCGAGTCGATTGTTGTCTTTTTATTGTCTTTCTGTCTGAAAAGAACAGAAATGAATGACTGCATTAAAACAAATGTAGCGAGCTGAGATCAGACAGTGATTTAATGACTACACTTCTGCCCCGAGAGGAACTATATTTACTTTGAGGAGATTGACTTGATGAAGTTAATTAAAAAGTGTTAATCCCTGAGGGGACAGTCGACTGTGGAAAGTCACACTTCTACGAGTTATGAAGTTTGGTTCAGAAATTTAACTGTTTATGCTGCAGTAAATATTAGAAAACTTCTGCAAATAGATTTAATACATGAGCAAGTGCTGTAGAAACAACTAAGAACAATGTGTGTGAAAAAAGTCACAGATTACATTTCATTTCAAGAGTTCAACCACCGCCTCTTCCACAAGAACTGGAGGAAGCTTATTGGAGCTATGCTTGAGAGACTGGACATTTCCACAGGGATGTCTAAAAAGTAAAAATAGTCTGTCGTAGTTTAAAATAAAACTTCAGAGAGAATGAGCAACCAAGCTTCCAATTAAAAGAGCAGTGCTCAGACTTAAACCACTGAACAAAGTCAACACAGACATTTTGGGGTTTTATCATTTGTGGCAAGAATGACAATACATGACAATTGTTTTTAGGGAAAGTAATTAGCTGACATGTTTCTGTCAGTTTTTTAGCAATGTTTGCTCTTCTTTTTCTCCAAACACGTAATACCTTATTCAAATAACACTGTTCAATTGTCTAATGTCTAATAACATCAGCCACTGACAACAAACCTCATCTTTTGAACCAACAAACATCCATATGGCCTTTGTAGAGTCACATCCAGCTCTGTACCTGCATCTACCTGCCAAATTGTTTGAGCCCAGCACACACAGGCTCTCTCAGGATTTCTCTATGACCCTTAGATTTTTGATCAGAAATCCATCTTTTTTTTTTCTTAATAAATTTTAAACGTTTTCTGCCAGATGTCAGTTTTGTGTTACCTGGTTGTCCCTGCATGTCTCCCGGTGGCTGGGACTTGCTGCGTGACGACCGATGAGGGTCTCCTTGTCTGGATGAGCGCCCGCTGTGATGGTGCCCTGAAGAATCTCGTGAATAATCCGATGAGTGGTAGCTTCCGGATCGGGACTCTCCTCGCCTTCCCGATGACAAAGACCTTCCTGAAGGGTCGTGACGCATGGACGGGTCTTTGGGATGTCCCTTAGAGGACCTGGAAGACCTTGGCTCGTCTGACTGTCGCGAAGAAGTGCCTTGTCGACTGGTGCTACCTTGATGGCCACGATGGTCACGGGATGTAGAGTGGCGTCCACCGTGACTGTACTCATCTTGCGGCCACAAATCTTCTTCGGGTGGCTCGTCGTAATCGTGGTAGGTGTGTTTGACACCTTGGCGGCTCCTCGAAGACGGATGGCTGCCGTAGTGGCGAGAACTTGAGCGGGGCTTTTCAAACCAGTCCGTCTCCTCTTGGCCCAGATGGTAGGCTTTGGAAACCGAGAGCAGATCACAGTCAATCTCCATGTCGTTTGGAGACAGCGGCATGCAGGCTGAGAGAGTCAGGAAGGAGGCACGAAGAAGACCAACGGCATGCAACAGAACAGAGTTGGCAGAAGGAGACAGAAAGAAGAAGGAAAATAAAAATAAAACACTTACAGTCATGCAGATTACACTAAATGTCAACTTGGAACATGACAACACATGTAAACAGGATGAACACTGCAAAACAGTCCATGTAGATATGTTTAGGATCCATATTGGAACTTTTTATTTAAAATAATTTAAAACTCAATGCCATGCTGTTTAAAAACAAAAATATTTTGTAAAGCGCTTTCTTCTCTGACAATTGATGAAACTGGCAGTAATATACCAACCTATGATCAATAAAACTACACGTCATTCTGTATTTATTCTATCGGTCTTACTCTTAATGTTTGATATCAACAAGAGCAGCACAGTGCCTCATTTTAAGCACATTAATAGAAACAGCAACTTGTCAAAAACGAATTGAGTGGTATGACCCATTGACCACTCTAACTGCCTTTCCTATTGTAAACAAGCTTATTGATTGGGCTTTGAGCCAACGGAGCAAGTACTTGTCTGAGTGGCTTACCCTGAATTTACAGGGAATACATGAGCAATGCCTCAACCAGCTTACTGAAGTATCTGCCCTCCAAAAAAACAAAAATAAACTTCAGTTCTCTCCGGGTACTCCGGCTTCCTCCCACCGTCCAAAGACATGCATGTACAGGTTAATTGACAACTCTAAAGTGTCCCTAGTGAATGAATGTGAGAGTTAATGGTTGTCTGTCACTGTCTGTCTCTAAATGTTAGCCCTGCGACTAACTGGCCACTGTCCAGGGTGTACCCCGCCTCAGGCCCAAAGCTGTTGGGATAGGCTCCAGTCACCCACGACCCCTAACGGGACTAAGCAGTAGAAAATGAATGAATGAATGTTTTGGTAACGGGTTCCACGTAACTGCTTTAAGTAACTGCTAAGCTACTGGATTTCTGAAAATGGACTTGAGGAAGTTGATTGATTTATACTTATTTTTGTGTGTGATCTAAATTCTTGTTTAAAATTAGGTAGGACCTAGTCATGTCATACAGAATGAACAATTTGTTCACAGTACACCTTCTTCAACAATATTTGGATACTAAAATGTACTATTCTATGTCAACTATGCATGTGAAATGGCTCAAATATAGCCCTATGTCAAGTCCTGGGGGCACTGGAGCACTTAATGCAGAAGGAGAAAATTTATTAAAAAGAAATTATGTTGGTATATTATGCCATAGAATATAAGTAGGTTGAACTAACTTGACTGACATTGAAGGACCGTTTGGCAGTGTAGACAAAAAACATAAAGACATTTCAAAACCAACATCAGACATAGAAAGAGATCAACCCTGTAAAAAAGAACACACAATGCATCAGTGACGTGCAAAGACCTTTGACGTGACTCAGAGTCTAGCGGACGAAGATAACGACCACGCCGACCATGCGAGAATTGGACAAACTGGACGAAACAGGCGTAAGGACGGACAAGGCAGGCAGACAGACAGACAGACGTCCACTCAAAAGAGAGCTCCAAGTGACGGACACATCAGCATGCAACCACTAATTCCTGGAATAAACTGTCTGTTTTCTAAGCCTAGCCTCTGGGTGGGTGGGGGACGCTTAATAAAACGATGGGGGCTGGAGTAGAGACTGTGCGGGAGGTCCTCGCACAATTACCTTCGCTGTCTGACACAGCGCAATGATAATCGTCTATAATGTATGTATCATCCGATTTGTAGACATGAGTCCGAGGCAGGTCCCGAATATGGTCTTGCACGTCTGGAAGGGAGTGACTGGACCCATAGTTGCCATAATAGTAATGATATCTATTGTTGCGACTGTCATAAGGGTCAGGACCTAAACTCGAAGACCGTCGAGAACTCATAAATCTCCCCATTGGACTGAGCGAACTCTCTTCTTCTGAGTACTGTCGGGTCGGGTGGCGGCCCCGACTTGAGCCAGAGCGGTAGGGCCGGTCATCTCGTTCATAGGATCTGCTGCGATACCCGGAGTAGTCTCGGGATGAGATCTTGTCCATCCCATAGCCATGGGAACGGGAGCGGCCAGTGGAGGTGTAGTACATTCGATCATCCTCGTCAAACATTGAACCGTAGTATCGGCTATTGTGACCGGTGCCAGTAGTATCGTAAGCACTCTTCTTGAAGCCGTAGTCCTCAATCAGTTGGCGCCCTCGAATTTGGGTTGAAGGATACGTCCCACTTGTTGCTGTAGAGTACGAAGCTAGGTCTGCCTCAACGTCCCGAGCCTCTTCAATGGGGGAAAACTTGGAGATTTTCTGCTCCATACTCCCCAGTTTCCTGTGCTTGCTGCGTTTGGTGGACATGACAGCTGGAGCTAGAAGGCTTCTCTGAGACGGCTTTGGTCGATTGCTGCCATGTTTGTAGTCGTTGTCATAGAAATAGGAGAATCCCCCACCCATGCCCCCTAGTGGTCCGTGCCTGTAGCTGCTCTTACCCCTGCCGTGGTGGTCGTACAGCTCTTCCTGCATCGCTGCTTCCTCCTCTGGTGCCCTGCCATAGGAGCCTGTTCCACCACGCGTCGTGCTGCTATGGATGTCTCCCGGGTATCGCCCACTGCCGCCATGATGCATCATGTCTCCTGTCGTCGTGCCCAGCCCGTCTTTTGCCGTCAGCTCGCTCACGTCATCGCACATCATGTAGTTTCTCGGGATGTTTTGCTCTAAGCCAGGACCCCCGTACATTGCATCTGTGGTGCTATATGTTGAAGGACTGTCTACTGGATGCCCGTACAGATTGGAAACAGTTGAAGTGTATTGTCCATAGGGGCTGGCTGTAGTAGTAGTATAGCTGTAAGCATTAGCAGTAGTTGTAGTATACTGGCCATAGGAAGTAGCTGGAGCTGAAGTGTATTGTCCGTAAGTACTAGGTTGCTGTATGGTAGAGTACCCACCATAGGTGCTGGAAACTGGGGCACACCCATAAGGCCCGTATGAGCTGGCCATAGTTGTTGACCCACTGTACTGACCGTATGACGGGGCTGCACTAGAATAAGTTGCATCTTGAGCGGTTGTTGTGACCACTACAGTCGGATTGCTAATTGTCTCGTAGTTAGTAGGCATCTTGTGCTCGAGATCGGCTAGCGTAGTCTGCCTCGGCCTCCCTGGGTGTACCGTCAGGATATCGGCTTGGGGTTGGCCAGGATAAGGAGCGGTTGTCTGGCTGGGGTAGGAGGACACAGCGCTAGGATACGGCGAGCTGTGGGTGGGGTATGGTGGCTGACCCGGTGGCGCGGGCCCAAAGCCTGTGTGCACAGGCTGGGGCTGAGGCTGAGGAGCAGCCGGTATACCCAGTTCTGTCTGGGGGTATGGGGGCTGGGCTTGGGGGTAAGTATGGGAAGGATATGAGGTTGTAGTCTGGTAGGATGGTCCAGGAGGAGGGGGACCGTGGCTTTGGAGAGGCGTTGGCTGTGGTAGAGCCTGGGATTGGGACACCGTTGGATAGGGAGGTTGGTTGTAAGTCGAGGATGGGTAGGGTACACTCGAGAGTTGGGTGGGTGCCTGTGGCTGGTGGCTTTGAGGATACTGACATGACATATACGATGAAGTCGGTGGGTACTGTGCCGCTGTGTTGAGATCGCTGGTGAACTGGCTCAGCGGCGCAGTGCTTGGTCTTGTTGTCAGCAGCCCATTGGTGTCGTGTGACGCCGCGGCTGCTAAACGAAGATTATTCAACTCACTGTCCGACATATAGTCCCTAGTGTCCCCCATACACCTGAGGTAGGCAATATCCCTCCTCTCCCTTTCTTTAACCAGCGTCTCCTTTCTTTGATGGATTCCCAGCTCTAAGTATCTCAATTTAGCATCAATTTCTTTCTCCTCCTCCTCCAGTTCAGCTTGCTGTTTCCTCAGCTTGGTAGATTCTTGCTCAACAGCTTTCAATTCATGGGTGAGGTCTTTGAGAAGGCTGGCTTTAGCAGCCAAGCCTGAACGGGAGCTGGGCTTGAGGCTGGGCACGGATGGCAGGTAGACCTGCTGTAAAGCAGGGGTCATCATGGGCAGGTGAGATGAGGCAATGGTCTCGTCTGGAGGTGGACTCGGCAGGGTCCGCTTGACCTTACGAAGCAGGGAACTCTGTTGGAGGGCGGCCAACTGCAGAGAGAGACAGACAGAGAGGTATAGGGACAAGAATGGGAAAGAGAAGTGGTATGGGAACAGAAAATGTGTTGTGTTTAATGGAAATATGAGGAAAAGTATACCACAAAGTAATTGGACATGGCAAGGACGGTATAAGGTAACCCAAATGAAAATTGAGACAAGAGTGGAAAGAGAAAATGGTGGATGTATGCAGGAATAGAGGTAGGAAATAGGGCAAAGAGGAGTTTATTTGGAAAATAGAAGAAGGCAGGTTGGCATGTCAAAAGAAAAGGCCAATGAGGTATATCGAACATGATTTAAGTTTGAGAGTTGAGGTTAAGGGTAGGTTTAAAGGCATGGTAAGATATCATAGGAATTGTGTTAATGGGTAAATGGATAGAGCAAAAGCAAATGCAGAAATGGCAACAATTTAACAACAGTAATGACAAGCACAATGAATTAATAAAATATTGGAACAAGATACAAATGGAAAATTTTGGGGGAAAATAGTTGAATGTTTGTGTCAAATAGGGATTGATGAAACAAAAGGGAAGGTGTTATGACAACGGTTTGAAATTAGGAGATACCAAAGAATGGATTGGGAGCAATTTATTGTTATACCAAGGTAAGATGTTCATGGAGATAAATAAATAATGGTGCCAAAAAAAAACATATGTTGATAGGTAAGCCATGACAATGATGGCAATAGGGACAGAAATAATAGATGGGAATTAATGAGAATGTTAGAAGTGAATTGGACGATGTAGATGGACAAATAAGTGCATTTCAATTTTGTGGGAATGAAAGAAAGAGTAAAGCGCAAGTAGGAGAGAGGGAAACTCAAAACAGGTAAAAAGGTCAGGGAACAGAAAGAACAAGGACGACGTACAGAAACAAACAGACGAGAACAACAGGAAACAAGAGTGGAGTTGTGTTAGAAGACGTACAACACATGAGCATTAGTTGCAATAGAGACATGATTTTACTGTAATTGCTTGAATGATAGCAGATAAGTGCTGGGAATAGTCCTGCATTAGCATAAATCTTGTGCTTTAGTCCTGGTTTTCTCCCACTTAGGTCATGGGTTTAATCCTCATTGTAGCCCTGGTTTAGATTTCTTTTTTATTTAGCCTGTGTATTCCTGGCATCAGTCTACGCTTCAGTTTTGGTTTAATCCTGGTTAAATCCTTAGTTGGTCCAGGATTTAGTTTTAGTTTAGTTCTGGGTTAAGCCATGGGTTCAGTCCTAGATTTTTTGTTGATTTATTCCTAGTTTAAATTTACTTTAGGCTGGACTTAACCAGTTGCTTTTCCTCAATTGACCACAACAAGGTTAGATAGGGGCTTAAAGACACATATGCTAAAATGAATGGTGTTATTTAAAAAAAATATATAATAACACCCATAAACATAATTATTTAATAAAGAAATCTGCAAAAATGACCTACCAAATAAACATAGATTGCAACAACAGCTGGAACTAGATATTTTATAATAACCAAGCATTTGTTTTGTAGATGAGTTACTTTTTTCTTTTGAAAAAAAAAAAAAAGATTTCTGTTGCGATAAGTTAGGGTTTCCAATTATAAATTGTTTAAACCAACCCAAATGCTATATTCTGCCTTGCCTTTGTTCCGCTAATGAGTGGGTAGGCAGACAAAATGGATGCTTGACACTTCAATAATCAAAAATACTATTCATCAAGCAATTTTGGAAAAATTGTGGGCTATTATGAGTAGCACAATAACCACTATCAACGAGTATTAACCTGTAAAGAAAACAAATAAGAAACCTTTGGAGCTATGTCACACAGGCCTTTTTTTTACTGAGCGCTTGTGAAGACTTGTTCTTTGTGTCACACCCTAAAATTACTCTAACAATGCCTGTTATGTGAAATTGGAGTGCTTATGAATAATTTAAAAAACACAGTCTGATATCCAAACTTCATAAGGAAGCATTAGTCGAAGCTGTGTCCAACTCAAAAGATCATACGTCTTAAGGTATGAATCTTTATTGCTGCATGGATTGGGCTGTATTAAACCAGTATAAAATTGTGTATAGGCTACTAAATGAAAATAGACTTATGGCTAAAGAAGCACAGAAATGAGAACAGAGAAGCTAAAACAAAGTCCAGTACTATACAATGCTCTACTACACAAGAAAACATGCAATCTACATAAACCCCCTCTTTCTTGTGTGAAGCGACATTGCTAACCACTGTACCACTCTGCTGCTTACACCAGTGTTTGTACATTTTCTTAGTTCCTTCAACAACTGGCTTGGCTTTCTGTTACATAGTGAGGTAGATAAGTAACACAAAGAGTCTCTGAGGAGGACATGTGGCTCAATAAGAGAAAGCAGGAATGACTAAGGTGGGATTTAGACATTAGACATCCATATAAAAACACCAATACTAGAACAAGGACTATGATGCAAACTTGTTGGAAGATAGAAACAAATGTAAAATATTCTAGTAGATCTATAATATAGATATAAACCAGATATCAACCATATATAGTCAGTAAATAAGATTGTTTTATTACACTATGTCAGTTTAGTTCAGAAGCAGTGGAAGGTACCAAATCATTAGGGACTTTATTGTTTATTGCCAAACGGAAGTACTTCATTCGCTGATTTATTGCTTTGCCAAAACTGAACATTATGAGCTGCATTGTTATCGTCGTCAGCACTTAACCTCAGCTCCATAGGTGCTATTTATTTAAAGTGGTGTGCAGTACGTCTTATAATAAGTGCCACATGAGAGTATTCCTCTAGAAACATTTCAAATTAAATAAAATGCAAATGTACATCTAATTCTTCTTCAATATAATCTCAGCTATAAGGTTAATAAAAGACTAAGAAAGTGTTAATAAGCTAGTTTTGAATTTACAAACCTGAATAAGAGTTGACCAAACTAAGATACAAGGCCATGGATATTGTTATTTCTAAATCATTGATTTTGAATGAAATGAAATCACAATGGGAAAACGCCACATTCCTTTATATTTTGCTGTGCATTTAAGCCCATGAAAACTAAAACTATGTACAATTATTCTGTTTTTTTACTTAGTCTCTAATCTTAGTAAAGTCCTTTTCTCTTTTTTAATAATCTACAAAGTCTAAAAGCTGGGGTCGGCAGTGGCTCAGTGGTACAGCGGTCATCCTTCAACCGGAAGGTAGGCGGTTCGAATCCCGCTCTCCCCACAGTTCATACTGTCGTTGTGTCCTTGGGCAAGACACTTAACCCACCTTGTCTACAGTGGTGTTCCAGCTGTGACACTGGTGAATGGAACTTTTATGTAAGTCGCTTTGAATGAAAGCGTCAACTGTAAATGTAACACTGGTGAATGTAAGTCGCTTTGGATAAAAGCGTCTGACTAAATGACTAAAATGTAAAATGTAAAAAAAATTACAAAGGAGCATTTTTCTCCTGAAGATTGTCAAATCTGAAGCTCCTGAAAAGCCCTGCTGAGGTAAACCCAGGAACTTACAGATTTTGTGAGGTCACAGATTTCTACAGCTGAGACCTGAAAATCATTGGTCGATGTTTGAAAGCTCTCGGCCAAAAAAAGCTTTGGTGGACGTTAAAACAGGTCCCATTGACCACTGATGTACATTATGCTGAGGCAATGACTATTTTTCTGCTCATTAGCCTCAAATTATTTTTCTGCTGAAATTTAAAGTCCTATCCAGCAAGAATTGGCCCTCAATTGTTGTTGCTCAACGCTAGTTTAAACTGGTTTGCCAAAGAAGTCACATGGGACTTTTAAAAAGCCTGCCAAATGAGAAGCTGTTCTGACATGTATAATATGAGTAATGCTAAATTTAAAACCGTCTGAAAAATGTTTACCTTAGAATTCCTTATATAGTGTGTTCTGGGAATGGTGGAAGATACATGATAGCTTCCAGAGACTTTTTTTCTGTGTACAAAATTTTATACATTTACAACAAAATACTTTTTGGCACAACATAGTGACTTTTTGCAGAGTTCCTTATTGGACAGGTTTTGGTTATCACCGTGGCAACACAATAAGAAAATGGCATAGGTCTAAGATACTTTTTTATTCCTTAAACCGCAAAGGACCTGTGTGCCTAATTTTTGTAATTATGGCAAACTGTTCTAGCTCCATAAATTGGTGAACTAGAGAGTGACTGTAGTTGTTTTTCCTATTTATCCAAACAACACTGCTTTGCTTGGGTTTTTAGTGGTGTTACCTGGCTCTGGAGCGCTTGCTGTTGGTACAGTGTCAGCCGGGCCTTGGTGTGCTCGTCTGTGGTGGGACTGAGCGGTTTGGGATCGGACATGGACCTTTGGGTGCTCTTGATGGGCCTTGGTACAGATGGATGTCTCTGTGGCGACTCTGCTGTGTAGGACTTCTGCTGCGGCGTGACGTGGGCCTTGTTTAGCCTCTCGCTAGACAGGGACGTCTCCAAAAGCCTGTGAGGGGACACTGGAGACACCGGCGAGTACAGGACTTGGGGTGACTTTGGGGTGCCCTGTTGTTGACGGATGATGTTGGAAATTGACTCGTTGTGGATGTGGTTGTGCGGTTGGTAGTTGATGTCCAATGGATCAGGTCGTCGTCGCTCGAATTTAGCGGCGTTAGCTTGGATTTGTTGTTGTCTTTGACTTAAAATCTCAGCCGAACCGGATTGCTGTGTCCCAGTGCTTGTTGAGGAGGAATATGGACTCACTGTAGTTGGGACGCTAAGCTGCGGGGCGACAATTCCCTGCGACTGAGCCTCGGGATCAGTTTGGCAGGCTAAAGATTGCCCCTTCTGGGTTCTCTCAGGTCCGGAGATGTAATGAACAATCTCAACTTTGTTCGGATCTGGGAGGGTAACATGGATCGCCGGAGAGACCCGTCCCAAATGCTCGACTTCAGTTTGGGAGGACATTTCCCTGATGGTCTGGACGGCGATGCTGGAGGAGACCATTTTGTGAGGGTCGGATTTGGAGTCAGTGGTAGCAGTGGTGGATGTAGCGGTGGAGGTGCTGTTGGATTCCGTGTGACGAGAGTAACGGGAGCGCCTCCTCCGAATCGGCTGCTCTGTCTCGGCTTTGTCTTCGTCATCTGTCTGAACCGAGCAATCCACACTGCGACCGCGTCTTCGACTTCGAGGACGCATCATGTACCTGCAACACATGGGACAAGAAGAGGTAAGAGTGATTCTGTTTAAGAAATATATGTGTTTCTATTCATGTGCTTTATGGAAACTATAAATATTAAAGGGGAAAACTCTAAGAAATAAACTTAATTTAAAATGTTATGTCAACTTGTTCCACGTAACTGCTTTAAGTAATTGTTAAACTACTTGATTTCTTATTATGGACTTGAGGAAGTTGATTGATTTATATTTAATAGTGTTCAATATAGATTACTCAACTTCCTTATGTTATTTTTACTCAATATGAGAGGCCAGTCCTCATAAACGCAAGAAAAATCATGACAGATCTTCAGCATCCAGTTCCCTTTTATTTATTTTTCTCCATATTTATATTGTTGATTATTGAATGTTTTGTCCATGTTTTGGTCTTTAATGTCCAAGACAATAATTATAATATATAATATTTGCCTGATATCCTTTCAAACATAGTGGGTTGTAGAGCAGTAGATATTAGGAACCAAAAAAAAAAAACTTTCCTTTCCTTTAAATTATTTTGGCCACTGATAATCAAAGAGTTATAGCAATATTTCTTGGCCTTAAATAAGAGTTGCAGATCAAAATCAACCACATCACATAGTCGCACAACTAAATAGAGCTTGTAAAAACCTGTCAGTATCAGTTTCTTATACAATGCCCTTTATTGTGATTTGGCATTTTTAGGATCTTTAAACACTCTTTATTTTGTTCAGAGTTAATGCATCCTTTTATCAAAGCATGTGACCCTAACCTGGCTCCTAATGAGCAACTTCAGGTGTTGTCTGAGATCAGTGCATTACCTCTCCTCTCCATCTTCATCATCCGTCTGAACGCAGCTGTCCACGGCCCGTCGAGGCGAGCCGTAAAACACCACCCCCTCCCCGTCATCCCGGGTGAGGCGAGTCATGGAGCTGTGTTTCCTCATGGTGGCCCGGGCCTCCATGTGCTCCTCTTGGCTGCGCAGACAGATCTCAGATGAAGAGTTGGGCAGGGACCGGGAGCCCATGTGGGAGTCCATGTAGGGGTGCACAGGCTGACCGCTCACATCCATCTACAGGAAACCAACAGGATTTATGAGAGTGAGTACTTCTTCAATAATCGAAACATATACTGACGTCCAGCAAGCAATGAGACCTAAGTTTACCTGCAACAAATACTCCAACATTAGCTTGAATAAGAGCTTTGACCATAAGCAGATTTGCAGTGGATTATGATAATTATTCCCCACTAAAACCTTTTTGACACAATAATTGACCAGTTTCCAATGGCAATGTATTTTCAGAATGGTGTCAGGACGTCAAACAGTCAAGAAGGAAAAGGGTCTGTTTAGCAGAACAACTTTACAAAGGATGGAAAATGCAGCTATTTTTGTCATTTGTCAAAAGGTGTAATATATTAAAAGCATCAACTCACAGTTGATGTGAAAGAAGCACAATGTTGGGCACATAGTATAATTAAATACAAAATTAATTATAAATTATAATTTAATAACTAATTGGGAAATAAGCAGAAAACTCTGATATCAGATAACTTTGATTTGTAGAACCTAAGACCTGTCTTCAGGCCATTTTTGGGGCTTTGTTGCTTTTATTTGACAGATGAAGCAGTCGCCATAAAAAAATAAAAAGAAATGAAGCAAACAAACAAAGCATAGAGGATTTAGAGGATTTCAAGTCCAAAACCAATTATTTGTCTGACAATTTATTTGTCAACATTATTCATATGATTTATAGTTTTTGACTCCCTCTAATCCTTCCCTGCCTCCTTCACCAAGCTCTAGCAAACCTTAATGAGTCTGGACTTGTACTGAGACTTTGGCTATATGGATTTTACAATTCTTCTGTGGGATCTCCTCAAGCCTGTTCTCTGTCATGACTTGGTCTCATGAGGTTTAATGTTGTGACTGACCTGAGCGGTGGCTGTCTTCTGACGCTTCTGTTCCTCGAGCTGCTGCTGGAGCTGATGTTGCAGAGACTGGATCTGGTCGAGTTGGGACTTCTGCTGAGCCAGCTGCTCTCTCTGAAGAACCAGCTGTTTCTCCCGCTCCTGCTGCTGCTGATGGAAAACCTGTGTGTGTCGTTCAATGGCAAACAGGGCAACGAAAAGTACAACACATGGAGGACATAGGACCGGGGAAAAATGTGAAGTCATGGGAAAAAGTTGTGCAGGAGGGAGGAAGGGAGCAAAATGTGATGATAAAAATAAAATATGAGAAAAAATGACAAAAGATAGAGATAATTAAGAGAGTAAAAAAATATTGCCAACCCAGTCTCTGAAAAACATTTCTATGTGACGTTTTTCAAGTAAGTAAGTAAGTAATAGATTTCCCCCGGGTACTCTGCTTTCCCCCACCAACATCAAAAGCATGCTGGACGCTCCCTGGTGGTGGCTGCCGACAAGGAATTCATATATTTATATATATTTCTTTAAATAAGTGGCCGACCTCTGAGGCACTTGTCAAAATAATTCACCAAAATAATAGACCAAATTTAAAAGTTGGGGCACCAGTTTGACCCCTACAGGGACGTCAATTTAACTTTAAAAATACCAACAAAGGTATTATAATATCATACGGTCATTACAATATTCAACATTGTTATTGCATTTTTAAGGTTTTAATAATATATTAAGGCTCCCTTGGGTATAGATTTTTCAGTTAAGGCAATATGGCTGAAATGATAAAATTCTCAAATGTTCTTAGAGAACTGATCAAATATCATTTCTACTCGACCTCATGGGTAATTTGCATAAATCAACAAAGTGTGCTTGTTGTGTTCTTGTTTTCCTGCCACTTCACTAAACCAAAGGATTTCAGAGGTAATATTCTCTTTAACATCTGCAGAGTTATTATGACATTATTTAAAGCCCAAAATGTTCTTTATGGCTGCTTAAAGTTAAACTAATATTCTACAAATTAACATTTTTGAGAGACGTCACATAGAAACCTTTGAATTATGAGACAGGGTTGCTTTTAATATTTCAGGGTTAACTCACTTTGGCGCAAACTAAAGACTCCTGGACTTATGCAGAATGGAGTTATTGCTGATATGGATTAGTTTATAAAAATGTGTAGAAGCACAACTTAAATGCAGTGCAGACTTCAGGGATAAATATTTTTTATAAAAATATATTTTCTTTATGGAAATATCAGAGGCTTGTCTCTGTAATGTTAATGAGAAACTGGTTAGAGGAGGTTTTGTTCGGCAGGTCGTGAGATGCATGTTAATAAGTCATCTCTGAGTGAACCATTCTCAGTATAAAGGCTTCCACACCTGTTTAACTGTGTTTACTTGAAAGATTTTCAACTGCTTGTTCTATCAAAACACAAAGAGAAATAATCATGTTAGCCCTTCATACTTTAACAAACTCATTCACCAAAGAAACTACAATAACATTTTGAAATAATGGCAATCGATTCAAATATGCAATTCAGTTCTTTGCAAAAAATACCAGACCAACAAAAGTTTTATGACATTAAATAGATTTGTCTTTTCTTTTAAATAAAAATCAGACCAAGTCCATGATGAAGTTTTCACATAAAAACATGCAGACTTCATACACAGGGGATTGTGCAGTTAAAAGAAAGAAACATAAACATGCACAAATGCAACATCCACATCTAAACAAATGAACAGCTCAAACTTTTAAAATCATTTGGGAAGTAGCATGCATTAACAAGCATTCACTTGCAACAACATATTATGGTGTATTGAGTTTATTATAACACTGTCCTGGATATTTTAATATTAAAACAATATTACAGTGATTGTTATATCTTTGTATATATAACACATATTTTGTATGTGTAAAAATAACTCTAGATAGGTTTGGATAATTACAGTTGATTAGAAGGTTTCATGTTTGCATAACATTCAGCATACATAAAATGCCAAATGTCTTGTGAATTATTATACATTGAATCTGTATATTTGGAAGATTTAAAAATATTGAAGCTTACATCACTAAATATTTAAAGGAATAGTCTTTTTTTGTGCACCTCTTTGAGTCCATATCCATATAAACTAAATGACAATAACCTCTGAGGCACAACATCCAGAAGAGATTAAAGATGCAGTAGGAAGAATTTCCTTATGGTTTCTGCCATAATGAGACCAGCTTGGCTAAAGTCTAATGAGATGTGTCGTGCTGGTACAGAAACTCTTAAAAAAATAAAATTTTGCCTTTCTTCCAGCCCTATGTTGTCACATTGCCAAATAGAACAGGGTTGATCTCACAAAAAAACAAATCTGTGTAGCATAACAAAGACTTGATTCAAAATAAAATAATTTCAAATATTATTCACAGTCAAAAATCAAATAGGACCACATAAACCACAAACATTGATATGACAAAATGCAAACTAATGCGCAAGCATAAAAAAATCCAACATAGACAATAGACAATCTATAAATGGCATCTAATTGTCCCTCTACCTGTTCTTTGATGTTTTGTAGCTCCTGTAACTCTCTTTGCACCAGGATCTGCTCCTTTTCTCGGTGTAGTTTCAGTTCGACTCGTTCCCGCTCCAGTTCTTCTTGCAGACGTTGCTGTCGTAGTTTCTCCAACTCAACTCGCTCTCTTTCCATTTGCAGTAGCTGTTCTTGCTGACGATGTAGCCGATCCGCCTCAGATTCTCCTTCTTTGTGGGCAGCTCCTGGAGGAGGGAAGGATGGTAGACCTCCAGTGAAGGGAGCACCACCAGAGGGAGCAAGAGGGGCTGTAGGTGGATAGGCGTGGCTTGCTGGAGGAAGCTGCACTTCTTGTTGAGCAGTTGTTGTTGCTTGTTTTTGGCTGTGCAAATGAGCTTGGGAAAGATTTATCGGTTGTTGTTGTGGTTCGGTCGTGGAAGCTGGTGAAACCTCAGATGAAGGCACTACGGCGCCTTTCCCGAGATAAACCGGCTCGTCTTGGATGGCAGAGGTTGTAGGTACCAAAATGGGAGCACTGACAGGAGCCAAAGTGGTTGAAACAGCTGGTGTAGTATCAGTGGCCGTTGTCGTTTGCAGAAGTCCTGGTATGGGGTAGCGGATTGGAGTCGGGCCAGAAAATGGCACCCTTGGGCTCATTGGAAGTCTAGTAAGGCTTGACAGTGGTACAGGCATCATATTTGGAGATGCAAAAGGCCTGTAGACTCCTCTTAGCAACGGACGAAGAACCGACGCAGGCTGAGTTGTAATAGGAAGCGTTGAAGCAATTGGTGTTTGGATAGTTGAGTAGATCATGCCATCAGAAGATCGTATAGCAGTAGGGTACATTGCTCTGAGACTGGCTTGCCTTGCGTTGATAAGATTAGTTAGCGCTTGACTGTGAGAAATTGGCTTTCCGTCAAGTCCAAAAAGCAGATTTGACCTTATTCCTAGACCTGCAGCAATTCTAGATGCTGTAGGCCCTGTCGGTCTTCCCAAACTGCCGTATTGCATCAAATCAGGGTTGCTTCCATACCGGTCCATAGAATTTAATGCTGCACACATCCTGCTGATTTCCCGAGCTGTAGTTGCACTGTATTGAGCTAAGTTGGCTTCTTGGAAATTGGCAAGATCCCGAGCAGTGTAGCCATAATCGGACACATTAGACAGTGAATTGTATCTTCTAATTGGTAAAGTTTGGGCTGCAATTTCTTCTCCTTGGCGTAAATCATTAAAAGAGCCATATTGCATTCCCAGGTAACCTCCATAGCTTTGTTTCATGCCTGTTACATCCATACCTAGGTCTGTTGGAGGTTGGAAATGTGGTTCTACTTTAGGGTGGTATTGCAAACCGGCATCAGCTATGTTTGTATCCGACATTGAAGGCTGAAGTCTGCCTGGGAAAGGTAGGGTGTAGGACTTTCGGCTGTCCATTGGATATTCATGGTACCTCACTGGTTGTCTTTCAGAGTCAGATTCGTAAGATAGAGGTGGTGCAGATGGAGGTCGTACACCTTCCTTTTCTGGAGCGCCAACACAGCTGCTACCAAATGGAAGCCTGTAAACAACATCACAGCATGCTGGTTGGCTGTCTGGTTTAATTTGTCCACCTCTTAGATCCATAGCGTCTTGTCCTTCTTCAACTTTGACTAATTGGGTCACAGCCCTGGCCTGGTCTTGCCCATCCATTTGGACAATCATGCCAGGTGGACTTGGTTTTCCTCTTATTTCAACTGGTCCTGGGCCATATAACTCAGCACTGATTGGAGAAACAGCGCTCACCACTGCTGGCGCACTGCTAGTTTGACTTACAATCAAATCCTTTTTCATCAAAGGCAAGATCTGTCCTGTTAAGTTGAACCTTGCCAAAGCAGATACTTGTTGTTGGTTTTGGTGTTGTTGCAACTGTTGCTCAAGTAACTCTTGTTGCTTTTGGAGCTTTTCTTGTTGCTTTTGCAGCTCCCTCTGTTGAATACTTAAGTCTTCCAGTTTGGCATCAATTTTTGGTATAGATGGATCAGTCGAGGCAGGCTTGCTTTGGGAAAGACACACAGCGGAACCCATTCCTTGACCGAGATCAACCCGAGTTTGAATTGGATCTCCATAGACTGTAGGCTGCTTAGGTTGGGTCATAAACATGGAAGCCGCTACAGTGACGCTGACTGTAGTTGGCGTAGCAACTTCCTGTGTGTTCAGATTCATAATAAGAGGCTGGATAATTGTCGAATGTCTGCCTCCATCTGGTCCTCCGTGGTATCTTCGGCTTTCTGTGGCGAGAGACGTAAGATCCACGCCTTGGTCTGTCATGATAATCGGAGCTGGTTTAGCCACTGTTCTCAGATCTACTACACTCCCACCATGTATCATCTGGCCTTGCTCTACTCTTGAAGTTCCTGGTACAGTTGATATTCGACAAAGCGAGATATTATCCATTGACATTGATCCTCTTGTGTAAGTACTTGCTGTGGTGACCATACTTGTCCCTACATTCACTTTCTCCACTCTTTGCATTCGGTAAAAGCCACGAGTTGGAGATTGCTGATAAGGTGGCGTATCCGGAGGGCTTCCACTTGGTGAATAATTTTCAAAAGGTGATTGGCGGCTAAATCTTGTTGGCGAAGACAGTGGTGAAGTTGCTGTATTGACTGTCATTGGCCTTGCAGAGCTTGCCGGCGGTGAATATGGTGCTTCTTGAGAAGACTGCTGCCGGAAAAGCCTTGGAGAAGCAGCTCTATGAGACGTTTGAGTGCCTTGGGCCATTACTGGAGATGTAGGTCCAGATCCAGTGGAGTCCCTTCGCAAAGCTGAACTGAAAGTCTGTGTTGAAAACTCAGCAGTGGCTCGCCGAGGAGAACATGTTGGACTTTGCAATGGAGGCGATGGTGACAAAGGAGGACTAGTGCTACGGTAATATGTGGTATACTTCGGCGAACGTGGCTCAATTATTCTTTCAGCTGACGATGTTGAACTGTCACGTACTTGGACCCCTCTTGGATCCCTCTCACCAACCCTTCTTGTTATCACCTCTCTTTGGCTATAGGCTTGGGTTATCTCCGCAATTTTGCTACAAACACTTGAAACCGTAGCGGAAGATGTGGCAGTACTTCCGGTATGCCGTCCATACATACCAGACTGTGTAGTTGTCATAGTTTGGCTTGTACTTGTTTGAGAAATAGTGACTGCATCTCTAGCATAGACGCCATAAGCAGCAATGGTAGTGGCAGCCACAGCTGGGGTAATCCCATTCTTTCCTGCTTGGGCTTTTATTCTGTCTTTCCCATCTTTTGCAGAGAAATGCTGAGTTACACGAACATCAGGAATACGTCCTCCAGTTTCGGCAAAAGAAACTGGTGCTGAAATTTGAGTAGGGCTAGTTCCTGGAGTCAAAAGAGCATTACTTTGTTCGAGAAGTTTAGCAAAAGCAGAACTGGTATCTAGCAGCTGTTTATCAGGGAAAGCACTCTCAATTTCAATTTCAACTTGCTCATCTGATGCTTGCTGCATTTTGTAATATTTTGAGATGTTTGACGGATCTCTTCGTAAATGTCAGTTTCAGTCTCAACTGCTTCGTTGTCATATCCAGTTTGTTCTTGGTCATATTCATAATCATCATCCTCATACCCTTGTCCATTAACATCTTCCTCATAATATTGGCTGTGACGTCCATGCGACTGCTGTTGCTGCTGTTGCTGTTTTTGAAGCATTTCAGCTTTTCGCATCATCTCCTCGTAAACCTCTTCGGCACTCTTCAGTGTTTTTGACGTTGAAGATGGTGCTATTGTTGTGGTCGTACTTGAAGACTTCTCTACTGTCGAATACAGGGACATGAAAGTTGGCAAGTTGTATTCCCCGCTCGATTTGTAGACTTTTGACTCATATCCTTCTGCTTCTGAGTCTAGACTTTGAGGCGAATACTCAGATGCTGACGAACGATGTAGCTCCTCCATTTCAGCTGCTTGTCTGAGCTCCTCTGTCGGCGAAGCGTCTTCAATCGGTGACAGGTTACTCGGAGGTGTTTTTGATCTTTCTCTACGTCTTTGTGCCCTCAGTTCCTCTTTATCCCGCTTTGTTTTCCGGGCAGTGCTTCTGATTCGCTGCTGTTCTACTTCCCGCATTTTCTCCTGCTCTCTTAACAGCTCTTCCTCTTCTCGAAGTTCGTCTTCTTCAGATGAATCCTCAATAGTTGGAAGCAACGGACCATGTGACCTATGACGGGCTTTTCTTTGCTGTTTAGCTTCTTCTAGTCTTTGCCTTCTACTTGGACTGCTATCACTATCTTCTTCCATTGATGAAATAGAAGTTGGCGATTGGCCTGAACCGTATGAAGATGAAGTTGGAGGTAAAGTTGATGAGTAATCACCTCTTGAGCGCTCCTCTGGGGAACCTGTCAAGCTTTCCATCTCAAGTTCAGGCTCCCGATCGAGACTCAAATCATTTTCACTGCTCAAGTCCATATCTCTATCTCTGTAACTATTTGTGTTATTAAGCTCAATCGTTTTAAATCGTCTTAATCCACCTTGGGAAGCCATCAGATCTTCTTCCCCTTCCTCTACCGAGCCTTTGTAAACATCCGCACTGGGTTTAGTCTCCTCTTCAAAGCTGCTTGAATGATGCTGTAGCCGTCTTTTCTCCTTCCCCGAGTCAACAGTGTGCTTGTGATGATTCTTTCTGTGTTTTTGATAGCCATAACCTTCGTCTTCATCCTCGTCTTCCTTCCAATTCGTCTTCCTCAGCGTCTTCATCAGCACTCATTTCCATTATTTGACGTCTCATGAACTCTTCGTCGGTCATTTCACTCGGCTCAGGCTCTTTTTCCTTTTTCTTTTTCTCCTTTTTCTCCTCTTTGGGTTCTTTACGCTTGCTGTCCCAGTCTGGTCCATCTTCCTCTTCTTCCAAAATGTCTCCAAGCTCTTCGTCCGAGTCATAAGCGTCTGGTGGGATTGAAAGGCTACGTGGACGCTGGTCTCGATCCCTGTGTTTTCTCCCTCTTCGGTCTGGTTTTTCTTCTGATAGACTCTTCTCAAGTAAAGGCCTCATGGAGCTTTCCAGTTTGGTTATTTCCGAAGGGCTTGGTGGCGAGCCGCGGCTTGTGATTAGCCCTCTTTCACTCAGCTTCATCTCTTCTTCTTGGATCAAGCCGGTGATTTCGCTGTGAGAGCTGGAGATGCCGTCAGAAGAGTAGCCGGTGTCGCTCAGGCTTTGAGGGCTGCGGGACAAGTCCTGGGTGCTGTTGTTCTTTGTGTCCTAAAGAAAGGTAGAAAAAAAGAAGAACTGATTAGGTAATTACAACGTATATGGTAGTTCATGTCAAGATGATACACATAAAAAAATAAAAAAATAACACTATGGTACAATTTATTTTTTACACAGGAATACTCTGCCATGAGTCTTTTGATTATACCGCACACAATTTTTAGTTTAAAACATAAATGCAGTTAAAATCAACAAACTAACTGTGACAAATTTCTACAATGGCCTTTCCTTAGAATGGAAATGTCTGTGTTGTTTTTTGTTAGGTGGAAAAATCTAGATTTATTTATTATTAAAAAAGCACTAGGTAATGTCAAGACTACACACATTAAAAGAACCATGACCATGTTTTTTTTTTTTTTTTTTTGTCATGCAGCATATTTGAGCTTTTTCTCAACCAACAGTCGGTAAGTTGAAGCATGTCAATATTATACACATTGAAAATAACTCACTATTAATAAAATTTATAACACATTACATTTATGTTTACATAGCCTTCACACAACATAAAGCACTTTTGAAAATGATCTTTTTGTTTTTTTGTTAGCGCATGTGTTTAGTTACTATATAAAATCACAAATTGAGTCTGTATTTATGTATTTTTGTTTGCACCATGACATAAAATGTTTTCAAAGGAAATTAACCATTTAAATAGTGTTTTAAATAAATCTGAACTCTCAAAGATTTATATGTTAAAATTAGATGACATAATATGAGCATACTGTATGTCTAAGTAATATTTTCAGAAGAACAAAAACATTTACTGTCTTCTAAGTTTAACTCTAAAATGATCTGGAAAAATGCAAATGCCAGCAAATAGATTTTCATTAAGTTTAGATCAATTTGAAGGTTTAATTGTTTTTTAATGATGTGCAATAAAAAAAAAAGCTTCAGTACATTAGCCTGTTGAGCCATAAAGTGCTAAATATAGTAAAATAATATGAAATAATGTGCAGAGTAGTGAGCCATAAAGACATTAATTCCATCAGGAGCAAGTTTAAATCTAAAAAAGTTCATATTTCACAGTAGTTTATGAAACCTTATGAAAGAGATGCATGTAAAAGGTGACTCATAACAACTCATGGAGAATGAATCAGCGTGAATCAGATCATTTTCTTTCTTTAACCCTTTTGTAACTTGAAAATGCATTAGTATGGATGCAGCCGCAATGTCCAATTTGACGTATTATTGCAATAAAAATGTAATAATCCATATCTTTTAATTTGCAGAAACATCCCTTTTCTCTGAACCAGATTTATATTCCAGACAGTTCTCCGTTTGAAAAGGCACAGAGCAGCATTTCTTTGCCCGGGCCTTGGGTTTAGCATATTGATAGCCTGCCAATCTCGACATATTTCAAAAGGACCTCCGGGCTGTGGCTTATTAAGAAAAGGCACTATTTCACTCATTCTGCCTGTGTCTGTGTCTGTCCTCGAGGCTGAATGTTTTGGTGCCACTTGCAGCCTCAGCGTTCTGCGGCAGATAATCAATGCAAGCCTTCCAGAAAACAGAGGAGTAACTCAGAGGGAAACTGGAAAAACAGGTGCTGCACTGACTTCTGAGTTGTTTTGGTGAGGGATACAAAGACTGAATATTTTCTCATTGAATATATACAGTTTGTGCAAATAGTGCTGGAAAATGACCCGCTGTATAAGATTTCTTAGATTTAAACTTTTAAGAAGAGGACATAGACATGTATAGTAAGAACCTATTTGAAAATGATGTAACGCAATTACACTAACTTTATCTTGTTCTGAGGAACTGACTAGTTATGTCTGTTGGAGCACAATAATGTCTCAACACGCTGGGTTTCTTGTGTGTGTATGTGTGTTATTTCTGAGACACAAATAAATGACAAAAAACAACAACACGTGATGAAATAAATAACCACAAAATTGTCCACAAAAAGATTATTCCCTAAAATACATAAAAGTGAACCTGTGGTTTATTATTTTGGTTAAATGTTCATATTGTGTCAGTCTTTGAAAAAACTATAAACTGGGTTAGACCAAGGGCCCAGCCACACTAACAGGTTTTCTTTCTGCTTTTGTGCCTCTTTCTGACAGTTTTCAGGCCACAAAATATCTAAAAAAAACTAAAACCAGAGCTTTTAATATCTTTGCGAAATTCTTGGCTGTTGATGTGTTTTTGAAGATATGTGTATCCATGTTAACAGTGACAACAACCAGTTTATTTTTTACATTAACCTGGCTCTATTAAAACTGAATTAGAATTACATTAAACATTAAATATTGATGTTAATTGAACTTCACTCACTTTACTCTGCTGCACCCATTACTGCACAGCTCACCACGTCGTCAGCAACGGACCGTTTTTTTTTTATTGTGAAGAATCACACAAATCAGTCACTTTTTACTTTATGCCATCGCTGAGCAAAAGCAAAACAAACTCACTGCACATGCTCTAAATGTTCCTCTAAATGTCCTGCAGAGAGTTTACGCCATCTTGTGGAGAAGAGAACTGTTGTCGTGTGTGGGTAGTGGTGCCGTGTGGATGGAGAAATATTTTTTTATTAAATTATAGATGTTTGTGTAGTGTGTAATGCTCTGGAAGTTAAACATGTATTTGCAGTATACAAATTAATAAAGTGTGGAAGGAAAGTGGTGGAAAATGAGTGAATAATGTTTAAATTTGTGACTGAAATCAACAGCAAAGCAAAATGCATAATAATTCAGATTATTTTACTTGAAAAAAAGATTTGAGCTTACATCGTAATTCTTGGACTTCTTCATGTCTTTGATCGGTGTGACCGGTTCTCCCTTCTTCTGGGTTTTTGTCTCTTTCATGATCTCTTTTTCGGGCTCAGTCTTGGGTTTCTCCTCAGTTTTGGTTGTTTTGGGCATGTCTGGTGTAATCGTCTTGGTGTCGGTCGTCGGTTTGGCAGCAGCAGGAGTCGGCTGCTGCTGCTGTTTCTGTGTCGGCGTTGGTTTGGGCCCCTGCTGCTGTCCCGGGATCTGCTTGTGAAGAGGACTCTGTTGGGCCGAGGGGGGTCCCGACGCTGGCTGGTGACGGGGAGAGCCCATCGGTTGGTGTTTGGGCGACGGGAGTGGGACGGGAAGTGGGGGCTCGTCCAGGCCGCCTCCGGACATCAGCCGCTGGGTTTGGCAGTTCAGACACAGCCACTCCTTTTTCTGAAACACACAAGAAGAAGACATCTTGAGTTTCAATATGTTAGTTTGTTTTTAGTGAGTGACGTGACTTTTTTCAATGAGTTAAACTAAAGTCTATAAAAACCCAACGCTACAGACAGATGGATTCTGACATGACTTACCTTCAGCTTCCTGTTTTATTATGACAGCTTCCTGTTTTATTATGATCGTGTAACATTAAGGTGAACAAAAATTATGAATGTTTTTGCTATTATACTGTAAAGAAATCATCAGCACTTGAATTACCTTATGTTTGAAATAAAAGGAAAGAGAAAACATACAGTCCAAATGTGTACCATCATCTTTGTCACCTCACACTTTAAAAAGATCTCAAGCTCTGTCAAATCTACTCGCAGCAGACGTTCTGATAACAGGAAGTGTCATAGGGGCAGTTAGACAGGCTAAGGTTTATCTAGTCTTGGTTTAGCCCTGCACTCTGGTTCTAGCCAAGGGTTTTGACATTTAGACAATGATCATTCACAGACTGGCTCTTCTGGACAATTAGAACGACCTTGGTTTTTGAGGAAAGGGCTTCAGGACAGAGACAGGTGGGAATCAGAATTACATTAAAATAACACTCTTTGTATTTGTCTTCCTAGAAAATCCATTAAGTGGGCTAGTCATCTGATAAACAGCAGCATGTCCCTGCAGGGCTACCGTAGGTGCTCAAAGGCTGTAGAAAGAAGCGAGCAAATCTGCAATTTTGCCACCGGATGTCACCAGAAACTATACCCACCACCTTTAAACTACGATTCTGTAACAGAGGGTTTACCAAACGTTGAATAAGTGAACATATAAACCTTTCCTTTTAGAGTCACAAAAGCAGAAAGAACAGAATACAAACTTATAAAACGCTGATGTTTAACACATACACTTAGAAGGTCTTTTGAATAACTCACTTCTTTACAAACTTCCGTGTCAGATCTAGTCAATGTGCAAAAGGTCATTGAAAGACAAAGTGTATTCTGAATGTTTTAATTTTCTAAAGTATTTTATAATGAAATGCATTCACTGTGTGATTTTGCAAGTCATAGCCGAGGTTTGTGGAACCTTTTAGCACAGCTTTCACACTGGAGCTGAGACAAAGGGTGTTCAAACTCTCTGGTGTTACGTAAGCCCTCACAAGGACAGTAAAAATAAATACAAGCAAGAAGTAATGTCCAAAAATCCACCATATACTAATGTCCACAAATAAAAAAGACCCTGATGTAACCCTTCCACAGTCAGCAGCAGTACAAAAGAATGAGACACACTCACTTAACTCATTGTTAAAAGGCACATATCTGTGGTGTTAATGGATGAGATAAGCTAAAACAACACATGTAATCAGTCATTTTGGAAAAGTCTTTTCAGTTTGGGGGTCTAAGCGATCACCTGGCACATGTATCCCAGTGTAATGCCTCTCAGAAACACCAATAAAGCTTTGTTTTCACACAATATCGTACAATGTCCTATAAAAAGTGAAAACACTAACCTATCCATTACTTCAACATTTGAGAAGCCAGTGTTAAAAATCCCCTCTCCTCTGACTCAGGACTAAAGAGACGGCACATATTAAACCCACACAGGCCGACTCTGAAATCTCATTTTCAGAGAACTGTCAGAGCCGGAGCCAGCTAAGCAGAACTGACGTACACTCATAAAAGGCCAGTGCTCGCTGACAGCTGCAGCGCGTTTCCATTAGAACTCACTTCACTCACACTGACGCAAAATTCACACCGCTGCTCACTGCACCTCGCCTCTGTCTTCTGTCGCTTCGGCATTTTACCAAACAAGCACAAATTTACAGGATTATTAAAAATAGAAATGTCATGTATGAAGTTCTCATCTGAAAACAATCTTCTGAAAAAAAAATCTTTTTACAAACAGAGAGAAAGCTCAGTTACACAGGGACTTCTGCTTTTCTTTTGTAAAAAAAAAAATAATTACACCAAACTATAATTTAAATCTTGCTTTAGCTGCGACTTCAGCGTCAGAAAAACAATTATCTCCTCCTCGTTAATCATTACATTAACAACTGAATTACAAATATTTATCCCCGTTTCACATCGTCTTCCTTTTCCTTGTTTTTTTTTTCTGTGTTAAAAGACACTTTTCTCTGTTTTATCAGCATCTATTAAACTTTGTGTTTAAGCGTGCTGTGATTGGTCGTCATAGTTAACAGGCTATATACAGTAATTACAGTAATTTTGTTCTGTCTATTTAAAAGAGTGTAGTTGGAGTTTGTCATGTGTACATTTTATTTACTATGATTAAGTTTTAGTATTAAAATGATTATAGTATGAATACATTTTTATGAGTTCACTGAACACAAGGGTTTAACTTTATATAGGTTTGATGAAAACTCCCTTAATGGACAGTCTATTACATCTCTTTATACACATTACTGAACCTGTGCGTGTCTCTGCTGACACTGTTCAACCCTTTACAGAACATAGCTCTTTATGTGTGTTTAACGTGTGTATACTGTCACACACTGGAGCAGCCTGTCGGTGGCACCACTGCAGTGGAGTCCATGGCCTTAAGCTGCACCACTTAACCTACATAACACACACACGGAGCTGGAGTCTATTTGAAGAGCACTGCCTCAGTCTTATTGTCTGTATTATACAAGTTTAACCAGCTTCCAGTCTGTCTCAGCAGGTTTTGTTTATATGTTAAATATGCATATGCTTAGATTCCATTTATAAACTGGTGTTAGTGTAATAATGATGAGCCCTGTGCAGTGCTTTCTGCTTGACCTTGAGTCATTTTCTCATGTCAATGTTATTGAATGGGTTTAATGGATAATATTAGCATTATTCCCATTATTTTTACAAAATAGACATTAAATGATGTGTATTTGAATATGCATACCAGGGTTAGCAGACTCTATATTTCCTCATTTGTGAGCACTGTAAGAGTCTCTTGTGTTTAGCGTATTCTGATGATGTTTAGCCTGGAGTTAGAGTTTCTAAAGGGCAGGTTTCTGAACAGTTTTACAGAATACATCAGAAGCTGCAGAAAATCAGAAAACAGAAGAATAACGTCAATGCAGTCACAAAGACAGAGAGATAAGGACTCAGTATGAATACTAAATCACACTAATTTACACAAGATTATGGGTATTTTTACAATTAAGGAATTTGTTATTTGGGGAAGACTTGCCTCTTTAGGGCAAGACTTTATTAGGAGGAACTAATATTAACATCAGTAATCTCTAAACCCTGGCTACTTTCCTTTTTTCCACTAATAGTTACTGGAAATGTCATCCTTCTCGTTGAATACAGTCCACACACTTGTGTCTCTGTGACTCATCCTCCTCCTCCTCCTCACACATTAGCTCCTTTAGCCTCCCTCTTTTCTCACAGCCACACATTTGTCAAACTTATATCCCCCTCCGCTCGCTCTGTCTCCTACTGCGTCTGGGCTATTTTTACCCAGAATGCCATTGTTCTGCTTGAGCACACACCTCCCCAGTGCTGGCTCCGGGCTGCGCTTCTGCTACTGCTGCACTGCACGAGCAAAAAGACATTTAAATCTGGGAGAGAGGGCTTTTACTGTAATATTTTAAGCCAGTAATTTTTACAAAACAAGCATAAAAGAGCCTTCAAAAGTACAGAGGTTATATATGTTCACCTTTATAAAAGTCCAGTGTACTAGAGACTGGTTTTTGTTTTTGAGACACTTTTTAATGATCTATACCAGTGGTGGGCAAACTACGGCCCAGGGGCCACAGGAGACCCGTTGGATTGTTTAATCTGGCCAACTAAACATTTACTAATATTTTATTGATAATTAAAGACTGTAAATATTTTTCCTTTTTCTTCAATATTCTGTTAGCTAGGTTTACCAAACTGTTTCCCTTTTTTCAAAAGGAGGACGCTCTGGTCCCTTTCCCAAAGCGAATCACAAGCCGATTGTCTGCAGCAGGGAGTGGTTTGCTGGACACGTCCAACTCAAATAACATTTTTACATTTCATTAACATGAGGGACGCTGCTACATCAGGTCCTACCCCAGGAAATTCTTAATAAAGTCAACGATGACGTTTTAGTTTATAACCATCATTATGATTCTTTTATTATAACAACCCTCTTGTTGTGGATTATTGAGTTCTGTTCTTAAATAAATCTAATACTTTTAAAATATAATGTCTAACAGAATATATTTTAAATAAATAAATAAACCAGCACAAGCCTACTCAAATGAATCCTGATTTATTAAAAATTACATTCTGGAAAGTTAAGTTTATTCCTTTTATGTCTTTTATGTCCAACTCTAAAGTAGGCCTACAGTCTGGTCACTGACTTCATCTAATTGAATGTTTAAGCCTCTGTGTATCAGCTGTTGTTGAGGGAAAGCGGTCTTTTGTGAATTCAGATAAAGTTGTGCAGCTCTAATGCTCTGTCTTTTGCCTCCACCAAAATAAAGTGGTTTCAAATCAAATATACTTTATTGTCCCCAAAGGGAAATGTTTCTTAGGCGCAGAGCCACAGCAGCAGCAGCACATACACTGCACAGACACACAACAAAAGTACAGAGGTAAATGAACAACATACAACATACATACAGCGACAGTAACCATACGGAATCTGTCCAAATACCGCATTTCAAATAAATAATTGCAACTGGCTCTAAGCAAAGACATTCTAAAACTGTTTCAACTGCACAGCATTTATTTTGAAAGTAATACAGGAAGTGGATTACAGAAAATGTTGCCGCAAACAGTAACTTGCTTCAGTGTAACTTGTACAGTACAATACTTGAACAGTAGTTTCAAGTACTGTTGGACGTAAACAGTTCTGGTCCAGTGCATGTTGGGGGCTGTAGGCAAAAGCCTACTCTTGGCTAATGGTAAGCACACCACTGTCTACATTTTACTGCTAAAAATATTCTGAAATGGTTAGAGAGAACTGCAGAGGTTACGGCCACAAACGGACAAAGATAGATGCGTCTGCGGAGGTCACCGAATCATTTTGTTCGTCGTCATGGAAACAGAACCATAAATCAGCCGAATGTGAGAATTTAAATCTGAGGTCACAGTCTCTGATGAGCCATCATCTCGGCTCCAGGGTTTGTGCTGAACAGACACTTTCTGACAGTTTATAACAGGACGTGGTTTTGAGATCATGTTTTAAAGACATGTTTGTAGTTTTTGTGTCCTGGAACTTCTTAAACACTTCAAATCCTTATAATATACTGAATATTTGGAGGTGGAGAAAAAATTGTGAGGAAGAGGAGGAGGAGGATGGAGAATTAAAAAGAGGGCAGAAGAGGGGGGCATAAAATACAAACTTCAGGCGCTCTGCACTGGCTTCACTGTCTTTAGTGTGTTACATAATAAGTTGGTATTTGTCATTTTATCAGTAAATCACAGATAAAGACATTCGAAACTGTAAATGGCAAATAAAGGAGCACAGTTCAGTTTTTTTACTGAATGAAGTGACACATTTTAGTCCAGTTTAGTTTTTGGGAGGTTTTAATTTGATTTGATTTGATTGATGAGCATGCATTTCATTCAAATATCTAACTTTTTCCTAAAGAGCTTTCCTGCTTTTCTTTTATAAAAAAGATCAAACCAAAACATCTCCACAAAATACAAATACATTACACCAAACTGAAGTTCAGAGCTGACCGTAAACATTTAGGTCCATGTTTAGAGTCAATTCGGTATTTATCTCCTCTTCGTTAAAGTTTTCTTCACTTTTCTCTGTTGATGCTTTTCTTTTTTAAGCTGTTTTGTTGTGTTAAAAGATGTATTTAGCACTGAATATGCACTTTTCTGTTTTATCTGTATTGTTGCCTCTTCACAGTCTGTGTTACATAAGCAGCACAGGTTGCACTTTTATTACACACTTTGTTAAAGCTGTTCACTCCATAGAGGCTCTTTCTTACATAACTCAGCTGTAAGAGGCTCATGTATTGTCCTGTCTCTGTATATATCTGTTTAGATCCAGCCCAGGCTCGTGTTTTCTCTCTCTCATTAACATATGTGCTGGATTTACTGAGGCCATGTTGATGAATCCTGACTACAGCTTAAACCATGATCCCGCACTCGTAATCTCTGCTTTGAGGTAAATGTTGGACAAAGTGGAGCTCCCTCTGAGTGACGTGGTCTCACAGGTTCACAAGAGAAGAGGAAGACACAGGTCAAAGGAGGACGTTACGTGCAGGGATAGAGTCATGTGATTAGGAGCATATTTCCTCACACCAGACAACATACATAAGGTGTTTTATAGACAAATCCAACTAAAACCTGTTCAAATCCTACTAAAACCTGTTCAAATCCAACTAAAACCTGTTCAAATCCAACTAAAACCTGTTCAAATCCAACTAAAACCTGTTTTCCTTAAATATTCCAGTATGTTGGACTAATATTATACTGACTCTAATGCCCAAATGTAACTGAATACATTTTCATAGAGGGTCCTTGCCTCTAACTTGTTTCATTCAAACGATGAATAGTTTAAACCAGGGTTGGATGTGGATTTGTACAGGATTTAGTTTGATTAGAACAGGTTTTATTTGGATTTAAACCTTGTATAAAGCTGCTGCTGTTGGGGCCATAAACACATTTTTTTCTCTGAAGCTGAAGGCCACATAAGTTCTCACCTTGTGCCGTTATTGGCCCTTGGGCCAGACTTTGGACATGTTTGGTTTAAAGACTTGTCACTGTCCAATCACAAAGCATTATGGTCTATTTGAATTTTCTAGTGACCATTGCCGTTCTTGGGAAACTTTGAGTGGACTACATTTCAGTCACGAGAGGTTTGCCTTTCGTGACTGAAAAGCCTTTCATTAACCTTTGACCAATCAAAGTAGGATTTATTTCACATCCTTTCTTCTGAACCACTTTGACAGAATGTAGGATTCACCACCATTCTCAAAAATTAGATAAACAGATCCTTGGATGAATTGAAAAGTGGATAAAGAGCTCACAGTGGAGTCTGAGGTTAAGAGCTCAGTGTTTTGACTTTGCCTTTGCTTTAAAGGACAGTTTTTAAGGCCACGTTTATCCAGACGGAGCTGGGTTTTGAACCCTCGACCTACTGCTGCCATTGCACTTTACAGACAGCAGCCTTTGTTCTTAAGAGCTGCAATGTTTAACCCACAAATCTGGCTCCAGGGTTCATTTACCAAACTGTCAGTCTCTGTGGGACAGATGCTCAAATATCCTCCAATCAGGCTCGGATGTGTGTCCCACTGAAAGGCTGCAGAGAGAGAGGGGAGTCTGGAGGGTTTGGGGCCTAGTGCAATGATGGGATGGCAGGCTGCCAGCAGACCCAGCTCTGGGGCAGCGAGATGAGTTAACTAACTCTGAGACAGCTTTATCACAAACATTAAGTCACAAAAATGTCATTATTATGGTTTTATTCAAATGTCCTGAGCCATAAAGTTAGTTGTGTGTTTGTTTGTTTGCTGTGCTGTATTTTACATTAAACTCTAGAGCAGGGGGCTCAAACTCACGGCCCGGGGGCCAACAAGATGATATTTTGTGGCCGATATGAAAGTTTAATGTTAGTGCGCCCTGCGAGTTTTATATGAATGGCACGTTACCACTTTGTGTGTGGAAGGTTCCTTTTTGTGCAAACTGGAACTGAACCAACCTACCATCACAGTGAAGTATATGGGGGCATCGGCTGGGCTTGATGCAGGCAGAGAAACATTTCACAACTATGGAGGAGTGCGTGTAACATCACAAAGCCGTCATAAAATGACTGCTTCTTACTGTGTTTGAAATGAGCATGTTTGACCTTGAGCTGGACCAGTGTAACTAGTAACTCAGTTACCACATTGTAAAAGTAACTCAGTTACTCAGCAAAGTAACTGAAGTTATTTTTTATGTTCTATAAGGGTATTACGTTCTATAACAGCTTAAATATCAAAAATGTTTAAATTAACTGAAGAATAAAAACACTATATATAGTTTTTTAGAACATTTGGTATTTATTTAAACTCAATAAATTGCAGACTGCCATATGATATAAATAAAAACATATAAAAATAAATATTGAAAATATAATTCAATGGCAAAATTAAGTCACACAAATGTAAACTTGTGTAAAAAGAAACAAAGGGAGACCTGGACATTAAGTAGTGCACATCTCTGTACCTGTAAATTATTGCACAATAAACAAAACACAATCCAACTCTCTGTAGATTAACATGTTGTTCATACTCAAAAAAAATGAATAATACATTAATCTATTCTAAAATACTCCTCATCTAACAACTAAACCAGTGGTTGTTGCTGACACGTAAAATCGAGCGTTTCTTGTTTTAACAGTGGCTCTGTCTCCTTCACTGGAACTCACGCAGCTGCCTTTGGGGTTAGCAGCAGCAACAAGTGTCGTGTTAGCATGTGTTGATGTGAGGTGCTTCATAAGATTTGAGTTACTTGAGGCAGACATGGATAAAGTCTTTTTTCCTGGACATAGCATGTTACAGAAACATTCTTGCCTTTAATTTCAATTAACGAGAAGTAGTGCCGGTACTTTCAGTTCGAGAACACCACCTTTGAATTTCCCCGGCTCCATTGTCGCTGACGCTGTCTTGTGTTTAGTGGAAGTCAGTGAGACCGCGTCAGCCAATCATCGCTTTTACAACAGTGTCATCATCCCCTGCTCTCTCCAGCAGCAGCTGATGTGTAGCCAAAGCATGACACCTCACGCCTTATTCAACCAAATTGTAGTAACGCGACACTTTACATTCTCAGTAACGATAACGGCGTTACAACGATGGGAAAAGTAATTAATTAGATAACTCCGTTACTGAAAAATTAACTCCGTTAGTAACGCCGTTATACTCTAACGCCGTTACTTCCAACACTGAGCTGGACAAAGTCAATGTCATTAAATCATTTGAAATGGGCTGATTTGTTTGAAAGTTGATGGCAATTTGATCGCCACTATCCATGTGGATTTGTTATCATGACGAATCTGCTGATGTTCTGTTGACTCACCGAGGGGAGTGGACATCCAATGGGGTCACTCAGCCAGCTCATTCATGTTCTTCAAGATTCCATTTAAGTTCAGGATAGCTCAGGTTCAGAAGAACCCATTGCAGTTAAAGAACTGTTAGTAATGACGTTTGAGAGGATTTAACAAAGCTTTTTTTGTGGAATACCTGATCCGGCCCAGCCTCACCCAGACTCTGCCTTCTGTGGCCCCCGAGTAATTTGAGTTTGAGACCACTGGTTTAGAGAGTACAGATGCTACTTTTTTAAAACGGGTAACAATACAAGGTCCTGCAATTGAGTCCTCGCCGACACCGACAGATACAAAGTAATGAACCAATTATTCATTTTGATGCCACAATTTGGCATTTTCTCCAGATTCCTGTTCTAGTTTAATTGCTTCTTGACTTCATCATGTGTTACTTATACTGAGTGTAGTAAGAGGGGTTTGAATGGGTCAAATAACAGTTCAGTTTGGTTTTTAGATTCTTTTAAAGAGGCTTGTGTTTCCTCTGAGCTGTGTCCAGAAACAGAGACGTCACAAAAGCCTGTTTCTAAATGAGACATAAAGACGATTTGAAGCAGACTTTCAAAACGTACATGTTGCAATTAATTAGAATAAAGAAGCCTTTTTTGGTGCAGAGCTGAGAGAGGTTAGAAGTCTCTGCTGCTACAGTAGAAGCACTATTCTGAGGACTCACATTCTGATTGTGTTTAATGTAATGTTTGTTTTAATTTATTCAGAGTTAGATGTTGCTAGAGAAAAGAACAAAGCCTTTTTAAGAGTGAAAGTGAACTGAACTAAACCACAGGTATTTCCCTTTGACCTCGTTACATCCGATTTTCTGCCTTTTTTCTTTGAACAGAAAGTATATCATTAATGTGGCTGCTTCAATAATTATCGATCTATTTCTACTTCGATCGGGGCAGTTTCTGTCTCAACAAAGCAGCAGTGAAGAGTGTCCACCTCTCAAACTCATAAAGGTTAAGCAGACGCCAATATTCCAAGAAACAAAAGCTTTGTAGACGGTAGAGTAAATGACAGAAAAAGGTATTAAAATACTTGAAAATAAAGACTAGATGACGTCTAAAGCTCTCGTTTTTCACGGATGATTCCTCATTTCCATTTAATGCTTTTCAAACTATATAACAATATTCTGAATTTCTACTTCCTCCAAACTGTGTGAAGCATCCACCTAATCATATTCAACCCAGAACTCATGACTTTTTACTAAATCTATACCACAACCCTCTGGAGATGCTCAATTCAATGCCAAAAACATTTTATTTGGACATAATTTTAAATGTAGATATGACGTATTAATCTGACGTGTATCTTAGATTTGCAAAAACATGAAAACACTGGTAATAGAATTAATACAAGGGCAAAATGTTTGAAACCAGTGCATTAATGATGACATGTGGAAAAGGCTTTGGTGAAATATTTGCTTCAGCTGCAAAAAAGACAGATGCAGCAGGGCACAGTAACAGGAGAAGAGAAAAGCAGGAAGAAAAAGGTGATGGAGTGAAGTGAGACGAGAACAGAGAGAGGATAAAGATATTAGCACAAGCAGAAAAACACACCCAAAAACCGTGCAGTGACTTAGTTCTGCTTCATGACACTGACTGAGGCTGAAAAACACTGTGGGCTGAGAAACGCTGGGAGGTTCTTTTTTGGCTGCGTAGAAGTGGCCTGACATTTAGACAAAAGCCAGCGATGTTCAGAGACGAGGCTCGGAGACGGCAGGGTCAGAAGAGCTGCTCCTGACGTCGACGAAGACAAAACGAAAAGAAAAAAAAAACACTTAAACCAGAGCTGTCACCTCACTCTGAGAGCTTTGGGACAGAAATAACGCCCTGCAAAGGCTCAAAGAAAGGTTTTAATGAAAAACACAGCTACTGAGAATAACACAAAGTCTGTCAGAGCCAATTAAAGACAGAATAGGAACAAAAATAAATGTGAAAAACAGTTGCAATGCAATTAAATGATGCTAAAGGTTCATATGAATATTACTTTCTTTACTTTCTGTGAACTAGACAAAACTTACGTGTTCAAATTGTCCAAAAACATAGAAACTGTTCTAGCCCCTCCATGTGAGCTCAGTCTGCTGTGATTGGTCAAATACACAGTACAAGGAGCGGCCCGAGACCAGACAGTGCAGCTGTTAGACTAGTTCCAAACGCTCCTCCAGATGCTGGTTCTCCTGCCTTTTGTTGCTTCTGTCCAAACTGTTTCAAGACGTGTTGCTGCCTTCAAATTCAAAAAGAGCCATATTTTTAATGAAATAGTGAAGTATCTCACTTTTAAAAGTTGATATGTTTCCTTGTGAATAAAATATGGGTTTATTAGATTTGCAAATAATTTTGTGTCACAATTTTTTGGGGGAATTGGGTTTATTTATTTTAAATAATGTGAATGTGAAATATTATTAGAAACAATGGAGGTTTTAACTTTAACCAAAGCTAATTACACTCCCCTGTTTCATGAGGCGTGTGTCCCACAGTCGGACAGAGCCTCCTCAGAATGACCCAGTTTTTTGTGCCGCTCAAAGAAAAACCGAGAGCGCAGGATTATTTTAGACGCATCAGGAGCTGAGTCAGCGCCAAGTCAGGGTCAAAACACACAAATATACAAACATCCAGCTCCAGAGCGTCACACAGCGGAGGCCCCGAGGACAGAGGGTTAGGGACACACTGGGACGCACCACAGTGACCTTTACAAAGGGTTTCTCTGAGAGTGGACTGTATCAGAGCTGAGTTCGAGTCTGAGCTTTGACCAGAAACAGTAAAGTCCCACTAGATTTTCAACTGGAGCCTGTTTGAAGCTGGATTGTGATCTGATTAAGAGGAAGATGGATGATCGCAGAAAAGAAAATTAAATATATCCAGTGACGTCTGATGTGCGTATTCATTGTGTGATAACGTAACTACAGTACTGTCCTGTTGTGTGTCTGAAATAATACTGATCAGATCAAACTGTAGACAAGTAAAGAACACAAAAAACACAAACCAAATATTACATTTTGGCAAAATTAATGAGTGTGTATATTAATTCTCTTTAGTATTGCATTTTTAACTCCTTGAGGGTGGTAAAGGTTTTGACAGGCAGTAGAAAGTTTTTATTTTTTATTTTAAATGTCATCCTTGAGGCTCAGGAGACTCACACTATAATCTGAGGCACTGCAAAAGTGTCAAAAATCCATTCGGAGCTGATTTCCTAAGACAGGTTTGTGGTTTTGAATTTAAGAAAGTAAAAAGTCTGTGCTTAAACAGAGATGAATGAATGCTTTGGAAGTTCTAAATCAGTGGAGCATTAAAATAGAGCGTGGAGTGAGTGCAGATAACATCATGTGTGACACTGCTCACCCACAGTGTTAATTCAACACTTCTCCTGTTAAAACCAACATTAGTGTTTCCTTTGGTCCCTTGAATTGTGCTTTATGTTCCCATATGTGTTGGTTGTTTGTTTCCTTGTTTAAGTAAAAATATAAAATGTATATCTGTATATTATATATCAGTGTAAATATATTGAAAAAACAAAAATGCAATGCTAATGTTCAAGGTTGATTAAAAAGACAGATGGACAAACAGAAGTTACAGTTGTTGGGAGTTAATTAGCATCAAGCCGAGTCTCGCTGAAGTCATCAGAGCACGATTAACGACCCGTGTGAACAACATTCTTCATTTGAACAATGGGTTGAATTCCCATTACTGTAAACAGGTTTAAACTTTGTGAGATACATACATTACTCCTTGGACCATTTATTTACCAATTATCTACACTGTTACTTATCCAGCTCACATCTGGTTCTTTCTTGTTCTTGTTTTCCTAAACGGAACCTGGTTTGTATATTCTTACTTTTAAATCCATCTTTGTTGTTTCTCTGTTTCTTCGGATGAACCTGTGTTTCTCCTGCTGCTCCTCACTTAGTTTTATTGTCTGTTGACGATGTAGAACGACCTTTGCTTTTTAATGAAGCACCTGAATCTCAGCTGGAAGTGCTCGTCCTGGACTGACTTTACACAGAAACCAGTGAGCCAAGGTTTTCCCAGAATTTGTTCCTCATTTTTCTGACGCTTTTACCCCAGACAAGAGATCAGTGTTTTCTGTTTCACGACCATCGTCTCTTCATCGATTGACTTCTTGTTTTTAGGACCTGGTGTGGATGACTGTTATTGATCTGTTCGGTCTCACAGTCCACCAGTTCTTCAGCATTTACTATTTGTTGAAACTGAATGAAAAGCAAAAATTAAATATTGGAAAAAAGACAGCTGCAGCTGATTTTAAACTTTCACTCTAATATAAGACTATGTGAAGTATTTCCATAAAAATGTTATTCAAAAACAAGAGGCTGTTGAATAACGGCTTAATAAAATACATATTCTTAACACTACAGAGAAAAACATATATATTATTTTCAAACTAGAGTACGTTTTATGCACTTATGTAGACAACATCTGGCGCCCCCTGCAGTCGGAGAGTAGTTTCCTTTTTATTTAAAATGTTTTGTTGAATGTTTAAAGTTCATTAATGTTGGATTCTTTTTATTTGATTTTTTTAACACATGGTTGATCTTTTTCTGTTTGCAAAGAAATGATAGTAAGAAAAATACTGTAAGTAATGTATGAATACATTTTAATTAGAGTTTGATTTGAGTGCACCATCAAGGGGTTTAACTGTATTTTATAAAAGGGACATAAAACAAACAAAGAAGAAAATGTAACTCTTAATCAGAGTTATTTATCTGTCGTTAATGTGTCTGAGTCTGAGCTCGAGTTCTGTGCAGCTGCTGTTTGTGTCACACAGATCGAGATCAGGACCACGGACAGAGACAGGACCAGCGTGTAGTACCAGCTACAACCAGCAGGGGACCACAACAATAACGCGTGTAACATTAAAAACAGACCAGTTTGGAAAAAACAAAATTCACAAGAAAAAAAGAACTGCTCCAAACAAAACTATATTCAATTATAATAAGAAAAATAAAATAAAAGATCCTCAAAAGCAACAATAGTGTAAAAATAATTAAACTAAGTCATTGAAATGTACTATATAACTGCATATATTATTATTATTATTATTATTATTATTATTATTATTATTATTATTATTATTATTATTATTATTATTATTATTATTCACACTAATGACTCTGGAACCCTTTAGTCTGAACATATGCTGCTCTAATGATTGACATCAAACTGACTTTAAACCTGCTTCAACCGTTCATCATTAGTTTTTTCACCTCCATTAAATACTACACACTTTGTGCTCTGCTGTAAACTGGTAAAACAACTGAAAGGCCACAGATTGTATTTAGTCTGCTGCAGTATCTACTGATGTTGAGCAAAGACAAACATTTCATTCTGTATTTGTTTTCTACGTCTTTCATCAAAAGCAATGGCCACATAGAAAGGAAAAACAGAGAATAAGACATGTATGAAGCAGAAAAATGGTAAAAGGCTGGATAGTGTTGATGGTGTAGAGACAGAGAGAGCAGCAGAGGAATAGAAACCACAGAGAGCGAGAGAGACGGCAGGATGTAGCTGGTTTGATCTGGTTCTACCCTCAGCACATTCACACACAGCACTTTACCACTGCTCTAACTCGGAGAGCAAAGAAACAGGAGAGAACAGACTCCATTTCTGGTCAATAGCTTCTTCTTCTGATCCACAGCTGTACTCAGACACACATCCAAACGTCCGAGTACTCTAACATGTGTGTTTGTGGTGCAATGACAGCGGATTTAGTTTGAGAAATTTAGAAATGATTTATGTAAACTCTGACTGCTGGTTGATTCATCAGTTCAGACTTTATTTGGTAGAAACCATGCACAGAAAACATGTACCAGATATGCAGCTAATTTCCATCTGTAAGATATATAAGAAAAAATATTTCTCCAAAAATATCCAGAAAAGCTCAATTAGTTTTTCCTCAAGCTTCTTCCAAATCAGTTTTAAACCTTCTCCACATTTATCTGTTTAAAACAAAACAAAAAAGCTTTGGTTTTGCTTTGTACTTTATGGAGAGTCCTTTTACCAAACCCAAAAGCAGATATAATAATTTACATATATTCCTATAATAGGAATGCACTGCCGCCCCGATCAGTATCACAGTGGCTCAGTGGTAGAGTGATCAATTCCCGCTCTCCCCACAGTTCATACTGTCGTTGTGTCCTTGGGCAAGACAATTGACCCACCTTTCCTCATATGAATGTGTTAGAATGTTGATGGTGATGGTCGGAGAGTCCGTAGGCGTGGAATGGCTGCCACGTCTCTGTCAGTCTGCCCCAGGGCAGCTGTGGTTACAGATGTAGCTTACTACCACCAGTGTGTGACTGTGGAGTGAATGAATAATGGATATGTAAAGTGTCTTTGCGTCCCCAGAAAAAGCGCTATATAAAATTAATGTAATAATAATATCAACATAATTTTCAATAGCAATAAAGTATATTCCATTTTCTTCTGATGAATTTGCCTTATTTAAAAAATACTCAGTTTGTCCTCACTGGGCACTTGTAGAAATAGGAAAAAATGTCTCCATCTTTTGGGGTTTTATTGATTTTTTTGATGTGCATAAATGCCACTATAGTTTTTTTCTGATGCTATAACATTTCACTGCTTTCATAAGTGGACCCTGCATTTCTAATAATGTTTTTACAAATCTAACGCCCCTCTTCTTTTCCGCTTCATGGTACAGTCCAGTCCTAACCTTTTTCCTGCTTCCTGTCTCTTCTCTTGGTAAACCATCCATCACTCGCTCTGTTTCCCTCTGTTTCTCATCGGCGTCTCCTCTATGTGTTTTATTAGCTCCTCGTCGGCTCTAATGTGTTTATAAAGACCACTATGGCTCTAATTTGTCAGAACAATGGGAGCAGTGTGTAGGCGAAGTGTGAACGCTCACTAATCTTCCCTCATTGTCTCTCTTACACCCGCAGCTCTTGTTATTTGTGAGATCTTGTTTGCTCAGAATATACAGTACACAAGCCCTTCATAAAATCTCCATTCAGTCAAATAGTCGAGAGTTTTTATCCAGAAAAGGGACTTCCTGCTCAAGGCATAATAATGTGTAATATCAAATCCATTGAATTAAAAGCACAAAATGGTTTCTTCAGCTGTGGCCAGTGTTTTACAGCGTCACCAGAGACACGCACAGGAGCCGGCTGTTTATCGGCGCGGAGATAATTGAAAATCCATTTATCTGTCCCTTTTCAGAGCAGAGACACAAAGCAGCGAGAGCAGAGCAACTGTAGTTTGTCTCCGAGCGCGTTGTGTAATCCAGGCGTGGGTTGAGAATTAGCTCGGTGGCTAACGTGTGGTTGAGCTCAGCGGGGGGGCACCGGGACAAATTGTGTGTGGTTATCAATCAGCATGGACACACTTTCATCTTTAGGCCAACAATTATTTTTCTGTTATTTTCCCAACATCTTCTTAAATGTGTCCAGCTCTTTGATAAATCTTTACAAATTTCTGTGTCTATGTCTAAAACTCCAGCATTCACACCAGCCTGGGACGCTCATTTGCAATTGTGTGGCAGGGAGTGGCCTATTTAGAAGCATATTTTAGTAAAACTGTGCAGAGTTTGTATGATCTCTGGCTGAAGACAGGAGTGTACAGATGTTTACACATGACTTTCACCGAAGAGAAGTCATTTATCCATGAAGCCTGCAGCGGTACGAGTTAGATCCATCCTTTACAAACGTTATTGTCTCAGTACTTCCAAGTGTTATCTTACATATTTATTTTTGTGTTAATATGTTTGTGTATTTCTATGTATTTTTCAACTGTCCTGGACACATTCCTGCTCGGCCTGTCCGTCCTGGGAGTGGATCCTCCTTCTGTGGTTCTCCCTGAGGTTTTTCTTTTTTCCCGGCTGGGTTTTTTTGGAGTTTTTCCTCTGACCCTGATGGAGGGGATGTTGTCTAGTGCAGTCTGTTAAGCCCTTTGAGGTGACTGTGATATTGGGCTATACAAAAATAAATGTCATGTTTTGTCTCATCTATGTTAACAATGTCTTATGTTAAATGACCTGTAGGGGGCGATAGATGAAGTCAAAGATTTTAGCCACTAAGACGAATGACACAAACTAAAACGACAACAAACACAGGAACACAGGAGGAAGTTTTAATAATGTGTATCTTAAGAAAGAGGCAAGAACAGCATTGTTCTGAGCGGCCCTTTAATGCATCGTGGCTCACATCCTCAAGCCACGATGAGGTTGATGGAAGAAATAGACAACAAGCAAACAACCTGCTCTGCTGGTGAAGACCAATGACTGTATAAACTATGGACGTTTGACAGGGCAGTAAAATGGCGGTTAAAAAACAGGATTTTTACACCTGTAAAGTTCGCCATTGGGTTCTCCTTATATTTCCGCTTTTGGAGCCTGCCCTCTGGTGGACGGAGGTATATCGCTTGTATGGTGGTGCCCTTACACGAGGACCTTAGGTTCCATGAGAGAGGCTTGGTGAAGACAAACTTCTCCTTAAAAAGTTACACTATTGTCTCCTGCTTTGACTTTTGAACAGCACTCATCACTGCCCCCTATGGCCACCGCATGAACTGCTGCGTCGGTCTGTTTCCACAAGCTTTGGAAAGATGGACAAAATGAGCATCAAATATGTATCTAACATCAAGTGTAACTGCAGTTTAAGTGTTTGAGTTTTAACAGGAGTTCAGGCAGACTTTGGACAAACTGTGAAACATAGAGTGGGATATGACTGAAATAAGGACCTGTGTCACCGTCCTGTGAACACAGTGAGAGCTTTTAAGACTTTAAGAAAGCATTAGAACAGCGCATCAGGAAATGAAAAGCATGATATCCTATAGACTGATAACTCCCTAAATGTGAGTTTATTTTGCAGCAGATTGTGTGACTTTTCTTTTTTTTTTCTCTTTCTGTTCAGCATCAGTAAATAAATAAATAACATGCTGTAGTGATGGATATGTGAACAATACCACATTTTTATGGCAGTTTTTATAAATGCCTGCAGTGATGTTACTGTTCCGTCCTGAACCTGACTTGGTTGAAAGAAATGCTTTTTAGCTGTAAAATCTGTAAAATTCAGTGCTTTTGAGTCACAAACATGGCTTTTAAATATTCCCCTCCTTAGTTTTTTTTCTATGAAATGGATAAAACTCAAAAACAAATACATCAACAATAAGGGCCAGTCGCAAAATGACATGTCCACGTCTTTCCGGATTAAACTCTTCAATGGATTCAATAAAACAGCAGTATATTACTCTTTGAAATTCCATGATCTTGAAATAAGTCCGACTCACAGTGTTCACTTTAAAAGCCCTTCAGGAGCAGCTCTGAAGAGGCTGCGCGCTGATCGTCTGTGGTTTTATTGTGATCTAATGTCTCTCTGGAGGTTTAGGGTCAGATTTGTGTGGGAGTGGTTTTACTCAGCTCCAGCTCTGTCCAGGCCCTGCGTTAAATATAGCCTCAAACAGATGCTAAAACTGATTCTGTGGCTCACTGGGGAGCTTTGGAGTGAGATCATTAGTCACAACCTGCAGTTTGCTCAATGAAGGAAACCAACCCTAGCCCTCCATTACAATTATTATTATGTCTTTCTAAGGAGTTTCTAAAATATAAATGTTTAAGTTTATGGTTCCACAAGTCTTCACCAAACTCTAATCTATCCTCCAGAATGAAAACAAAGAGCGCTAACCACTGATTTAAACTAAATGTTTAAAATTCTTTTCTTGTCTCTGGTTCATTGCACTGTGACCTTTGACCCCTGCTCCACAGACGAGCCTCAGTGAATCTGAGTTTGTTATCTCTCAGTTTGAACCACTCATCTTCTTTCATGGCTGCTCTTTTGTTTCACTGCCTCCATTTCTCTCAGACTCAAAGTGACTGCTTTTCATTAACTTAACCTTTGCTCACATTTAGCTTAGCTTATCATCGATGTACTAGTCTTTTTTACAAGCTTGTGTGAAGTGTTTTAAGTCTTTCTTTAGTGTCATGCCACAAAAGGAGCAAGGGACAGAAACATAAAGACGCAAAAGCAGCAGACAGACAAAGATTAAACCAAAGAGTGCAACACCTTTAAAGGCTGCTGAGAAACTCAAGCCCCTCTTTGCTCAGAGGGCCACACTATCATCTAATCATGATGGTTTCTTTCAAGGCAGGGAGAGTACTCAGGGGCCACATGTCCACTGGAGCGGTCAGTACGAGTAAGTTTCTATCCCAAAAGTGTCCACAAAAAGCGTGCCCTGATGTACAACTTTGAAGAAACGTTGGTGGAGCTAAACACTGCAGTCTGTTGATTGGACGATAGATAATCCTCACTCGAGAAGAGAAAAGAAAAACATCTAATGGAAAATTCTTTATCTAATGAATAATGTCTTGTGCTTGTGGCAAACAACCATATTACTTTATAATTTAACAAAAAAAAAAAAATACTTCTTGCCTCCTGCTGTTGTATTAAAACATTAAACTTCTTTCAAAGCCTTTTTCAAAGGAAACTGAGCCGAACTGTAGCAGAACTGTATTATATTCTCGAATGGAAACAAAGCTAGGGCCTGCTCAACCCAGCTAGAGGGTTACTGTGTGCTGAGATCTGCCGTAAAACACACATTAGCAATCAGACAAGCAGGTAGACACAAAACCATTCGACAGTGGACAACAGGAATAAGGCCTTTTCCAAAGTTAAACCAAAGTAACAAAAACAGAGGTAACATCAAATATAAAAATGTTTTGTCTGTTTCTGTTTCATCAGTCGTTTATAGTTTAGTGTAGTTTGCATTTCTAGTGGAAGAAGAATCAAATGAAACCTAACCCTCTCTTTAAAAGTCCAAATATAAATGCTTGGAGCAGTTTGGAGACACATCCATCACTTTAACAGATTCTTTAATAATCCATTGATTCTCTGTGAGTGTGATATTTCAGCAGGATGAGCCTGAGTGATTTCTGCGATGATAGAGACCATTTCCATAAGAATCAGCGGCTGTGTTTAATTAAACTGAGCTCTTTTGGATTCAAACCCAGTGTGTGATAAATGGCTCCACTGCTGCTGGTTACAGGCCCCGACGGAGCAGAAAGGTGCTTTAAGACCTCTTTATAAAGCCATTATTTCTTTGTCACAGGGACAATTATACTCCCAGGTCTAAAGTAGAATGGCCCATTGTTTCATTTAATGCATGCAGTTTGGAAAATATTTGGTTTTGTCAAATAAAAGAGGGTATGGAGAGCCATTTGTGCCTATTTTTTTTTTTTTTTTTTTAAAGAAAACTGTTTCTTGTTTGTACTGAAGCTTTACATTAATTATTATTCTTAATTGTCTTTAGTTCTTATGAAGCTCTTATGAAGCAGCATTTGAATCATGAAAGCAATACTGAGGCTCAAAATGTCCCATTTTAAAACATGTGTGTTCTCCCTCTTTGTCCGTGACACTAATGATAATACACAGTTTATAGTCCTATTTATTCTTTAATTGCACTTTCTGACTGACACTGAGCCACAGAAACTGTACAATTTCTTTTGAGTATCCATAAAACAGACCAGTCGCAAAAATCAAAAATCTCTTTTGCTAAACAGTGTTGTGACCTTTTAGAAAATTTGTAAAGTGACATTTTTGCAAGAGTTGCACTGGCACAACACCCTAGGAACTCTAAATGTCTGTTAAAGCTTTGTTAAGGCAAAGGTTCTAATTGTAGGTTTGGTGCAATAAAACCCTTTAGTTACACTTTATGGCTTCCAGGGGGAAAATTAATTATGTGTATTTAAAAAATCCATGTGCCCTGGTTGTGCAGTAAATGGGTTTGACATCAAATCCACTGTCTTTATGTGTCTCTACGTCTGTTCTTCCCTTTTTCTAACCCCCACACACTCTTTGAGTTCCCTCTTATCTCCTCCCTACACACCTCTGTGGAGCCACAACATGAGTCATACACTGCATTTATTTGTGTGGTAAGGGTACAGTGTTTATCGTGAGGAAACACTGAAGCAAACCCGGCCGTGACTCATTGAGTTATTGACAGAAGAGGCTGAATGAGTCACAGACCTCCTTTAGGGTGTTTGTGAGCTACAGGTGGAGGTGTGCCCAGATCTTGACAGTGCATTGATTCATTCACTCCTTAAACATCGATATTAATATCTCTGAGGGATGGAGGGAAGCTGGGCGGATGAATGGCCACTTACTGTATGTCCATTCATAAAAACAGAGCCTTTATTTCAGACCATCCATTTATCCTGTACACCTGTTGCTCATGTAGTCTGCTTAGGTTAAACTCTACCCTACAGTCTTTCCAAATGTGTCTGCTCCCAGGATCATAGGATTTTAGCATCCCAACTCATCACATTTCTCCTTTTTTGGGTTTAGACATTTTAAGACACCTTTTACATTGCCCTCATCTGACCTGAGACACATGCAACAATTATTTGACGCTAAACCCTCCTTTAGTGTATAACATTTACTGTCCATTTACAAATTGTTGTCACCACAGTGTAAAACTCAGATATAACATTTCAAATCCAATACAAAGTAATAAAAACAGCCGCTTAGGTACTCAAACCAGTCAAGTAGAAGTGGAGCAAATGACTGATTGGACCGATCTGAGTGTTTGAAGAAGTATGTGTCGGTATCTCTCCAGCCTTACAAAGCCAGAAGAAAAGAAGTGAAAACATGTATGTAATTTACTTTGATTGCAATGTGCTATTAGGTACAATAAGAGGCCAGTGATGTACTTTAGCCTATAGACTTATTTAGCTTAGTGTGAGCTTGGCATATTAATTTAACAGCGCTATTAAATAAATATCCGACCTACAGAAACACCACGAGTCAAACGGACGCCTTTAGTTTCCTCTGTGAGCTGGTGCGTGCCACAGCCCGCGAAGAACAAACAGAGAAGGAGAAGACTTGACAAGAACAGTCTTAATAATATAGTTAAAATGTAAAATCATTTTTCTGTAACAAAGAGATTGTCCAGAAGGCCAGTACAAGTCATCTGCACATGTCCAAAAATGTGATGAATAATTATTATTTGTTACCTTCAGGACGTCACTATGTTTTCACATATATTAAAACAAATCACTATTTATAATCATTTATCCTAAAAGCTCTTTGTCTTTTAAATTCTTAGTAGTCTCTTTATTTACTTGAGTCTTTATTCATGTTTTATAGCATATTCAGGACATATTTCATATATGTATTCAATGTTTTCTTCCAAATGTGTGTTTTAGTAGCTATTGTTTTTGTTTGTTGTCCTGTTTGTTGTCTTACTTGCTGCTGAATTAATTATATTTAGTAGGATTAATAAAGTTGTCTGATTCTGAATCTGAGACTCACAGCCGTCTGTTTCTGGGAATTCATAAATATTAACAGTCTGTGAACCTGTATGTTTTCTCACCTCTATAACAGAATAATGTCGCCAGGTCACCAGAGGAGTTGTGGGTCAGTCAGCTGGATCTGTTTTTGGGCCCCCTGCTGGCCATGGGACTCTAAACAACTTCAATTTAATTGGCCCTGCTTTTGAATGTTTAGACTTTATTTACATTTTGTGGGCTATTATGATGTTGGCTGTTGTACACAATCTTAAAACATCTTATTAGAAATAGACTATACTGTATCTTAAATCATTCATAGTTTTTAGTTTGCTGTAGAAAAGTCTTAGATTAAGATGAACAAATCAAGTTCTGTCTGTAAAATTGACTCTTACATCTAATTGTAGATAATCTTAAACCCCTCAGAGCCTTACCTCCTATGACACATTTATTTTTAATAACTAGTGGCCTACTTTCAGTATCGCCTGCTTTAACTTATATATACTGTAGACGACACACACTTATACTTATCCATATTTCTTATCTATAAACCTGATATTGTAATGCATATATATGTATCTCAGATTTAAAAAAGACTTTAAACAGCACCGCCATGGCTCACAGATTACTTTGCGAGCGTCTGTCCATTTGTCACAGCCCTTGGAGGGAATCCCCAGCGCTGCTCGTTCAGTCTGTACCGTTGGGTTTCAGCTCGTCCACAGTCCCTCAGTGTGAGTCTGCAGAGTGTATATCTGCCACAGACGACAGCGCTGGGTGCAGCCCTGAGGAGGAACCGCTCCTCTCTGACCCAGTTAAAGGCTACAAGCTGCAGCAGAGAGGACAGAAAGTAGGACAAACTCAAATATGAAACTTAGAAGTGCCGTCTTGTGAGGTGTGGGGTTTACAGTTGGAAACACTGAGCTTTCTTTCAAATACTCACCGCTTTTATGTCAATGCTATGTCTACGAAAGTGAGTGCTTCTTAACTGTGCATTAGGTTTAGTTTGTCTACTCATACAACTGGCTCTTGGTTTTATTCTAATTGCCCAAAGTAACTCGTAGTGACCAATGACAAATCAATGGTTAGACAAACTTTGCACTGACTTCAATTGTATTACATTAAAGAAGAAAGATTTTAAGAAGATAAAGAAGAGGGTCGGCAGTAGCTCAGTGGGTAGAGCGGTTGTCCTTCAACCGGAAGGTAGGTGGTTCGATTCCCGCTCTCCCCACAGTTCATACTGTCGTTGTGTCCTTGGGCAAGACACTTAACCCACCTTGCCTCCAGTGACTGTAACACTGGTAATTACATTAGAACAATGTAAGTCGCTTTGGATAAAAGCATCAGCTAAATGAATAAATGTAAATGTAATAATGCTGAATAAGGTGGTAAACCTTATGCTGAATAAAGTACAAGTGGTATATTAATGATAAAGTAGACGTTAAAGACCAATAAGGAGGTTTATGGATGTAGTGAAGGACAAATGAAGGTGTGAGAGAAGAGGAGCAGGGGACAGGAACAGATGGAGGCAGATGATTTGCTGTGGAGCGCCCTGAAGGGAACAGACCAAAGGAGAAGAAGATTTAAACTGTCTGTATTCTGTCTGGAGCTTGCTTCTGTCAACAAACCGAGACAAGTTATGTCTGAGACTGAGACTGAGACCAAGACCAGACTAAGACTATGGAAGGTCGACACTGAGTCAAGACCAAAACTAATGTACAGCATACTAATTAGACAGGTATAAAATCCAGAGGTTTTTGACCTATTCCAGACTTATTTAGGTCAGTGTTTGGTAAAAGATACTACAGTAAAGTTCAGTTTGCATTAGTATAGTTTTATGTTTGTCTCTGACCTGACAAGGATTAATTCAACAGGTTGATGTCCCACTTTTTGGTACCCCTGACCCAGACTAAGACTAGCTTCATAATACTGGGCCATGATTCTGTGACGCTCCAATTAGCACCGTCTTAAATATCATAGTGTCTTTTTTAATGTCATTAATGATTCAAAATGAGAAACTGCTGACTCATATATCTGTCCTCAATCTGTCAAGTCACATCAGTAAAAGTCTTTCACCTAAGATGGACTTCCTTTCTCACTCTTTTACCTCAGAGTGTGTCCAGTGAGTGACGTGTGACCCACATTATGTGCAATTTCTTTAAAAATGTAGTTTCTATTGTATTCAGATGACATCAGGTATTTGACTGATTTTGAATTTGCTTTTTCCTCATCAATATATTTCAAAATGTATCTTTAAATCTACTGTCTGTGGGAAAACATCACATGTATCTGACTCTCCTGTGCTGTTTATTCCCGTCTCTGTTGGTTTCCTGTCGCTTGTATTTCATCGCTTGGCGTCTGTCTCTGAGGTGCTGTTCTCTCAAAGTGTTTGCTTCAAGAAAAAGGACCCGCTGGATTTCTACCCCTCGCCATAAAACACACAAACACAACAGGCCTGAGCTCACCACAGGAGCTCTCTCTGCTGCTGCTGTACCTCGGCTTTATTTCTATCGTAAACACAGCAGCAGCTCTTCAGAGACCTTTCTGAAGCACAGGAAATGACACGAGTAAAAGTGAAGTGAGTTGTTACTGTGTCATAATGTGGCTGATATTGTTGCACAGTTTCTATTCATTTTTAGTCCTATTGCAGGTATAAGCTGGGTTGTGTAGCTGTAGAACATGTGAACAGCTATGGGAGCCCTGCAGGGACATGCTGGCGTCCATGAACAAACCCAGTGGTATTACTGTAAGTCTGATGTTACTTACACTTTAAAAATACTTAATAAACCAAATGAGCTCACATTTACTGATTTTGTTTGCGAACTTATCTTTTCTCTGGGTTTGTTCAGACCCAACCCATGTCCCATCAGGGCTACCGTAGTTGCTCAAAGGCAGTAGAAAAAGTGTAAAGTGTTGCAATCTATAATGTCGCTGTCAGATTCTACTAAAAACACTTATCTTCATATTTTAGATTTATTCCATATTCTCTGCCTGCCTGTCGTAAAAATGGTTATTAAAAAAACAGGGGCTAGAGACATTTGAGAAATGTTTAAAGAAATGTTTGGTTGGTATTTCTTTTAAATACTTACAAAAGGTAAAGGGAATATGTGTTTGGACACTTCTGAGGTCAGCAATAGTAAAAAAAGATGAACAGACATGAACACACTTAAACAAACCAAAAGGCCTAAAACTGTGCTGCTGGTTTTTGTAAATTCCAAAAGCATCAAGGGAGGTTGCTGCTAAATAAATCAAAAGCTAAAATAGGAATATAGAATGAACAAAGCGTATTTAAGTCCAATGAGGTTGTTTAAACATAACGCCTGAAAAGAAAGTTGTATTTTTTCTGGGACACTTATCTAAAAGTTATAAACCCAACATGACAAAGACAGGCTGAAACAGGCCGATGCAGAGGAGATGTTGTATTATTAATCGTAAAGCTATGTCCTGTAGTCCATTAGAAGGAGCTGTGGTTTTATTTTGGTCCACGTTTCTAGTTAAATCAAGACGCATGACTCAGACTAAACTTGTCTCCTCAGAAAACCAACAAAAACAGCCTGTGATGAATGTTTTTGAACGGCAACTAATGGATTTATGGCTTGGTTTAATGGATTGGTGCCATTAGCATTAGCCACAAATGCTAGACCATAGGATTGCTGTGTTATCTTTCTGTTTCTATCAAATAAACCATAATAAATGCTATCTCTACATTTTTTCTAATCATTGTGCTTTGGAAAAAAAGCTGATGTAGTTGAATATTCCCGAGTGAGCAGTGATTTGTTCCATTGATGCAGCAGTTTGTTAATCTCTGATTGAAACAATGTCACTTAATGGTAATGTTTATAGACTGCTCCTTACAAGAACAAAAGAAAAAAAGGCTTATTATCAGCAATTAAAGATAAGACATTTATAAAACTATTTAGTTGAGGGTACTATGCCTCTGGAATCAGAATAGCCTTTACATAAAAGTTTTGTTGGCAGGTTTCTTGAGTGAAGTATTTTCAGACTCAGAGCAGCACTTATCTCCACAGACAGAGCACCAGATCTGCACCAGATTACATACATTAAACTGATCACATGACCCGTTCACGACGCAGCATCAGTCACCTAATAGTCATCATTACGTGTGTTTATCCTGTTGTAAACACATGGACAGTTTCTCTGGAGCACATTGAATATATCTCTGTTCTGTGGATGAGATAAAAAAAAAGATTCAGTTCGTTTTGATGATTCATTCTAATGCAAATGTTATGTACTGGGAATACACAAACACATCTGGAGGCCTGAAATTGGGAAATATGCTAAATAAGCTACAATGCTAATGCTGTAAAACTCAATATAGCACACTGACAAGTAGATTACAGTGTTCCCTACTGGTCTGAGATGTTTGTTTCTTCAGATAAAGGGCCACAAAGTCCCAAAGCCACAGTCAGATGGAATAGTTTCTCACTGGAAGTTCAACAACACTTTCTGCTACAAAGTGATGCAGACTAGTAACACAGAGGGCATTGGGGCAGGTGGATAGGGCCCAATACGAGATGCCAAAGTCTCACTAAAGCTGGAGTGAGTCAGTCACAACAGAATGGACCAATAGAGAGGAGCTACACTGGATATGGGCTTGAGCACAGTCCTATTGTTATGTTCTATGTAAAAATCATAATAATAATAATAATTTAGTAGTCTACAGTCATACTTTAATTACAATATATTGGCACAATGTATGTCTCATAATATTATAAAACACTTCATTTCTGGGCTGAGCAGAGATGGAGTCACCAGTCCTGAACTCAGGTCGAGTCACAGGCTTCTTTTCAGGACTCGTGACTCAAACTGAGGGTAAGCCTCAGTGACTCGACTCTGTCTTAGATTGAAATCAACTTGGACTCAACTCGGACGTTTCTTCAGTGACTTGGATTCTCAACTTAAGATGACTCGGACTTGAGCTGAAATGTTTTGGGACTGTACTTCAAATGGTGATGACTTAACTCAGACTAGTCTTTGGTCACTTGGACTTAAACACTGGGGACTTGAGAGGGACTTGGACTGAGGCATGCGTCTCCTGGTTCTTTGTTTTTCCAGATACACTTGTTTCAGTTTAGGAAAAAAAGCTGAATGCTAAAGATCTTTCTAAAAAGGGCTTAAGTAGAAATTTCAACTTAAGAAGCTTCATGAGTGAGGACCAATGTCTTGTTAAATTGTCTATAGTGTATATCTAGTGTACATTTTGGTTTGAAATGACCACCTGACTACTCTACACCAAAAATACTTTTTTTAACAGTAAAACAGTAGAGAGCCCAGAGAGCCCAATTTTGTTTAATTATGTTGTAACATGCTTTCCCATTTAGGTATGCTATAAAGGAGGCTTAACACTAAGTCATAGGTTTTCATGTTAAAGTATGTTGATAACTAATGATCATAACCTCGCACTTGAAAGAATGTATGCATAGTATTTATCCTCTGAAGCCCATTCATGTCCACGTTAGAAAAACAGGAAGTGAGATAACGGCCCACACCTGGACAAAACAAATGCCAGGATTTTCATAATTTCATTGACACACAAACGCACCAGAGCGGAGTAAATGTCAGAGCCTGTAATCAGCGGACCTCAGATGAACAGCTCCTCTCTCGCAGGTCCACTCTCTCAGCTGGAGTTTTAATGACGCTAATAATCGCGTGGACAGAGACGATGACAGCCGTGAAACCTCAGCGACAGAAGTGGCCCCATTCACTCATTCAACAACCTGCTGCTGTTTGTGGTGTCAGCGCTCATAGCTCAGTCTGGAGTCGGTTTGGATTACGTGAGGTGAGGTAAATCAATTCATGGTGAAGTTCTGACAAAACACATCAAATACTCAAGTATTATAGTAAGTTGTGTTTAGTACTTAGAGTAGTCTGGATTAGAGTAACTGTATTCCTCAAAGCTTAAGAATCATCATTATAAACAGTGCAACTAGGTCTCTGCACAAATGATGTCTTTTAATGATTGACTGTATGTAAGGCTGGGTCCTGAACTAAAAAGCTCTGGTCGGTGTCAGTGTTAGAAAGTTATTATTCAGTGCCAGACAGGTCTTGAGACAGAAAGTTACACGGGAGCTGCTCCACATTACGCTGAGGAGACGCAGTTTACAGGCAAGAAAACAGAAATCTGAACTCTGTGCCTTTAACGTCAAAGTTTAAAAATAAGATCTGGAGATGATTTCTAAGTGATGCTTGTGTTGCCCTTCCTAACTATGACCATAAATATAATGAAATATTGAAAATACAAAATGGTAAGTATACATTGGTCTTCAAGCAAGTTCTACCAATAAATGACGAGGTTGAGGAGTTCACATTATTTAGATGTACCAGGTCACTTTGAAAATAATTGAAAACCCTAAAATAAATGTTTGTCAGAGGACAAACGGTGAGGATGGAGAGGACAGAGCAGAACAAACCCAGTGACTCCTCTGCTCAGGACACACTCTGCATATTTCATCTGTGCTTGTGCTTGGATAAAAAAAAAAAACCTAGAGTGAATTATTGATAATGAACACTTCTCTGCACTGCATCAGCACACTTTCACAGCGAAAAGCAAGACTAGGTACTTAATGCACTCAATACCAGGAGGGTTTATTGAAATAATATAAAGTTAAAGCTGGTAGGATGTTACAAACTGGCTTCCTGTTACTGAGTGAGGTAGATAAGAGACACAATGTGGCCTTAAAGTGGTAGGGGACCCAATAAAAGGAAAGATTTGACTAAAGTCGGACTTGAGAAATAGTGAATAAACAAATTAAGGCACTTCTTGTCAAAGCCTACAAGCAGCGAGAAGAAGGAAAATGGCACTGTTAATAATAAAAAATGGCTCAGTTTCCATTTGAGACCTACTCTGTAAAAATGTATTTTTTTGGATGTTCACAGTAACTTTGCTACTCCAAATCCAAAACGTGATAAAGGCTTTAATACGTATGCCTCATCTTGTATTTCCGACTACAAATCTATGTAACCGCTAACTTTGGAACTTTTATGCTCTCAAAGAAGCAACTGAAATCACTATTTGGGTGTTTCCCTTTTGTTAATCTGGCTTTTTGAAAAAGCATAAAAAACATTCTAGATGTAAAGTGAACACTAATAACCAATCAGAGCAGAGAAGTCTTAAAGACAGGCACGAACACATCGGTCCAGGCTTAAAGAGACAGACACTGAAACAACATTGGAGATTGTAAAAAGACGATTACTGCTACAAATAAATTGACTACTTTTAGAAAAATCATTAAGTATTGAACTGGATAGCATCCATAGACTGCTGGAGTATAATACAAACGTATAAAATGGGCTGAAAATGTCACTTGAATGAATTGGGAAGTCCTGTTGGTGGATTATTATAAAAGTTGCTGAGTCACTGGAGAATGGCCTTGGTCGAAGTTAGTCTTGTACTTTTTCAGAGAACAGTGAACAGTGAAATGTAAAAGTAAATGAAGCAGAAGAAATATAACAAGAAGATGTACCTGAACAAAACATGCTGCAAACCACCACCAAAAAATTAAACATCGTTCCACCTCGGTCTGATTAAATCTCTCTCACGTCTACATGATTTTCCCTCTTCAGCTGTGTTTTGTGCTGGTCTCTGTGGACCGGAGGCTGAACGTGATCTTCAGGACTGACTTGGTTTACTGCTCTACTCTCCATCTGTTTCCAAAGCACCTTCTCTCATTAAAAATCAAAACATAACCCAATATTAATGTACAGTTGTGCTCATAAGTTAACATACACTGGCAGAAATAGTGATTTTGGGCCATTTTTCAGAGAATATGAATCATAACACAAAAACCTTACTTTCACTCACAGTTAGTGGTTGGGTGAAGCCATTTTGTCAAACACTTGTGTTTACTCTTCTAAAATCATAACGACAACAGAAACTGAGGTTTACAAATGTTTACATGCCCCAGTTTTTAATACTGTGTATTACACCTTTAACATCAATGACAGCTTGAAGTCTTTTGTGGAAGTTGTGGATGAGGCTCTTTATTTTCTCAAATGGTAAAGCTATTTGCTAAGGCAAAAAGCCTCCAGTTCTTGTAAATTCTTGTTGTTGTAAAGTCTTGCATGAACTGCACGTTTGAGATCTCTCCAGAGTGGCTCAGGTCAGGATACTGAGGCCAGTCCAGAATCGTCTCTTTATGCGGCTGTAGCCAATGACAGGTCGACTTGTCCTTGTGCTTTGGATTGTTGTCATGTTGGAACGTCCAAGTATGTCCCATGTGCAGCTTCTGGGCTGATGAGTGCAAATGTTCCTCCAGTATTTTCTGATAACATGCTGCATTCATCTTTTTAAGATCCTTTGTAGCTCACACATCCCCAAAACATCAGCTCCACCTCCATGTTTCACAGTAGGACTGTGTACCTTTCATCATACGCCTTGTTGACTCCAAATGTAACGTTTATGGTTGTGGCCAAAAAGTTCAATTTTGGTCTCATCACTTTAAATGAGTGGGATGCTTTGTGGCATTTGAGTAGTAATGGCTTTCTCAACTATGCAGCCTATTTTTCCAGAGAGTTCTGTATTTCAGCTGAAGTTATTTATATGGTTTTCTTTGCATCTCTAACAATTTTCCTGGCAGTTGTGGCTTACATTTTTGTTGGCCTACCTGACCTTTTTCTTTTCCTCTTCTTCTTCTTAATTAGAGTTTGAACTCTGCTGATTAGCATTCTTAATTTCTTTCAATATATTTTTATATCCCTTTCCTGTTTTATACAGTTCAATTACATTATCCACAGATCCTTTGACAATTCTTTTCAATTCTGACAGAAACGTCAGTGCAGCACTGGATGAAAAATGCAAGGGTCTGTCAGGAGCCCAGAAACTCACTGACCTTTTATACAAACACACTGATTACAAGCAAACAGATCACAGGTGAGGATCTTTACCTTTAGTAGCCATTCAAACCTGTTTGTGTCACTTGTGCATGTTCTCAGACCAAAATAACCAGGGTATGTAAACTTCTGATCAGGATCATTTGTATAGTTTTCTGTTGTCATTATGATTTTAAAAGAGTAAACACAATTGTTTAACAATTAATGGCTTCACCCAACCACTGAACTGAAAAATGGCCCCAAAAAAAATCACAAATTCCAGGGTATGTAAACTTATGAGCACAACTGTGTCTATTATATTGAGGACTAGAACTAAACTGAGACTAAATATAAAACCCAGCACCAGGACTAAACCCAAATCCAGTGTTTTAGCAGGTTTGATCAAAGCTAAACAAGAACTGAACTATAACTAAACCAACAAACCCAGCAACAGGATTAAACCAGGACTTAACCAAGACAAAACCAGAGCTAAACTTATCCTCGGACTAGACATTATCACAAGAACAAATATAGGAATAACAGTTATCTGTGTTTTATATGGATGTGGGGGTATTTTGTGGTGCAGTAGCTTCCAAAAGTAATGAAGAAATGTTTTATTAGTTTAAAACGTTAGATGAACACTTTCATCCTGTATTATTATCTTCATATCTCTCTCTAACATACGTTTAAAATATGTTTCCTTTGTGATCAGCTGCTTCTTGCTTCAATCACGTCTTTTCTGTACATTTCACCATTCTTTCACTTTGCTGCAGGCTTCAACGCTCAATGCACAAACGCATCTTTACACACTGCATTCTTCCTTTGATTTTCTGTGAGTTCTGTGTCTGAGTGGCTCACGGTCTAAAAAACTCATTATTCAGTGTCCCACTTACAGTGGCAGCAGATATAAATAACCCAGCGTCAGATCTGCAGGTCTGACTCAGTGCAGTCACACATTACAAACGGCCGGAGTCCCCACTGTCCCTGAAGGCCACACGGAGCCTGGCAGTAAATACAGCTCCTTCTTCTAATGCCATCTCAGCACTTTCTTCACTCACTTGGCGCTAATTGTAAAAGGGTTTAGTTCACTTTAGACTCAGCAAAATGTAGCTCACGCAAAGAGGAAGAAGTTAAAGATTTACGAGAAAAATGCTGTACAAGATTTGTAGACTGTATTTAAAATCAATAACAAAATGATCTAAACCACTTAAACTCAAACTCAAAGTTAAACTTAAAGCAAACTCAGAACTATCCAAGGACAAAAACTGGACCAAACCAAAAGCAAACCAGGTCTAAACTCAGGGAGCACTCACACCTGCACTTTTAGAGATCTAGAAGTTAGAATTTTCTCATTTGGTCAAAACCAAAATGCAGCTCTTTGGTCTTAGTCTGGATCAAACTAAACCAAGATTCGGTTTGTTTATGATATGTAAGAGCATTTTGGTGACAGTTTGGAGCAAATATGGGCGGCAGTAGCTCAGTGGGTAGAGCGGTCGTCTTTCAACCGGAAGGTAGGCGGATCGATTCCCGCTCTCCCCACAGTTCATACTGTCGTTGTGTCCTTGGGCAAGACACTTAACCCACCTTGCCTCCAGTGACTGTAACACTGGTAATGTAATGTAAGTCGCTTTGGATAAAAGCGTCTGCTAAATGAATAAATGTAAATGTAAATGTAAATAGAGGAAGTAACAGACAATTAAACAACAAAGAAGAGGAAACCAAGCGGAGATCAGTGTGGTTTAAAAATAGACATATAATGTTGTGTCTTATGTATTTATGTACTGTACTTCATGACAGTGTTTTACTGTCATGAAGTACAGTACATGAAGTACAGCGTCACGGAAAATCGAATGGATTGACAAAACACAATATGTGAGTTCTTGGGGCAGACTTTTACGTGTGAAAATGCTTTAGATATTAGCAATCTGAAATCTGAAATCTAGACTAAACTTGGAATAACACTAGCACTAGACCAGGAAAAATCCCATGAACTAGATCCAAACATGGACTAATAAGGAAAAACCCAAGACAAAACAAATAATAACTACAGACAGGGCTATCAGAGAACCAACATTTATACTAATCTAAACACTAGTTACAATCTGAATCCAATTCTGATTCAAATGATAAACTATAGGACTAGACCAGTTATAATAATAATAATCTAAACAAAAGCTAAGGACGTCACCAAAGACTAATGAAGGGTTAAACAGAGACCAAAAAACAGATCTCTTGGAGGCTATTAAGGACATAAAAGTGCAATAAACCTGGTTTAAACCACAACTAAACCTAAAAAACAAAAGTTATGTTGACAGTTGTGTCATTGTCTAGTTTGTTTTTTTGAATTTCACTTTCCCCTGATTATGTTTGGGCTGTAAACAGTGCAATCGCCTGAACCTAAAGAACCACTGCCTCAAAACAGCTTGAACACAAAAACTGAACCCCTTTCAGTTTTTAACACACCTCTATTCCCACCTCAGTACACTGCCCTTAATAATAAATAATCTCATAGTCATAGAGTCTATTCCTGTGAGTACTTCAGTCTAAGTTTGTCCAAGAGCAGAGGAGTAGGGCTAACACTGGACTGAGAGGGTTTTATATTTGTCTGAATAGTATTGATTGTCGGATGAGAGCTTCTGCCAAAGTCTTTGTGTATTTGTGCCAACAGTTTATTCTCCTGAGCTGAGCTGGCGGCTTCTGCATCGCTCTACAGTCAGATCTGAGTGTGAAGAACAGCAACAAACAATAACAGAGCACTCTTGATATAAAAGACTGAGTAGAGATGTGAATTACAATAGAAGACAGCAGCTTTAGCCAAGTTCCAATAACAAGTTTAAAAATCAATTTGACTAGACATTGTAAATGTTCTAGTATAAAGCAAGCGGGATATGAGCAGATGAACTGCACTTATGAAGGCTCCACCATAAAACTGCAGCCTACAATGTGTTTTTAACTTCAACAGCACATATTATCACGTACTAAGACTATTACTTATTATTATTATTACTTCTTCACAGCCGGTAAACCCTGTCCAGTGAATTAAACATTAGTCATTGAGCTGATGATTGCTGTATTATGATATTATTATTATTATTGCATGTAACACATTATAAATAATTCACTAACCCTTAAGTCAGAATAAATACAAACTCAAACAGAGTGTGAACAGTGTTCTGTCTAAAATCTCTTTAAAAAATAACGTGCATAAACATATTCATAGCATAAACGGTGAACTTAACTAGGCGGTTATATCTTGTCTTGTTTTCCCAGTTGTTATCTATAACTGATTTTCCCATCCCACTCATAAAGAAATCAGATCTTGTCTTACCTCGACCAGGTGAGGTGTGGGGTTGAATCCACACAGGTTGCACACCTGACTGTGACACTGGGTGCAAGTGTTGTAGTTGGGCGGGTCCGAGCTGCCGATGTTTAGCTCCATTTTACACAGCGGGCAGTTCACTTTGGGCTTCTCCGGTTCAGGAGGGGGCGCCACTACTTCTATTGGCGCTGCTGTTACTGGCTTCTGTGGGTGAAGGGCGGACTCGAGCTGCTTTACTGGCCCTTTATCCATGTTGGACGGGGTCTGCTGCTGCTGTGGTGGCACCTTTTGTTGGGTCGCCATTGGTTGCTGCTGTTGGGACATGCCTTGTTGGTACGGAGTTGGTTGTTTCTGGGATTGAGCACCCATTTGGGGACCTCCAAACTGACCTGCTCCACCCATTTGTTTTTGAGGGCCGGCCATTTGCATTGCTGGACCACCCATTTGTTTTTGAGGGCCGCCTATTTGCATTGCTGGACCGCCCATTTGTTTTTGAGGGCCGGCCATTTGCATTGCTGGACCGCCCATTTGCATTTGAGGGCCGCCCATTTGCATTGTTGGACCGCCCATTTGCTTTTGAGGGCCGCCCATTTGCATTGTTGGACCGCCCATTTGCTTTTGAGGGCCGCTCATTTGCATTCCTGGACCGCCCATTTGTTTTTGAGGACCGCCCATTTGCATTGCTGGACCACCCATTTGTTTTTGAGGGCTGCCCATTTGTCCATGAGGTCCCCCCATTTGGCTTTGCCCATGTGGACCTCCCATCCCGAACTGTTTTGGACCTTCCTGCTGCTGCCTACTGTCTGGTCCAGCATTGCTAAAAACCACTTTCCCCTTTGCCGGACTGGGTTGGGTGGACTGCGTTGGAAGCGGGTCGACATTAATTAAGGTACTAGCCTGATTTAGCAGCGAAGCCCCAAATCCGAACAGTTTTGTGAGTCCGTCTTGAGCTGGAGGCGGCTGGGACTGCGGTCTATGTGCCGGAGACGATCCTGCGCTTCTGGTACGGTCCTGTTGGCGTGGTACCGGTTGATGTATTGGGGAATCTCTACCCAAATCGGGCTGAGACGGGGCTTTTGCCAAACCTGGAAGTGGTACTGCTCCGGGATGGGGGATTCTCGGTTGGTTTGGTCCCACCTGAGCAGCCTGACCTCGTTGCAAGTAAGGTTCAGACTTGAAGCCTTGCTGTGAGGGTCCGGTTTGAGCTTGAGGTTGGGCGTGTCGCTGCATGCCAGGAGAGGGGTGTATTTGGGTTTGTTGCTGTGGATGGTACGTCTGCTGTTGGGACGGAGGGTACTGGTGCGAATAGGGCTGTGCCTGAGAGTATGGCTGGGTCGGAGGCTGCTGTTGTGGTAGTTGTTGCTGAGTCGGTGCAGGTTTAGGCTGCGGAGGGGTTGTTGGACAGGAGTTTGCTGAGGCGGGACAATTGGCTTGGATTGGTGGGACGGGGAGTGGATCTGCTGTTGGCTTTTAGAGCGAGGCGTGGTCATATCGATGCCAAGGGCCCGCTGCATCTGACAGTTTAGACAAAGCCACTCCTGGACCTGCAGAGACAAGAACAATTACACTCAGTACACTCTTTTTACTGACAGTGTTCCTATTCTTTAATTTAGCTAAAAATAATGATAACAATAAAATTGGATGTAATCAAAATTTTATCTTATCTTTATAACTATGTGAAGGTGAATGCATCTGTAAACTGACTTCTCGCTGCCTACATATGACCATTTTCCTAGTTTATTCACATTAAAGAGATCAAAAAGTAAAAAAATGTGTATGCAATAAAAATGACAATAGAGTGTGTTTACAAAGTATACAATCAATATTTTTAAAACTAGAATATCAAAGCAAAATAAGTATAAAACAGGTTGGTTTAACAAGTTAAATTAACTTCAGAAACAATCACAGCTACAGAGTAAAACTACATCCAGCATGAGTTTTCTCACTGAAGCAGAATAAAGTAACTTCAGCGTTACAAAAATTATTACTATTATTATAAGAAATCATCCACTTTCTCATGGCCTTTCATAGCAGTCAAAATGCATTTGAAGCTAAGTGAACATTGACATAAATTGTTAATAACCAGGTCTTGTGGTCTTCAGATTCTACACATAATTCTGTTACTAACACTAGAGTCTGACATTGGGATTAGAGGATTAGCACTCTGCTTGTTTAAATCATATCTGCCAGATAGTCAATGTATATGAGCAGTCCTCATCATTTACAATAGTTACCCATGGAGTTCCACAGGGCTCAATACTAAAAATCTTTTGATATATTTTAACACTATAATTAGAAAATGTGTAAATCATTTTCATTGTTATGCAGTCAATACCCCTCTGTGATTGTCAATTAAACCTGATCCTATTGATCATGGCGGCAAACTGATGCCTGTGTCAAAGAGAAGGATCTAAATGATGGTAAATGAGTTTTTCTTAAATCCGTGGAAAAACCCTGAATTCATTATACTAGGCCCCAGAAATCCAAAGATGCACTATCCAACCATTTAATCACTCTGGTGTTAGTTTAGCTTCTAGTGCAGTACAAGAAGTAACCTCAGTGTTATATTTGACCAAGATTTACCGTTCAAAGCACACATAAATCAACCTTGCAAAACCACATTCTTTCATCTGCGCAACATCGGCAAGATTAAGAATATATTCTTCTTAGACTTGTTAGGCCTTGTACAGTACCAGTCAAAACTGCAAACATCACCATTAGGAATGAATGGAAAAGACTAGAAACTGTCAAACAAATGGCTTTTAGTGAAACAAGGACGGTATAATTTGAAGCCATGGCTGCGACTCGTTTATTCTTGCTTTCAGACCTGATTGCTATTGATTTCTTTAAATAGCGCTGCTGACTAAGACCACCAGCTTCTCTTATCATCGCTAACACATGGACACTGTAGTCATTCATCCAACTTCAAAGCCTTGGAAACGAGGGCACGGATTGGGATGCCCGCACACATATGTTCACACAGCGGACATATATCGCTCTAGATGTGGAAAACACAAGTGCATGCTGGGAGAACGGAGAGGTAGATCAAATGAGATGGACTGAGTGGTTGAGATGGAAGTGTAAAGCGAACACATGAATCACAGCATTTCTATGATCTGTAATGATAAAAAAGGCAAAAATAGATGCTAACTGTACCCCCTCCTTTCTGTCTTTCCTGTTTTTGCTCCAGTTTCTTCTTATCTTCCTTCAGGGAGACACATACTCCGGGTATCTCTCATCCTTTCGTTTCTTACTCTAGCGTTGCATCCGCACAGCTGCTACAAATAACCGCATTTATCTCACTGATCGGGGCAAAGGCTTGTAAATCTAAGCATGCTTCTCCCCCGTCCTCTTGCTTTCCCATAATGCAACGCGTACAGTACAGAGCGGTACACCTCCTCCTCCTCCTCCTCCTCCTCCTCCTCCTCCTTCCATCGACTCTGAACCCCTAATTTTTTTTCCCATCACAGGGAAGATGTGCTTGTTCCCTATACCCAAGCACATCTTGCCTTCTCAGCCTGCTTTGCTGCTTGGCTGTCTGGTATTTTCAAAACCTGACATTATTCCTAAAGATCTGATCTGTCAAGTCAGCGGCTGCTCCAGCTTGGCAGCATCCTTTCCATTTTAAATATAGTGTCCTGACGACTGCATTTACGGTGCATTTATTCATTTCAATTTCACAGATTGGGTCGGAAACGGTTTTCGGAATAGATTTGAACTAATGCATTTACAATAAACCATACAACATATTGGCAAGTCATCTGGAATCTTGTGTAAATGTTAGAAACTAGAAATAGCTTGTTTGCAGTCACTTGACAAGAAAATCATACGGAGGACTGGAAATAAACAGCAGTTGTGGCAGAGACAGAGGAAAGATGGTATTGTTGAGAAAGATACAAACAGAAAAAAAATCCACATATCTTAGACATCCATAGAGGAACGTTTCACCTGAGCAGAAGGAGCTGCTTTCGAGGCAGTAGAAATGTGCAACTTTCTTGTTCTCCAGAAAAGAAACAACCAATTCCACAAATCTCCACTAAAACAAGTTCAAATGTGTAAAGGTCTAGAGACACATCTTTTTGTTTGGGCAACAAATTACAATCCAGGAGCTCATTATGTCAGTGTCAGTGTGATTTTTTCTTTCCTTGTCTCATAAGTTTAGGCAAGCTAAGACTGTTTTTTGGTCATTGTTTATTGTAAACACTAGAGCTCATTTCAGAAACCAATATCCCAGTTTTAAGAAACCTGAATATGCCTCCTGGAAATCTCCTAAAGAACGTATACGCTGTGTCCTGGTTTCTGACAGCTTCTGATGAACTGAGCAGCTGTGCAAGTTTAGTCAAGTGACGCTACTCAAAACAAACACAGCAGCAACTTTAATACAGCAAAAAAACTATTATTGTGATCTGAAATCTTTAGACTGTTAATATCTAAGTGATATTTCATTAAAAACTGTGCAGTTTGTTTAATAATATGTCCAATTTCATGTGTTACACAGCTCGTTTTTGGTCTGCTGATAAACTGTTATTGCATCACTAAACAGCCGCTAAAGAACGTTTTCTTACATAAAAACCATTTTGTGCCAAGACACACGCCAGTCAAAGGTCAGGACATGTTTTTCCGGCTATTTTATTATTGTTAATGTTTATCCTTGGATTCTATTACTTTGCACAAACATTCTGAAATGCATTTGATTTGGCAGATTGCACTGAATCTAAATTTAATTGTTGCTTTTCCCGAGTCGTTCTGCCTTCATCACTGTTGATGAATACAGTAGGAGCAGTCGGTGGAAGATGATTTTAATAATTCCTGCCTGTTCTTTTTTTAGCTAGCAACACCAAAGGAATCAGTGATGAAGCAAACCGCACCACAGAGCCGACAGTCAGCAGTTTTCTCTTAATCCGTCCGCTCCTCTGCTCTCATCCCGTCAGGACTAATCAACAGTGAATATCCACTTGTGCTTCACGCTGGATAAAACCGGTGGATCTAACCACACCTGAGACCTGCAGGCGAACAGTGAGAGAGCATCACAGCCAGCATTTCCACGTGAGCCCCATAAGGGTTATATTGGAGCTCAAATATGGGTCTCAAGTGTGTTTGTCCACACTTTCCACAGTGGCCCCAGCTGTGTTGAACTCATAGAATTCTTATTTGAGCTCAAATATAACCCTTATGGGGCTCACGTGGAAATGCTGGCTGGGATATGGATAAAGGTTGTGGTGGGTTCAAGTTACACTTTGGGGTTTTATGTCAATGTTGGTCATTATCTGAGGTTTTTGGTCTAAGTTAATTTTTATGATGAAATGGGGAAGAAAATGCAGTCCCAAACACATCTGACAGAACCTGAGCATGCTAAACTTAAAAGGGGGACATTTGCATTGGAATATATAGTATTTACTAATGAGGCTGTTTCTATTCCCACAATATAATATATCAACTTACGGTCTTGCACTGAGTCAGGTTTTTATAGAGGCATACTGGGACTGCCTCGTTGGTGTTTCTGGAACATCCTCCATAATTGCATCTATAATCATTAACAAACAATCTTGTAATCCTAACAAGGATATTTTGGGGTATAGCAACAGTCATTGTGTGCTCAGACTTCAGGGGAAATCAAAACAGATCAATGTGAGTTTGGATAAGGCCAAGATATTTTTAATGTAGACAGTATCAGAGGGCTGACCAGCCAGACCCACTGACTTAAGTCCAGTGGGTGTGAAGCCCCGCCCCTTGAGCCTGTCTTCCACCTGAGCCCAACACCATCGACCAATTATAATGGTTTATCTAAAACAGGGAGGGGCTTCATAAAGAAGTGAAACAAGTCTCATTGTCACATTGCTTATGTCAGCGTCTTTCATTTCTTTGATTGATTTAATTCTATTTTTCCCGCCTCCTGGAAATCAAATGGTATAATTACAACGATACCAGTTCTGTTTCTAAATTAAGATAAACAGCTATTTTAAATCTTTGTAATGTACTTTGAAGTTCACTCAGCTGCTGTTTGACTCTCTGCTGAAGAAAAGCTGTATCTGAGAATAATACCTGACAAACCGTTCCCATAAGAAGATACGATCCGCTCTTTGCTCTGCTCTTTCCTGACAACTGACAGCTTTATCTGACTCGTACAAACACACCTGAATACACAAAACGCTTATAGAGAGAGGCAAACCTTCAAATGAAAAGCTGTGATGGAGACAAAACAAACTCAGACTGTAAATAGATCACATTAAATATCAGAGTTAGGGATGAAATAAACACGTCTGACTCGATGATACTGGGCTGTTTCCTGTGTCGCACCCCAAAAGTGTGGATACACAGTCTCACTCCAAAAAACATTTACACATTTACACATAGCATGATGCCAGCTGCCAACATGAGATATTCAGCGTTACAGCGGCACAAAACTGCAGACACAGCGCCAGACACTTAACCTTTTGATTCTCGCTGAGCTGTCTCTCGATGAACACGGCAGAGACTTGTTAGTTAGTCTTGACTCAGTGAAAGACTGGTAGTGCAGATAAAGGTCGGCAAAGTCTTTATAACTGGATGTTCAGCCTTGCTTCCTGTTCCATAATGAGGTAGAAAAGTAAAATGCTGCATCGACTGTGTACCCTGCATTTGTTCTGTAAACTAAGGCTGGGTCTGAAACAGCTCTGGCCACTGTTCACTGTTCACACCAGATTAAATAAGAAACGCCATTTTGCCTTGTTTCAACTAGCCACATAGTGCTCAAACTTTAACTTTGATTAGAGGACGGTCGTGACACTTATGGAACAGGACAATAGTCTGTAAAAAGTTCCTCTTGTACTTGTAGATAAGTAACAGAATCAGAAGTTCTCACTAATGAGCAACTCAAGCTCTTTTGTAATTGGCCAATCAAAGCAGGTTGGGGTTAAAGGGCAAAAGGCTTCATGAAATAGATGAGGTTCCCAAACGTATAAAAAGAATATAGTAGACCTCTGTTTTCACTTGACCTCCAATTCAAAAACATTATGAAAAAAAAACTTAAATCTTTCTAGTCATTCAACTGTTTTTTCTCCACCTGGGTCTCTTAGACTAAAAAAATGCTCTTAAAAGAGTGCCATAGAAATATGTGTCAACATTAACTGCCAACGTGTAAGAGCAGTCACAGTAAAAAAAAAAAAAAAAAAACAACTAAAAGTAAAGGTTATTGTCCTGGGACTGCATCATGTCAGAAGAGTCCTGCCAAGTACCAGCTCCACTCTTGTGTGCTCCTAGAATTAGCTGCATGTGAATCTCAGCCGTCCATCATGGGAATATTTCCGGGAACGCCGTGCTCACAGTGTGGAATATCGATCGGTGCATTAGTCCGCTGCCATCAGACGGCTTCAGAGCGCAAAGTTAACATGTGTGTGTCCTCTAAAACCCCTGATAATGCCCCCGCGCTGTCCGCCATCGGCCAGAGGGGCAGGATTTATGCACTGTCTCTGAAAGTATGTGCTCAGTGAGACAACCCTGCACTTAAATCAATACAGGCTTAAGTAACTAGGTTCACTTTTCATTCGTTCCCATAGTTAATCTGAATAGATCTGAGGTTTAATCAGAATAAAGACCAGGGACATTATTTTTATGACTCATTAAGCTGTGAATATTAAATAGTGCCTGCTCATCTTCTCTGGTTGGTCTAAGGTTTTATTCTTGACAAACATAAAAGGCCCAATCTCATTTTAATCCTTGAGCCCTGTGTTCACATGAGGCGAAGGGGTTTCCCAATTCACTTTTAGATCAAGAGGAACATAACCGTCCAAATGGAGGTTTTCAGGGACCACCTTAAAATGGAGGGATAAACGGAAGGACAAAGAAATGCATAAAATGTAACATGTCATTTGACATTCATTCATTCATTCATTCATTCATTTTCATTTTCTACCGCTTATTCCCATTAGGGGTCGCGGGTGACTGGAGCCTATCCCAGCAGCTTTGGGCCTGAGGCGGGGTACACCCTGGACAGTGGCCAGTTAGTCGCAGGGCTGACATTTAGAGACAGACAGTAACAGACAACCATTCACTCTCACATTCATTCACTAGGAACACTTTAGAGTTGCCGATTATCCTGTACATGCATGTCTTTGGACGGTGGGAGGAAGCCGGAGTACCCGGAGAGAACCCACAGTAACACGTGCAGGACATGCAGACTCCTCACAGAAAGACCAGATTTTCGGGGTTTTTGAACTCACAACCTTCTTGCTGTGAGGCAGGAGTGCTAACCACTCTGCCACGTGCACCCATGTAATTTGACAATAATAAAGATTTTTAAATTAAGACAGTCCAGTCTGTTTAAAAAATGTCTGTTTGCTAACGTTAGCATCACATTGACAGGTCACAGTCTCATAACACCTCTGCTTAATATTAGCTTTCAATTGATAATTTAGTTTTAGTTTATTTCCGCCATCTTCAAAAAAAAAAAAAAAAAAAAAAAAAAAAACAATGTACAAGCAAAATTTTAATTATGGTGTCAATAATATTATTTTAAAAAAGTTACTTGCCTGAAGCTTAAGCTTATTGTGACAATCCTTTTTACATTTAATTTATTTTACAAACACACAACACCAAAACCCAAAGTCATCTTGCGTACATAAAAGCTTTGTATATCTTATTTTTATAAAAGTTGCATGCCATAACAGTCCTGTTTCTGTGGTCGTTAGAACATTTCATTTCAGATCATTTTAACTCAGCATGAACTTAATACAGGTTGAGAGAAAACTACTGCTATAAACCTATAAGTCTTCATAGGATATCACTTTACAATGTTGCTCATTAGTCTGCCTTTATACATCCTGTATTTTTGTCTCACTTTCTGTGGCTTTAAAATGCTCTTCTTCTGGTTCATTTTTTTTTCATGCACACACTAGCTCCGGTGTTGTCATGTTTCCTCGTCTCCTGCCTTTGGCCTGAAATGCTGCGTTTCCCGATAACAGACAGCTCCATTAAAATCTGTGTCGCTGTGTCAAGGTGCGTATGGATCCTGCACCGTGGGGCTCTCATATACAGTCGACGGTCTGTGTGTGTGTTTTTATGTAAAAGAATGACAAACATCTCATAATGCCTGCGGTGGACTTCATTTACTTTACATTACGGCTAACATTACCCGCCGCTGGGAGCCAATTACAGCCCTGACAGGTCCATTCAGGCTCAGACTGTGGTAATAAAGCTCTAAAACCTGCCGATGTTAACACTCACACAACTTTTTACTGATTCAATAGTGAGAAAGGTTTAGGGAATAAAATGTTAATGGGATTTTTATGCAGCCAATTACAGTGTGTTTTTGAGCCAAGCAAATAGAAAAGAACTAAAAATGGGAAGTAAATAATTTTAGGAAAAGCATTATGGTCAAGACATTGGTTGCAATAGCCTTGTGAGCTATTGACGCTAATGGTCAATGTGATGTAATAGTTAACTTCCGTTTGTATACATTAAACAAGCAGTAGTAGTAGCTGGAGTTGTAATCAAATCCCTAATAGTAAAAATAGTTTTCATGAAATTGTGAATGATGACCTTGCTAACTGATAACTTTAACGGTTTGATCGTGTTTAACTAGACATATCATGTGTGTTCCTTGGTTGTGTAGCTTGGGTCAAATGTACAGTGAACCTATGTTTAGTCTAAAAGGAGCCCAGAGGTCAAATGTCATGGTCAATTAGATGGCTGTTTACCTTTTCTATATAAATATTTTCCTTACTTTACATAGGATTACATTGGCCTTTCTGAACTTTCATGAAAACATTCCCATTCAGGTCAATGTCTTTTTTGTTTTTGTTGTAGTACCAACTGTGACCAGTAGTGGGGTCTGTAACATGGTTTTCGAGCATTGAGTCCAAAACTAGGAGACTGGCTCCAACAGATCCCTGGAACAACCTCTGAAGTCTCAGTCCAGAAGAGCACACCTCTAGGACCAGCTACAGTACTGCACAGAACCCTCAAGCTCCAAAACTGTTAGTAGAGAACCCGAGAACCCACCCACATAAAAAAACAAAAATTGAAAACATCTGATTAAAATGCTTTACAGTAAAGGTGACAAAAGTTTTAAATACATAAAAATATGTTTATGGTAAATAAACCTTCCAGCTTAGCTTCTAGAGCCTATCCCAGCTGCTTAGGGCCTGAGGCAGGGTGGACCCTGGACAATGGCCAATTAATCAAAAGATAAATGTAAATAAAAGTGTCATAAATTTACCCTGTTCAGTTGGTAAACATGCTTTCTCTAACTACTGTATAAACAGACAATATAAACTTATAAAGAAGAAAATCCAAGTTAGTTTTGACAAATTAAAGTCTTCAATCTTAAAAACTATTTTCCTGATGAATGCTACAAAACTCAAAAGTCTCTTGTATTAGAGTCATGTTTTTTTTATTCTATTAAAACCAAAACTACAGTAACACCTTTCTTCAACACACCATGACCAAACCCTTTTGAATGGCTCATTTTCTACACCATAAGCTGTTTTACAAAGGAGACTTTACGATGGGAGATAAACTGTTTTCAAAACTATATCCAGATACAAATTGCTAAACTATTAGTGCATGTAGAGATTCATAGTTTCTTTAGAGATGCTTTGCTTGCATTTCATTGATCTCATAAGTAACCTTTTATCCCTTTATTGATATTAATAACAGATTCATGTGATACTTTTCAGTCTTTTTCAGAACATCCATCCATCTCTCAGCTTAGCACGGCTTAAAGTCAATAAGGCACTTGTGACTGGTTCAAGTGCAGCTCTGAGTTCACACAAAGGCCATGATCATATTGGTCTAAAGTGCTGTGGCAGATTTTAATTAAGAAACATGCTTTACGCGGCGCTGGCGGTCAATGCAATCCATCGTCAGACAACAGGCTCCAGGTGAGTGTTTGTGTCTGAGACTGTAGCGCAGATGAAATGGCTTGATAGCAGCGGGATTTATGGACATGTGGGCGTCGCACGGAGAACGGGAAGCAGGAGGGCAGCGTGGTTTATGACTCCAGCTCGGCCCGGAACTCGGTGTAATCAGGCCAAAATGGAGCCAGTGTGTGGTGTCTATTCGTCAGGACAAACAGAGAGTGAAGCTGCAAAGGTATTAGATCCAGAAGGAAAGACTCGCTCGGCTTTGTGTTAGTGTTTTGGTTTTATTGGTTTGGCCTTGATCTTGTTCAGGGGGAGATTCTTTGGAGATTGTACAAGTTATAGTAAGTATTAGCTCGGCAAGATCAAAAAATAAAAGTGCAAATAAACCTATTACGTAATGTCAAAAGTGCTATAGGGATAAAAGAAATATATAAAATATATTTTATGAGATTTTTTTTTTCAGACCATATACTCCTGGTGAGACTCAAATAGACGTATTTATTTTTGTCATGAATTTTCAAATAAATTACAAAAAAAGAGAAAGCAATTTCAACATTATTTTTGACAGCCTCGTTTTGTTTCTGGCCAGGGTCTTAGACTTCGCAAAGTGGAAGCCCACACATTATTCATGTTAGCTCTATATACAATTGTGAATCAGCAACAAATGACTGATGAACAGCCATTTAGTCGCAGCCATAGCCCTGCGACTAACTGGCCATTGTCCAGGGTGTACCCTGCCTCAGGCCCAAAGCTGCTGGGATAGGCTCCAGTCACCCGCGACCCCTAACGGGACTAAGCGGTAGAAAATGAATGAATGCATGACTGATGAACACTGCAGAAGCATTACCTTATTACCACTTTTATTATTTTTTTATATAGAGCTTTTCCTCCATAGTAGGCACTCCATAGTATCCATCCATAATTCTTTTTCTATTCTATTCAAAGAATTATTCTGGTCCTTGCCGGTTTAATCTCCAGAAGATAGAACAAAATGGATTGAACTACAACCACAACATACAACACAAACATGCAGCCAATCAGAGAAACACAGCATTTGATAAGTCACATTTTAGATTTTAGAAACAGTTACAGTATAATTGGTCTGGTCAGTTTGAGCTCAGTGGAAGCTGTATTTAATGGGTGGATGTCCAAAGTATCTGAAGCCTTTGGAATTTCTCACATTTCTGCATCTTTGTCAAAATGACACAAATGAAAAAACAGTGTCTGCTTTAACTAAAACCACCCAAACATTTATAGGTTTTCATATATTTAATGAGGATAACATGCAAACAATAACAGAAGGGGGAGGAATAAGTAACTGAACCTTCTGCCTAAGGAGACTTTGAGAACAATTAATACCAATTTTTAGAAGGAGAAAAAAATTGTATAGTAAAAAGTAAGATTTTACTTTTTATAAACAAAGAAACAAATAAAGATCAGTGTTTTTGTTTATTTTGAATGTTTGGACAATCATCTGGGTAAGATGGCTACATTTCGTGGATCTTTTGCTATTTTCGATAAGAAAAAGATAAGTCTATGAGCAGTTTTAAAGTATGCTCGTTTCACACATTACTGTAAATCCATCTTGAAAATTGTCTTGAGTTTTGATCTCATGTGAAGTGAGTTGCCGTATGTTTGAACCTCTCACATATCTCCACAGAGAAGCAGAGGGACACGGGGGAGATAAAAGCGGAGTGTGACTGGCCTCAGGAGCCGTTGTAAAGGTTGGACTGGTGCTGTCTGGACGTCTGCCTGATGGACCGGCCCTTATCTGGATTAACACTTCTGCAAAAATGGTTTTCTACCAAAATGTCTATGTAAATACCAGGCATCGGGCCAATCAAGGTAATCAGTGATGTCCCCAAAATTCAACAGACAGTTGCATAAAACTTTACTGGACATGAATGGGAGATAAATATGAGCTTCGAGGTGGCGTTTGGTGCAGTTAAAACAAACTGGTGCATTCAGGCTCTTAGTTAATCCATTCAATTGTGAAGGCTGGGAACTTTGATGGACACTAAACTGGAGCTGAGACCAGAGGCATGGCATCAAGCAGAGCCAGTGCAGCTGCTCTGGGGCCCAGGAGGTGGAGGGGCCCCTGAGAAAGTCCATGTCTGTGGTTCTGTGGTGACTTCAGCTGCTTTTAACATCCATACCTTACGCCCCTGACTGAGACCCCTGTAAAGGTGGGTCTTTTTTTTGTTTCCAAATGAACTCTAGCAAAGTTTGATTAGAATGTGACACTCACAAACAAAAGAAGTTTAAACAACGCAAGAAAAAAGAAGATTGTGACAAGATACAACACAGAAATCACCCTAACAAGAAGAAAATATTTCTTGTGTATTTGATGAAGACTGAAAACCAGTGCATTAAACACTGCTTGTTATCACAGATTTAGTTCTGTCACAAATGTAACGTCTAACAAGTCCCATCAGATCTCGCTCTGTCGAAGACTGTTGTCTCATTTGGTCCAGTGCTGACAATGCTATAAACAATCTGGTGATTGACACTATTAAACATAATGAGTACTTAATTTTACAGAGGCATTTCTTCCACATTAGCTATCATGTTAATATTAAAATTATTTAAGTTTGAATAGTAAGCTCATGTATAATATCCTTGTATTTATCCTTTACCATAGTTTAATAGTGTTTATTATAAAGTGCATGTAGAATATGGATTTGAGAACTACATACTAAATGAAAGCTATATATACCAGATTTTAGTATTATACCCCATAATTAGAGTCCACTGTCTAGCGACAGTAACGAAAGAGCTATCTTTGCCTTTTTCTACAACTACCTAGAGCAGACAAACTGAGCACTGCTGGTGGAGAAGCACGTTAATGTTTCTGTTTGATAACACTCTTACTTGGGTGAATGCTTAGGTCTTTTAAAATACTGAAAAAGTTAAGTAAATGAACTGGGTAACAGGTCAAATTATTCAAAGACAACATTACTGTATGTCCCTGCAGGGCTACCGTAGGGGCTCACATATTGTAAATGGCAAATGGCATGCATTTACAGTATATAGCGCTTTTTTGCACCCTTCTCAGGCACCTAAAGCACTTTACATCATGCTTCCACTCACCCCATCCAAACACATTCACCCCTGGGGCAGACAGAGAGGGGGGGCTGCCATATACACGGCGCTCACAGCTTTCTCCAACCACCACCAAACACACCTCTACAGTCACACACATTCATACACCACAACAACAGTATGAACAGGGGAGAGCGGGAATCAAACCACCAACCTTCTGGTTATAGGACGACTGCTGTACCACTGAGCCACTGCGACCCCATGTTGTAGAAAGGAGTGTTGTGAAATCTGTTATTGCAATCTGTAATGGCGCCCGATAAACTACCTAAAAGTACACACTGCACCTTTAACTTGACGTTGAAAATCTGACCTCATTTTTATCCCTCAGTCCATCTTTATATACCAGCTGTAGAAATACTAAGGTACTAGATTATTATGCTCTCTGTTATGTTTCATAGAGCACTCTCCACTGTTGAGCTGAGTGTGTACGTCTGAGCCACAAACACACGTTAATAATTCACACTAACTGCAAAAGGCTGACGGCAGTGTTTGTTTGTCATCTGTGACAGGGCTCGTGTCCCAAAGCTGAATAAACATGTCTGTGCCCTGTTTGCTCCTATGACATCACACTTTGGACAGGTATATAAACTCTATGGGTGTGAGAGCAGCTAGGGTTTCTCTCTCCGTCGTCAGTCTGGAGCCTCGACGCTGCTACAGTTCATGGTTTATGCATGAACAGGGAGAATCCCCCCGTTCCTGTCTCTATATACAGGGAAGATGACTCCCAGCATGCCCTGGTGTTAGAGGACGAGTTGGAAAGTGGAGAAAAAAGGGGTGTGTCGTGGGAGATTGGAGGATGCACAAAAATAATAATTTTTAGACTGTACAAATTCTGTAAATTCTGTAAATAAAACATGTTTTCCCAAAGTGGTTCTACAGAAATGCAAATGATATATTAATGACAATCACGTACTAATAGTTTTTGTATGTTTTTCCAGTATCCATACGGACTACAAAGTTAACCCATGTTTGTTGATGCATATGATTTAAAAAAAAATATTCGACACAACACAACAAACTAAGAATTACTCTGTGACTGTGGTCTGAAGGCACGTGAACAAAAGCTACGATAAACTAGCTTGTTCTTCTAAACATTTAACGACATGACAGAGGACAATAACTAACAAACAGGAAACCCAACGACAGCGTGACCATATATGTCCTTGTTAGTCTGCTCTTTATGTTTTTCTGTGTTTTTTGGGGGGGCGCAGTGGCTCAGGTGGTGGAGCGGTTGTTCTATAACCAGAAGGTTTTTGGTTTGATTCCTGCTCTCCCCGGTTCATACTGTTGTTGTGTCCTGGGGAAAGACACTTAACCCACCTTGCTTCCAGTGCCACAGCTCTGGTGTGTGATAGTAGAGGTGAGTTTGGTGGTGTATTTGATCTTAATCAGGGTCAACTGTAAACATGCAGCAGTAATCTGACAATAAACCGCATTATTCAGGTGTGTTAGTGCGATTACAAGAAATTCTAATGACTGCCCCCTTCAGTGTGAGTCAGGTGTTTAAAATGTAGATTATAAATAGACTTGTGGCAATAATATGGTTTTCTTTACCTGCATGTAACCGCACTGACTGGGCCAAAAACACCTGTAAGCTAATACAGCTAGAGATAAGGTTAGCACAAATAAAATTCAACAGATTTTGTTTTGAAAAGCTGAGAATGAATGTTCAGAGTTAAAGTATATGGGGGAAAAAAAACAAATTTTAACACAACATATTCCATAAGAGAAGAGGGAAACTGCTTGTGAATGGTCAACTGCACCAAAATGTATTTTGGGGAACGTAGTTTGAGCTGCTAGAACGAGCTAATATTGTACAGCAAGTGATTTTAACTTAGCTCAGTGGGTAGAGCGGCTGTCCTTTGACCGGCGGGTGGGCGGTTCGATCACCGCTTGAAACATCCCAAAACATCATAACATCCCGCTCTCCCCTACATACTGTCGTTGTGTCCTTGGGCAAGACACTTAACCCACTGTGCCTCCTCCCTCCCAATACACACATGGGGGGGCCAGGACTCCCCTGCAAAAGAGATTTGTAATCTCAGTGGGACTTTCATGGTTAAATAAAGGTTAAAAAAAAATATATATATATATAGTCTCTGTCCCCTCTCTGTCTCTGTCATCTCCTCCACACGGCGTTGATAACTCTCACACCTGCACACCGAACACACCTGTCGCCATGGAGACCAGGTCAGCCGCGCGGTAAGGGCCACTGTACTGAGTCTGATCTGAAGGGAGATGTTGTCATGGCAACAGCAGGGATGGAGGGAGGGGAGGGAGGAAAGCACAAATACAAACTGTATTCCTTCTATTGTTTTTGTCTTCTGTGTTTTGTCTGTCACTGACTCAGGTCTGGTCCCAGAGAATATTTCAACAAAACTAAACTGAATCTAAATAATAACAGTGTGTCATCAGCCCCTAATGATACCTTTCATTTATTTGTTTGCAGTAGTTTCTGTAGGGCCTAATAGTAGAAATGCAGCGGTTTATAGAATCAAAACTATATGTATTGACTTGATAACTACAATGTCAAAGCATAGGAACAGCATCAAATGTATGAATTCAAAGGTTCATAAAGACAATCTGGCTCTTTTTACACACGGGCTGTTTTAAGCCTTGGGTGAACACTATTTCCAGAAAAGTCCAACAGAAATTGTATTTCCTGACAAACACTTTTAAATGTCTTGAGTGGAATGATGTCACTGTTTTATTCAGTGGGTTTTTACTTTTTGTAAAACAAAAACAGACTGGGTAGTCTGGTTAAAGTGGCACAGTCCCAGGACCCTCAGAGAGGATTTTGAGCGGCTGCCCTCTGGCCGGCGCTACAGGGCTGCTGGATGCAGGTTCATGTACATATATGTATATAGTATGGGGGAGGAAATTCAACAAATTCTACATTAATTATAATAATAATCAGTGCCAAGTGTCGACAGAGACTTTAGAGAAGTCAGTGACGTGTTGCCAAGTTTTCTTTGAACTTTGCATAAACCTATAGGCCTATAACCTGTTAACTCCACAGTCTGTCCACTGCACAGAGGCCCTCCCAAACGTGAATGTGTCTGTCGTTTCCTCAGAGCGGGACACACACAGCAAACAGGGTGGGATCTCTCCAAAATTGCCAGATTGCTTTAGACGCCTTCTGTGCAGCTGAGGTTTTTAATAAGTTTACGTGGATTTGTAAAAATGGGGCCCTGAAGTCACTACAACTATGAGATACACGGCAGTGCACTCCCATTTTCATCATGTGGGAATAAACAGAGCATCAGGGAAAGTCTTGCAGCAATGTACTACAATGTGATAGTATCAATGTCCTTTGTCCACGTTAGTGAATTTTTAAACTGTCCTTTTGCAAATACAGTCCAACACCCTCTGCTATATTAGTCTCTGTTGTACATACCAGATGAATTACAGCTAATCATTACATTTCCACTAATGCTCTCATTAAGTCACCGGTCGTTTCAGAGAAAAGCCTGATTGCCGTGGTCCGCTCTGCTCTCTGGAGGCCATCAGGTGATAAACACATAACGAGAGCTGTAAGAGGTCATTACCACAGGCTCACTCCAGGAAACTAAGTCATCAGTGAAGCATTAGGATTGGTTATTATTATCATCAGCAGAAAGAGCCACCCACACAGAAACCTCACACTGTTGTTCTAGTCACAAGGCCAACACGAGATTAAAGGTGAAGGAATATTAAATGTAGAGCTTGTGTGGGCTTTCGATTAAATATTCTTACAAATGTAGTTTTTAAGCTAACGTTCACTGTCAAGGGGGAAATAATTGATGTAACTGAAAAAAAATTTTACTGAGCTAAAAGTTTTTGGAGAACACTGTAAAGCCTGGTTTTGATTGGGGTTAGTCTGAAGCAGTGTAATAACTCGATATTAATAAAGTCATCATTATGTACAGATGGATATAGGACAGTCTTTTTCCTGAAGCAAGAAAGAGTTCAATCAGTTTTATTCATTAATGCAGCAAGACGTGCTGAATATAAGATGTATATTTATTATTTATGTAGTAAATACCTGTTCTACCTGTTGACTTGAGTTTATTACAGTGGTGTTTTCTGATTCAAGCAGACATTTTTTGCATAAATGTCAGCGTCGAGTGTAAAAAAGGTTGCATAGTTTGTAAAACCCTTTATTAATCAAGTCCACTATGGTCCTTCCCAAACCTTTTTCCATGGACCCATATTTTTTTTAAATCCCAAATTAGTCGTGACCCAAACGTTTTATTTCCAAAACTTTATGACGCTCATGTTTGTTAATTTCTTCTATAGCTTTGCTCCTTTTTAGGTTAAATTTGTTAGTTTTAAGTTAATTCAGAGTTGTTATGTTGGTTCTATTTTCCAAAGCAGCTATTTTAATTAACTGCCCAGTAACCATCACATAAATCCTTCCAGCTTTTTTAAATTATTAAATTATTAATTTATAGTGCAGCCTTATGTGTTGATTAAGGAGTTGGATAAACCCAAATCCACATTTTAAAAGAAAACTCATCTTTAGATCCTAAAACGACCAACCAACTGAAATACACAGTGATCTCAAGTTGAAGGTAAAGGACAGGGCAGTGCTGAGGAACAGGTTAAATGGCCGTGATGAGAAGCAGACAATAGGTCAAAGGTGAAATTGTCTGAAACATCAGTCTCTGTGACATTATATCACAGAAAGCTCCTCTTTTGAACTTTCAGTATTTCTGTTACAGCTTGTACTTTCATGTTACTTTGACAACAAACAACTTATTTCATGTTCAAGTCATTTACAGCTAAAGTCACAGTACTCGTGAATATGAAAGACTAAAATGAAACTGTTTAAGTTGTGAGTAAAGTGAGATGAATTCCCTGCAGGGACATGCTGGTGATTTCACTTTTAAAATCAATTTAATCTAGTCATGTAAGAAAAAGAACCATCCGTGTGTTTCTCCTCCAGCGGTGCTCAGTTTGGCCTAATCTCTGGGCAGCTGTAGAAACAGGACATAATGTAAATAGAGTCTCTTTCCATTGGGTTCAATAGAGATTTACAGCCACAATGGTTAATCTTTCTTTTTTTTTTAGACAAATGCTGGGAATAACACCTTAAAAAAGTCAAATAAAGTGTGACATTATAAGACTGCAAAGAGATTATGGCCAGTATAATAAATCATGAAAGAATAGTTTAATGTGATTAATGAAAAAACAATAATCTTTCTGTTACTGTAATAAATGGATATGATTTTTTTCTAATGTTTATCTAATAAATCCAAAACTACCTTTAATATGTAAACTGTGCAGATTGAGAGTTTAATCAATTACGTTTAGTAAAACTGTCCCGACATGTTTAGCTTAGCCCCCAAGACAGTGTCATTAAAAAGCAGTTTCTCTACAGTTATTTTTTTGGTGAAGAATAATTAAAAACGTCACCTTTGAGGAACAGCCATTTGATAAAAGTTATTTATTTAAATGAAATCTTCCAAAGTAAATTAGCGCTGAGGCAGAAGTGATTGTTGATCTTCAGTGAGAGGGAAAGTCATTACAGGAGCCGACTGTGTGTAAATGATCAGTGAGCCGTCCACAGTCGGAGAGTGACAGGCAGGTGCCGGATCTGAGGGAAACGAACGCACAATCAGCACATTTCTATGGAAACTAATTAATCCAGCACATGCACACAGAGAAAGAGGGCTGTATTAGCGCTCCACATGCATGCGGTGTCTAAAATTAGTCTGCTTCACAACAAACAGGCGGCAGGAGGAAGTGGAGCTGCCAGGAATGAACGGAGACAAACACAAACACAAACATGAACACAGTGCCTACGAGCCAAGCGTCTGACAGTGTCCTGGGCTCGTAACATACAGGTCGGGTCAGTACAGGTCAGGTTTCTTTGTCAAAAAACATCCCTTAACACTTACGCCTCCTCTCGAGTCTCGGCTGTGGCTCCTACAGTTAGAAACGGTCACTACAAGGCGGAGCTAAACACTGCAGTCTGTTGATATAATGAAGAACATCAGAGGACAAAATAAAGCTGTGTCTGTCAGAGAGGACATAGATTCAAATAAAGGATTTCAAAGAAGGTATCTGGACAGGTGGAAGTTTTGTCCCTTTGTCAATCCTACAGTAAACTGGTGAGAGCTTGTTTTATATCCTACTGAGGGAGGGGTTTAACCTGAAACTGACTGGACAAGAGTTAGTGAAAGGCTAGCGTCTGGAATCCTTCAGGGTCATGAAAGACTTTCTCTCTAAAAGAGCAATAACATTGGATGGTCCACAGATGGATAATGACTAACAGCCACTAACAACAGTTATCTCAGGGAACACAAGCCTTTCACTGACTCTAGTCGCTCTGAGGGATTTAAACTCAGCTCTCACCCGCTGAACTTGACAAAGGCCCTTGGATGAAGGTTGATAGGTTAATAAAAAATAAAGCTACTTTTTACTATAGATGTGTCTTCCTGAATTGAAAACATGTTCACACTGGATTAAAACTGGAAATGAGATTGTGACATTAAAGAGCGAGCCCCTAAAATGTCGGTTACAAAGTGCTTTACACAATACCATAAATTATTATAGCACCCACAAAGACAATGAGACCAGATCAAATCAGACAAGCAAAAAGAACAATAAAAAATCAAACAAATAAAACAGACCTAAATGCAACATAATACCAAGAACTATAAAATAAGGATAAATAAAAATGTATAAAAAAGCAAGCAATTTTGTAAAAGAATGTCTTTAAAATAAAATTTTTAAAGTTAGATGGCTTTAAAGTTTAGAAAGCTGTGAACCAGTTAATGTTAGCCTCTTTTTAATTTTATTCATTTTAACATGTCAAAACATTTATTAAAAAAAATCAGGTAAAATCAACATATTTTGTTATTGTATAACTTTATGACTGAAGTTACTTAAAGATTATAGTTAGATTTAAATTATAACTTCGATAAAGTTGAGTCATATTCAGAATCTTCTTTTGTTTTCCAGTTTACTCTTTACCTCCAGCATCTTTATTCAAGTTTTTTATTTTTATTTATTTACTAATTATTTATTTTAAGTGAAAACTACATAAATAAATTAGCATGTATCAACATAAACATTTTATAAATTAAATAATAACAAAATATAAATGCTTCATCAAATCATTTCATCAAAAATATTTTCATGAAAGTATTTACTAAGTTTATGTAAATGAGAATACATTTTAAAGGATTTTAAACAGAGGGGTGTTGCAGCCAAGAGCACATTAATCAGGATAAAGACATATTACTGGTGCTCTCAGCCTATAGTCTGCTCTCAGACAGTATTTGTTCATCCAATCAGATCCGTGCACGTGTTTTCTCCAGTGCATGTCTCCCAGGTCTGAATAACTGAGAGGAATGAGCCGTGTGGGTGTTCAATATCTCTTATCCATATTCATTCGGCTGCAACACTCTGCTCAGAGCTTTTAGCAGCACACGCCTGGCTTCGCAAACATCAAACAGGTTCAGGAGGAGCACTCTGCGTGATACGTACCCCTCACAGACTGTAATTCAGCACAAAGAGACAAAGTGACTCAGGAGATCAACAGACTCTGGGGCTATGATTCAAAACACGGAGTGTAAGTACAGGTTTGTGGTCATTTATTGGATTATACAGTGTCTATTACTTTGTGGTGTATCTATAATAAGTTTAAAAGAGAAGTTAATAGGGAGGCATCCTTTTTTATAATATGGCTTTAAAAAACTTGAATGGAATTTTATTAAACTGAATTATGTCCTATCATTACAGCAATATTAAAGATCTGATCTTAAATTTTCCCGTATTTTTCTGAAAACAGATGATGTAGAAAATGCATTATTTTCATTAGATTAATATAAATTTACATTTTTCCTGTGAATTTCCTGTAAGTTTATTTTTTACAGAGCAGCTGTTCATAGGGTTAGGAAAAGCCTATATGTCCCAGTTTAATCTTTGTAAAAATAATAAATAATACACACAACTATTCTATTGAAAAGTGAGAGCTGAAATTCATTCCCAATGCCAGTGTTCAAAGTGTTGTGAAAGTAGAGTCTGTCTGAGAAATATCATCATTTAATGTTGGGAAAGTGTTTTGTAATTAGGGGGCAGACATTACAGGTTTATGCTTCTTTCTGCTCTTTTTCATTCGTTCGTGATATAGTTTTCTCTGTATGGTCATGCATTTGTTTTATTTATGGAATGAAATAAAATAATGAAGTGTGGACACAACTCAGGGAAAAAGAGACTGAGGTAAGTCGTCCTGTAGCTACTAATATGAAATTCAACACAGATATTTCAAACGGAATATAGGACTTTTCTACTTTTTGTTTCGACACAGGCTGTATTTGTCTTTACGAGTCTAAAGGCTCTCTGTTTTAAAGTCACAACAAGAGGTTTTACGACTGATTTGTCTTTTTTCAAACATGGAAAAATCTTCTAAAGAGACAGAACCTAAAGAAATGTCCAAAGCATTGTCTCTTAAAATACAACAATTCATTTGGTTCAACCTTTGTGTCATGTTTAGCATCAAAGTATTTATTTCCCTTTGGAGTATTATGATTGTTAGTGTACATTTCTTCCTTTAAAGTACATACCTCTGTTAAGACTGTCCAATGTTATTTTTTACTTTATTGTGTATTCTTCAGCCAGTATAACATTTGAGCTTCTTACAAGTCAAAGTGTTGCCTTTACATTGAGTTTATCTGACATCAACTTCAATGACAACAAAATAAATCCTCGATGTTTTGTCTTATTACCGTAATACACATAATAAATAACACCTGAACTGTTTGTATAAAATAATCTTTTTAGCTCTTCCGGCTCCGTCTGATAAACGCTCTCTGATACAAACACAATCAGAGCGATGTGCAGCTGCTTATTAAATTAACAACAAGTATGATTATGTTCAGGATAATGTTGACAGACTCTGAGCAAACACTGCCAAGAGACAAATACGTTTTTTTCCACTAGAACAAAAACTTTTACTTATGTGAAAAGAACGTTAATTATAAAACAGTGACACAATTTCACATTTCTGCATTAATAACTCTGCTAATATGGATTAAGTATTGGATTTTCTATGAATGAACAGCGCTGGAAACCAAATGACTGTCTTTAGTAAATCAAGACCATGTGCGTAAATTGATGGTAATGACATAAACAATGACTGATGGGAACAAGATACTAGTTAAAAACATAGCCTAGTGCATAATAATCATCTGTTTGTACAAAATCATAAATCTAACACTGCTCCTTTAGTGTTCTGCAGAACCTGCTGTACTTACTGTTCTGTCATGTGGACAGAGATATTTTGTAAAGTGCTTCTGGAAAAATATACATTTAAAAATACCCAAGAACATCTAAGCCTGGCTCTTAGCCTGGCTTCTGTTACATAGTGAGGTATACAAGTAACAAAATAGGCTTCTACACAGACATGAGGCCCAATAAAAGACACTCCAATAAGTTTTAGCAAGGTTCGTCCAATCAATACGTAAGTTTTATTTATATTAGAAATATGTTTAGGGGAAATAACAAGAATCAACTCTACATATTATTAATCAGTAAATGAGCAGAATGGTGGACATGTAAAAAGCAACAAGTGCCTTTTCTTTAATAACCAGCCATTGTTACCTTTATACTGTATTTCGGACGTGAATATACAAATAATCAAAGTGAACTTAATGCTAGTGTGTCTTAACCCCATACAGCCTCCGGTCTAAGTCAGCGTCCTGTTTTAAATCCCTTTTGTTCCTGGTTGAGTGGTGGGACGGGGGCTGTTTATCGGGTTACCAGTCCCGAGTGAGCATCGGTTAGCACAATGGCACAAAGATGGACAAGACAACACAATGATGGACAAGACGTGAGGACTAATCCATAATTCATAGGAACATGAAGAGTGCTGCAGTGACTTAGAGAAGCTCCGTCCATCACCACAATGTCCTTCACATTCTGTCTGTTGTATTCTATCAGACAGTGTTTTGTTTTAAATGTTAAAAAGGGTAGGCATAAATAAGTCTCAACTTGACTGGTAAGTAAAGTTTTCAGTAGAAGTGTGGGTTTTGAGGACAGAAATGTCTGCTCCACTGACCTCCGTGAGTCTGGACCTGGTCTAAGTCCGGACTAACTCTGTCTCCTTCAAACACTGACCTCCGTGAGTCTGGACCTGGTCTAAGACTGGACTAACTCTGTCTCCTTCAAACACTGACCTCCGTGAGTCTGGACCTGGTCTAAGACCGGACTAACTCTGTCTCCTTCAAACACTGACCTCTGAGTCTGGACCTGGTCTAAGTCTGGACTAACTCTGTCTCCTTCAAACACTGACCTCTGAGTCTGGACCTGGTCTAAGTCTGGACTAACTCTGTCTCCTTCAAACACTGACCTCCGTGAGTCTGGACCTGGTCTAAGTCTGGACTAACTCTGTCTCCTTCAAACACTGACCTCCGTGAGTCTGGACCTGGTCTAAGACCGGACTAACTCTGTCTCCTTCAAACACTGACCTCCGTGAGTCTGGACCTGGTCTAAGTCTGGACTAACTCTGTCTCCTTCAAACACTGACCTCCGTGAGTCTGGACCTGGTCTAAGACCGGACTAACTCTGTCTCCTTCAAACACTGACCTCCGTGAGTCTGGACCTGGTCTAAGACCGGACTAACTCTGTCTCCTTCAAACACTGACCTCCGTGAGTCTGGACCTGGTCTAAGTCCGGACTAACTCTGTCTCCTTCAAACACTGACCTCCGTGAGTCTGAACTCAAAAACTGGACTTGGAGTTTACAGTTTCCTTGTATCTTTTAGTCCATCGTGCACTGGTTCTGGTCTTGACTTGGTCTCGACAACTCTCATTATGGTCTTGATGCTCTGTGGCCTCAGACAGGTTTTAGACTTGGTCTTGACGACAGCACTAGACTCATGTTTGGTCATAATCTTACAGTTAAATATGTAAATCAATGCATCTGTAATTCCCCAGACTTTAACTGAATAATGTTTCTGCTGCTGTACAAGCCATGACTGGTTTTGTCATATTTGACTCGTTTTATCTCAGTGTCCTCGGGGAAATCCCTCCGAGTTCATGCAATTAATTAACATCAGCGTTTATTGCTCCGATCTTTTGCATGAATTATGTCGGAGCTAAACAGCTGTGTGTTTGTATCTGTGCTTTTCGAGAAGGTCGGCGTCTGCGACTTATTAATCTATCAAAGTCCAAATCCCTCAGTTAGAGGCTTATCAACAACTCACTCTTTCATTTTCATTAGCATCAGCCTCTGGTCTGAGCGTCTACACAGAGCTGCCATTTTAATTCACCAACTAAGTCTCAGAGAAATTTAGTGTTTGTCACACTTTTTTAATTAATTTAGAGTTAATTTGATTGAGTTTAATTAAAATCCTTCTCATGTGTTCAGTCTTTTCAGTTATGTGCTGAAACATGTTAAATAAACGTGTCTGTTAAGTGATTAGCTAATGTAATTTTTATTTTTATTTTTACTAAGACTACATTAGTTTAAATCTGAATTGGCCTTTTTATTTTTATTTTTTTCATTTTAATTGTTTTGGAAACAAAAAGATTTGCTAGAAAAGTTTAATTTAATTGCACATGCTTTATATATGTTTTTCTTTTCTGACCTTAAAGGAAAACAGTTGACCTAAGAGCATTTTGTAACGGGAACGATTTGTGAAAAAATTAGACCTTTCTTATTAATGAATGATAAAAGACAGCTCGTTTCCAGATCAAGGAGCACTCCCATTTGTTGAGAAAGATTTCTATTTTTTATAAATTTTCTTCTTGCTCTACCTTATGAAAAGAAAATTGTCTTATTCTATGGATTTGATTTAATCAAATACAGTATAACAAATACACAGCATACATACCGAACATTAAAGTCAATCAATCCTGTGTAAATATTAGAAGTTTCCACTTTTTACGAAAACATGTATTAATTCCAGAACTGTATTGTTTAATGAAGCAGAGTTTCAGAATTATAGGATCAGTCTAACGGTAAAAGCAAGGCTAAAAGTTTAAGGTAAGTGCTAGACTTTGGTTTGATGGTTGGAAAATTTTCCCATTTCGGAGGCACTTACATTTGGAAATCAACAGCAGAGAAGTGGAATAAGATGTGTTTGACCAAGCTCTAACCCTAACATCTATTTAAAGAGCCATTAAAACAGGCTTTGTATTTGCTCACACGTTCTCGTCGTGAATTTATTTTAAAACAAACAAATGTCCCAAAGATTGGCAGTGTGGAGGTCTGAGTGAGACTCTGTGAGTAGACCTGTCTGTCGCTGCTGCTCATCACTGGAGCATCAGGGTGAAAGATGTAGCGCTAACACATGATTCAGGTGCCAGCATCACCAAACAAAGCCGCTCATTAACGAGGCTGTGGTTTATTTAATTCTGTGTGTTTACGGTGATGTCAGCCAAAGAAAAGCCCTGGATTTGGCAACAGTCAACGTGTGGTGCAGTGGATCATTTATCAGATGTTGGAGCTGTGTGCTTTTTGTGCTTGTGCCTGTCCTTTTTGTTTTAATAGTCCTGTCCGATTAAAGCTGTTGACCTCTTTCCAATCAAAAGACATTGTTAGTCTGAAGAAAGACTATGTTCAGTTAAAATGAGTGAAGAATGACATGTATGTAGCGAGTGCTGTAGTTAAATGGTGATAAGATGTTATTATTTTCTTCATGTTTTAGTTATATCCTCCAATGTAACGGTCAAGAACACTGACCTTAGATAAACATTTATATTCCCTAGGGTCTTGTGCTTTAAGCTTAAACAAATATGCCTGGTTATTAAGTGAGGACCATGTGCTTTGACTTTAGATAAGATATGTTTATGTGTCTGATGCAGCTCATGATGGGTCTGTGGCCGACACATAACATTATAACCTGAAGTATTTAAGCTGGCAGATGGCAGAGAGATTTGTCTAACCAGTATCCTTGTCAGATACTTGTCTGTCCTCGGAGCTCAGAATAAAATTGGCATGAGTTGTTTTGTGCTGTTTTGACCCATAACAGTCTCTGAATACTCTTAGACTCAGGAGTGGGAACAAACCAGATGGTCATGTGTAATTATTATGTGTTAGGATTTTGCTCTGCAACATCAGATTTTATTGAGAATAAAAGAGATGCAAATAAAACAAAAATGTCACTGGGAGGGTCACAGTACAGTGTTAATTCACCTGCTTACGGCGACTTTTGGTAAACACCTTTTGGCGTGGTTAGCAGAATCCTATAGTGTCTATTATCTGTGTATTATTTTGTAGTAAATACAAAACCATTTTCAGATGAGTTGTTGATCCAGCCTTACCTCAGTGAGGTGTGGGTTGGGGTTGAATCCACACTGGTTGCAGACGGTGGCTTTACACTGAGTGCAGGTGTTGTAGTTGGGCACGGCCGGAGGGTTGGACAGCTCGGTGGTGGTGCACACGGGGCACAGTTTACTGCTCGGCATCGGTGCTATCTGCGGTAACGGGGCGTACGGTGAGGTGGGCGTCACTCCACGGTCAGGGGACGCTGAGGGAGACCGGCCAGTCCTGGAGCCACTGAAGTCCACCTGGAGGTTTCGCCGTGAAGCGTGCTGACCTGGACTTTGCCCGCCGTGGACGCCCATCCCAGACCCACCTGTACCGTGGCCCATGACGGGACTGTGGCTCGGAGCATGGCCCATGTTTGTGGGACTGGACTGCAAGTGTCGAGGGGAGCTTGGACTGTCGTGGGTGGCCAGGCGGTAGGGCTCTCCGGGTCTAGAGCTGACTCCTCCGCTCATACTCATCCCAGCTCCCATTCCTCCAGCTCCCATTCCTCCTCCATATCCACCCATCCCACCATCCATCCCTCCTCCCATCCCAGTCATTCCCCCCATTCCTACTCCCATTCCTCCTATTCCTCCTCTAGGTTTAGGGCTGCCCATTTGACCCATCGGACCCCTGCAAGACACAAAAAAGAGAAAAATACATTTAATACTTGGTCAGTAACTCATAGCTACAATGGTATGACAAGCTCAAGCCATATTATAAAAAAGACAACACAAATGAGTAAAACAGAAGTCCGATCATACCGTTTTTTTTATACCAAAATTAGGGCTGGGCAACGATTAAAGCGTTTAATCGCGATTAATCGCACAATGTTCTGTGATTAATCGCGATTAATCGCATATACACAAAATTTAATAATGAATTCAAAATTAGTGTACTGCATACATTTTGAAAGAACTGCTATATGAACAAAAGTGCAATAACATTTGGTTTGCACTTTAAACAACACTTTAAACAAATAATGTGCTTTTTACAGCAGTTAAAACATTTCTTGTAAATCTGAACTTAAACATTAATGTAATCAAATTAAATATTAAACCAAAAATATTTGCCACTGACAGGGCATTAATATTTTGTTTAGTTTGTTATAGAAAAACAAGTTATGTCCAGAGCTTCAATCATAACATTATAACAATATAAACAATATAAATGTCTCATTACAGTCAGAGCATGTGAATGCAGTTCCTGCGCGTTTCACACATCCTCTCCCTTTCACTTGTCAAACTCAAGGGTGTATGGGTAATGTAGTCTCTGCTCTTGGTGGGACGAATTAGGAAGTGCGGCAGAGCAGGCAAAGGATTAAAACCTCTATTAAAACAGATGTCGAAATGAGCATACTAGTACGCTAAAAGCACGTTCTGGGCGCACGGAGAAGTGGCGGTACTGAGTACAGGTGCGTACCGGCCCACTTAAAGCACTGGATGAAGGCGGCTCATACGTGCAGTCATTCGTTGAATGTTCTTCAGACCGACATCTTTCACCATACTAATCGACGCTAACGAGCAAAAATAATTGTCGGCGCAATTAATTAACGCGCTAACGCCGATCAAAAACGCCGCTAACTTGCCCAGCCCTAACCAAAATAGTTTTTGAAGACACAGGACATAGTTTTAAAGATAAAAGACATCCCTCAAGCCACCTTGAACAAACGAGTCTGTGAAGTAAATGTATAAGGTTTATTGTCAAGACTACATTGACCGAGACCAAGTCATGTCCACTTCTTGAGCAAAACAAGATAAAGAGAAGAATTGTAGGGATTGAGACTGAGCCCAAGACTACTGTATACAGGATGAGAGAGAAGGACCAGTTTATGAGATATTTCAATAAATACTACGCAGTCACCTCATTCTAAAAAGAACAATTGCTGAATTATGGTTGTTATAAAGTGAGGTAGATTAGTAACAAAATGGCCTCAAGTCAGTTAGAAAAAAGTGAGGCCTTTTGATTTATCAGAGCAGGCTAAGTAAAATAAACTAGAGACAATGGGTTTTATGGGAGACTTGTTTTGAAATTTGCCAAAATCAACTTAGAAAGAAATGCCTTCACAACTCAACTCGCAGCTCATTTGCACTTCAACAAACTCAACGCTGAATGCAATTAATGTTCCTCTGCAGCTGAACTGAAAAACGGTTATGAACAGCACTGGCTTTCTCCACTCAAAGGAAAAAAGATCTTTTATTTAATGCACTGATGGATAAATAAGGGCTACAGGAGCCAGTTACAAGTCACGCCAACTGAATGCATTTAATTATCTTTGACCACACGGAAAAGCACAGCAGGTGCAGCTTTAACAACCAGTGAGATTAACTAGCGACTTAATAGCTGCTCATGATGTCCATAAATACATCTGCAAACGTCCATAGGCCTTAGACTGGAGTAGGGAGTATTGTATTATGATAATGTTAAAATAAAGACTGATACCGATGATACACTTGCACAGAGAGGCTGGTTTACATTATCAACAGATGCCAGACCCTTAAGACCACAGTGACCAACTTTTGTGCTAATTTGTCTTAGTTGTAGGTTAAAAAATATGATTTTAGTTTGACAAACAATAGTTTAATAAGCTTCAATGGAAGATTACTTTAATAACTATCTCCAAATGAATTAACTTGTATTGTGAAGTAATATTTCTTTAGTCTTGACGTGTTCATGACTTGGATTAGCTTGGTTTTATCAATAAAAAATCTAAACAGGCAAAATTCATATTTCATTTTGGTGCCATATTGTAAGAACATAGCATAAATACACCTACGTACTGTATATGAGAAAACAAATCTGAACAAAGCAACGTTGGAGACTAGTCAAATGGAACTTATTTAATGTTTTTTTTCAGATACATTTATGTTCAGGTTTAATGGTTTTACACCAATTAAAGAATGAATGAAACCTTTATTGCCTCGAGAGGAATTTGTTCAGCACCAAGAGCTTTAAAAACAGATATACAGTTGTGCTCATAAGTTTAAATAATAATAATAAAATTAATAATAATACATTTTATTTGTATTGCACTTAACATTTGAAACAAATCTCAAAATGCTACAGATCATTTAAAATTAAAAAATAGTAAAACAACAATAAATCCAATCGTTAAAAGTCATATGTTCTCCCGATTTTTTTGGCAATTTTTCAGAGAATATAAATTATAACAAAAACTTTTCTTTCACACATAGTTAGTGAATGGATGAAGCCTTTTATTGTCAAACAATGTGTTTACTCTTTTAAAATCATAATGACAACAGAAACTACCCAAATGACTCTGATGAAAAGTTTACATACACCAGTTTTTAATACTGTGTATTAACACCTTTAACATCAATGACAGCTTAAAGTCTTTCGTGAAGGTTGTGGATGAGGCTCTTTATTTTCTCAGATGGTAAAGCTATTTGCTCCAGTTCTTGTAAATTCTTGTTGTTGTAAAGTTCCATGAACAGCACGTTTGAGATCTCTCCAGAGTGTCTCAGTGATACTGAGGTCAGGAGACTGAGGCCAGTCCAGAACCTTCTCTTTCTGCTGCTGTAGCCAATGACAGGTCGACTTGTCCTTGTGCTTTGATTGTTGTCATGTTGGAACGTCCAAGTACGTCCCATGTGCAGCTTCCGGGCTGATGAGTGCAAATTTTTGACCCAACCACTAAGACCCAAAAACTTTTTTTATGAGTTGAAATAAAGGTTTTTGTGTTATCATTCATATTCTCTGAGAAATGACCTTTTCTGAAAAGAAAATCACAAATTCTGCCAGGGAAAGTAAACTTATGAGCACAAGTGTACATTCAACACTGCAGAATTACAATTACAATTATTAAAAAAGGACAGTGTGACAATAAATACAAGGATAAAAGAATACAAAACACAACCAATGACATCACAGGAATAACTTAAGAATGTCAGTAAGTCCAGCACATTATAAAGTGGCAGAAAGAATAAAAACATTATCTGAGTTGATTGAGCACCTTCAGCAGGACCAGATGGATTTTAGGGAGTGTGTGAAGTCACAAGTGCAAGTTCATAAAACTGCTAAATGACAAGAACACCTAGGTTAACCATGAGGGAGTTTTTAATTCATCCAGCCTGCACCAGATATAATTCTTGGGTAAGTAAAAGATTTTCCTCTGCCTCAACTGCTTTAAAAGGAGGAGCTCATTGATTAAACTAAATAAAGCAAAAGAAGAATATTTCATGACATGGATTTGGTAAAAGTATAAATTAGCAATAGCAACAGATTAAGTTGTTGAAATTAACAATAAACTACAGCTTTGAAGGGGACTTTTGGTTGACTTGAAATCCCACTAAATCTCGTCTCTCGCAGTAAAAATCACCACTGCTCAGTGCTCTCAGTCCGTCACACTGCTGTCATCGCCTGTCATCCGTCTTATTCACCTCAGTGCTTTGTGAACTCAAGTTTCTGAAGCTCGAGGTTTGGAAAAGGCTGTCAGGATCTGGTTGGCTGGAAATGACCAAAACTGGGCAACAAAATGACTTTGAGAAAGTTCAATGTTGTTTCCAACTTTCAAACATTGAAAAGACTGGATGATGTTGTAGATGCTCAACAGACTTTTAACTAATCCAATATGAAGAAAGGGTTAATTATTTCTCCTGCTGTAACAGAAGGACTGCAGTGGTGACTGCTAAGTGCACCTTTCTTTTCTTCTTCTTCATTTGATGTAGTCATTTTGTTAATTGTTTATCTCTTTTGTATATTTTGTATTTGGTGGTTTTCATAGTTTAGATTTTTTTCTTTTGTACATATATTTAGTTTTCTTTTAGCTCTTCAGACCCTATATAATGTCCCATGCCTCTTTAGTCCTTGGTTAGCCTAGCCTTTTGTTTGTTTGGCCTGGTGGGCCCAGCGCTCTGATTATTCGTTCTTTCGACTGTTCAGGTTTGTAGAGGGTGGTTTGTGTTGTGTAGGGTGGTACAGGGTTGGCCCGGTGTCACTCCTTCCTTTGTGTTCTGTTTGGCCGGCTCACCCGGTCCACCTTTTCTTTGCGACTTTCTTTTCTTTTTGTTTGGGAGGGTTTTTGGATTCTCTTTTTTATAATAACTAAAAGAGTAAAACAAACCTCAAGACAAAACAAAAGCTTAACAGTCTTAAACTAAATAAATCAAAAGTTTTGAAATTAACAGTTTTGTCTCCTGTGTCCTCTTTTAAATATGTTTGACACTTTTGGGTCGTAACAGTGACTGTTGTGTTTACTGTGTTCTGTCGCAGCTGGTGTCAGTGATTGAGTTGGTCTGGCCCTGCAGCATTACAAACTGTAAATGGTTTGTGCACACAGAAATTGGAAATGTTGATTTACCGAGCTCCAGTGTCACTACAGACAGAGAAAAATGTTCCAGTCTGCTTCTTCTTTTTCAGAAAGGCCAAAATAAAACAGTGGTTTGCTTTTACAGAGCTCCTGTTAACGATTTGTGCTTTTATTATTCTCTAAAGAGGAGGAAACTCTCTCTCAGCTTTGGCTTAAGTCTTTTTTTGTGGATAATGCCATGTCCAGATTTTTTCCTGACCTTTATTTTACGTGTTTAGAGTTGTTCCAGTGGTTTTACTGAAGGTTGTTGGATCCAGCGGGTCTACAACACAAAAGTCAACTCTTTTGCAGTTACAGTATTTAATGTGTAGTAGAACATTATACTTATTTACTATCTATTTGTTTGGAAAGTATAAAAAAGTAATGTACAATTAAGCTATGAAGAGCACTCCACACACAGCACCAGTCACATGATTCTGGAAGCAGCAGGATACTGTCTGGGTTAAAAAACAATGTGGATTGTGTTCAAACATACGTCTCCTGAAGATAGTCTCAAGCAAGTCCAGAGGGTAGTGCATCTGTGAAAGAGTCTTTGGAGGTTTATGTGGAAGAATGTGGAAGCTTCAATAAATGTAACATAATCTCAAGGTTATTAATCAGTTTACAGTCAAATATCCAGCTAATCAAGTGACACAATACTTAAGAGGCTGTGAGAGACTATACTTCAAACTTTGAAGATCAACCATTAGAATTTGCTATTTATATCAAATGCTGCTGTGACACTCAATATCTATCATGAACCAGACCAAACGTGTTCCAATAATGCTTCATCTTCTTCTGTTGTACGTCTGTTGGCCATTAGCAGAAGCTACCAACGGCTAACTTTGTGTCCATGCTTCAGAAATGACCATATTCCAAATATGGTCCCTGCCTGCTCCATAAGCCCAACACATGTCCTACTTCATTAGTCTGATCTTTTTACTCTAAACATGCTGTAGCTCATTATCTTTTTTAACATACTTCAATGTTCACTCTTAGAAGCTTTTCTATTTATGATCAACAAAGAGAAAATATTGGTTCTTTAATTTTCAGTCGCTATGTGGGTGTTTGTTGTTCGCTCAGAATTTAGAACTGGTTACTGAGAAATACAACACTTTACAATCACTGTATCGCTTACTTCTCACTCACCGTCTGACCATTATCCACACTCAGCTCTAAGTCCAAAGTACCTAAATTGATTTTCAGATTCGTGGAGACCCAGAGACAGACCGTACGACAGCTGTACTGTACATTAAACTCTGAGCCAGACACCGTCACTAATTATTGGACTAAAGTGAATCTGACACCAGTGACAGCCCAAATAATAGGAGCAGTCCATTTGTGAGTGTGTTTACAGCCCGTACATTCATCACTGTCACAGCCGGACCCAGACAATGAAACAGGACCTTTAACTGAAAGACAAACTAAGAGTGACCCTCACCATTCAGCTGAAACTAGGGCTTTTACTGAACGTGTCTTGTGTTTCATTCTGATGGTCCTTACATTTAGCATTTAGCATTTAGCCTGTATGCAGTTACTATTAGAGAGCAGGTTAGAAAAAGAAAACATTAGCTTCAGTTATACTTGAGTCTGTATGGCCCCACTGCCTAGTCCCTAACCCTATATAGTCCCTATATAGTGTTTTTCTGTCGTTTCTGTAATAAATCACAATACTTTACTGATATAAGTTTTAATATAAATAAGTGTTTTATTCAATATTTAATAACCAAAACTGACTGGATTATTACAACTCTTATATGTCTAAAAATTTATATGTCTCAAAAATTTTATTTAATTTTACATCATAACATTTTCATAACAATAATAATTTAATTTGATTACGTTTCCACAGAAAGTCAAACCTGTTGTGTTCAGGTTTAAAGACATGTCACAGATGCGCTGCTGTCTTCTGACAATTCGCAAAGCATTATGGTCTATTTTGACAGTCTAGTGACCATCGCTGCTCACTACTTACTGATGCATTGTGGGAAACTTTGAGTGCACTACATTAAAACAAAATGGCTTGCTACATTGTGAACAACAGCTATGTCAGTATTTGGAATTTCCATTTTACCAGGAGCAAGTAAAGGCAGCGCTGTAGCAGACAGCCATCTGATTGGTTTCCAGTAAAAGAAAACAATTAATGAACATTTTCACTTTGAATTCTTTCTCAGATGTGTTCATGAGCCATGCATTTGGATACACTAGAGACAAAAGGCTTATAATGTAAACCTTGCAACGTGTCAGTCATTAGTTTACACTTTATCCTCTTGACTTCATGTTTGTGCACATTTTGGCCTCAAAGTGACATGCATTACAGTTTAGTTCGGTTTGTATGAAGCTGTCACAACATGGGCCTCCTGCACCATCTGCACCAACTGCCTCAGATGTAGATAATTAGCCACAGCTGCATTTGAGCAGAATAATTGAACTCTGGAACGACTGCATGCTGTGGAAAGACAGAAATAATCGCCTTAAAATATGCCTTATTGTGCTCATTTATGGCTGGATTACTTTATTTCTGATTGAATAGTTCATTTTCAGATGGTGGACCCAGTAATTAACATAATGACAGATGTTTGCTACATGAAAAAACGGTTGCTACATTTTTAAACCTAAACACGCTCAAACCTGTCAGTGCTGCCACCTGAGTGGACACACTGGCCAGGTTCGGCAAAATATTACATAAACTTTGTGTGAAACAGTTCTGGATGGATGTTTGTGAGTTTGAAAATCCAACTGCAGCTCAAGGTTAGCAACAAAAATCGTCAAGGACTGTGTTTTATTGATTATCAAGACCTTCAGCTTCATTATTTTGTACTGGACGCAGGTCGCCCTGACCTGGGAAGCCACACAGTATTCCAGTTACTCTAGTTAATACTATAATGTTTAATAAGTCTATTGGAGCTCCCACAAAACAAATCACAAATTTTTACCTGTTTTAGGTGTTGATGTGCAGAAGGGAAATAATTATTTATATTAAAAAAACATGTTAACACATCTAAAAATCCAGTACCTAATTTTAACTCGACTTTTTTTCTGAACAGGCCTATATTTTTTTTAAGTCATTAGCATCACTAGCTACTGACAACAATACATTTGACCTTTCTCTAAATATAGTCATCACTTCTGGCTCCATAGAGCAGTACGGCTTTATTGTCGAGTGACATCACAATCTGTTGGTCCAATATTTTTCTACTCTCTGTTCATTTCAATGCTCTCAATATAAATAGATCTGTTTAACTATAATCTTAATTTCATGTCCCTGAAGCAAATGCACCGTGTAGCCTCCACCTTATCCCCCAACGTGACTCTCCAAAGGTTAATTATATTTGTCAAAGCTTGATAAGTTCACCTTGTTGTTTGTCGAGTCAATACTCAACTTCCGAGAACACGATTTCACGGCAATAAACGAGGAAACATGGGTAATTTGGTGCTCGATAAGTGAATATCCACGGCTCAGAAAAGTGACATTAAGGGAGTATAAAAAAAGAGAATAAATAGAGGAGAAGTGAAGCAGGAAACCGAGAGGAGGGGAAGACCGGGCAGATGGGAGTAAATGGGCCGTACAAAAGCAATTCTGTCAACAGCCTCCAACACGGGAGGGAGACATGTTTGGTTTACAGCCTTCGGAAACTAAAATAGACTTGTTTTTGTCTATGAGGACAAAGAAAAGCCTATTCTATGGGTTTTTAATTCATGGGTGTATTAGCCTTTAGGACTTGAATGGAATACTATATATTTACTTGAGTTGCTTAAGTACATAGAAATAAAATAACTAGGTTTATTTTATTGTTATTTTAGAGTTTGTGCACTAGGCTGGGTTGTGTTTTTTTCACCATCACCTCCCAGAGCATTAAGTTATTTTTAGCCTTTTAGGTAATTATTAGTTACTACCAATCAAAACCAACAATACACAAAACAATTCCAGGCCATTGTTTGACGTGAAGGACATTCTCAGATTCTGCTGGATTTAGAAAAATAGCAGAAGGGCAGTTTGTTTCTTTAGATCATTATTGAAGAATGGAACAGTGTCACTAATGACTCTCCTGAGCCTTAAACGACTCTCACATTTGGAGACCAGAACAGCCTGGTCCAATCAGAGTTAGTTTCAGGTTAAACCCCTCCCTCCAGAGATGTAAGCTTTCTTACCAGTTGATCTCAGAATTTAAAAAAAGTCTCTTGGAATGAGAGACGAAACATCTTCACCTTGAAAACTAAGTCCAGATGTCTTTTTTTCAAGATGACCTGGATGACTTTATTGTGTTTTGTTTTGTGAAGCCCATTGAGGAAATTGTTGTTGTGATACTGGGCTCTACAAATAAAATTGAATTGAATGACAGAACCTTCACAGACATCTTGTATATTGAGCCCAATTTTTATAAAACAAAATAGTTCAGCCATAATATGTTCCTCTTCCAACCGTGCCAAACCCCTGCAAGCACGTGGTGTTCAGGTGTCAATTGTGCTCAGGGACAATTCAGGTTGCCAGTGTGACTGCACCTTAATAGCACCATACAAAGTTCAAGTCAAGCACTTTTTCCAAATTCCCAGCCAAAAGCACTAAGCTTAGAGCCACCAAGATGCCATTGACAAACTCATGAAAACTCTGTTTTACTACACTCTAAAACTATAGATCTTAAAATAGTTTAAAGTAGGCATCTGGACATTGATAAGACTTTTTACCTCTTATTCCCGCGTTCAGTGGCTGCAGAAGTGTCTATCTCCTCTCGATGTTTGCCTCTTGTGACCTTCCTCCGAACAAAAACTGCTCTGTCGCTCCATAATGACAGAAAACTCATCTTTCTGTCCTCTCTTTTAGCCCTGTCTTGTGCACGGCCCATTGTTGACGGCAGATATTCGCTGCCCTCACATAAACAGACGACACTAATAGCTGTCTCTATAGCAGCAGGTCAGAGGGGACCAACATAGAGCGCACACAAGACATATACAAATAATAGACACCTGTTTCATATGTAATTTGATCAATGGTGCTTTATTAAATCCTCTAGAAAAACTAGACTTTTCCTCCAAACAATTATTGTGATGTAAGAAGAAACTGAAACAAATGGCTCATTATATATTATTGCATCAGTCTGTATTGAGAGCTGTGTAAAAGGTGTAAATTAAACTAAATAAGAGGTCTCAGAGGGTCATAACTCAAACTACAGAAGCCTCGGAGGGTCAAAACTCAGACTACATAAGCCTCAGAGGGTCATAATTCAAGCTACAGAAGCCTCGGAGGGTCATAACTAAAACTACAGCAGCCTAAGAGGGTCTAAACTCAAACTAAAGAAGCCTCAGAGGGTCAAACTCAGACTACATAAGCCTCAGAGGGTCATAATTCAAGCTACAGAAGCCTCGGAGGGTCATAACTAAAACTACAGCAGCCTAAGAGGGTCTAAACTCAAACTAAAGAAGCCTCAGAGGGTCAAAACTCAGACTACATAAGCCTCAGAGGGTCATAATTCAAGCTACAGAAGCCTCGGAGGGTCATAACTAAAACTACAGAAGCCTAAGAGGGTCAAAATGTATACTAGTGGGTAAAAACACAAACAACATAAGCCTCAGAGGGTCAAAACTCAAACTACAGAAGCCTCGGAGGGTCATAAATCAAACTACAGAAGCCTCAGAGGGTCAAAACTCAAAATAAAGAAGCCTCAGAGGGTCAAAACTTAAACTACAGAAGCCTCGGAGGGTCATAACTCAAACTACAGCAGCCTCAGAGGGTCAAAATGTATACTAGTGGGTAAAAACCATAGATAGTATAATTATGGATGATATCCGCCCATTGGTCCCTTATTCACCAATATTGTCATTACGAATGGGCAATAAAATGGCCGTTACATCCGGGATTTTCGGGTTTTACTCCATAGTAAAACAATAGTTTTTAGATAGCATAAACCAACGTAATTTTCAAAAATTCACCCCCCCCCAGAGTTGTCACGTAGTAAAAACTTAGCTCTAGAGACCGGAGCCATCTTTTGTACCAGGCTGTAAACATGATTTTTACACTTGTAAAGTCGCCATTGGGTTTCTCCTTATATTTCCGCTTTTGGAGCCTGCCCTCTGGTGGACGGATGTATATCGCTGTATTTTGCTGTAAAATCACCGTATGGCGGCACCCTTACACAACGACCATTTAAGAGGTACCATGGGAGAGGCTTGGTAAAAACACAAACAACATAAGCCTCAGATGGTCTAAACTCAAACTAAAGAAGCCTCAGAGGGTCAAAATGTATACTAGTGGGTAAAAACACAAACAACATGAGCCTCAGAGGGTCAAAACTCAAACTACAGAAGCCTCAGAGGGTCAAAACTCAAACTACAGCAGCGTAAGAGGCTCTAAACTCAAATTACAGAAGCCTCACAGGGTCAAAACTCAAAACTACAGAAGCCTCAGAGAGTCAAAATTTTAACTAGTGGGTAAAAACTCAAACTACAGAAGCCTCAGAGAGTCAAAACTCAAACAGAATAAGTAGTTTTGGTGCATTGAAAGAACATAAACTCAATAACCCTGCTAAAGGAAGTGGTGAGCGCAGATAAAGGCGTTATGTAACCGAGTGGCAGCTGAGCCTCTGACAGTAATTCCACAATCGCAGCGGGACGTTAACGCGTGCACGGACAACAAACAGTGCACGTTTCAGGCTGTGTCAGTAATCCTCAGCTTTACAACAAATGAGTCTGTGATGAGCCAAGAAGAGTTAAAGCTGTGTAAAAAAAAAAAAAAACACTGGCCCAGAGTTAGACACATTCATGAGGCTGAAAAATACATGTTGATGCCAAATGTGCAAATGATCCCTGTTTAAAATCTGTCGTCGAGAGGCTCCTGGCAGGAAAAATATAGTCTAATGAGTGACTCCAAAGAGACCAGTCCACCTCCAGACAGAATATCTCTCATTAGTGATGTTTTAAAGAGTCGTTTACAAGTAAAGGTATTAAGTGGTTTTAAATCTCAGCTAAACATTGGACGTATTCAGGAATATTCAGACAAAAAGTGTGGCTCCTGTGGAAAAAAAATAATAAATAAAAGAAGGCAGATGTGTTTGTAGGAAACTTGAAAAATGCAAATAAACATCTACACCAGTGAGAAATAAAGTTTGGAAACTATTATTTAATATTAAGGCAGACTAATATATTTAATAGAATCAAAATCTAAAAAAGTAGCCTCTAAGTTGTTTCAATTCTTAAAATAGAATTTAAAACCTATTTAAAAGCAATGACTTTACCACAATACTGTTTTCTAATAATGTATAATTTAATAATTTTTAAGCATCACTTTTTTGTGCTATAAAGATTTTGATTTCAAAACCCGTATACTTCAAACATCTTGTTTAATATTTAATACAATTTTAAAAGTCTCTTTACAGCAGCAGTAGGCTATCAGTGAAGTAGGATCCATGTGTGGGACGCTTTCACAACAGTGAAAACAAACTGAACTAAAGAGCAAACCGGACTGGAGTTTGTTTTAATCAACGCAAACATGTCAGGTGTGAAAGCGTCCTAAGGATGCTCAACATAATCGGAGTAAGAGACCATTTCTGGTGTTATATTTGAATCATTAGAAATGCCTGGATTCCACTTTCATAGCTCACTTTATATAAATGTGACATGAACCGAATGCCTCTCATATCTGTGTGTATTCAGCTGCAGTCGATAACACGCTGTTCATTACACAGCACACATACAGCTGAGGCAGTTTTCAGTCTTATTTCCCTGAATCTATCTGAGTCTAATGCACGTTCACTTTCAGCAGAGCCCAGCTGAGACGTACAATGCCTCATCAACTCCCCTTCAGCCGAATCAAAGACACAAAAGTCCAGGCAGAAATTGGATTTGGTTTTTGCACACGGCCTGCTGTCGGACGCTCGACTGGCCGGTTTTTCTTTTCTGTAAAATTACTTTTATTTGAGCAAGAACAACTGTTAGATAAAGCAAGGTTTATGTGTTATAGAAAACAGGTTTTGTAGAAATGGTGCATGTGTTCTTAACGAAAGCCCTCCCTTCCCCCGATCACTTTCCTGATGAGTTTTACCTGCGTCTACACGGCTCCCCCCCTGAGCCAAACTTTGTGGCTAAAACTCCCTTCACACTTATTCTGAGGTTAGTGGAGGGTTTGTAAAGAAAGACAATAAGAATGTGTCTCGATAAGATTTCTCAGCACTGACTCTGAGACGGAGGATCTGTTACAGAGGTTATTTGTTCCATGTACAGTCAATATTTTCAACACAATATGATTGAATTTAAAACATGCCACACTCAGAAATGGACTGTGTTTTAATATGTGTTAAGAATATTTATGACTTTTTATGCTTTGTGTTGTATGTTTGTCTTTGTATTGGCTTATGAACTGGTGAGCCAAAGGAAAATTTCACTTTGGTGGACAACAAAGTTCTATTCTATTCATGTCAAAAGCCATCCACAGGACAAGGAAATAGATTTTAGAATTAAGATTTAGATACCTTTGCTTTCTTTTCACTCTAACAACTGAATTAAAGAGCACACCAGAAAATGCATTCTCTGTTTGTTGTAAAACAGGGACTGGGACATGTTAGACACTCAACGCTCTACAAGTGGATAAGACGTTTGTCACGGCCGTTTCCTTCTGCTTGTGTGGGTTTTTGTGATGATCATGTACACGTTTGTGGAGATTAACACAGCTCCAGGATTGTGTTTTTTACGCTTCTAAGCCAGTATATTATCCATTTTAAACCCCAAACGGCGACATCTTCTGTGCCGATCCGTTCTGTTGAAGCCGTGATGGGACACAGCGGGGGTCTGGCAGAGAATCACAGGCAAACGTCATGTTTTTCTTATCAGCATGAAATTATGGAAAATTGACTTTTCTTGAATTTAGGTCACTTTATCTGATGTGTTCAAGCTGTTTTTTCATAACTAAATCTGAGTCAGAACAGAATTAACACCTTCCCAAAGCTCTAGTAAACCCCACTTATGTCTGGACTTGGACTCAGACTGGACTGGAACGGACTGGACTTTACAACTCTTCCCTGGGATTTCTAATTAATCTTATTGAGTTCAGACTTGTAAAAATCCAGAGATTCATCTGCTTTAAACACAGCCTGTGATTGATTTTTCGCTGGAACCTTTCGCCCTGTAGTTTGATTATCAGTAAAGTTAATTTGAGCTCGCCAGCTGTGAGGCTCTCGGGGAATAATGAGCTCAAATCAAATCAGCAGTAAACACTTGACGACCGGCACCTAAAGCCTGATGGAGCTGTTTGGAGCCTGTCACTGCTTCCCATCTGTTTGTCCACCAGAGAGTTATTCTACTGACGACGGACCACAGGATTATCATCACAAAGAATATTATGGCTTTAGTTCAATATTAAAACACATTTAAGGCACATTTCCACTGGAGCTACAGTGCTCCACTTCTAAAGACGTTTTCACTAAAGGTACAAAGCTTCCAAAATTAACATAAACACTAGTCAGATGTGGTTTTAAAGTTGAGGTTTGCAGTGTTGGATTTTGCAATGATAAATTATGTGCCACTTTTTTATTCTAGAGTCTGCTGCATCTGTCTGTGTCTGTGAGTTCAGACTCTGTAGCAGCTCCAGAAAAGTTCTGAGAAAGAAAGCTTCTTCTGACACAAACAGAGAGCACTTTTCCAGAGAAAGGCTAGACACAAGCAACGAGCGGCGGATACAAACAGAGACATAAGGACAAAACATTAGCAGAGTCACTAAAGTTACCGCAGATGATGTCATCATAGACCTACTGCAGGTTCAGTTAAAGGTTTTGAGATAAACAGACGACAGAGAATCCTCACTCAAATGAGAACTGAGCTTTTATTAGCACCAGCTGTTTTATAAACTGTACTGTTCACTAATGAGCACCAGATTTATCAGCCTGGCCATCTATACCCTTTCCTAGTAAAGTGAAGTGGGTCTGGAACCCCTCCCATTAAACACGACTTCCACCGAGCTCAGTAGGACTTATCAAACAGTGTTTTTCTGATTGTTTAGTGTCAGTTTCATTGTGTTTCCAGCTGAATATTATCCTGACACGTTTGTTACAGTGAGAGCTAGAGCTAAACTCACAGCAGCAATAAAAAAAATCTGATGGGTTTCTGACAAGATATACTCTGAGCTTTAAGAGTAGGATATATGTTTAATTTCATAAAAAGGAATTTAGCCTGTGTCTAGCTCCATTTGATGAAATACTGTATATTCCTGAAACAAAAGCACATATTTACCCACTTCTTTATTTTAAAGTTCACTTGAAATTTGATTTATATCTCGTAATCTCATTTAGGTTATTATTATTATTATTATTATTATTATTATTATTATTATTATGGCTCATTCACTGAGCGCTTAGTTCTACAAAGATGTTTAAGTAAAAGCCTCTTCATTTTAAATAAATGTGTGATATATTAATCCAATTCATCAGTATCTGTTCAAAAAGCATCTCAAACTCTCCTAATCCATTACGTTTCATGAAAGTTATTTGCAGATTTTGCCCCAAAACCACCTCGTCCTCACATGATCCATTTGTTGGTGATAATAATTATTTAATTTTTTGAGGCGGGTCCATCTGTCAGCTGTGGTTCCCCGGCTCTGTCGTCTTCCCTCGGTGCGTCTCTCTGAGGAGGCGGCCATCTTTAAACATGGCGCCTGTGTAATAAAAGGATTCATTTGTGCTGCTCACAGTCAAAACTAAAAGGGACGCTGGTTATAAATAGAGGCTGACTCACTGCACACTTCTGTTTCCTGACACAGATTACTGAGAAAAAGAAAAGCTGGTGTACAATTATCATCGGGGCTTTTGTTTTGCCCGATGTAAATTTGGACTGGACCTTTAAACGCATGGGTGGAAGTAACTAATTACACATACTGACTGTGATTAAGTCATTTTTGTGGCTCATTTGTAATTTTTGAGTATATTTTTAACACTAATTAAATACAATTTAATGTAATACTTCTTAGAGCTTGACTTTTATGATTTCAATGAACACTCTCTTTCCACCACTGTTCAAGTGTTACATTTACTTCCATTTTTCTTCTTGGACTTTAGACTCTTTTGGGTCTGTATTTAGTTTTTTATTTTATTTTATTTTTTATGTGCTTGAGTGTGGACGGATAACAATTATTGACAAACCTTTTAGGAGAAACAGTTAATCCTAAATCAGGCCCAGAACAAAAAGGATGCTGTGACTGGTTTTGAGGCAGTCATATTAAACACTCAGCAGTTATCACTCTTATTTTTATTTATCTCTCAAATTTCATTATTAGTTTCTTATTTCTCCGGCGGTCTTGCTTCCACAGTGTGGTTTAAACCTATGCACTCCCTGAGCCTAAGACTTACACAATCCATTCTTGTTCAGTCGGTCTTGCTTCCACAGTGTGGTTTAAACCTATGCACTCCCTGAGCCTAAGACTTACACAATCCATTCTTGTTCAGTGAGATTTCACCGAGACATCTTTAATCACAGCCCTCTCCTGAAGTCGGAGGTTCTGTATTGATCTGTGCTGTTTAAAGTCGGGTTTTATTCCGAGCAGGTCTGAGCGAAGGGGAAACACCTTGAAGAGGATTCATGTGGGCGTCTTATAAATATGTATAACACACAGAGAGATGGAGAGCTGGAGTTGAATGTTAACACTGTCTCTGCTGCAGACCACTGCACTTAACTGATTCACACCAGCACCTTTTAAAGGAACCTGCTGCTTCAGTTTTAGCTGAAGATACAGTTTTTAGATTTTATACAAGTTTCATTTTTAGTTGGAACAGGTTTATTTGGATTCAAACAAGTTTTAGATGGATATGAATAGGTTTTAGTCGGATTTGAACAGGTTTTAGTTGGATTTGAAGAAGTTTTGTTTGGATTTGAAGAAGTTTTGTTTGGATTTGAAGAAGTTTTGTTTGGATTTGAAGAAGTTTTGTTTGGATCTGACCAGCTTTGAGTTGGATTTAAACAGTGGAGGTGTGAACAGGTTTTAGTTGAATTTGAACAGGTCTTAGACAGATTTGACCAGCTTTGAGATGGATCAGAACCTTTTAGTTGGATTCGGTTTTAGTTGGATTTAAACAGGTTTTAGTTGGATTTAAACAGGTTTAAGTTGGATTTAAACAGGTTTTAGTTGGATTTAAACAGGTTTTAGTTGGATTCAAACAGGTTTTAGTTGGATTTAAACAGGTTTTAGTTGGATTTGAAGAAGTTTTATTTGGATTTGAAACAGGTTTTAGTTTGGATTTGAACCAGGTTTTAGTTGGATTTAAACAGGTTTTAGTTGGATTTGAACATGTTTTAGTCGGATTTGAACAGGTTTTAGTTGGATTTGAAGAAGTTTTGTTTGGATTTGAAGAAGTTTTGTTTGGATTTGAAGAAGTTTTGTTTGGATTTGAAGAAGTGTTGTTTGGATTTGAAGAAGTTTTGTTTGGATTTGAAGAAGTTTTGTTTGGATTTGACCAGCTTTGAGTTGGATTTAAACAGGTTTTAGTTGGATTTAAACAGGTTTAAGTTGGATTTAAACAGGTTTTAGTTGGATTTAAACAGGTTTTAGTTGGATTTAAACAGGTTTTAGTTGGATTCAAACAGGTTTTAGTTGGATTTGAACAGGTTTTAGTTGGATTTGAACAGGTTTTAGTTGGATTTAAACAGGTTTTAGTTGGATTTAAACAGGTTTTAGTTGGATTTGAACAGGTTTTAGTTGGATTCAAACAGGTTTTAGTTGGATTTAAACAGGTTTTAGTTGGATTCAAACAGGTTTTAATTATAAAGCTGCTGTTGTTTGCACCATAAACATATTTTATCTCTGAAGCTGAAAGCCACATAAAAGCTCACCTTGTGCCATGAGTGGCCCCCGGGCCGGACTTTGGACATGTCTGCTGTCGTCTAAAGACTCTGTTTTCAATGCACTCACTCCCATCATGGTCCATTGGAGTGTGACAAAAAGACCTGATTGTTTGAAACTCAAACACTAGTTTAGTGAAGGCTAGTTTAAAGTGTTCAGCATAAAAGCCCTTATTAACAGAAAACTGAGTAAAGATCATAAAATTATTATGAGAAGCACATTTTGTGATACAGTTATTGTGTCAACAATAAATGTTCGATATATTGTGAGGCCCAACTTCATACTTAACACTTTAGATGTGTACAATAGCTCTTTTGGGAGAAACACATTTTACAAATAGACCTTTGTTCCACTTTTGCAAACACAGATAAAACAATATGGCAGCCAGTGCACTGAGAAACATGGGGATATTTTATAAGTAAGCACCTGCAGTGTCCACTTGACAAAGGGTGTATCCTACAGACTATATCGTTAACCTTGAAAACAATAGATTTGAGGCCCACTCAGCTTGGATTTGTTCTTGCCTCACGTCTCGTTTGTCGGAAAAATCACTTGTTTTTCTCAGTTTTAAATAAAGAACGCAGCAGTAAATCTACTTAAAGCACAGGAAAGATCAAAGGTTAAAACACAGATTTATCAGGAGAAAAAGACACAGGCAACGCTCACTGTCAGGAGGCAACGACATAATAAGAAAACACGCGACCTTCAGTTGAGCAGCGCCGCAGAAAAAGCACAGCGCAGCAGATTTTCAAAACAAAAGAAACGAGGACAAAACATTTCAATAAATCCACAGCAGACGACAGAAAACTCGTCTGACAGGCTTCGAGAAAGAATTAAACCTGATGTGTCTAAAGACCTGTTCAGTTAGAATATAACTTTATCAATAAAGAAACCTGTTGCTAAGCCCCGCCCCCGACAGTCACCTGGACACTGTGTTATTATTAAAATGAACTTGAGCTCACTTTGTGTGGCCTTCTTGCTTTGACTCTTCGTTGGAGATGAATGATTTTTTTATTTTTATGGATCTTTTGGGACTAACTCCTGATTGGATGAGACAGTTCAGTGATGAGCCGGATATTATTGCAAACAACTGATGATCTTCTCAAGCCTTAAAGTACGTCCAGAAAATCCTTCTTCTACCCCACCAGCATTATGTCACAGGTCACATCCTCGTAGACTTATTATAGATTCTGCTTTTCATGCACTCACTCCCATCACAGTCCTGTTAAATAGTGGAAGTAAGTAATAGAAGTAATTGTTATTTAACATTTATTTGACCAGGAAGATCTCTTTTTCAAGGGGATCCTGGCCGAGACATCAGCACAGACTAATGTTTGTTGACTTTAGATTTTTTCGGATGGATTTAAATTGACTTTGTGGTGTATTTCCTTGAGTTTTAAGACTTGTAAAGTCCAGCTTGAGGGGCTAAAGGCTGAAAGGCTGTTTTGCCACTTTCAGTCCAAACACTAGAAATCTACAGCATATGAAAGTCAAGTGTTTAATAAAATCCATTTATTAACAGATTACTCAGGATGTATTTGTACTGTTCTATAAACAGACATATCTTGTTAAAAATAAAAGTTTGTTTGAAATCAATCGAGTAAGTCCTGGTCTGTCCTTGACTCGGACAGCGTATTTCAAAAGACAAATAATTTGTGACCCAATTCCCCCCCCCCCTTTTTTTTGTATTTATTATATTATTATATGTTATTCTTTGCATTGTCTCATTCCTGACCATTACCCATGTAAAAAAGCAGCTCTGTTTACATTATAAACCCATTGACTTTCACAATTATTTAAATATATTAATATACTAATAAAAATTAAATATAATATATATATATATATATATATATATATATATATATATATATATATATATTTTTTTTTTTTTTTTTTTTTTTTGGTGTTTTTTTAGTGAACCAAATAAAATCTCCCATGACCCACTTTGGAGCCCGAGTGTTGGGGAAGTGCAGCTCTACACCACAGACTACCTTTCTATGCATCATTACATCATCAGGATCACAGAGTGTCTCCTGAAAGTGTCTTTGAGAGTCTTTTTCTTCCTGTTGATGTCACTCATGGACTGTCAAAGTCAATTTAACACAATCTAAAGTTAGAACTGAATGCACTGTGTAGGACTTAACATTAACTGTGCTGCTGTGTTTTATTGAGTTTATGGTTATATTCTCACATCCAGCACTCTGGGCACAAACCTACAACACTGACTTGAAAGCATTGAGCTTTTTGTGTCTCCTCTGAAGAGTTATTTCTGACAGCGCCTTTAAAAGTGACTGTGACATTTGCCTCAAAGAAAACTGCTGTTTATGTTGCATTTCTTTTACAAAATGGCTGGTTTCTTTGCGGCTGCCTTTTTACACAGTTATCATGTCCCATAATTTGTTCAGTTCAGTGTCGTCTTGGCAGCTTTACAGCAAAAAAAAAAAGAAAACGAAGTGACACACTTTAGGATTATGACTGGAAGCATCACAATCATTCAGTCTTTTTTATGAATAAACCCGAATGAATCTGAACAGCTTTGGCTTGTTATGAAACATATTCCACAATAAAAGAAACGTCCGAGTGTTTCTTTGACCGTCTGAGCCTGTTATCGGTCCCTGTCCTGAGTTTTGGCACAGAGCTGCTGTCGCTCGTTGACCCTGCAGATGTTCTCCGAGCGCCGGTCGCAGCTCCGCTCAGAGCCTTCACCCGGAAAGCATTTCTCGGTCAGTGACCTCTGGAGTCACAAAAAATGTTTTTGTGAACTTAACCTTGCGGATTTAGCCGAGAGAGACAACAACAGGATGATAATCTGGAACCCAGCCAAGAGTAGGACAATACACTCAAAAAACTATTTACTTAAAAATGTTAAGTCAACTTGTTCCACGTAGCTGCTTTAAGTAATTACTAAACTACTTGATTTCTTAATATGGACTTGAGGAAGGTGATTGATTTATGTGTAATAGTGTTCAATATAGATTACTCAACTTCATTATGTCATTTTTATGATTGACTTGTTTTTTTACTGGAGACTCAGTCAGAGGCTGCTCTTGAGACATTGTCATGACCTGCAAGAGTTTCACATTTCAGTCTGAGTCAGAGAACAACAAAAGTGTTGAGAGTAATTATCTGAGATGAGTCAATGGTCATAGAAACGAGGTAATGTCAAAAGTAAAAAGAGAAGCTGCGGGAGAAAGCAACAACTGTCTCATTAAACTCAACAAAATTGTAAAAAAGAGCAGTTTAAATTTAATGTTTTGAGTCTAGGATTTAAAAGGATACAACAGGTTTTATGCAGGACTTGTGCACAGTGTCCTCAGAAAAGTCCAAGTCCTTCATTTTCCTTAAAAGTTGGCCTCAGTGAAGAAAGGTTTGTGTTTAGATTTTCCCATATTGTGTTGCCGTAAAAAAATAAAACTGATCAGCGCTGTTGTATGTGAATAACACAGATGAGTATATATTTAAGACCTCAGCAACAAATAAACAGATTTAGACAGATATTAGAAAAACTCTGGCGTCCACATAAAGTAGTAGCAACCTGAAAAAGCACTACTCCAATGTATATTTTCATTAGAGTAACTTTACCTCGGTGTATGTGTAACTTCTGACTGTTTTTTTAAGGTTGCAATAAAAAGTGACAAGTCAAAAGTCTGTTCAGATTTTGAGAAGTCATCTTGTTCCAGTGTAAGCCTCAGAACAGGCTCCGCCCCTGGAGCTCGTCGTCGTGTGATTGCACTCGTTCTGTTTCCGTCTCAGTGAACAGTCCAACAGATAATCCATTAACCCTCATTGTTTTCTTTGTGATTCGACAGATTTTTCGTCTGGTGCTGAAAAGCCCAATCGTTTGTGCTCCATCTATTTTTCTGCTCTCACTCACGACGCGCTCCACTGACAGCATCTATATTCGCTGAAAACTAATACTGTCTGGGCCGTGATTTTGTGCTTATTGCCATCTTATCTCGCGCCGCAGCCACAGAACTCATTCAGTGTTTGGAGGCCGTCCTGATAACACGGCCCGAGAATATTGAGCCTCTGCACCGGCCGCACACGAGCAAATATTACTGATCCCTGGACTTTTCTGTTTGGAGTGTTGTCTCAATATGAAGTCACATAAAACGTAACCTAGCTTTTTTACCACATGATGATTATTTTTCACAAACATTTAAAAAAAGTAGAAGGACACTGTAGCTTTAAGAACATAAAATCGAAGGGCTAACACAGGTGGGGCCATCATGAAAACTGCAGACAAACCCACTTGGGACCCAGATTTGAGCACAAATATAATCCTTATGGGGAAATTCTGGCTGGGTTGTTTCACTTTACATCTAACCATTTTCTGGTTACCTCCACTCAGCACTGGACCTCAGACTGCCTCATGACATCTTTCAAATGACTTTATTTTTTTACAACAAACGTCTAAAGGACGTGGAACCCTTGAGTTTTGAGATTGGCTCGCTCAGCGCTTGTTCTTCTGCTGACAGAGAAAAAAAACTCTAACAGTCTGAGTGTCGACCTGGATGTTCACAACACAGTCCGCCGCTTTTACTGCGAGAGGTGAGAAGACAGTCGCTCACACACAGCCACAAACATGGCTCTGTGGAAAGTGTAAATTGGTCCCGAGAGTGGGCGTCGTGTCAGAGGAGGAGAGGGAAACGCTCGCTGACTGCTTCTCTTTACCACTGCTGCACTGTTTGACAAGTCGTAAAAGGAATAAATTGGCTGCAAACACTTTTAAACATAACCCAGTTCTTCAGACCAGGCTTAAATGATGCAAATGTTGCGGCTTTTTCTTGAAACAGTTTAAAGTTCCCAAGACTTTCTCATAAGACGGTCTGAACATTGTGTAATAAATTCAGGAATATAATTACTAAGAATTGTCCACATATTTAAGCTAAAATCCCATTAGTAATTTCAGCGTTTCTAAAGATTGAATCCCTGTAAACGGACTCTCGTGTTGTTGAGTTAATCTTAAAAATGGTGTTCAATAAAATTATATTCCCATCCCATGTTGCATTGGTTTGGTATTAATTATTGTCAGGTATAGTTTTCCGTCAACAAATGACTGGAGAAAAGACTCTATAACCGGAACAAAAATTAAACGTTAATTTGTTAACTTTAGGGATGTGACGAGACACAAACCCAACGAGACGAGACACGAGGCAGGGTTCACGAGAACAAGATGAGATTTCTCCACCGTTTCCAGACGTGGCTGATGGAAAGCGTAGTCCTTGTGTTAGCCGCAGTGCACCCTATTGTTTTACATTTTGTTTGTTTCCTGTTTATAATTGTTTTGCCATTACTTGTAGTTTTAAATTACAGGAGCAGAGATAAGTGTTATGAAGGAAGATAGAATACAGCTACAGAGAAAGTGTTTATTACAGCGCTGGCTCTGTCTGCTTACACATCACGTTAAAGAAATCAGGAACACAGCAAAAGAAAACAAAGAGAAACACAAATAAATATTAATTATAGTATTTAAGAATCCTTTAGGGGCTTAAGACTGTAACAAATCCAACTAAAACCTGTTCAAATCCAACTTAAACATGTTTAAATCCAACTAAAACCTGTTCAGATCCAACTAAAACATGTTTAAATTCAACTAAAACAGGTTCAAATCCAACTAAAACCTGTTCAAATCCAACTAAAACATGTTCAAATCCAACTAAAACCTGTTCAAATCCAACTAAAACATGTTTAAATCCAACTGAAACATGTTCAAATCCAACTTAAACATGTTTAAATCCAACTGAAACATGTTCAAATCCATCTAAAACCTGTTCAAATCCAACTAAAACATGTTGAAATCCAACTAAAACCTGTTGAAATCCAACCAAAACATGTTCAAATCCAACTAAAACCTGATCAAATCCAACTAAAACATGTTCAAATCCAACTAAAACCTGTTCAAATCCAACTAAAACCTGTTCAAATCCAACTGAAACATGTTCAAATCCAACTTAAACCTGTTCAAATCCAACTAAAACCTGTTCAAATCCAACTAAAACCTGTTCAAATCCAACTAAAACCTGTTCAAATCCAACTAAAACCTGTTCAAATCCAACTAAAACATGTTCAAATCCAACTAAAACGTTTTTCAATCCAACTAAAAATTTTCAAATCCAACTAAAACCTGTTCAAATCCAACTAAAACCTGTTCAAATCCAACTAAAACATGTTCAAATCCAACTAAAACATGTTCAAATCCAACTAAAACATGTTCAAATCCAACTAAAACCTGTTCAAATCCAACTAAAACCTGTTCAAATCCAACTAAAACCTGTTCAAATCCAACTAAAACATGTTTAAATCCAACTAAAACATGTTCAAATCCAACTAAAACCTGTTCAAATCCAACTAAAACCTGTTCAAATCCAACTAAAATATGTTCAAATCCAACTAAAACATGTTCAAATCCAACTAAAACCTGTTCAAATCCAACTAAAACCTGTTCAAATCCAACTAAAATATGTTCAAATCCAACTAAAACCTGTTCAAATCCAACTAAAACCTGTTCAAATCCAACTAAAACATGTTTAAATCCAACTAAAACCTGTTCAAATCCAACTAAAACCTGTTCAAATCCAACTAAAACCTGTTCAAATCCAACTAAGGTCCCAAAAATATAACCTACCAAATGTATTGAAGGGCCAAATAAAACATTGCAAAAGGCCGCACTTGAGTTTGACATGTGTGCTTTAAAGTAACATATGTTACTTTAAAGCACACATTAAAGTTGATATGTCTCCAGATGGGCCTCAAAGCCACTGCTCCTCCTTTAGACCTGCTTCAGTTCAACCATCTGGATCTACACTTCCTCTTCACCTCACAGCTTTTCCACTTTCACCGGACATCTTCAATATCTGCTCAGTTTTCTTTGAAGCTGATGCACAAAACCTGTCCATTACTTTGTTAAAGCAGAATAATAGAAGTGTTTCTGTCTAAAACTGGAAGCTGCAGTCTTTGTTCGGGTCTATTTTAAGCGGCGGATGAAGACACCGGTGAGTGTTGTGTGTGTGTGACAGCGGCTGAGTAAACAGTGACAGTGTGTGTTGTTGAAACAAAGCTGAGTGACTCAGGACGTGTTGTTTTCTGCTTTAAACAACACTGGGCTCTGAGGAAACAACACTGTACGTACGCTGACAACACTCGGACGTTTAGGACTGGCTTTGTTTCTGACAGGAAGGGAGAGTGTGAGGCAGAGATCTTTACAAAAATGTCCTATTAGGCCTTTTATTTAAAGTGACGCTGTAACAATAAATAAGAGCAATGAGGGAACATTGAAAAGAATAATTCATCATAAAACTGTTTGGAAGAATACTATTAATGTGATTTTCCATCTTCTTACACAGAAACCTTAAACTCCATTCATGTTGCTTTATCTGTCCATAATTCCAAAAGTTGCTGCTGATTTGTTGAATTGTTATACTTTTTTAAATGGTGTTTTAAATGTTATGGACACCATTGCTCCTGTTAAGGTTAAAGTGATCAGGACGAGACAGAAGGCTTCGTGGAGCAATGCTCACTCTGTCAGGGGACAGAAAAGAGAATGCCAAAAAGCCGAAAGAAAATGGCGTAAATTGAAATTCTTAATTTATTATGAGGTATACAAAGAAAATTTGCATGTTTTCAATCAAACTTTGGAAAAAACTAAAAAAATATTCTTCTCAGAGATCATCAACAACAGCAGTAACACCTCACCTGTCCTGTTTTCTCCAGTGAACAGATTAACAAACCATTTCCTCTAGAATTAGTTTCCACTAAATGCAATAAGTTTGCATTGTTTTTCAACGACAAGGTTTAAGTCATTAAACCTACTCCAGTCACAGGGCATAAAACAACACTGCAGTGTCAGGAGACACTTGGGTTCAACACATTTTACACCCATTAATGACAGAACAATTGAAAAAACTGTCTCCAGCCTGAGTTCATCCACCTGCTGCCTCGATTTAGGGAAAGTCATTGAAAAAGTTGTATATCAGCAACTTAATGACTTTCTATTACTTAACAACTGCTTTGATCCTTTTCAGTCAGGATTCAGGCCCCATCACAGACATCAGAGACTGCACTTATCAAAGTCACAAATGACATCCGTCTGAACACTGACGCAGGCCTCTGTCTTAGTTCTGTTGGACTTGAGTGCTGCGTTTGATACAGTGGACCATGAAATCCTGTCACAAAGATTAGAGGAATGGATAGGTATCACTGGAACTGCTCTTAAATGGTTTCAGTCCTATCTTGAAGACAGGAAGTACTTTGTTTCGGTTGGTAACTGTGTATCAGACCAAATGGCCCTGACATGTGGGGTTCCACAGGGGTCTATCTTGGGACCTCTATTATTCAATCTCTACATGCTTCCTTTAGGCCAGTTAATACGCAGCTGTGACGTATCATACCATAATTATGCAGATGACACTCAGATTTACATTTCACTCACAGCAGGTGAAAATGGACCAATCCATTCTCTGTGTCACTGCATCAAACAGATTGACATGTGGATGCAAAATAATTTTCTCCAACTGAACAGAAACAAGACTGAACTAATCATCTTTGGGCCACAGAAACAAAGAGAAAGTGTCAGCAGCCACCTCACCTCTCTTTCTCTAAAATCTAAAAACCAGGTTAGAAATCTAGGGGTCATCATGGACTCAGACTTGAATTTCCACAGTCACATTAAGTCAATTACATCATCTGCATTTTATCACCTTAAAATATTTCTAAATTTTAGATAATGTGTCTGAGAGACTTATCCATGCTTTTATCTCCAGCAGGTTAGATTACTGTAACAGCCTGCTCACTGGTCTCTCAAAACGAGGGTTAAGACAGCTGCAGCTTATTCAGAACGCGGCTGCTCGGGTTCTCACCAAAACCAGGAAGTACATTACGCCAGTTTTAAAATTTCTGCACTGGCTTCCTGTTGCTCAGAGACAAGTCTCTTAATGGTTTAGCACCAGAATATATTTCTGACAGTTCCTTATGAACCTTCTCAGACTCTGAGAACATCTGGAACAGGCTCAACTTTAACAATGTTCAAGTTAAAAATCTTCCTCTTTAGCTCCGCCTACATTCAGTAAATACAACTGAAAGTGCTTTTTATCTGCACTCTTTGACTTCTTTTATTTGTCTTATGCTTCTTAGTCTAAATCTTGTCTATGTATTTTAAATTTGACTTTTATTTCTGTAAGTCTAGTACAAGTCGAGTCCAAGTCTGAGAAGACTGATGGAGAAGGGAAAGTGGACCACTCAACAGAGACAAAGACTCACTGTGGACAGATCCAGATGGAGTCTGTGCTCGTGAATAATTCAGTGGAATAGGTCTGTGATTGAAGACTTGAAAAGGGAACAGAAATGGAAAGAGTTGTGTAACAGAAATGTAGTTTTGAAAAGTCTAGTGTTATCTTTAATAAAAAAAAATTTCAAAGAGCAAAGAAAACTTTATTTATACCATTAGGCCATTGTTCATTCAGCCGCCTTTAGTGCAGCAGCTCAGACTATTAACGATACAAGACGTTGGGTTATGATGCAAAGGTTACAAAGTTGATTAATGGTCTTTCATAATCAGAAAACACACTAAATATTGTTACAGTGTCACTTCATAAAGGTTTTTTCTCATTAAGAGCTGAGAACAACTTAAAGACAACTTACATTTTTGAAAGCGTCTTAAGGGTTAATGCACCTGAGGAGATGATGATGACCCAATGATGGGACTTATATTGTCTGGTGTGACTCTATATACTGTAAGAGTGTGTAATAATTAAAAAGCAGGCTTCCTATCCAGTCATGTGAAGTCCAGAACCACAAAGATCAGTTTTATGCTATTGTAATTTATTTCCTAAGCTCCTAAAACAGCTTGTTAGACGTTCAGGTGAGATAAAGTAGAACCGTGTGAGAATACAGTACGTGACTGTGTTTTTAATTCTAATAATCACTATAAGATTTATTATGATTTATGGTATCATTCATTACAGTTAAACAGACACTAACATTCATTAATTATGGCCGATGTAGATTCACCAGTTCACCTTTCTGTTTTTTTACAACAAAAGTATGTTTTTTTGTGACAGAACATATGTTTTAAAGAAATAAGATGATACATAAAAATGATAAAAATGACGTTTTTTTTTTTCTGTCTCTTGTGGTTTACTTAGAATAAGTACAAATATCTTGGAGACCCTTTAGACCTCCGCAAAGAGGACCCTAAATATTGTGGTAGCCCCCCCACCTTCCAAGAGCCGACTGCGCAGACGCTCATGTTCAGAAACACAACCTCGAGGCAAATACAGTTGTATTTTTCAAAACAAGTATCACATGAACCAAAACCTACGCTCTCTGCGATTTGAAAATCTTGTTTTTTAATATTGCAGTTAATTGTTCAGCCCTAGTATTGCTGCTAGGCTCCATCTTGAGCTCTTTCTAGTTGGACTCCTGTCTGCAGGAAGCTCCAATCCTGCCTCGTTTTTTGTAAAATAAATCTTTTGAACTGTTGTTTCTGAGTCTGCCATTTTGGTCCACCAGTTTATTGTTTATGTAACAATTAATAAACATGTGGGGCATTGCTTTGTTCATAAGGGTAACCAGTCCTCAGGATCTCAACACAGTCAAAAGTAATGCTGCATTTGTGTCTTCATTAAATACAGTATTATTCAATGTCAGGTGCCGTCACGAGGAATTTCTTGTATCATCTTCTTAACAAAGTGGGCTGTTTAACTTTTCAGAGAAATTGTTCCTGTGACGACAAGAAGCCAAGTGTGCCTTAGGTTAACTTTGTAAGAAAAAGCCTATACCACCAAATTATTACAATCCTTTTATACATAAAGGAATGCAATTAATCTAAAATGATTAAAGCCTGGAGAAACACTCGACTGAACACTAAGAGCTAAAGATGTGGCAGAAGAAGCAGAAGTGACGAAAGCAGTGCAGGGATAGAGTAATGCAGTAGAATGGAAAAGGAAGAGTGAGTGTAGATGTATTAAACATGGCCCACAGGACGAGCAGAGAGGCAGCAGGAGGCAGTGAGCTGGAGAGAGGAAAGAGGGGAGGGGCTTCACAAACACGCTCTGCACGTGACCCTCTCTCTTCACATGGCCCTGTGCCTCAGCCTCAGAAATACTGCACACACTTCAGCCGCTGCCTTTTCGGTGCGGCTCTGAAACAAGGTAAATTTGACAAAGTGGTTGACCAATGCTCTTTTTAATATGCTCTATAAAGGAATTAGTCATGACTTCTTCTCCAATAAACCACCTCACATTTGGAGCTTTGTGGCGTCAGTACCACGGACAGAGGCCCTTCAAGTGTGTGAACAAAAAAACATTCATAAAATTGTTCAGAACCATCTTTTAAAAGCAAAACTATATCTAGAGCTAATTTGTAGGGATTAAATATTACAGATTTAAAAAAACACTTGAAAACATTACACTCATGCTTCAGCACCACGGACAGGGCTCTGCACCAAATTCAATTTTTATGCTTATTTTCCCTTATTTCCTCTTCCTTTGCTCATAATGTTGCTGTCTGTTCTTACTGTTATTCATTCATACCAGTATACTAGCACTATATTTAGTTTTTTCCCAACTTGTATGCCGAGTTAAATCTATTGGGAATGTATGGAATATTACCTCATTACTCCAAATATCAGCTCTGAAGCACATTTAACTTCTCATTCTTGTTATTATTCTTTTTCATTAATTCTTGTAAGATTATCTGACAGTAGAAATCTGTAAGGGTCTGCTTCACTGTCTCCCAAAGACCCTAGACGTATAAATAACCAGCAACAAGAAAATGACATTACTCACCTTCTTGTCTCGCTCCAGGTCTGTCTACTTCCTGTCTTTGTTTGTTTTCCCGCCTTGTGTGATCACCTAACCCCTCCCTGATGTGTTTCACCTGTGTTGTATTACCTTCCCTGCTACCTGAGTTTATTAACCCCTCTTATCTGTTTGTCCTGTGCCAGTCCGTCTCCTACACGTGCTTTGTGGATTTAGACCAGTTTATGCCTTTTTGACCAAGCTTCTTTTCTGTTGATTTTGGATACCTTTGCTGTATTTTGGTATTAATCTCCTGGAACTTTTATCTGTGTGCTGAGTCCTGGATAGACTCTAAATAATGAAGAGGTTTTGGCCCTTGCTGACTTTATTTAGAAAACTGCATCTGCTGGCATCAAAAACAGAGATGACAAGCTACAAGAAAGAGTTAATAGGCTGAAGACAAACTCCATTTTCTATAGGGCTATTGTGATAGCTAAAAAAAAAACAAATAACGTGATGCACAATTTGTCTTTCCAACACATTTTGCATTTTGCTGTTGAAAATTAAACCTTAAACTTGCTAAACATCTAATCAGGACATAATGAGACGCACTGGGGCTGAAGAAAGTCTAAGTAAACCATTTTATTGGCAGACGAAACGTGGAAGTAATTTGTGTCACTAATTGTATAAAAATCTTGAAACAACTGTGTGGGACACTATAGACAATAGATGAGCTATCTGTGGGTTACAGGCTCCGACAGCTCCGTTCAACAGCGAGTCCAAGTCCAGCTCCGGCCTAATTACGAGCCGAGCGAGTGGACACTGGTGTAGTTCCCACAGACCTCGGAGCAGCAGGCCGTCGACTCTAATGGGTCACGGTCGAGGAGCTCCGGACGAGGGAAGGGCCCGACTGCAGCGGAAAACAGAGAGAGCTTCTTAAAGGAAACACGTTCTTCACTTTGTTAGTCCTGATCCTTTCATGAGCTGCCAACACGGACAGTTTTAAGAGAGTCAAATATATGAAACGCAAAAATACAACCTCAAAAGTGCAGTTTTACTTTACATACACTGTAAAAAATAAGCTGTTAAATCTACGGTAAAACACTGGCAACTGTAAAAACGTCACTGTAAAAACGTCACTGTAAAAATGATGGGGACTTCCGGGATAATCCTTAAAAAATCAAAATATATATATTTTTGTGTGTTTATTATAAATTTGAAATTAATAACAAAACTTATAATTTGAATAGTTAATAGTAATAATGTGTTTTTTTTACTTAATCTTTCCATAAAACACTTTTTTGGGGGTATTTACAACAGTCATATACTTTTGCAGGTTTTTACAGTTAATGCCATTTGACAGTATTTTATTGTAAATATTTATTATCTTTATCTGCACCTTTAATATTCCCTCTTTCTATGTTTCAAAGCTACATATCTAAACTGTCTTTAACGGGACGTCCCACTGTAAAAGTCCATTATCTCACAGGTGACACATTGCTTTTGGCCGGTGTCCAGAGCAGATCCAGTTGGACACATGTCAGACAGCTTTATGAAGAGTCCAACAGAGAGCGGGCCTCTTTGTGTCGGCAGCTGTCGGACGCACTCAGGCTTAGTCTCAACGACAGCACAGTCAGCTGCAGGAGCTTCTTTAGAACGCTGTAATAAATCCTGCCATATGAGCAGCTAATGCTAAGCTAAAATGAGCAAACCAACAGAAAAGCAATCAAACTGACAAAAGAATGCCGACATCTACGTTTTACATTTACATTTATTCATTTAGCTGAGGCTTTTATCCAAAGCGACTTACATTGTTCTAATGTAATTACCAGTGTTACAGCCACTGGAGGCAAGGTGGGTTAAGTATCTTGCCCAAGGACACAACGACAGTATGAACTGTGGGGAGAGCGGGAATCGAACCGCCTACCTTCCGGTTGAAGGACGACCGCTCTACCACTGAGCTACTGCCACCCCTGCCATCTACGTGTGAGTGTAGTTTTAGAGTTTAAGTTTTATGAGGTGTTTGTGTTGATGCAGAAGTCTATGTTTGGAGTAACTTTTTTAATTTTGATTCGATGATTCTCTTTTGGTGCACGTGGCAGAGTGGTTAGCACTCCTGCCTCACAGCAAGAAGGTCGTGAGTTCAAAACCCGGCCGACTCAAACATTCTCGGCCGACTCCAGTCTTTCTGTGAGGAGTCTGCATGTCCTCCACGTGTTACTGTGGGTTCTCTCCGGGTACTCCAGCTTCCTCCCACCGTCCAAACACATGTATAGGTTAACTGGCAACTCTAAAGTGTCCCTAGTGAATAAATGTGAGAGTGAATGATTGTCTGTCTCTGTCTATGTCTAAATGTCTGCCCTGCGACTAACTGGCCACTGTCCAGGGTGTACCCCGCCTCAGGCCCAAAGCTGCTGGGATAGGCTCCAGTCACCCGCGACCCCTAATGGGACAAAGCGGTAGAAAATGAATGAATGATTCTGTTTTTTATTAACTTTTAACTATTTAGGACAGGACAAAAACCAAGTCAGAGCAAGACTTCTTTAATGAGCTAACCTGTTGTTTTAGCATAAACCATGCGGGCGGCTGCAGAGATGGACTTTTACCTCAAAATGAATCTGAATAAAGGCCTAAACATTCCCCAAATGTAAAGGTATTTCCCAATGACTTCAATCAGGTTTTCTGTGTCCTAGACTTGGCACAGAATCAAGGGTCTTAAATGAACTCTTTGGGGTGTTTTTTTTTCTGGATGGGCCATGATGGGAGTGAGTGCAATGAAAAGCGAACCTCCCTCCTTTATTCCTGTACATTTGACAGATCTATAAAATAACTACAAAAACACTTATGGACACAAAGATTATAGGATAAAGGATTGTCTTTTATAGTCTCTGTGTTTAACCACTTATTCATAAACACCAGAACATCACCTTGAAGAGTTTTTTTACAAACTACAGTAGTGTAAGTTTTAATTAGTTGAATAGTTCCAGACAAAGATAACAGCCATCAAACATTGCATTTACATGAACTACTTTAAAAGATTGTGACTCAAATTAAGATTTGTTTTTTAAAAACTACAGAACAGTAATACATTGATAAGGTAACTGATGGTAACTACCACTCAATCATGTTCAGTTTACGCCTCCACGTTCCAATAACGTTGTTTACACCACATCTGCTCCAGCGCTTCTTACATCATGTTCCCGTTAACAAACACACTCAAAATCGATGTTTCACACTGAAAATCATTCAAACAGCAGGGATTTTAGGACAAAAAGCTGTGGCGGGGGCTCACTACAGGATCATTGCAGCAGAGAATAAACTGCAGGTCATGTGACACGGAGGACTACACATCCCATCTGCAGCGGCTGGAGACGCTCTGACAAAGAAACACTCTTTTGTCAAAACCACAGATTGATCAGCACCATGGACAGAGACAGCCTTTATTTAAAGATTTTTATGAAAAGGTTTTCAGACACACCTTCATATCCTACTCCTTCCTTCTACATACTTTCCTCCCAAACTTTCCTTCCTTCCTTCTTCCTATCTACTCTACTCCTCCATGCTTTCTACCTTCATCCTTGCTTCCTTAGTCCCTTTCTTGCTGCTCAACCACTACACGTTATATATTTTCCCTTCCTTCCTTGTTACCTCCCATTTCTCCTACTATACTTCCTTGCACCACCACTATACCTCCCTCCCTCCTTTGCACTACCTTTATACATCCTCCTCTGTTACCCAATGCACTTGTTCCTTCGTTCCTTTCGTCCTGTTACCTTCCTTCCTACTTTACTTTCTTCCCACTAAATTGCTTCCTTGCATCATTCTTTCCTTACTCCCTTCTTTAATTCCTTACTTCATGCACTATACACATTATATCACATGCTCCCTCCCTGCTTCCTATGTTACATTCCTGCGTCCTTCCTCTAACCACTACATTCCACCTCCTTCCTACACATGCATCCTTGCTCCCTTCCTCCATTCTTTTCCATTATAACTATTCCACTAGAACACTAATCAGCATTCTACTCTGCAGTTCTTCTTCTAGTGTGCTCAGTGAAGAATCAAGGAAGGGAGTAAGGAAAGGAAAGAGGATAAATGGTATAGGTTTACACTATCCCTTTATACTGTGCCACTACTTCCTTTCCTGCTTTGCTCCCTACATTACATCCATTCACATTTATTCACACACCTTCCTTCCTTCCTTCCTTACACCTTATTGCCTCCATACTTGATCACATCCTTGCATCCTTCCTCGCTCCCTTCCATGGTTCCTTCCCCTATGCACACTATGACTCACTTGACTAACCTATTACCTCCTTCCCCTTTAACTCCTTCCTTCATGCCTTCAAACTATCCTTCCTTCATTAGTCCCTTTCTTGCCGCTCAACCACTAGACTGTGTCCTTGTTACCTTCTTTGCTCCCTTCTTTCCATCCTACAATATTCATTCTTGGATCCTTCCTTGCTTCCTTCTCCTATGCACTACTACTATACACCACACTGCACTAAAAGACTCCTTTCTTCATCCTCTTTCCTTCCTACTATGCTTCCTTCTTGCTTTCTACCATGTATTTTCCTCACTACCATCCTTGCTTCCTTACCTTATGCACTACACATACAGAGTCCTCATTTCCTTCCTTCACAATGCCCTCTAGGCTCAGTGCATTCATCCTCCTAGAATCCGATCCAAATCAATGAACCTTTCCCAGAATCTCCTGCAGAAGCACAAACTCACTCTTGTCTCAGTGCGTTGCCTCTAAACTGTCGCTGAAAGGAACAGTGCGCTACAAACTCTAATATCTCGAGTTGCAGCTAAGAATTCGCGGGATGTCAGTGAGAATGGCGGTTTAAAAAGACGAATGTGGCTGGTTACCTCGCCATGCCCATCCCGGGGCCTCCTATAGTCATCCCTCCGCCGGCGGCAGCTCCGTTCAGCGGCTTGACATGCTGCCCCATGCCCGCCGCTGCACCTCCTCCTCCGGGCAACGCGGAGCCCATCATCCCGGCTCCAGCAGCTCCCACGGCGGACCCGGGGTCGCCTGGCTGCCCGCCGCCCTCCATGCTCGCCTCGTTCCCCATCTCGGTCTCAGCTCTGGAGACGGACGAGGCGTGAGTTCAAAAACGGAAAAAGACGCTTCCGGTTTCAGGTGTCGTCGTTGGGTTTTTGCGGGAAAACCGGGGAAAAGACCGCGGAGAGAGCTAGCGTCGCTGCGCCTCCATCCGCGCCATCATCCCTCAGCTTCAGCACCAGCAGCAGCCCCCCTCCTCCTGCTCCTCAGGGTCACGTGGTGTCGGGAGCGAGCCGCGCGTACTTGAGACAGAGTGTGAGAAATTAAAAGAGGCGCGAGAGCAGCAGATGAGATGAGATTAGATGACGCTCGAGGGACAGGACACGGAGCAGAGGAGGAAGAGCTGAGGTGGCACGTCTGAACAGGACTAATAACACATCTTTGACACGTTTTAATGTCATTTATTCTGGAATATCCCAATCCTTAGAGTTTTCCAGTCTTTATGGTGCGTCTTTAAGACCCACGGAGGGAACTTAGACCTCGGAGGAAAGAAAAGTTGTTAAAATAAATATATGGCAAAGAAAAAAATGTAATTGTACAACAGAAAAAAAAAGAAAAATCCAATAAAATAAACAAAAAGATGAGGAAAAACAGATTTATACTGTTCCTCTGATGACATTTAATGAAAAGAAGCCCCCTTTTTAGAGACAAAAGAACATGTTTCACTTTATCTGAGCAGAATGTTTTCTAGAAAAAATGTATGTTTTTCAAAGTTACAGTAGGAAAAAAGGTGTTTTTAATAACAAATCTTTTTAGATGGTTTCTAAAGAAGAAGAAGAAATCAGATGAAAATGAATCTTCGGTCTGAAAACTTAATCAGATGCTGCTGATATAACCTATTGATTAATAAGAAACAATGACAAATAATAATGTGTGAATAATAAACATTGTCTCTGCATTTATTTTCATTTTGCATTTTGTGAGAGCGGCCATTTTGTAAAGACAGGAAATGAAAAATATCAAGGATATACATTATTTTAGGATATTTTTTCAGTTACTTTTCATGATGCGTTTTTAATTTTAATTTAATAAGTGAGAATTTAATGGGACAGAACAATAGACATGACTCTCTTAGGGACCCCTTCACTTCCGTGGGCCCCGGGGAATCTGCCCCGGCTGCACTGTCTGTGGCTACGCCTCTGCTTAAGAGTTACACCTGAGATCGCCTTAAAAAGAAAAAGTGTCCAAACGGTCAGGACCGAGCAGAGGCACCTGGGTAGGAGGATGGTCCCAGGATGAGTCTTTGGGGAAGGTCTGTTTTTATTTTTATTTTTTTGTTATTTATGGATTCACTGTAAATCAATGTCAGTTTTAAACAAACATAGTGTTCCTCCTGTAAGCTCCTGCGCCCCCTAAAGGACTCTTCTGTAACTGCACTGCTGCAAACTCAGGGCTGTTACACTTTCTTCTGCCTAACTTGTAACTCAATGTTTCTTCTTAAAAACATTGAGAAAACTGTCATTTTATTTTTTTCTCTTGTCATTAAATCAAAACAGCTTCATTAAAGCTTCACAGATTTGCTTTTAAACATCAGTCGTATAAAAACAGTAATAGTAGTGACTAGTGCTGTCTAATACAGTATTAAAGTGGGTCAGAAGGAGTGTTTCCTCGGAGCAGCTGGGAGAGTCCACTCTGATCCTGGGCCAAGTATCTCCTCCAAGGCCACACTTTTCAGTCCAATAAACCCTGACAGTCTCTGCTCGACTCTGGTTTAAACCGTCTGAGCTCAGAGGAGAAGACAAAGCTCTCAAAGTTGTGCCATAAGCCTCTTTCAAACCTTTTGTGTAACACTTAATGCTATTAGTTTGAGTTTCAGCCCGTTCCCTGCTTCGGTGGCTGCTCGTTTTGTGGAGAAGTGCTTTTGTTCAACTCAAAGCTCAGTCTGACAGTTGGATTTATTAGAACCAGGTTTAGCAGCAGAAGGATTTAGTTTAGCCTTTTCAGGTAGATTTGCTTGTGTTTTATTCAGATTATTGATTATCACAGAACAACTCCTCAGAAAGGTGTCGAGGAGGCGTCCAAAACAGGTGACTTCTGTCGATGTGGAGGAGCCGTGACTCTACTCTGTTGGTTGAGACCTTGTCCTTTCGGTCATGAAGGTAGAAACCTTCTTTACCACAACATACAGATACATCACTGTGGAAGCCGATCCGTCTGTAAACCTCCCGTTCCATCCTTCTCTCTGTCATGAACAAGACCCCGACACACGAGCTCTCCTCCGACCTGAAGGAGGCAAGCCAACCTTTTCCAGCTGAGGACCCTAGCCTTGGACTTGGAGGGCATGATTCTCACCCAAAACCAAGATGTAAACCATCCCAGTGCATGCTAAAGTTCTTGGTTTGATGAAGCCAACGAGACAACATCATCCTCAAAAAGCAAAGACAAGATCTTTTGGTCTCCAAAAAACGGACTCACTCTGGCCACCTACAAATCCATCTTCCCTTAAGTCCCGTTAGGTAGGTTCTCACTGGGCAATGGTCAGTTAGTCAGTTGCATTAATAACACTCAGCCATAAACCATTCACTCTAACATTTATTCACCAATTCACCTGTATGTCTTTGGACGTAGGAGAACCCACAGTAAGACAGGGAAGACTCCTCAAAGAAAGGCCCAGAACTGAGTCCAACCTGCTCCGCGAACAGGTCTGAACCAGGCCCCTGCTCCGGTCTTCCAGGGACACCCCCAGCCTTCTCCAGATCCACAAAGACTATTGTGCAAACTCCCATGAACTCTCTGGCTCCCAGGAAGGTTCCAGAGCCGGTCTGGTGTTCCAGAACCAGGGCAAAAACGGCTCTGGTCCTCTGTGTTTTTGAGTCAGAGAGAAAAAGCAGCAAATGAAAAGTTAGCCTACACATGTTCTGATGATGGTATTAGATTTATAAATTTGAGGCTCAGAGTTTATCGGCACTGCTCCCAGAAGCAGGCCTCTGCTTCAAATTCCCCTCTTTGTACAATAATATTAAATATGCTCTGAATTTAATATATGGTCCTTAATGAAAATATAAAAACACTTAGGTAAGTGTTTTGAAGGAAAACTGCCCATTCAAAGCTCCCATAAAAGGATAAAAATCAATGAAAAAGGAAATTGAATCCTGCCCGTCGTTCGTCATCCCTTCATCAGCCTCTCTGTTCCGTCTGCCGCTCCTGATGAATGCTCCTGTCTTTCGCTGATGATTTTTTCAGATGCGTCTCTGAATCGATGGCTTTGACGCTGTGACTCATTGACGACAGCGAGGGTTGAATACTTAAAGAGATTGAAATGAGCCTCGTGCCAACACCACACCACTCTGAGGAATAGATCCGAGCGGGGAAACCCTCTGTAATCAGCACATTACTGCTCCAGACCCAGAGCCGGGGGGGTTTAATGACCCTTTCCCAAAACTTATTCAAGCCTTTGAAATGTTTTCAAGGTCCATTGCCTTTTGACCACTTAACTCAGCTGAAGGTTCATTTATCTGAACTTTATTTACAGTTGATTACATTTTTCTTATTACATTGTGTACAGTCTGTAAAAAAAAAAAAAAAAAAGAGTTCATTTGCAAAAACAGATAAACTCCAGTTTTAAAAAACAATTAGCTTGTCATTAATTCTTTGCATAGCACTGTTTTCAAAGCCCAAATCCATTTTAGTGTTCCTAATTTGTCAAAGTTGTGCAACTCTTTTTATTTTATTTATAAAAAACGGACTTATCTGTTTTTGCAAATGAACTCTTCAATTGTAAAAGCTCTTTTAAAAAAAAGTTGTCAGTCCAGGTCTGACCCTGACTCAGAGAACCGTGTCACAGCAGCATCCTCTTCTTAAATGAAAACAAAAACCTGCTTCTGAAGTCAGAGGTTCTATTTCCTATTGAACAAACATCTCACAATAACATTTCTGATTTCATATTGTAACAAAACTTAGACTTGTACTGAAGTCAAACTGCTGATACAGTCCTTTCCCAAAGCCCTGATTCTGTGACGTTTACCAGATTATTACTCATATTAGATTTGCCATAAGGCCTCTCAACGAGACGCTGTTTTTATATCTGGCAGCATTTGGCAGCGCTGATCCAGCCCCATGTGACTTCTTCTCTCTCACACACAGCCCTCTCATTATGAATCTAAAAAGTGCTCTTCATATCTTCTCTGACATGTTCCCGACCTTTAACTCAGCAGAAAAAAAGCACAGCTGCGGCCTCTACCTTCAGTGATGAAGCCTAAAAATATGGACCGAACAGTGAGTCAGCGTTTACCGACTCAGCACAAAAGACACCTGGATCTGACAGGTGCATGGGTTTATGGGAAGTGAGTGTGTGGTTGTTGTAAAGTAAGTCAGGCCTAGAATGATGACAGTACATTTTTAACGTTTGACAGAATATCCTGAAAGTGACAGTGTTTGCTTCCAGTGTTAGAGTCACACCAAAAGCTTTGAGTCAATAAAACCCAGCGACCCGAGTGTAATTACAGTGACAGTGTTGAAGAGAAAAACACAAAACAAGAGGAAGACACCAGAGAAGAACAGGTCCAAGCAGAAACGTAATGTGGCGTGAATCTAGAATAAGTGTTAGCTCTTTTTAAGACGCGTTATGATATTTTAATTTAAACCAATAACACAAAAGACATTATTAAATATCAGCAGGAACAGTTCCTCTGAGTGAGAGGAGTCAGGGTCAGAGTGGGTCAGGAGCACAGATGGGGGCCAGGCCCAGTCACTTTTTCATGTTATCGTGTTTAAACAATTTGCAAACATGTAAAATATCATGAAATATTCCGAGTTTTTAGAATATTCTATCCTCAGGGTGAAACAATTAAAATGACCATTTTAAAAGTTACACATAGCTTTTTTCCTCTTTCTCCGGGTTCTGGCTGTGACCTGTTGCTTCCTGTTTCTCAGCAGGAAAAGCCCCGCCCCCTTTCCTTCCAGGTTTAATTTTAGGTTTAAACCTGAGTTGAGAGAGAAACCAGCGTCGTGCAACAGATGAACCCAAAGTTACCCAGTTTGGATTTGTTTAGTTTAATCAACTCAGAATTTACTCTGCAACTCTGAGTTCGTTAAACCGGCTTCTAGCAACAGCCCTCTGACCAAAAGCTTCATCAAAAAGGAACATGTTTAGCCTAACCTTAAAGACGGTTTGTCCAATGAGTCACAAAACACCTGATTTAAGAAAACTGCTGTTAAAGTGGGTCTTTCTTTGTGGAACGAGCTGCATTAAAAACATACATTGGTATTAACAGCTTGTTGTGAAGGTAAACTCTATTGGACACTGTGTTTAGAAATAACCATAGAACAGTCTAATTTCACACAGCGCTCTTTCACAAACAAACAAATACAATCACAATTTAAAATCAGAATCAGGTTTATTGCAGGTTAAATGAGAAGGTTTACACAACAGCATGTTGATGCAAACACGTTACGAAAGATATTTAAAAAAGTCACATATAATAAAAATGTACACATTAAAGGTCAGAACAGGTGTTATAGTGTCACAGGGTTATTGAAGGAGGATGGGGGCTATTGTTCATTAGTCCAACAGCACGAACCTTAAACACAATCAAAGACTTGACAGAAATCAATTATGATCAGAAAACTGGACTCATAATTAAAATGACTCTGTTTAAGTTCAGGAGCAGAATAACAGTTTCTATTGGACAGTCCTCGTGTGATGAAGCCCACAGATCTTAATATAACACACTTAAGATGCACATCGTATTTGAGTGTCTATGGAAACAGAGCAGGTTCAATGGTGAGGAGCTCCATCTACTGGTTTTATGAAGTCAACAAGCTTTTTTTTTTCACTCAGTCCTTTTAATAAAAGGTGAGTAGCCTACATATTTTATTTAAGAGACCTTGTGTTTTATGGCACGTTCACATTGGGGCCAGTCTGTGTTCAGTCTGAGTAATCTCAAACCTAGATATAATGTTTTACAAGGTTGTGTCTGCTCGCTGCTTTGGACATTTCATTAACTAAAGGAAAGGTCAAGCTACAAAAATACTGTGATACAAAGTAATACAAGTGAGATTTCATTCAAAAGACAGCATCTCCAGAGTTTGCTTTTGATGAAGCAGCTGTAAAAAAAAAAATCCTAAAGACAAATCCGAGGTGGAACTGAGAAAAGTTGCACAACAGTGTTACACAAGTACTGAGTGAAGACCGCCGCTAGAGGGCAGTGTGTGAACAAAGAACAGCAGGATTCAGCTGATTATGAAAAACCAACAACACAGAAACCCAGGTGCTGAGCATGGTTTGAAGTCTGGATCATAAAAGAATGAAGGGAATAGAGTCTGGAGTAAATAAAAACAACAGGGGCTTATTGAAGGTTACAGAAAATAAAATCCACAAACAGAACAGTCTATTAACCTTAAGCAATTGAAAAATAAAGCTTTATAAACATTGACTTCAATAGTATTAAAGATGAAAAATAAAGATATTTTAGTTTGGAAAATAAAAATAAAAGGATTAAAAGGTCCTCTAACCTGAGAAAAAAAAAGAAAATGTTCTAAAAAAATAAAGTTAATGTGGCTCTGAATGATTAAATTGAATTTGAACTGGGCTATTGAAGAAGCTTTAACTGCACTAAAATCACTAAAAGGCTGCAAACTCTTTTTAAAATTAAATCTGAGTGGTGCAGTGTCAGAATGCTAACCAGGACCAGGTTTGATGCGTGGCTGGCTCCAGTTGCTGATGCTGGGCCACTTCCGGGAACTCTCGTAATGCCTTTTTGTTCAGACCACGTTCAAAGAGCAAACACACGAGGAACAACAAGCTCCTCAACAAACTCATGACAGACCCAACCCTGCTCCTTCTGGTCCACGCGCGGATCCAAACCTGGACTTTGAGGTGAGACACGCGCCTTGCTGGAGCACGTTGCCGGTGTTTGTGCGTCGTTGTGCGGAGACAAAAGGCTGCGCTGGAGCCGCTGCAGACTGCAGACCTGGAGCTGTCCGCGCACTTCCGTGTTGTTTTCTGAAACGAGCAGCACGCCGCTAAGGTTTGTCTGTCTGTCTGTTTTTTGGGGAACTTGTAGACCTCCCTCTGCCTCAACGACACTGATGCACGAGCGAAACAGACCTTTTGATCTCGGAAAAGTAGGAGAGATTTAATGAACCTGTTGGACAAATGTACACGTTTGTCGCATTAACAACCAAACTGTCATGTATCATAGATGTTAAAGCTCCCTTACGAGCCTCGTATAAAGGGCAACAAGCCAAAAAAGACTTGTTCTCAGTGAAATACCAGACGCCATAGTTATTTTGATTGAATTATTTTACCACAGATTCGTGTTGAAGCGGAGTTACTCTGTGAACAATCAGCGTCAGAGGTCTGCACCTGTCAGCAGCATTTATCAAAAGTTGGATGGGGTCTCAGTGTCAGCCATGTTGCTGAGGCAGTGTTGTATTTGAAGTCCACAGTGTTGTCGTCAAAGACTAGGTCGAGTAAACTTTAGTTAAACTGCGAGTCACTAAAGTGAGTTCTAAATCTGATTGGGATTTAAACACGTTTGAGGCAGGTATATCTCAATCACAAACCCATATTCTGATTAAAATGAGATTACAGGGACAAAAGACACACACTTCAGTCTGACTGGAGAAAACACTTCCTTTTATCGTAAAAAGAGAGGATTTTAACTGTGTAGGAATTTCCTGTATAAAGCATATGCATAATGATCACTCCACTTCCTGTTTGTCAGATTTTTTTACAAACCAATCTATTGAGCCTACATGTGAGCCAGAACTCTTTCCCATTTCCAACAGGCCTCCATCAGAGCCCTGTACTCTGAACCTGCTCTGGATGTGTCTCTCTGAAGCTCGATCATGGAATAAATCATAAACACAATTATTTTACACAACTTATTGATCAAAACAGTAAATTCTCCTCAAAAATAGATATATTCAATCATTCTCATTTCCAAACTTTAAGGAACCATCCAGGACATTCACTGAACACCCAATAACCGTCCAAATGAACAGGTCTAAGGTGGGTCTGTGGTGTGGAGATGATGCCAGGGGCAGAAAGAGACACACGTCCTGCCCACACAGCTCTGGATGAAGCTCGGCACCTCCTGTGAACGTTACCTAACCTCGGCTCAGAAAACAGACCAGGCAGCAGCAGCAGCAGCAGCAGCAGCAGCAGCCGGTCGTGGGGTAGAGCTGCAGGAGTTATGCAAATACTCTGGAGGTTTAACCAACAGTCACAATGGTCAAGGCTGAAGTCGGCAGAGTCTCATGAAGTGTTCGCAGGATTAAAGAGCACCTCAGGAGATGAACACAGACAGCCTTCTTTATCGTTTTATTATTATTTTAGAGACAGTTTGCGTCAGGATGTGGTGAGTTAGATGCAAAAGTTGAGGTTTAACTTGTGTAGCAGTGTTGCCTTTGTTTGTTTTTTAAAAATAATTTGACTTAAAAATAGCAACATTCCTACTTCCTCTTCCCGTTTTCTGGATGCTTTTTTTTTTAAACACATTTTTATTTAAATGTGGGAATGCATTTGGTAAGAATTAGTCCAGGGGAGAAGTTAGACATAAAACACACAACCCATGAAGACTTTAAATGGATAAACATTTGCATAAATAAGAATCCAATAGAAGCTGTACAGCCAGAGAAGGGTCTAGTTTTAAAATGCGTTTTAAGATGGGTTTGAAGGGCTTTTATAGATGTTTCTCTGAGCACAAGGAAGTCTGAGAGACAAAGCTGAAAGTGAGGAAAAAGAAGATCCACAGAGGAGTTGATCTGTTGAGCTTTCAAAAGAATCTGCCTCTACAAGAATCTAATCAGCTTTAGAAAACACTTAGAGCGGTTACTGGGAACATTACTAACAAGACACTGAGTACACTACAATTCCCACAAGATGGTGTCTAAATCTAAAACAGCTGTTGCTATTTTCTATCGTCCAGTCAACCCAAAGCTGAGTTTAGCGCCAACTGTACCTCACAGCTGTATTTAAAGTTCAGAGTTCACCATGTGGTACAGTACACTTAATAGGAATCTTTCAACCAAAGCCTCAAATTAAAAGTCTTCATTGATGATAACTATTCAAATAACACGCCCCCTTTAAGTCTTATGAGTCTTATTTTTACATTTTCTCTTTTTTTCTTTTGCAGTGTACATTTTGTAGAAGCAGCTGCTGGATTGTGACTGACCTGAGGAGAGTGTAATCATCTCCGCGGCACAGAGGTATTTCTTTAGCTTTAATCAATACCAACACGACTGGGTGCTGTTTGCTCCATTGATTCACAGCAGAGCTTCTTAAAGCGAGCAATGTCTGTCTAAATGGTTGTTACGGGAAATGTTTTACAGACAGATGATTCTTAAAAATGTTCATTTTCTTAAGGCCCTTGTGTTAAAATGGCATAGGTCAGTGAACTACAAACATCTCGACAAAACGTGAGCGAAGTGACTGGAAATGATAATAGTCACCATTTATATTTGTAAACCTCCATCTTTTCACTTGTTACTGTATTAAAGGTGAAAATTATTGCATTATTGCAACATATGAATTACTACTTGAACTGCAAGAAAGCCAAAGTAAAGTCTGAGTTGTACCGCTTGTCTGTCTGGTGTTTGCTCCAAAAAAAGAAAGAAATGTGACCTGAACTTTATTGAAGAATAGGAACCCAGCTTTTATATCAAAGAAAGTAACCAGAACAGACTCTATGTAATGGTCCATTGTTGCTCTTTGTGGAAATGTGTTCTTGGGTTGCGTCTGGCTCGAGCTGATATCTGATCCAAGGTCAGAATCAGCGAACAAAGTGCCCCATGTAGACCTGACACTAAAATCCACACGAGGAGATTCAGTCTAATGTGGCCGATCCTAATGGAGGGTGTGACGGCTCTAAATGTGTGCTATACATTTTTGCCAGTTAGCTAGTTTGTGCCAAATAATGTTCTTTTGTAAATTTTTATTAAACCTCCAATACTCTCCCCCAAAAGTAACTTTTTTTTAAATTAAAAAAATACTTTTTTGTGCGGTTTCTGTCAAAAAGATGTATCCAATGCTGAATATAGATTTTCTCTGTTTTATTGGCAGCCATTACCTTCTTATTGACTTCCGTGTCGACCAATGGGAGCGCTCCTTTTTTGGGAGGTGAGCATTCCTGATTATAAACCCTCGAGGACTTCCTAAGGTTTTTTCAGATGATTCTTGTTGGTCTAAAGATTAAACGGTTCTTTTTTTTTTTTTTTTTTTGAGATATTTTTTTAGAAATAAAGATATGTATTCTGTGTATAAATAATAATTGTATGTGATCTTGGGGAAAGAAGATAAAGGATGTGACTTTTGGAAAGATGTTAGTCTGTTTCTCGCTGCTGAAGACTGTCATAGATTTCTTGTAAATGGTTTGCAGCTTTTATCTTCTCTGTGGGTTTGGTTCAGTCATTGACCTGCCCAGATCCAGATCTGAGACTTGCGTCGCTGATAATGATTTGTGCGGCGCCGCTGTCTGTGGTTCCTCCATCGCCACAGGAGCTAATGAGCTCGACGGGAGGCTGAGTGCTCCAGCGAGAGGATGGCCTACTTGACATTTATGCATTTTAATGTCAGCCGAGTGAGAACGGAGGATGAGGAGCATGTGTTATGCGTCGAGAGAAGAGCAGGTTGAGAAATGAGGACAGTCCACGTAACGGAGCAAAAGTGATGTTTGGCTCCAAGTGGCTTCTACTGAAGGAAAGAAGGAAAGAAAATGATAGGATTTAAGTACAAGTATAATTTCTGTGTCTTTATTTCTGACAATTAACATCAGTAGAGATCAAGAGTCAACTCAAGTTTGACTTTCATGCTTTAAACGTCTAGCCTGTGATGACTTGCATTCATAAAAGCAGACTTTAGACCAAAACAAGGAAGGTTTTCTCACTTTGTCCGACTTTACATGAACAGAGAGAATCACAGTGTTGTGTCCCCAGCCTCCGCTCAGACGGATGCTGTATTCTCATGGTCTTGGTATTTAACAGAAGTCTCAAAAACAGAACAGAAACTTAAGTTAAACCCGACTTGTTTGCAGCGTTAAACGCCTCTGGTCTCGGTGTGTTTCTCTGTTCTGCTCAGTGTGAAGAAGAAATGAGGAGAAATCTATCTCATCGAGCAAAAGTCTGTGCCTTTAACTGCAATTATCACAAAATTATCAAACTTTCATAAATAATTACAGAATGGTCAAGTTAAAGTGATCAGATGTTTTTAAATGTAATTTTCAATTCATTAGTTTTAAATCTCAAGTCAAACCACACCAAGATTCCCTTTCTGGGTCTAAACTTGAGTTTTCACAAAACAAATGTGAATGCAACGTTAGATGCAGTTATCAGAAACCAAGTAAACGCTGTAGTTTAAAACCAGAAACAGGATCATACTAATATGTTCTTTGGTTCAAAGGAACTTTGAAGCTGTCTGTGTGTGGCCTGATGAAGATGGAAAAGAAAAGTTTTCCCATTAATGTTAAGACTTTAAAGTGAGATTATAAAGCTGTTCCTTTCAGGACCTCATCCTGCAGCCGAATATTTAACATCGCAATGATTTAATATCATCTTGTTGTGTACTTTGTCTCATAATTTTGGCCTGAGTCGAGGCGTTCTGGGACGAACTCGGGGCCTGTTTGGATTTGTCTCAGAGATGCGTTTTCTGCAGTGTGAATGTTTCTGTGTTTAATGGGCGTACTTTAACCTATTGCTCTGTGATGAATGTGAGTTTACAGAGTGTGTTAACACTTGTCTCGCTCTAGTTCAGCATCTATAGAGGCTGGTAAACAGACACAAGAAGGTCACAGTTGGACATGAAAGAAAAAAAACGTCTGGCAGCTGCAAAAGACACTTATTTAATCTGTTTTATTCATTTTGTTCAATCAGCTCTCAGACCATTTTGTCCTTCGTTGGTCCACATTTGTCTTTTGCTAATTTGGTTTTCTTTGTTTCTGTTTACTCTCTTTAGCTGCTTTAAGTAATTTTTTTTTTTTTTAATAAAGTAAAACTGGACCAACTTTTTCACTGCAAATTACTAATACATGCATCAAACCAAAGTTTAGCTCAGAGTTCAGTGTTCGATGTGATCCTGTAACTATCGCTCGTTAAATGTTGTGTGAACTGCTGGAGATGTTGCTGTCTTTTATGTAGGCTACATGCTCACACTTGCTCAAAAACAATTCTACAGATGGAATTTATGCTGACAGATAACATGAAAGTAAATCCTACCTAGAAATAATAATAACACTTTATATTCCAGACTTAATACAGACTCTTATCAGTGATTTGGAGTCTATGGAGCTATAAAGACAGAGGTTTACAGTGATGTTACCGGAGACCTGTGTGTCTTATTCAGAGATGAAAATAAGACAAAGTGGACAGGTCTCAGTGGATCCAGGATGTTTGGTTTAAACTCAGTGATCTGAGTTCAGTGGCTCACACTTCTTGGAGGTCAACAGGTTCAGCTCAAGAACAAGGCTCAGAGTTTAACTTTACACTGAGGTTGTAAATACAGAGCAATGGAAAAACTGCCACAAGTCCTTTTTTATTCGTTTTTCTGATATATGCAAGAAAATACTACCCCCACACTACCTCACGCAAAAGAAGGTTAATGTGCTTTCATAATGTAAACCAATGCATTTCACTTCTGTCACCCTCCATCTTTTTTTCAAACACACCCTCTAATGTCATGATTTTGTGAGTTTCCACAAATCTTACTCCTTAGACCAGGGGCGGCAATTGTTTTAACCCAAGGGCCACATTAGAACATGGAACTCTTGTGGAGGGCCTTCAGTAAGGGTATTTACCGTTTGGAGCATGTTGTACAGTGGAATCAACTAATTGCTGCAGAGTATTGAAGGAAAAGGAAAAATATATGCAGTGTTTAATCATCAATAAAATATTAGTAAATGCTTGGCGGGCCACATTGAACAGCCCAACAGGCCGCGTGTGGCCCCCGGGCCTTAGTTTGCCCACCCCATACTGTTACGTTTTGTTGCATCTATCTTTTTTCCTCCTCTTTGTTTGGGTCAACAGATTATATATATTAATTTTAATATTTTTTGACTTATGCCCTTTCAGACATCTTAAAAGTAAACTGTTTTTAATTTATCTTACCATTGAGAAGGCCACACGTTGAACACAAACTCAAAAAAAACACAGTTTATTTGAAAAGACTAGTTTTTGGAAAGTAAATGTTCCAGAATATATCCAGTGCATATGATTCATGTTTGACACACACAGACTATTTAAGGTCTTCTCTCTTCTGATTGGATAAAAAAAAAAAGATTGGATACCAAATAACTGAATTGTTTTGTTTTTTTGTAAAGTTAAAGGAATACCAGAAAACACTGAGCTGTAACCTGATCCTTCTCATTTGTGACCCTTGACCTCTCTCTGCAGCATTGTGTTGTAGCAGTAGTATTAGGTCAGACCCCCTCTGTGAACCCAGCACAAACCCTCTGAACCCTGTTAGACCCGCTCTGATTGGCTGGAGCACTGCCAGCTGCGACCAATCAAACACAGTCTTGACTGGATTGACTCTGCCCCTTCCCCCAACGCTTCAGCCCCAAGTCGAGTATTGATCACGAGACTCGCAGATATTTGAAGAGCCTTGATGGCTTTTCGACTGCTCTTAAGGTGTCAGAGTTTTCTTAGAGAAGGTTTTTGTCATTTTGTTGCTGTTCAGTTGTTCATTCTTGATTTAAGTGTGGATCAAGTACCAAGAGTCACTCCCTTATCCAGTCCCTTCTAAATCAAAAGCCTATTTTATCTTGTTTGTGTTAATATTTACAAGCTTTTTTTCCTGAAGACAGGAAGCAGATGTGGCTGTGACCTTGCCTTTCAATTTATTTTATGATTTTTATGATTTTGTGATCACTATTTGCCACTTCAGGTGTTCTAATCACACTCTACACATACTTCCTCTGAGTCGATCAAACGTGATTTCTCAAGTGAACTACACTACACACATACTGATCAGATAAAGGTGACTTTACTGGAGCTGCAGTTAAGGTGAGGTATATTAGCGGTTAAATGGATTGTTATCCCCCTTTTTTTGCCATACTGTTACAAACACACTCTCATTTAGATGTCAGGGTCTCACACACTTTGTAAGAGGTAAGAGAAGTGAACTGGTTTGGGTATTTGGAGAAAGTGTTAAAGTGGTTCTGCTCATACCAAACTGAAAGTTGATTTTTTCTACTACAGCTCGTCTCAATCACTGTTGAAATGTGGAGTACCTCAAGGGTCAATTCTGGGACCCAGTTTATTCTCTTTTACATGTTACCACTCGGATCCAGAGACAAGTTTCCTGTCATTTTTATGCAGACTATACTCAGATACTCGGACTATACTCAGATACTCGGACTATACTCAGATACTCGGACTATACTCGGACTATACTCGGACTATAGTCAGAAATACTCGGACTATACTCAGAAATACTCGGACTATAGTCAGAAATACTCAGACTATACTCAAGTACTCAGACTATACTCAGATACTCGGAGATACTAGGATATACTGTACCTACAGCTTAACAAGGCAGACAGCACAGGCCTGGATCGTGTTCTTGTGGATTTACAGAAATGTCGGCTCTCTAAATTAAATTGACAAAAATAATCTAACATTTCATTGACAGCCGTTTAACCCAGTGGTAGTAAGAACAAATGAAAACGTATACATTTGCACATTCATAAAGCATTGGAATCAGTTTTTGAGCGTTAGTTGTTGGCTTTAATAACGTTTTAATAATGTGCTCACACTTTTCAGTTTTGCGTCTGGCTTTTACTAATGCGTCTCAAACAAACTCAGACTTTTAACAACTAGACAAACAAATATTAACTCAAAACCTGGGTGTGCTCTTGGACTTAAACTTTGAAAATCACAAAAGTAAAGTAGTGCAGTGTTGTTTTTATCATCTGAGAAACAATGCCAGAATACGCCCTTTGCTCATTAGACTGGATGACTGCAAAAGGCTTGGGATGGGAGGCAAAGTTTTTTTTAATATTTTACAATGTTTAAATATGTAAAGCTTTTGAGTGTTCTGGCAGTATTTGGGATGTAAAGAGGTGGTGGGAGGTCTGAGTCTAAAAATAGCTCTGGACTTGAATTGTTCAGGTTTGCATTGATCCAGGTCACTCTGCTCCGAGTGTGTCCTAAATCCAGTCTGTGGGGCAGATTCTTCCAGGTTCACCGACAGATTTAGATAAGTGTGTCTGTCTAAATAAAGAGCAGCAGGTGCTGGCCTTCAGCTTAGATACTTTTAGACCCTGTGTGGCTCGAAAGCTTGTACAACAACAAACAAAACAAATACAGCCAAGCAGAGAAAAAAAACAGAACTGTTTTAAATGTGTGGCTGGTATTTGTCCGATTAATATTTGTTTGTCTGGTTGGTAAAAAGTCCAGTTGTTATATGAGAAGAAGTTGTGATGTCTCTCTGATTGCTTGTATGTCAGACGATTTGTGTCCAAAGTGTTTCCTTTTAAATCCAACACAAACCTCACTTTGAGTCTGAAAATGGTCCTTTATTGTTAAAAACCCTGAATTCCATCTTGGCTTTGGGCTGTTGTGTACATTCTTCTGAAGTAAACCTCCAGACATCTCCGTGGTTATGTTTTTTTTTTTTTAGTGCTTTTCTACCTAGTAGGCAAAGCGCTTTACCAGTGTTACAGCTGACACCACTGGAGGCAAGGTAGGTTAAGTGTCTTGCCCAAGGACACAACGACAGTATGAACTGTATACAAGAGACATTTATTCTCTCAGCTATTCGTCCAAGGCTGACTAATATTATGGAAAAAACACCTTTAAACTTGTATTACACCAGAAAGAGGGGAGAAATCTGTTGCTTGTGTTTGTACTTTTGCTTTTAATGTCCCTTTTTGTGTGTCTTTCTTTAGCTCCTGGTTACCCTGATGTTAGGGCTGGGTGATATATCAAGATTTTCCAAATTATTTGATTTTAAAATACTTTTCTCTTGCTGGCAGACCTCAAGTAAAGTAATTTAAATGTTTTTAATTTCTTTTCTTTTTCTCCTCTGGCAATAAAATAAATTAGTTTAGGTTGGTCACTGTCTCCAGCTCTAATGTAATTTACAAGCCACAGAAAGCTGATAAAAGTGGTATGTTAACCCTAATCCTGTAAACGAGTCCACAAGCATCTCTGTTGTCACTGTTATTACTGAGGTCACATGTCCACCTTTTATCTGGTGATTTTTAGTGTTTTTAACAGTGTGGTGCAGGAAACTGGAAAATAAACTGTACTGTATCTGTTTAAATCGGATTTCTCGATATGGCAAATTTTTTTTGGCATTGTAATCCACTAACTAGTAACTAGTTCAAAAAAATTTATTTTACAGGAAACATTCTGACATTGTCCACAATAACTCGCTCATTCAAACTTTGGTCTCCGCAGAGGAATATTTTTGTCTCCTGGTCTTCTCCTACAAAGCCCATTTGTACGAGCCATACTTCTCTGACACTAGAATCAGCTGATCGAGTTTCTTCTCTTTTAAATTTCTAATATAATAATTCAAAGTGTAACTAAAGGATGCATATGGAAATGCAACTAAATCTTCCTCATTCCTTCTCTATGTCTGGTCATATTCACCCGTCCCTCATTGAAAAGTGGTGAACACACTGTAAAAGCCTGGTACACTCTGTTCAGCTGCTGCATTGACCTGCTCTGTGTGGACTGTACTTCTTTCTATATTTGAGACGAACAGTGTGACTCTCAGACCTTGGACTGATTCTGTTTTTGGCAAAGAGTCTCTTGGGTTTTTTACAAGGTTGGGTTAGTTTGAATGTAAAAGGGGACAAGGTAGTTGCATTAAAAGTTAGGTTTTGTGTTGTTTGACATTCCCAGTTGTGATTTGAATTGTCCAGGATCTAAAAAAGCTAAAACCTCTGGATACTACCAGTGGTTGGCAGAAATGTCTCGTAGTCTTGGATACACTGTGAGCTCCATCTTGGCGTCCGTCTTGTGTAACGTTTAAGTTGGGGCTTTATTAGCCAGACCTTATGTAAGACCTTATGCAAGCATCCGTCTCTCTCCCTCTTATTATTTATTCCCCTATATTCTCGGTCTCTCTGCCTGTTCCATCTCTGCGCCGCTCTCAGGAGGTAATTACATGTCCATGATGTGGACGTCCATTAGGCTCCAGGTAACAGTGCTCTAATGAAATGTGTAATTGACCTACATCAGGTTTGTACAGCAACAAAAGATAAACAGGTACATCCATGTTGTTGTAGTTATGAAGCTTGCATCAGGAGTCACAGAGTTGACGAGGATTTAGCACTCAATTAAAAAACTGAAGATGCGCAGCCTCATTCATTCTTAAGAACTTTTATAAAAAAAATAAAGGTTTTTGTCTTGAGACCTGTTCTAAAACTATTTTTTAACTGCTCTGCCTAGTTAATCTGAAACTTTTTTTTAACTTGAGCCGTTTTACAGAGTGGTTTGTGGTTATGTGACTTAAGAACCAGAGGCAGACACTCACAGCAGTGACTCAGTGGTAGAGAGGTCATCCTATAACCAGACGGTTGGCGGTTCGATTCCCGTTCTTCCCTGTTCATACTGTTGTTGTGTCCTTGGGCCAGACACTTACCCGCCCTGGCCTCCAGTGTCTGTGTACGGACGGTGGGTATATTATAGTTCATCAGACTTTACTGAAGAGTTATCTGAACCTGAACTTGTGGAAAGGCTCTTCTTGGGGAAGTAACCTGACTTGGCTCCATCTGAACATATCTCAAAGTAGGTCACAATAAACTCCAGCTGCACACTCACAAACACTCAGAGCCCCAAACTATTTGATTCATTGCCATCGAGGTTTATGTAACGTCCTTGAGCATGGAGAAGGCGTCTGGCTGAAATGTCTCTTACATAAGGCACAGTAACTGTTGGCCTCTTCACAAACAGTTTTTATTTCTGCTCTGACGCGGCCTCATTATCCACCTGCAGGCAGTAACCTCAGGGTAAAGGGTGGTACTTCCCATGAGGCTGGGCACTGATGAGAAAAATAATTGAAATGGATGTGATCTGGATTGAACAAAGCATTTGGGACTCGTATTTTAAGACAAACTTTTGCTTTTAATAGAACTTATATACAGTGGTGGAAAAAAGTTAAAATTTTACACAATCATTAAACATTTATGGAAAGAAAAAAACGTTTTGTCTGTTTTTAAAAGGTGTAGCTGCATTAGACAGATACAAAGACAAATTATATTTTTGTTTGTTTACAAGAAAAAACAACTAAATTCTTGACAGTGTCAATGTCAGTTCTCAACATCAACGTCTGTATCCAAGTCAACAAACAACAGAATGTGTTCAAAACTGAACAACAAAAAAAAACATCAAATTGATTAATTATTAACAGGCAAGGCAATTTTATTTACTGTTGTGCCTCTAAGTTTAAATACCCTGGCTATTCTTCAGAGAATTTGAAAGATAACACAAACTTTTTTTTCACTCATAGTTAGTGTTTGGGTGAAGCCATTTATTGTCAATCAATTGTGTTTATTTTTTAAATCCTAATGACAACAGAAACTACCCAAATGACCCTGATCAAAAGTTTGGTGATTTTGGCCTGAGAGCATGCACAAGTGACACAAACAGGTTTGAATGGCTACTAAAGGTAACCATCCTCACCTGTGATCTGTTATTATCAGTGTGTGTATAAAAGGTCAGTGAGTTTCTGGGTTCCTGACAGACCCTGGCATCTCTCATCCTGCACTAATGTTTCTGTCCTAAGTCATGGGAAAAGCAAAAGAATTGTCAAAGGATCTGTGGAAAAGGTAATTGAACTGTATAAAACCACAAAGGGATATAAAAAATATATCCAAGGAATTGAGACTGCCAATAGGCAGTGTTCAAACTCTAATTAAGAAGTGGAAAATGTAGACCAACAAAACTTTCAGCCACAACTGCCAGGAAAATTGTCTCGGATGCAAAGAAAAACCCATAAATAACTTCAGCTGAAATATAGGACTCTGGATAAAAAGTAGTGTGTCTGTTTCAAGAAGGTGTACCTTTCATCATAGGCCTTGTTGACTCCTCCAAATGTAACGTTTATGGTTGTGGCTTAAAAGTTAAATTTTGGTCTCATCACTCTAAATGACTTTGTCTTTGTGCTGTTTGGAGTATTGTAAGTGAGATGCTTTGTGGCATTTGCATCGTAATGGCTTTCTCGACCATGCAGCCATTTTTCTTCAATAACCCTTGAGTGTTTTAAGTTTGTTGTTAGAGCTTAATTACAAAGGATACAATATATAGATGGACAGATGTGGGCTTTTATGGAGCATTCCTACATTTAAGCAGATTTACCCTGAACATGAAGCGTCTGTGTTGGAGCATGTCTTATTAAAGCTTGTCTCAGACCCACTCTCCCCCAACAGCAGCAGAAGGACCTCTCCTGCTGCTTTTATTAAATAAAGTCAAACTGGCCTTTTTTTTCTCCACAAAATACTACTAAACCAAACTGAAGCTTAAAACTTCAGAAACTTTAAAACTTTGAACGTTTAGTTCAAACTTTAGCGTCAGAATGACTATTATCTCCTCCTTGTTAAACATTGATTGAACAGTGATGGAAGCCAATATTTTTTTTACATTTTTTCTTCACTTTCTCTGTTTTATCTTCAGCCGTTACTTCCTTATTGACATCAGTGTCGACCAATGGCAGCGCTCCTTTTTCAGAACTAAAAGTCAATTAAAATCCTTGATAATAAAGCCTAGCTGACGTCTTAAGGTCTTGTTTTTTTTCAGATAATTTCTGCTGGTGATTAAACAGTTCTTGTTTTTACAAACACACAAAATGTAGTTTAAACACAAACAGAACGAACAATGTATTTATGTTGTGCCAACTTTTCATGTTTATCAACTTTGTGTAAGACCTTTATTACCATATTTAAAGGGACAGTGTTGCTCTTGCTATGGTAAGAGACTAACTTTGTTCTCTATAGTCCCCAAGTCCTCTTCAAAAATGATAGATATTTTATCTAGACACACAACTTCTGTTGCTCTGGTGTGATGTCAGTGTTAATGTAGCAGACTTCCTGGTCACAGCTCAGACGAAAAACACAGTCCGCTTCAGGGGTTAGTGACGCAAACTGAGTCGTACTCACCCGACTCGTACCACTGCAGCTCTTCTTTTTTATTTCACTGAAAGCTCTCAGGGCAGACACTGAGGCCACACTGTCCTCAGCACTTCCTGTAGAGCACTGAATATATCCTGGATGACTGAGAGTCTCTTCTTGGTCGACTAATTGTTGCAGCCCTAGTATGAACGGACGCAGACTCAACAGTCCCTGGGTGCAATTGAAAATACATAAAAACTAGGGCTGTCAGATTTAACACGTTAATATCAATGGCTGACTAAACATACTGCTTAAAAGTACATTCATCATAAATAAATAAAAAATCTGATTAATTAGCAATTTGAGGTAACTATGGGCAGTTATGCGATTAATCACAGTTAAAGATTTTAATAGTATAAAAGCCCTAAAAAAAAAAAAACAATTGGAGCATAAAGCTGGACTTATTTCCAAGACTAACAGACTAATTCAGCCAAAACCCTGTGAACTACAATTATTTTTCATAACGAAGCAAAGAAAGTGATGAAAATGGCCAAGTTATTCCACTTCCAGTGTCCGTAGCACTGGTGTGTGACTGTAGAGGTGTGTTTGGTGGTGGTCGGAGAAGGTTGAGCGCCGTGTGTATGGCAGCCCCCATCTCTGTCTGCCCCAGGTGTGAATGTGTGTGAATGGGGTGAGTGGAAGCACGATGTAAAGTGCTTTGGGTGCCCGAAAAGGGTGCAAAAATGCGCTATATAAATGCATTACCATTTACCATTTACCACTTTGGTTTTGCACAAATCAATAGGAAACGCAGCACAAAATGGAAAAGTTATATCCAAGTCGTTTCTGTTATCTAGTATCCAAACTTCTGCTTTTGCCAAAAGTCTGTCCGAGCGTGGTTTGAGTAATTATTCAGTAAAATGGAGCTGTGATTGCTTTGAGTGGAGAGACACAGCGTTAAAGCATCAGAAACCTTCATACACTGGCCTCTTCTCGTCCATCTGCCGCTCGCTCTTTCATCTGTGATCTTTACCTCGCCTCACATCAAGCTTTGAAAATGGTCCAAATGTTGCACTTTTGGTTCAAGCCCAAACACAAGCGTCAGTGTCTTCAGTGAAGCAGAGGCAGAGAGTATGTAGAGACAGACACAGTGCTAAGCTGTTCTAAATATCTGTGTTTAGCTTCATTCTTTTGTGTTTACTTTCCTAATGTGTAAAAGTCATGTAGGATCATTGAGTTTCCTTCAGTTTTATACATACAAGAACTCATACTTTTATTTTCTTTTTGCCATCCCTGTCTTAGTCTCACCCCTGATTTCCTCCATCTTTTTTATAAAAAGGAAAAAAAACATTTAATTGCCCTGTCCTCCATCCCAAAACTGCCCGGCAAGGCCCCTCTGTCCATCACACAGCATCTTTATTATTCTAAGTTCTACTAAAAGATGGTGTTCATGGGTTTCAGTCACATGACCTTTTCCTGTGTCCTGCCATTTTGAGGAGTTTTGACCATTCAAAGGATAGAACATCTCCTAATTTATCATCACATGAAACCATGCATAATGTCTAAGATGGACTTTTCCTGAGAGTTCTTATTTCTTTTCAGTTCTACTCAAAAAATTCCTTTAAGCCCCTTCCCCCAAGTCCACTGTGCTCTGATGGGTCATTGAATCCTCTCTTGTGTATCCATTTTTGTAAACAAGGCTGGACTGGAGTCCGTTGAGTCATTTCAGGAAGTGAGAAAATAATAATCATTCTCAGAAAAATGCTCCATTGTACGTGTGTAAAAATAATAATAGGTAGCTTTTAACACAAACTGGTGCGTCTTAAGGTGAATCAAGTGGTTAAACAAATCTAAAGATTTACGAACTACAAAGCCTGAGTGCAGTTTAGAATAAAAAACCCAACTCAAGTGTGACCTTTCTGTTTTTTTCAGGTGAGATGAAGCTGAGGTAGCACCGTCTGATGAAGAGGAGTGGATGGATCTGAGAAAAATGGACCAGGATCTGTGTGTGATCAGTGACGGAGAGGATGGCGACATTGAAGATGAAGACGTTTCTTGTGAGTTTTATCTTCTTGGTTTTTTTTTTTCAGTTCACCAAAGGCATTATCTTTCCCACAGTCAACTTTGTGCAGTCTTCTTTCCAATTTGTCAGATTCTCTGGCTGTTTTCTTTCCTGAAAGTCTGCCCCCAAGGTCCGCACTAAGAACTCACACAGTATTTGTTGGCTCCAGTAACTTTTGGTTTTTGAAGCGGACTGTTGGACTTTTCCTGAAGCTGTGTTCACTGTCGTTTAAAAACGCGGGGCGTGTCTCCTGTAGACGGTTTACTGTGTTTACTGTGAACTGGAGAAATAGAATAATCAGACTGGAGTAGGGCCTCTAGAGACATTCATTCATCTTTTTTCCCTCTTAGTCCCGTTTGAGGTTTCAGTGACCGGAGCCTATCCCAGGAGCTTTGGGGCGGGGTTCACCTTGGACAGTGGCCAGTTAGTCGCAGGGTTAACACTTGGAGACAGACAACCATTCAGTGGTAGAGCGGTTGTCCCTTTAACCAGAAGGTTGGTGGTTCAATTCCCACTGTCTCCACAGTTCATACTGTCGTTGTGTCCTTGGGCAAGACACTTAACCCTCCCTGCCTCCAGTGGTGTTCCAGCTGTGACACTGGAGAATGGAAGCTGAATGTAAGTCGCTTTGGATAAAAGCCTCAGCTAAATGACTAAATGTAAATGCATTCACGGTGACATTCATTCACTCGAGACACTTTCGATTTGCCAATTGACCTGTGCATGTATGTGTTCGGTGGGAGGAAGCTGGAGTACCCGGAGAGAACCCACAGTAACACATGGAGGACATGCAGACTCCTCACAGAAAGACCGGAGTTGGCCGAGGATGTTTGAGTCGGCTGGGATTTGGACTCACAACCTTTTTGATGTGAGGCAGGAGTGCTAACCACTCTTCCCCAATAGAGACATGTTAGAGCTTCACAGGAGGCTTCATTCGTAGCGGAGCCAGAAAAATACAGCCATACAAAAACATAAAACAATGTAATCTGTGTTTTTAAACCTGATCGATATCTGTTCTTTCTTCTTCATGAGTCGTCCATGACGTCCTGCATTTGGTTTTAAGTCTGAACTTTCTCTAAACTCTGTCACAAAAAATAGATTGGTTCAGTTTGGTCTAGACCGAGACCAAAGAGCAGTTGTTTGGTGTGAACTACGTCCTGAAGCGAACATTAGGTTCAGACCAAAACAGTGCAGCTGTGAAAGTGCTCTCAAGGTGCATTTACACATTTTACCTGTTTTAATTTTAAATATGATTCACCTCAGAGTGTCATAGAGCAAACTTGATTTAAAAATCACTAATATGGTACTGTTTTAAAATGTTTTATTAAATTTGGACTCTGTCTCTTTCTGTGTTCGTTACACAAGACAGTGAATCATCATTAGTTTTATTAGAGCTTTGTGTAGGAGTAAGATTTGGCAGTGATTGGATAACTTTTGGAGCGTCAGGCTTTGGGTGACATTGACCTCCATTACAAAACACTTTGGGGACTTGAATGGAGAGAGAGACGGAAGAAGGACAAACAACAAAAGCAGACTTTTATTTTTTTATTTGGTTAGTAATTTTCCTTTCCACCCTTTTCCATTCAGTGAGAGGCTTTTTTTCTTTTCTTTTTTTTTTTTTAAGAAATAAAGTTGGCACAGACTCTTTTTTTTTCCAATGACTGGAATTCTATAAAACCCTAAAGGCCCATGTTCAGCCTGTCTTCCTGTTGCATTGTGAGGTATAAACGGGCTCATTCTAATCAGTACAAACTTTATTCTATTGAAGACATTTATTGTCTTGTGCTTTAAATGTTATGTTATGTAATATATAATATAACATACACATATACAACATACATACAGTGCACAGTGACAGTTGGACAGTACATTTGGAGTTGTTCAGGAGTGTAACGTTTGAGAGTCGTGTGGTCCTCCTGTAACCACAGGAGAGCAGTGTTGACAGCATGTTCTGGGGAGAGTATTGTTGTTGTTTGATTACACTGTGGGCCCTCCTGATGACCCTGTCGATGTAAATGTCCTGTCGAGATGTGAAGGCTGCTCCAGAGTGCTGTGCAGATCCTGTTTCCAGACCGCACTGTGATGGAGCTGGACTTCTGTAGAAATTGCTGAGGATTCCAAACTAACCTCAGCTTCCTCAGAAAGTACAGTCTTGTGTTTGTTTGTGTGGGTGTGGGTTGCACCATGGTCTTTCATATACAGACAGATGCTGGATCAATAATCATCTCTTTAGTTGAATCTGTATTTAAAGAGAGATTATTCTTCTTACACCAGACCTCTTCGTCACACAATCATACGTATGAAGGCTCTAGTTCACACTAGAGTCATTCGTGTAATCGGTTAAGCTTCGCTCGTGTTTGTGTATGATTGGGCCGATTTGTGCTCGGTTCTTCTCTCTTGACACTGATGGGGTTGTGGATTATCTGCCCTGACTCTGGGGTAGCGTGAGCCGTCACCGTTTCAGTCTCATCCTCCCTGATTTAGTGATTTTAAACTGCTTTCTTATTTTATTTACTGGTTTCTGGTTTAGCCTGGTTTTGAAGTGACTGAGCAAGTCTAATGTGGAGAGGGAGGTTAGTTTTTCTGGGGTTTAGGGGCAGCCACTGAAAACACTCTGTCACCACTGGTCAGTCTGAATCGAGAGAGACTTGAACTAGATTAGAATCCAGTGGAAAGCATCAAGGACTGGAGGATTGTGCTCCCAGCCTTTGGTCGCTCGCGGTGTTGTGCTCCTGCTGTAGGTGGAGAACAGAGGACTGATCAGGGCCAATGTAAAATCCAGCCTTGAAATGATAAAAGCATAAATAAAGGAGAGGGACAGGACGACAGAAGTATAATGGTTTTAAGGTGTACTTTTTAGTTAAACTCTCCTAGTTCTCCAAGGTAAAATCCTTTTGTGTGTTTTGTTAAAGTCAACACCAAGAGCAGCACAGAACTCTAAAAGAGCACTTTTAACAGGACTACACTGCAGCTGGTCCATGAAAACAAAGTTCACTGTTGGCCGCTATAGTCTCATTAAAATCCTCTAGTTTATGCCGTGCTGTTGCTTTCAGATCGAGTATTCTGTGCACAGGTAACACATTTCATCTCACCAGGTGACATGGACAAAGATGCAGGTCTGACCAGCCACACCCATTCACACCTAATCCTCCTTAAACGGGCCCCAGCCACACTGATTGGTGCTATGTTTGTTTAACTGCGTCCAGAGGCAGTTTATTGTGTGTCCGCAGTACTGCCCTCTGGAAATTCAACCTAAAGCCACAGAGACCCGACTCATTCTTGGTATAAAAGAGAACGTTTGGCTGGTTTTGCTTCTGCACATGAATAGTTCAGAGAGTGGTACAGTGACACTTACCTTTATCCAATCACAGCTGCAAGACTTGAGTCACTTTTTTAAATGCGTTTTTGCAATGTTTTGTTCTGTTTTGGGGTAATTGTTTGGGCTCAACATTTTATTGCTTTTTACTGTTTTGTTGCATAATAAATGCCTTTTTATTGCATATCTGTGGCATTATACTGTGTTTCTAAGATGTTTTGTTACGTTAAGGCCTTTCATTGTGTTTTTGCAGATGTTGTTAAGGTGTTGTGATGCATGATAAAAAGCATCTCATTGTGTTTTGCGCCTTTACTTTGCATTATTAGTATATCTCTATATCTCAGTGTTTTGTTGCATTATAAAAGCCATTTTGTCCTTTTTATGCAGCACTTCATCACATTAAACCAGTTTTTGGTGTTTGTCAGTGTCCTGTAGTTCCATCTTCAGTTGATTTGATTTGAAGTCACATCCCTGAACCATGAAATAAGCTTAATTAATTTCCCAACACTTTGCAGTTTTGTTGTGAAGCTCTGAAGACCTGTACATTCTCACTCATGAGACGTTTAATTGTGTTTTTGGTGCGTTTTGTTGTGTTGTGGCTTTTTGTTGCATTTTTGTAGGTTTTCATTGTCTTTTTGTACTGTCTTGCTGCATTTCCAGAAGTTTTTTTTTTTTTTCAGGTATTTCTGTTGTGTTGTTTAGGCATTTTGTTAGTTTTTTTTTTTTGCAGTTTAGTTGCATTCTTGTTACGTTTAATGCATTTTTGTGTTTTTCCGTTGTTTTTGTGACATTTATTTGCATTTTTGCTCCATTATGTTGAGTTATATATCTGTTTTCTCATGTTTATGTCCATTTTGTTGAACTAAGTAACTAAAAACTGTGTCTAAACCAGATCTATATCAGGTCCAATCCTTGTACAAACCAGGTCTAATCCAGGATTTTGTTGAATTTTTGGTAGCATGTTTTTAGTGTCCTGTAGTGCCATCTTTACTTAATGATGCTTTTGATTTGAAGTTGCGTCCCTGAAGCATGAAAAAGCTCTCATTACTTGGACAGATTGCAGTTCTGTCGTGAACCTGTGAAGAACTGTACATTCTCACACATCTTGGTTCACATTTGGCTGTTCGTGCTGATGGTGTGAGGAGGAAACGAGGAGCGTTAATCCCGCTGCAGGGGTCCGGGCGTGTGCTCATTGTGTAACCAACCCAGAGCTGAGCAGAGGATTTAGGACAAAAAGGCTTTACATCCAGGAGGCGGGGATACAAGAAGTTAGTGAAAAGGGGGTTTACATTTCTTTTATAAAGCAGCATTTACCAGTAATACAATTATAGTTTTGTAAATCAATGTTTGATTAAGCCAGACACTCTACCCTGCTCTTTATCAGAATCTACATTAATAAGAGCGATCAGTTGTATCTTAAATGTAACCTAATCAAAACCTGCATCACCTTTAATTAAAACAAAGAAGAGAACAAATCCAGGTGTGTGCTGGCAGCAGTCTCCTACTTTTTTGAAGTATACCTGCTTCTCACGAGACCAGCTTCGTAAAGCCCACGTGTCCACAGTCGTCTATCAGAGTAACCCTAGCTCACTTTTGGAATCACAGCTGAGGGGGGACCAAAGAGTTATGGTACAGCTTTTTGAGACGTTTAAACTGGGGTGACCATATTTCCAAACCTCAAAAACTGAGACTCTTACATTCTTTTTACAAACCCACTGCAAATACGAAGTGTGGCAGATATGTTCTTCAATTAATATTCCATTGTTTGAACTAAAAACTGTGTCTAAACCAGATCTATATCAGGTCTAATCAAACCAGGTCTAATTCAGGATTTAGCCCAGGTGTTATATAGCTCTAGGACTAAACTAGACTTGGACTCATCCAAGGTCTTACCAAAGACAAAGACGGTCCCAGGTCTGAAATGGGACTAAACCAGAACTAGACCAGGATTGATCCACGGTCTTCCTGAGGTCTGACGCAACAGAAAAGAACAAGACTAGACTAGATTTAATCCAGGACTAAACTAAACCAGGACTTAGTTTTGTCCATCTAGCCTTGGTCAAACTTTCCCGTCGTTTCCATGACGATCTCTATATTTTGGTCCAATCAGATGGCAGCTGTTCTCGCAGATGGAGAAAACATGTTTACTGTCTTCTCTCCGAGTCTTTTCTGTTTCCTGACATCAGCCCCCGCTGACTCCTGCGTCGGTCCCAGCGTTTCCCCGGCAACCGTCACCAGGACACCGGGCCTCCTGTCGCCACGGAGACGCACCCTCCTTCAGCTCTGTGTCACCGATGCTGAAAAGATATAAACCAGACCGGACTAAACCAGGACTTAACCAGGACTAAACCAGGTTAAACCAGGTCTACACCAAAACTTACCCAGGACGTACCTTGAATTAAACCTTGTCTAAAACAAAACTCTGGGCTTGATTAGGGCTAAAAATTAGGACTTAAATAGGACTAAACTATGTCTAAAATAATACTAAATCTTACATTTGTCTAATCCTAAACTCAGGGCTTTAATAAGGACTTAACGGCATGAACAAGGACTAAAACCAGGTCAAAACCAAGACCAAACTGTAACTAAACACAGTATCAAATCAGGACTAAATAAGGACTAAACTTAACAAATTCAAGACTAACCCAGTGTGAAATCTGGCCTAAACCAAGACTAACCCTGATTTAAACTCAGAACTGAGCAAATGTTAAAAAAAGACTAAACACAAAAGGCATCGGGACAAAACTGTGTCTAAACCGAAACTAAATAAAGCAACAAAAAAAAAAACGAACGAAAGTTTAAACAAAGACCAAACTGGGACAAACATTTTAAATCAGGACTAAATAAAAACTAAACCATGGCCACACACAGAGTAAACTGTCTAAAACGTGAATAAATCATAGGTATAAACCTAACTATGGCTAAATCAGGACAGACTCAAGAAGAAGGCTTATATCATTTGAACATAAACAACACAAACAGATATTTCTTCCAAAAACACTTGTCGTCTGTTTCTGTTCAAACATGTGATAACTAAAATTAGCTTCACACACTGTGAGTAATGTACAGAGAGTGTAGGGAGCGTCGTCTCCACGGCAACGGCCCCAAACTCATAAGTGAGTCAAACTAACACAGGAACTGGAAGAAATAAAAGTATATGAACAGTTTTAGTAAAAGCTGAACACAGAACACATTTTTTCATGAATAGTTTGAGTTAGAACATGTTTTATTTTATGTTTTTAGTTTTATGGATAATAAAATATCAAGGACAGTGACCCCGGATAAGCAGTAGAAGATGGATGTTTTATTTTATCTAATTTCAATCAGGTTTTAATGGGATGTGTGCAATCAAACATGAATTTAGCCAAATATTTCCAGGACTAAGCTTTAGACGCCCCAAAAAACAAGACTAAAAACCATTCACTACATCACGTTTTCATTTTTATCACGGCTCATAGACTGTGTAACTCAAAGTTCTTTACAGTGATAAAAAAAACACATTTAAAATACACAGACAAGATTTAGAATAACAACCATAAGTAAAATACAGAATAAGAAATGAAAAGATAAAACTTAAACGCTGCTTCAACAGGTTTAGTTCTAGTTTAGTGCCTCTAATATCCATACTGTACTAGGTTGAGCTTCAGCCCAAGGTCCAAAAAGCTGGCGCTGAACACAACACTTTTTTTTTTCCAGAAAACTGTTTCTGGTTTTAAACAGATGTCTTGTACAGAGAAAGATCTTGTGTGTCTAATGTCGTCTCTGTTTTTGCAGCCGACATCTCTCTCTGGACACAGCTCAGTGGAAAAACAACCCTCTTCAAAAGAAACTCAACCAAACTGAACATAATATACAGCTATTTTTACCCTCGTCTTTTTCTAAATATGTCACCTACTTCTTCTTAAACACTTCTCCAGAAACAGTGACATGTCTTGTTCTCATTTGTAGAATAACCCTTTATGTAAGCATCTGTTTATACTGTTTGATTGCTGATCAGAAAACACCGCCTGTATTTCCTCTTTAATAACAATAATTAGTACAGCGTGTACAGTGTTTCCTACAGAACAAGTTTTTATTAGAACTTAATTTTATGTAATCCTGTTTTCGTTGGCAGCTCTTGAGACAGAAACATGCCAACACAGCCCTTGTCTGTTCTGTCACTGAGCCGCGAGTTGATTGGTCACAGCGGCGGGTTATGTAAACACTGCTGTGTGAGCTGCTGCTTCCTGTTGTGGGCGGGGCTTGTGGGGGATCTGTGGTACTGTGGTAAAGGTGAATCTGTGCTGGCGCTCCGTGCTCGTGCCCCTCCCCTTCGCGTGGTGCTGGATGTGGGTTAGTGTTAGCGCAGAGGAAGGATCGCTCTGCGCAGCATAATTCCACTCCTCGCTCATCAGCTGTGCGGGGTGCAACTTAAACTTTATCAATAAACATGCAAGACTTCTGTAACCTTTAGTTAACCAGGTAAATCATTTAGAACATGCTCTTAGAGAAACCTTCAGTCCACGCTCTCTCTGGGACACCCCATGAGTCCATACGTCAAAATAATCAGTTCAGTTTTATTATTTAATCTGACAAAAGTTGATTTTCCACACTTCAAGCAATTGACATAAGATGAGTACATGTCAAACTATGATTCCATTCTGGTCAACATCAGGCAGCATCTACTTGAGTGGCATGTATGGGATTTGAAAAGAGTAAGAAAGACCAATCTGCTTTTGAAAATCTCAGGATTCTCTAAGATTGACTTAGATTGCCGACACTGACCGATGAATTTGACAGGCGGACGTTGTCTTTGATCCTGTAACTGTGTGACGTACAGCACAGATTTAAAGCTACGACATGTAATTTAGCTCACGACTGAGTCAGTGTTCCAGTAGGACACAGACTTTTACATGAAATCATTAATATCTTGTGTACCATACACTGTGCATGTGTGTAAAACAGATCCATTTGCACAATCAAGACACAGGGATTGAGAGGACAAAAGTAGCACAGATACCCTGGAATTGTTCTGGAAAAGATTTGATGCTATGGCCAATCAAACAAGTTCCTTTTTACAAGCGTGTAAAATTGTTCAAACTAACAAGTGTTTAAGAGTAAATCAGCAGGATGGAAACGACTTACAAGAAAAATAAGTTGTAATCTAGTCGTTTGGCTCAATAGGAAAGGATCACACGTTGTAAACTCGATGAACAGGCTGTTAACACGTACAAGTCTGCAGGCTGTAGAAGTTCAGTGCAACACTCGAGACGAAGGAGATTAAATGGAAGTGTCTTTCATTTTGACAAACATGAGGAAATTAAAGTGTGACAAAAAGAATCAGCATACAGCTTTTGTCAAAACAAGAAAAGTTAAATCGGGAATGTTTGTACCATTAGAATTGTGGCATGCAAACAAATCAAAGGTACGCAAACAAAAACACTTATGCTACTCACTCAACACAACTACAAATCAAGAACATAGTCCGTGAACCTGCAGCGGGACGAGGGAGGGACACAGAGGGAATTATCACACGCTCCTTACAGAAAAAGATTTGAAGAGATTTGGGATTTTGAATGTTTGTTCAACATGAAATGGGATGTTACTGGAATAACAGACTGTGTCAAAGAAGTTTTAAGACCACTTCAAGACCAAGTCAAGACCAGGCAACCGTAAAAAAAACACCAGTCCAGTCTTAGACCAAGTGCTTCTAAAGAAGAGGATGTAGGTTTTGGCTGGGGTACTTAAACTGGCACAACATCAGTCACAGCAAAGTCTTTAATTTCAAAATGGATTAATTAGAACGGGACCTTAGTGCTTCCTGTTCATTGATTATTACTTTAGCTTTTAGACTTTTTTATATTAAATGTATACACGCTCATCCTTGTATGCTTAATAATTTATCATTAACTGTTGGAGTCCTTTATCACTTACTGCATTGAAATAAACCACCTCCCATGTTCAAAAGCCACTCTTATTTTCATTTTCAAATCTATACCGTGCCCTTTGCCCTTGAATTTCTGCCCTCTGTGTTTTCCTGCTTGAACCTCTTACCTAAGTCAGCCTCTGGAGTGGGCGTGACTTGGTGACATCACAATGTGACAAATGCATGGGTTGAGCTGAGAGAGTGGAGGGGAGGGAGGCAGGAAGCAGAGGCACTGACAAAGACAGCTACAGGGAAAGGGGGTTTCTCTGCGTACGACAACTCCAGGCTGCTTTCACGGCTTCATTGTTTTGTAATTGTCTCGATGACGGCCTTCTGTCCTTTTCAGTGCAGGACTAAGGCTGAAACGCTGAGAGGGCAGCGGCGTATAGGGACACTTGTGCACGCTCTGTAGACCAATTCAAATTGTCCCGGCATTGTTGCGGCATGGAGGCAGGATATACAAGACCTGGAGATGATTACAAGTAAAAAAAGAGCATGGATTAGAGAGTTAGAGGCTAGAAACTTTGGAGCACATGACATGGGTGAGTGTAGATTTTATCTCTCAAAAAGCCCTCATGGCTCTTCTGTTATCTCATCATTACCGTGTTTCTACTGCTTTAAATCCTTTAACACTTGCTCCTTTATCTGTGTCTGTCTTTATAACACTGACCTATATCTGAGTTGAGTTGATCCACGCTGCCACAGCTCCACTCGGAGGTTTCATAAGAGCTGTTATGAAATAAAGGCAAGAGAGATTCTAGAAAAAGTGTCCCTGTGGAAATGTGGAAAAGCAGGAAAAGAGAATAAACTAAAGCGAAGTCTTTCTTGGAAGTGTTTAAAGTGGTGCGAGTTTTGTAATCGGTTAAAGTTGGTGACAAATTGTAACTTAATGTAGTGATTGAGTTTAAAATGTTATTTAAGATGAGTTAAAGCTCCACTCCCTGACTTACTTTTTGCTGTCCCTGTCTTAAACTCCACTTTCCAACAAAAGTACCCTAGGGACCTCTCCTGTTTCTTTTATTTAAAAAAAAATGAAACATTCTTGTCTCCACAAAAGACATTACTTCAAACTGAGGCTTAGAAATTAGTGTTAGCTTAGCGTTGGCTTAGCTGCAACGTTACTGTTAAAATACATATTCAGCTGAAAATACAACAGTTATTAAGCTTCCTGGAATGTCACATGACAAGCTGGTGTTTGTGTTTAGCCAAGATTTTCTTTACCTGAGTAACAGGTTCTCATTTATTAAAGTTCTATACAGATGATGGCACCATAAAGCCTGTTTTTATTGCTTTTACAATAAACTAATTGAAGTTTTAACCATTTTCCCTGATCTAGAATAAAAGAATCAGGTACAATCTGTTTAAGTTGTGGTTTTCCGCTGGTTTTAGTTGAGGTTTGTCTTTGGTTTAAATCTGGGCTGAGTCTTTGGTTTTAAGTCTGTTTTTAGTCCATGTATTGTCTAGTGCAGGGGTCCTGAATTAAAATCAGCCGAGGTCCGCTTAGTAACTTTCCTCACCGTGAGGGGTCCGGAAAATTTAAATTAAAGGATATGTGTTTGAATATAAGTCTTTAAAGTAAAGTCTCATTTATTCCACACCTACAGCCTTTTAAACAAATGGAGATTAATGTAGATAATCCACTGTTTTCTGTATTTTATCCCTTGTTTACATGAGGAGGATGTTTGAGTGTTTAGCTTTCACCAAACACAGCTCACAGACAAAAGTAAAAAACTACAAAATCAAAAGCTGCTAAAGCTAAAGCTCAGGACCTGGTGGTTTATTGACAACAGCCTGGAATTCTACATATAATGCCTAATACTCCTTTAAAACATGTGTGAGAACATTTTAAATACATACAAAAAATCATAAATTCAAGCCAAAACATATTTGTTAAACAAATATGACAAAGATGCCTGTCATAATTCATCTCTTTCTGTTGTCATTCCTCTGAAAACAACAGGAACAAGGGAAAAAGCACTGAGCATTTCTTTAGCATTAGCTGTTGCCAATAATTAACTGTTACTGTTTAATTTGCAGGTTCATCTTAAAACAAAATTTAGAATAGAAATATTTATTTCCTGTATTTTTCCCTGTGTGGGGTAACATTTTAATTAAAATGCTTATGATTAGTTCTGTAACAGGATTTAGGATTCACACAGAAACTGACACAACAAGGAAGACTTAACATGTGTCACTCATCTCCAAACCCTCCTTTCACACCTTTTCTGTTTTTAATCACCCAAATGAACATGTGTTAGGTTCAAATGTACGTGAATGCTAATTACTCACGTTTGTAAATTAGGTCAAATAAGTACCTAACTTACAACAGAATAAAGAAGTTGACAGACAAATGTACAACTCACCACATTATTAGACGTCCTCACTTTCCTCTGAGCTGAGTCTTTTTAATCCTGACATGAAAACTGTCCAGTCCTGGTTCAGTTCTGGATTCATTCTCTGATTATCAAAGCAGTTGTTCAGCTTTGACACTGACAAGGAGCTGAGGAGCTGAATAAACTAAAATAAACATTCCCTCTCCGTCCATAACGTCAGTGAATCTTCGTTATGTTTTGCCAAGGCTCAGCTTCGTTTCTAACGCATTATCAGGCTACGCTAAACATGTTAAAATTTCCCGCTGCTCTGTCCGTAACCATAGTAACCTGAGGACCAGCGTGTAGGCGTAGCTGTCCTAGAAGTGCCGGTTCAAAAATATGTTTTACACAATGCGCTTGTAATTATGAATAATGTCTTGCGGTCCAGATCAAAGCCTCTCGAGGGATCCGGATCGGACCGGTCCTATTAGTGACCTCTGGTCTAGTGTTTGGTACAGTCTGTTTAAGCTTAGGGTTAAGCCTGGTTTGGATCTGGTTTAGTTTTATCCCGATTTAGATATTAAGTTTTGGTTTTAGACATGTTTTAGTCTTTGGTTTGTCTTACTTTAGTACTAAGTTTAGCTCAGTGTAGCTCCAGTTTTAGTCAAAAATAGTCCTAGTCTTAAGCTTAGGTCTGGCTTTGTCCTTTTTAGTCCAGTGTTTTATCTTGGTACAGTCCCATATTTAGGCCTAGTTTAGTCCTGGGTGAAGTCCTCATTAACAGCTGGGTTTAGTCCTGGTTTGATCCTTTTTTTCCTGGGTTTAGTTCAGTTTTATTTATGCTTTAGGGTTAATTTTACTCTTGGACTGAGACTTGGTTTTAACCCCAGCACAGTCCCTAAGACTTAGTTTTAGTCCTGGTTTTGTCCTGATTTAGCCTTGGTTCATTTTTGGATTAAGTCCTTGTTTACAGCAGGGTTTAGTCCCAGACCTCTTTCTTAATTAGTCTTAGGTTTACAAAGTTACATTGTGTTGCTTTAACGTCATGGAGAAGTATTTTTCTCAGAAGTTTAGTTTGTGCTGATGGATGTTGACTGTTGAATTATGGGAATTCCTTGAATACTCAGCATTTTATTACAAACACTGTATAATTATGTATTATATTTAATACCACACTAGATATAAACACACAGCTTTCTATTCATCTTTTTTTCTAATAGTTTTTCATCATAATGTGTCATTTTCACTAATGCTTTGTCACATTTACTCCTGTTTGCTTCTTACTGCCTCAAACATGTGCTGCATCCCATTGGCTGGCTCTGCTGTGACATATAGCAGCACTAGATGATGATTGCTGGGTTTTATTTATTTATTTCTGGATTTGCTTTTTGGACTGTGCCTACTGCACCTTTAACTTATCGCTTTTTATTTTGAACTCATTTTGTTGCATCACTCCAAATGAACCGAGTTAGTTTAAGTCAACTTAACATTGATTCCAGTCAGATTTCTTCCATAAAGTAGTCTTTGTAGGTCTATATTTGAGGGTTTACATCAAACACAGCCTAGTTTCACGTCTAAGTCTTAAGGTTACGAACATGTCTCCTCTGTCTCTAGTTGCACACATTCCTGAACATTCCTCACAAGCTTTTTAAACGACCAACAAACATCTAAACTCCGGCTGTGTGTGGGCGGTTATCTGCTGCTGTAGGAGTGGTAAGCGTTTCAAAAGCAGCCAGGAGCTTTAGACCTGCCTGTAGGAGTCCCCCCTCGCACGGGCCCCACTCCAGCCTGAGAGGTTATGTAAGTTTTTAGATGTGCCAGCCTCTTGCGCGCCGCTGCTCCGCTCACTTTCACTGTTATTGACTCTGAAGGAAGAGCCTCCACAGCGGGCAGATCCAGTCCAGCCCTGCGATCCAGCCTAGCAAGGAAGCAACCGCGATTAGTTTAGTTTTTAGTGAGTTTAATCGCCGAAAAGGTACACAATTACGCAGCGGGGACGCACAGCAGCTCAGCGGTGATCATGCTGCTTTTGGACGAGTCAGAGTCGTTTGCAGGTACGTGATATCAAAGCAGAAATTATAGATGTTTCAGCGTTAAAAAGTTGATATAAAGTAAAAGAAGTGGTGATGAAAGTAATGACAGCAAGCAGACTTAAATTGCTTTGAAAAATCATTGGTTTTGAGCCACAGAAAGATGGCAAAGGACCACACCAAAATGTTACCTAACTATTGAATAACTGTCGTATTTCATGCTGCGTATTGTAGCGACTTAACGGGGATTTTAAATACGGAAAACAGGACATATGATCCTAACTGCTTCGAAAATGAGACACATTTTTCTTAAAGAATTGCACGACATGGGATACAAAAAAACAGAACCGCAGCTGTTTATTGCTTTGAAAAGGCACAAGATATTGAGTCACTGAACAAAAGCATTTATATTCAACCTGGCTTCTATAACGAAGCTAAATTAGAGCATAAAGACGGGTTAAAACCTGTGTGTAGCGCTTTGATTCGAAAAACTAGCTACTGTAAAAAAAAAAAAAAAAAAATACTGTATAAATGTTATTATGGCTATGACAAGCTAATAAAGCTTTTATAACACTATCTACTTGCAATTTTACTGTTTTTTTCTATAAATGTGGCTCTTTTTGTGATTTGAGTTTACAAAGCTAGCTAAAATGTCAATTTTTCACACAAGCTAGGTTGTTGTATGACACTGCTCTATGGGGACTTTCAAGTTGTTTTGAGCATATTTAAAAGGTGTTAAAATGGTTGAAAGGAGGAACATGTGTAAAAGAGTTAAAGGTTTAAAAGGGAAGTCTGTTATTCGAGCCCTCTTTCGTGGAATTGCATTGATCGTGCTTAACGTTACTTAACGTCGTTGTGTAACTGTCTCCACGCTGCTCGGGCATTCACAGCTCGTTCCCCGTCTTTCATTTTTTTATTTTTACACCTTTTATACATCATTCCATTTGTGTTTTCTTTTGTTTACCGCCACAATTAATCGAATTTGTTTGGTTTTTGCGTGGTTTTCATCGAGGTTTGTGCTGTCTTTTCTCCCGGCTCACGTCTAACCGTCTCTAACGTGTGTCGTGTTGTGGTTCTCCTCCGGTGCTTCGCTCCCATTGGCTGGTTCCGCGATGACGTACAGCGGTGCTGGGAGCTGATTGGTGGGTTGTGTTAAAGTTGGGCCACGCTGCTGGAGAACGCGTGTGATTGAGGAATAGGGAAAAAAACACATGGTTCATGAGAGCAGTGGGTCAGCAGAGGAGAGGACAGCTGCTAGTAACAAAAACCCACACCTTAGACTTTCTCTGACTAATCTTACATGATATTACAGTCTTTTACTACTCAAAACATCATTTTAAAGAGATGTACCCAAGAATAGCACTGAATGTTATTGTATTTGCCAGAGACGGATAAGGACAATGCACAATTTAACATTTCATATTTAATTTCAAGTGCAGTCAAAAAGATAAATAGACAAAAAGAATGAAAAGAAAGATACATAATTTACGACAGTCTCTGTTTTATGATGATGGGCTTGCCTACAGTATTCATACACCTCTGCTTCAGCTGTACAGCCAAGCTATTACAAGGAAACATGGTTAAATGGTCAGATAGTTCGCATTTTTTCTGGAGTTGTTAATGAGGAGTTATGGACTGCAGAGTCCTTCTCAGAAATGCCTCCACCGTTTGTAATTTCTTTATCTGTGGCTGAAGTAGTGCTTAAATAAGAGTTGTGGTTTGTCCTTGGTGTAAAAGCAGGGAGTCTTGTGGAAAAAGTACACAGTGTGCCCTGTTTGTAGCATCGTAATGCAGTCTGTGGCCGAACCCGGCTCATTGTGATCAGTCTCTGTGTTGGGATGGGATTCAGGGAACAGCCCGTGCCACAGAGAAGGAGGATACAGTTTCAGGGTTTCTTTGTAAATGTTTTAGGTTTTGTGTTTAGCTGTTATTTGTTCACATTCTTTGTTTTCAGATTGATTATACTTTTACATAATACACTATATATAAAGATGGTCAGTGGGACAGGTGAGAAACATTGTAGTCTCTGGCTCCATCTTCATGTGGCTAGAGTCCATGAGTCCAGACTCACGGAGGTCAGTGTTTGAAGGAGACAGAGTTAGTCCAGACTTAGACCAGGTCCAGACTCACGGAGGTCAGTGTTTGAAGGAGACAGAGTTAGTCCAGTCTTAGACCAGGTCCAGACTCATGGAGGTTAGTGTTTGTGAAGGAGACAGATTATTTAAAATCCTAAGATTTCTATGTCCAAGACCCAAATAGGACCCAAGGCAGATCATAAGTACTACAACACAAGCACTAGTATTAGCTCTTGGCATTTTTGAGTGGTATAAGGACAACTCTACAAAAAACTATATAATTAAGTGTAATATCTGTTGAGCCTTCTAAACCTTGTCTGTGAAAGAACGTGTATTCGTCCTGTTTTATACAAGTGGCTGATCATTTAAAGCTCTTATATTGATCCAGAATGCTTCATTGTGCTGTTTTGTATGTGTCCTGTCCACTCCCCTTAAGTCTGTGCAGTGTTTTCTGTCTGCAGGCTCTGGTATGGACGTTCAGAGTACACTGTGTGCCCTGTTGGCTGTGTGTGTGCTTTTATGTAACACTCTCCTCCCTCCTCCTCTTCAGCAGCTGCAGAGTGACACACTGGCCTACAAACCAACAGCCCTACCTCAGCTAACCCGCGTCCGTACCTCAGCTCACCCTGCGTCCGCTCGGTCTGTTCTTACATTTCTCTGTTCTTATATAAGACCGCGCTTGTTCTAGCAAAGTCTGGAGGCTAACTATAGACCTACAGCTCCTCTGGATGTATTTGACCATTTATTAGGGAAGAAATGGCTAGTATAGAAGCATAATGAGTGATAATCCTAGTCCAGTTCTGTCTTATAACTAGATATCTGGCTGGATAGTTATTGGGGAAATAAAGTAGGTTATTCTAAGTGAATGAGTCTTAATTAGCTCCAAGAAAGTGCTGGAAAGTTGTGAAATAGACCTTGAAAGAGCTTGAAAAGACCTTGTATTTGGCATTGACAGTATATAGTATATAAATACTATAGCCCTTCAAAACTGAATGTATTTAATGACTAGACGTGAAATAATCATGCAGATGTTTTAGATAAGGGTTAGTCTTTTGTTTTTGAGAGTTTTTAATCAGTGAAGGCATGTTTTCCTGTAAACTCCACATGAGCTGTCACCAAACACCAATAAGACTTTTTACATCTTCACCTTTTGGCTTTAGCTCATTTTGGTTTGGAAGCTGTCAAGGGATTTTGGCGTTACATCTTGTCACACACTCCTCAAAATTAGTATAATATTCTGTTGATACAGTGGCAGCTTATGAGGCACTACTGTACTATTAGACAAAGACAAAGATAAACTTCATATACAACACTTTATAACACAAACATAATGATATAATAATACATTTTATTTATAACGCACCTTCCTAGACACTCGAGGTTGCCTTACAATAATAAATACATAATAAAAATACAGTTTAAAACAACAATCTAACAGTTCAACAGGACAGTGCAATTATGGTGAGAGTGCGAAGGCAAGTCTGAACAGATGTGTTTTGAGTTTGAACATATGAAATGTGCCACTGAGAATGTGATTTCATAAATGATTTTTTTCAGCCGTGGAGACCAGTTTGTTCATTGTCCTCCAGTCTGCAGCAGAGTTTCTTGATCCATAATTGTGGGGCTGATTTTCTAAAAATGTAAAATGCCTGAGTTACTATAGTCTGCAGAACTAAACCGTTACTGTCAATCAAAACTGGCAAAATCTGTTCATTGTGACGAGGCTCAGTTTCTGCTTCGTAATTTAGGAGTTTTAAGTGTCTGGACATGCGACTTTCACTTTAAGGCAAGATATTTTTTTTCCCCTGTTTTATAACGTCCCTGCCTTACTCAATAATAAAGCTGCTTAATAATAATCACTCAGATCGTTGTGTAACACAGGTGTCTAGGGTTGTTGTACAGATACCATCTTTTGTCAAGGCTGCTTTGCTTATGTAACACTGACTCACTAAATGGCCTTCCCTTTTTTGCCATGACCAAAGATTACTTTCATATTTTTTTTAGTTCAGCTTCACCTCAGATCACCCCAGAACAAAGTATAGATATAAGTCCAGCAACTCGTCCCATAAATCATTACAAAGAGGAGTGTTTTTATTGGCACGTCGGTCAAAGGCGGGTTATGTGACAGGCAGATGACGTTGTGTTACCGCAGCAGAGAAAATCAAGCAGCAACACGAATCGCTGCATAATGTTCGAGCAGATGTTGATGTTGGAGCTGGTGCTAAATCAGGTCATGGTTTTTGAAAAGATGAAGTCAGAGCAGATTCACAGATGGAGGCTGGCGGATGTGGATCTGGTTTTAGAGGTTGAGAGTTACTTAAATGACTGCTTTTTTAGAGACACAATGAAATAGTTTAATAGAGAACACATATTTGAGGGGGCAAAGATAAATTAGGTTATGGTTCATAGAATACACAAGGCACAGGTTTTTTACAAAACCCTTTATAGATTTGGCAATAAGTTTCTGTGGCCAGTGTTTGGTGACGGAGACAGAGTTAGTCCGGTTTGAGACCAGGTCCAGACTCATGGAGGTCAGTGTTTGTGAAGGAGATGAGCTAGTCCGGTTTGAGACCAGGTCCAGACTCATGGAGGTCAGTGTTTGGTGAAGGAGCGGAGCTAGTCTGGTTTTAGACCAGGTCCAGACTCACGGAAGTCGGTGTTTGTGAGGGAGACAGAGTTAGTCCAGACTTAGACCAGGTCCAGACTTAGACCAGGTCCAGACTTAGACCAGGTCCAGACTCATGGAGGTCAGTGTTTGTGAAGGAGATGAGCTAGTCCGGTTTGAGACCAGGTCCAGACTCATGGAGGTCAGTGTTTGGTGAAGGAGACGGAGCTAGTCTGGTTTTAGACCAGGTCCAGACTCACGGAAGTCGGTGTTTGTGAGGGAGACAGAGTTAGTCCAGACTTAGACCAGGTCCAGACTCACGGAAGTCGGTGTTTGTGAGGGAGACAGAGTTAGTCCAGACTTAGACCAGGTCCAGACTCATGGAGGTCAGTGTTTGTGAGGGAGACAGAGTTAGTTAGCTAATTTTTTGTTAGTAAAAACTTTAAGTTGCTTTTTGAATTTTTTATTATTCCTTCAGTGTCCTATTTATTGACAATTGAGTACAATTTGAACCCTCAATTCTGATTGGATAGAGGTCATCATGTCTGTCATCAGGTCATTAGGTCTGTTTTTGACACCGGGGTAAAGCCCCTGTTCAGAGCGTACGGCCAGGACGTGCGGTTCTTGTGAGCAGCAGGTTGTGTAACAGGCACAGGCAGCGTTACATAAGCCTCAACCCTCGTCTCAACACTGATGCTCAGACGGACCATGTGTGCCACCAGGAACAGAGCGAGAAAAAAGAACTGCCTCGAGGAACAAGGTTTTAGTGGAAAAGACATGAATGCATTTTTGTGGCTGATTCAGTTTTCACTTTCTGTCCAGTGCCAAAATGTGCCTCAATTGGACTTTTTTAGGGGCTGTTTGTAGTTGTTGACTATTTCTGACTCTCTCTGACTAATAAACCCACAGAAAAAACACATTTTATAGTATTTGAACATACGTGCCACATATCTGGGAAAATATGATGTATTAGCAAGCTTTTGGAGAGTATGGCTACCAGTCACAAACCATAAACATCACCAACAATTCTCCCATTCTTGTGTTCCTCCAAAGAATCTCTAGATGAAAATATACTAGATCACCAGCTGGACATGTCTCTGCTTTGTGTGGAGAAAAAAAATGAGCTGTGTTATACATCTGCAGCACTTCCTGTAAAGTCTGAAAGATAGTGCTTGTGTCAAAGGACTTAAAAAAGCCTAAAGCCCCATATCTGCGTATAAAAAGAAAGAAAAAAACTGCCAAACTATACATGAGAATCACCCTAAGGGGAACAGCCACAGGGCACTTTATATTGGCTACTGTAATGTTCTGTGTAGTTGAGGGCAGCTGCTGACTCATGGACAGACTCTGGTCCAGTGCTCTTCACAGCACTGGAGCGGAAGTGTGTTTGTTACTTACCTCTGGGGAAAACCCTCATTAAACAAACACACATGTCCAGCTCTAGTTGCTGTAGTGGCTGGCTTTATCACAGAATCAGATCTCACTTCCTGCTTCCTTTTTATATGACCAGTTGCACCTTTACCTGGACTTCGTAAAACAGGGCTTTTGCAACAGTTTCTTCTACAATTTCATATTAAGAGACTTACACTTTAATCTCTCCCACAATAGACACAGGGCCTTTCTCTTTTTTCTTTTGTTTTTTTGTTGTTTCTTACGTAAATTGCTTTGTCAATCAGAAACCAAAACGATCACGGATGCATCGTATAAAAGGATATCAAAATAAATTTTATTTAAAACACGGAATCCATTCATTGTCAGGATGTAGCCTTAGATTGATTGATGCTGGAAAATAGTGCAAATTTAACACTCAATCTTAATTTTTATTACACATTACTCTTACACAAGAGTGACTGAGACATCTTTAATACAGTTTATCAAAAGCACAAATCCATTGGCTCTGGTTTCAAAGCCACAGTGACCTGTTGCTCCGTTCTCTCAGGTGTAATTACAGACTGCAGCAGCAGCCGCCCAGTCACTGTTTTATAACTCACTGTCGGCTGCAGCACTTTATGTAAGCGGCAGGTTGGACTGAGCATGCTCAGACCTGTACCTGGACCAGACCGGGGGAGTCTGGGAGGAGAAAAGTCTGTAATGTGTCTAAAAAGAGGACAGAGGTGTGAATGTGTAGAGGGTCAGGTCAAACTGAAGGAGGAGCACTAATCAAGGTTTGATTACGAAAATGATAGTGACAATACAACATTAATGACAAGTCACATGGCGCAGCTTTTAAAGTGTAATATGTGTCCAGGGCACAGGTAAATATGTGATAACTACAGTATGTTAAGCGTTGTAATAACATTATGATCGATACTTTGATAACCCTGTTGACGTACGTTTTGCACTTAAATAGTTTTATCTACAGCCTTCAGTATGTTGGGCATGAATGAGACACATGACCCTATTGTTTGTGCACTTGAGGATTATGAAGGACGCGGAAACCAGCAGCAGGTACAGGGCTGGACTCTACAGTAGACTTGGATGTCATTGTTTGAGGTTAATGCTTGGTTAATGCCACAAACATCACCAGTGAAAGTTAGCTACCTTCACTAAATAAATAATAGGTCACTGAGGTCACTTTTTAGATCTACAATAATTCTTGGCCTGAATTTAGCTTAAATTGTAATGGATGTGTTTGTATGTATTTTCAATGTGAAGCATTGTCAAAGCCAATTTTCTTTTTCAGTTTTAAGATAAAGTAATGGTTTATCTTACGTTAGTTTTTTTTTTTTTTTTTTTTTAACAAAAGATAAGTCAATGCAGCTGTCAAAAAAGCTTATGAATAAATGGAACCAATTTTATTCATGAAAAGAGTAGTCTGAAGTAGCCTGGGCAGTGAAATGGGTCTGAAATCACTGTTTATCTAAAATGGGGCAGGCTTTATGTGATGTCTCCTCTGATTGACTGTATGTCTATGTAACTGCGTCCAAAGGCAGTTTATGCGAACGAACCCAATGGAAATACGTGGAGTCACATGATTTTTAGAATTGCATTTGCCATGTTTTGTTCAGTTATATGAACTTGTTTGAGTTGTTCACACAAAAAAATAACTACTGCCAGGCTATACTGTGCATTAAACTTGCACCGAGACCATTTAAATAGAAAGGTCCGGGTCCAATCCCTCAAAACTGAAAGGTTTGATTGAAATGTGACCAGCTCCTAAGTCACAGATGTCTGATCAGACCAAAAACATGAGAGGACGGTCTGCTAAAACGTGACTTGTTGGCAGAAGTCTGTTGGAATAAAATCAAAACGAGAAGAGACAAAAAACTGTGCAACAAAGAAATCGGATAACGTATTAGTGTTTGGTGTAGGGTCATGTGGAGTTTACAGGAGAAAAACTGGAATAACCATAGCTGTTGGTCCACTCAGACTGAACCCTTATACACAGCGCCCTCTAGTGTGTTCCTGGAGAAAAGCGCAATCTAAGTTTTTTATGGTTCAGAGTGGAGATTGCTGCTGTCAATGAGAAAAAAACAAGAGGGAACTTACAACTAGAGTGAGACATTTCTTTTTGGGGCCAAACTAAAAGTGTATTACAGCCAAAAAAATCAATGTATTTATGAGTGCACTTCTAATCTAGCGCAGTTTGTCCTCTCTGGGCAGCTGTAGAAACAGAAAGACAAATAATAGAACTAATGGGTCACTTTTTGTGAAACAAACAAATGCAACTAGATCTGTGGTATTTATAAACTGTTAAAAACATAGCTTTTACTTATGTTGGCCTACAAACTCTTGATTCCACTTGAGTATGTAGGCCAGTGTTGACGTCTTCAGGTTTCTGTGAACAGAGGCAGACACAGACGTCATGTAACTTTATTCAAGACTCTGTTATTTCAGGTTTAGGTTTTAGTTTTAGGAAATGTCCCAAAACCAGAGTCAGATTGGGTTCCAGAGAGTCATAAACAGATTTTAGTTTGAGTCTCAGGTTTTCGACCGGAGAAGCTGATCGTATTGCTTTACAAAACTCATCTGAGACGTTAAAGCTGGTTATGTAATGGATTTATAAAGGTCTGCTATTGTTCCCTCAGATGCTTGTTTAAATGCTAAGTTCCAAAGCCAGTATGTTTTTGTAGCTTGTGTCAAAGATTTTCAGTTAAAATTTAAGTATTTCCAATTTTTCAAATAGATCAAAACCACATCTTTAACATATAAATACAGTAAAAAAATGGTTGGCAGATATTTACCACAAAAAGAATGCCATATTGTATTGTCAGTATTATTCTGTAAAATAAATGTACAGTTATGTCAATAATATGGGTAATTTCAGATAAAAAATAAATCAACACATTTTTTTCTTTATTTACCTTTACAGTGCACATATTCTTGCCCATAATCTTCATATTCCTCTGTCAATTTTGACACATGCATTATAAAAAGAGTATTTTAATTAAAACGCCAATAAGTACTGCCTTTTTTTTTTTTTTTTTTTTTTTTGGTGCTTGTAGCTTATTTAATTTGTAAAAACTGATTCAGGGTTCCATTGTCTTCTGTCATCAGACGTTTATGATTAGCATAGACAAAGATAATAATGTACAAATGTTTTTTTTTATAGTTGCCCGTTATAAGTACAGTTACCTACCCCTCCTTTAATCCCTTCACAATGCTGCTCTTTTGAACGCACTCATGTTTTAGTGTTGTGTTCCCAGACGGTTACATAAACACTTAAGATATTCTCAGATGCAGTTATGTAACTGTGGCTGTACAAGACGTTCCCCGCTGGCCTTTTATTTATTTATTTTTTTCAGACGTAGTTTAGCTGCCTCTTACGGCACATATCTCGAGTTTAGATCAAACTCTGTTCCGTTATTAACAGTGTTTTAACTCTTTTGAGGAATTGTTTGCAGGTTTAGTGTTGTAACGGATGTCTCTAGAGAAATGTTTCTACCTGGAGACATGCTGCTGTTGAATTTGTGCTCACAGGGAAGAGAGTTTGAAAGAAAATAAATGGCTTTGAAGCTGATCCAAGCGTTTAGAGCAACAACCGACTCCTGGCTTTTGCTGTTTTATGCAAGAACACTCCTGGCCTTTCTATGTGGAGTCAACTTGTTGCTGTTGGGGGCTCGTTCTGGGTCTGCCCTCCTCCAGTGTCCAAAAACAAGCTTGTGTAGATAAACAAGTCTCTAAATGTGCTGTAGTAAATAAACGAAGACCAAAAGTACAGCTTGATGGAGGATACATCCTGATTTATGTTCTTTTGTCAGGAGATAGTCCAGTGGCTTCCAGAGCTTAGTTGAATGGACTAATCGAGCTAAAACTACATGAAAACCTTCTGTTTTAGTTTATTTAATTGCAGCTAAGAAAAGCAAACATTGCCTTGGGCATTCCTTATATCTTAAAGTAATAAAAGTTTCAGAACCAGTTTAATCAATAGGTAGTTTACATTACTTTAAGTGAAATAAAAATCCATTGATTGGGTTAAATACCTGCTCACCAAAGTCACATGACTACAACCAATACTACTGTCTTTCCTGGAAGGACGTTAAATAGGACTAGAGGGAAAGTCAGTTTAGAGCCTTTTCTTCATACGTACAGTGACTTAAATAGACAAATATCTCGTCTATTTCTCTTAGTTTTTCTCTCAAATTTTTCAGACCTTTAGGGAATAAGTTACGTATTCCTAAATATCTCATTGACGTTCTTTTACAAAATACTGGACATAAAAACGTTACAGAAAATGCATTCAAACACTCCTTTCTTGATTTGATTTTAACTGAGGCCCGGCAGAATGACTGACAGCTGCAGGTTTGATTGCAGTGCGTTGTTTATTATGTAACCTCTGTCTGTGTTTATGATATCTCGCAACCTCTTTTTTTCCCTGGACACTCTTTTGATTGGCTGCCTGCCACACTACGGACGCAATTCCACAGCGGCTGGACCCCTCTCTCTCTCTGCGTGTGTGGGGCTGGGAATACAATCTACACAGCGGGGCTTCATTACTTATATAACCTGTTTTATGCACGTTGAGTGTTGTATAACCTGTCGCTGCGCTGTGTCTGCTAACAACACATCTGATGTTTCAAAAGCTGCTTTACATTTTTTCCATTGAGTCTGGCATAAGCTATAATGAAAGAAACACAGTCCAACATCTTCATCTGAAAGACTAACTCTGTCTCCTTCACCAAACACTGACCTCCATGAGTCTGGACGTGGTCTAAGACCGGACTAACTCTGTCTCATTCAAACACTGACCTCATGAGTCTGGACCTGGTCTAAGTCTGGACTAACTCTGTCTCCTTCAAACACTGACCTCCGTGAGTCTGGACCTGGTCTAAGTCTGGACTAACTCTGTCTCCTTCAAACACTGACCTCCGTGAGTCTGGACCTGGTCTAAGACTGGACTAACTCTGTCTCCTTCAAACACTGACCTCGTGAGTCTGGACCTGGTCTAAGTCTGGACTAACTCTGTCTCCTTCAAACACTGACCTCCGTGAGTCTGGACCTGGTCTAAGACTGGACTAACTCTGTCTCCTTCAAACACTGACCTCCGTGAGTCTGGACCTGGTCTAAGTCTGGACTAACTCTGTCTCCTTCAAACACTGACCTCCGTGAGTCTGGACCTGGTCTAAGACTGGACTAACTCTGTCTCCTTCAAACACTGACCTCCGTGAGTCTGGACCTGGTCTAAGTCTGGACTAACTCTGTCTCCTTCAAACACTGACCTCCGTGAGTCTGGACCTGGTCTAAGTCTGGACTAACTCTAAACTCTATATTCAATAAGTGATATTTTGCAAGGCCTGTTTCCTTCTCTGGAAACTGATTCTTGGACTTTCGACCCCGTCTGTAAACTTCCCAGAAACGGCGTCCAGTGTGTCTTTTTTTTTTAAATAAACAGTTTTTTTTTTTTTTTCTCCTCAAACCCGCTCTTGACCCCCTCCACAGTCCTCTCTGCGTTTCAGGAATTGTTATGAAACTGTACCATGATACAAGAGCGCCGTGGCTTTAAGAGCGAGACGGCTGCTTACGGCTCATAAACAAGCACCAACGACAATTATCCAACCACTCAGGGCGTTTGCATAAAAGCCTTTCCACATATCTCTTTTTATTTAGACCGTGTTTGGTAACTGTCCTGGGAAAAAAGGACAGTGTTGTGAACATAGGAGATGGTGTTGTTTGGGGGGGAGGAAGGAAGGAGGTAATAAAAGTTTTTACTAAACAGACACAATACAACCCTTTCACCAATTAGACCTTTTTCTTTTCTTTTTAGAACTTTTAGTTTTTTTTTTTTTTTTTTTTTAGTCATCCAAAAAGTTTATCCTTAATCTTCATAAGCTAAGGGTTATTTATCATTTGGGTTTTAAAAGTTTATCTCCAGTCATGCAAATGTTTTCTATGATTATCATTATTAGTTCTAGTTTAGTTCTAGGTTTACTCTTGGTTTAATGTTGATTTAGCCCGGTTTTTAGCTCCAGTCCAAGGTTTAGTCTTTTTTCAGCCATGGTTTAGTATTTAGTGTAGCTCTGGTTTAAACCTGGCTTAGTCTAGTATTAATCCAAGTGTAGTGTTGATTTAGCCCAGGTTTAAACGTGATTAACTCCTAGTTTAATCCTGGTTTATCCTTGATGTTATCCTGATTCAATCCTAGGTTTAGTTATGGTTTAGTCCTATTTTTAAACCTGTTTAGTCCTGGTCTCAGTCTAGTCCTAGACCTAGCACTGGTTTTACCCAGGTTTAGTCTTGGTCAATAGGTAAACTTCATTCAAACATTAAAGAACATACCACTAAAGACCAACTTATTAATCCACATCTTTTACAGCAGAAACTAAACCAGAGTGCCCTTTCCTTCTCATTAACCCAGTCCTTTCTCTTGTTTTGCTCGACACCATCATCAGCAGCTCTTCTCAGCGTCATTAGCAGCTCCACAGTCCATCTCTGACTGAAGGGGCGTTTTATGTAAGATGTTTTTGTGCTGCCTCCCAGCTCCGACATGTCGCTGTAAAACAAACCCCACGTCTCTGTGTTTACCGGCTCTGAGTGTTGTTTTTGAATCTAAACTGTGTACTTTGGCAGCACGTCCTTAAATCTGTCCCAACCTTTCACTTTTTTTTTGGACAGGCTTCATATTTTTTCATTTTCTTTGGCGCTGGTGTCCTGTGTTGTGTGTGTTTTTGTAAGAAGCTGTGCACAATATTTATGAGCGACTCTTACATAAGGCTCAGATCTGGTTTAGTGTGTCTCTGTTTGAACAGCACTGAGGAAGAGGAGGCAGAACTCACAGGCTTATATAGTTATTAATGTGCTTGCACAATGTCACTCACAGACTATAGACGATAGAACATTATGTCACTGACTCCTGTATTTTAATGACTCAGGGCGACACTAAACCCTCCACGAGTGCAGCTTTATAGAAACAATAGGAAACATCTATAAATCAAACCTGACTGAATATTTACGACAGAAAAAATGGAAACTGTCTTCCAGTATTACAGGTTGGCTTTTGTAAATGAGGCGTGACAATATCTATATTTAACCCTGAGGAAGAATTTAATAAGTGTCATTGTTTTTTGGATTACATGTTCCTGTCTTTAATCTTCTAGAGGACACCTTTGGTACTGCAACTTAACTTAAACAATGCAACCCTGAGACTCTGGAAACAACAAACAAAACAACATTGGTTAATTAAAACATTTTGGTAAGGCCATAACTTGAAATGAGAGTTTTGAAGAAGGAGAGGCTTGCATCTTTTTTGCCACCTAATTATTAAATCTGTTTGGCACGATTGTCATGGTAACCATCACAGGTCTACACATAAGCGCACTCGGAAACAGTTTCAGATCTAACACTAACCTCTTCTCCTCCGTCTCGTTCCAGACCAGCCCCACAGCGCCCCCTTCAGCTCGGAGAATGAGGCGCAGGGGGGCGACCCGGCCGGCTGGCAGTGCACCCCTCCCCCTTCTACCTCACCCTCGGGGGAGACGCCGTCGCAGCCCACCTCCAGACCCCCCTTGAGACCGAGACCCTCCCACAGCCCCGCCCCTCCACACGCCATCACCACGGCAACCAAGAAGAGGAGCTCCAAACCCACGCATATGAGACGCAACATCCGGTAAGAGACCCACAGACAACATTTACATTAGATAAAACTCATCCACGTTAGACGTTCACAGTTATGACGATACATAATAAGGCTGCATTTACTGCTCTATCAAGTGAAATTATCTGTTTGTCGAGGCTACTATAAAGTTTTCTGTCAGATAACGCACCCGAGAAGAGGCTAGAGAGACAAAAAGAGACGACTGCTAAAATGTGGTCCATAGTGTTTTTTGTTCTTTGAAAACATTGGAGTAGAATGAATTCTGTGTGAATGCAGCTAAAGTTAAAACACATTTGTTTCAACATAGATCAGCTTGGGCACTGCATCTGCCAATGAAGCTACACAAAAAGATTGGTTTATGCAATGATGTTGTGGCAAACTGTCTTTTTATAAATCAAGGTGTGTTTAGGTGTGTTTTCCACTCCCAGGAAGCTATATTACATTAAAACCTGTGTATAACCTATTTAACAGTACTTTAAAATATTTAGAACGGTAGTTTATTCTGTGTCCGTTGGTTCTGCTCAAATCCACAGAAACCAGACAAATTACTTTTTTTTAAAATTTGACTTATATCCAACAAATATCAGCTTATTCAAAAACCAATACAATTACAGCATTCTACCACTCAGCTGTTAAATCCTTTGCATTTTTTAATTTTAAGATTACCTTAATGTTAATTTAAAAAAGCAATGCAAACGTTCATTAGGGCCATCTTGAGCCAGTGTCTTGGTCATGTTTACTGACTGGAGGATTAGCTTTTATGTGCTGAAGGTTGGGGAGAACCTGAAAACCCCACACAGCCCCCGTCCTGACTGTGGATCAGACCTTCTTGCTTTGATCCTTTATTTGGATTTAACCCAGATTGTCCTCTGTCCTGGTCCAATATCTAGAAAAAACCCAAATGTCCTGATTTAGATCCACTCCTGTCCTAAGTCTCCTGCTTTTAAACAATCATAACCAAAGCAGCGTATTTACAATACGTGTGTCTGTCCAATTAGAACAACTGGTTTTAAAACTTTTGTCCTTTATGATGAAAAGAGCTGATTTTATTTTCAAACCAAAACTATAAACAGTAGTGATGCACCGATACCACTTTTTTGGAAAACGAGTACGAGTACTTGCATTTCAGTACTCGCCGATATCGATACCGAGTACTTAATAAAAAAAATATGATTTAAATTTACAGGTAACAGCTTTAGTCATATAATTTAACAAAAAAACAAGGCACGTGGCAAACACTGCTTGTCCAAATATCCGTGGTGAAACTAAACAAAGAAGAGGAGGCTTGCAGTAGGCTGTGGATGTGTTTTTTACGGAGTCGTGTAGTTTAGGCAGCTCCGTGTCAGTCATGTAGCGGCGGCTTGGGACATCATAACATGGGGAGACGCATGAATCCCACATTGTCTACCTCCGAAAGTGGCTGGTCACTCAATGCAATGTACTCGATGATTGCCTGTGTTATTTTCACAGCACGTGGATTGTCTCTGGACATTTTCTCTCGTCTTGCAAGAGTTTGCTGCAGTGTGAGTTGTGTAGGTTTAGAAGCGTGGGTAAACTCTTTATACTCGTTGTGTTGGGATTTTAGGTGCTTGATTAAATTACTTGCGTTAAATGCGCTACCTTTTGAGCCTCCTCTGGACAATTTAGCACAATTTGCAGTCCGCCTTTGTTTTGTTTTGTCTTCATTCACTTTGAAATAGTTCCACACGGCTGACATGTCTCGTCTTTCCTTCGTTCTCCCCGCTCTGAGCTGCCTGCAGCCGGGGCCTGGGGGCGGGCACTCGGCGCCTGTGATTAACCCCTTACACGCCGCTCAAACATAGACATTTCTCAGACCGTGGTATCGGCCCCAGGTATCGGGGGACTTTTAACGAGTACGAGTAGTTCCAAAAATGTGGTATCGAGGTCGATACCAGATACTGGTATCGGTATCGGTGCATCCCTAATAAACAGCCTTTAAAAAGCTTACGGGACATCAAGAAATCTAAAAAAAAATGTTCTCTAAATGTCATAAGTTGTCATCTTTATCCCAAAAATACTCTGCATCATTTGTCAGACACAAAAAAAAATCATTATTTGTCATATTTATTCCTCATTTTCTCACAAAATTCACTTTAAATCTGCACTTATGTCTTCTTCAAAAACACAAAGGATTCAGGTTTGATTTCTTTTACATTTCTCTGCGGCATGTGTTTAAAGTCGCTCAGATCCTGGCAGCGCTCGTGTGTCGGTGTCGTTTCTCGTTTCAGGCCTGAGATGAAAAGATTAGCGCTGAATCTCTCGAGAGTGTCTTCACTGAGCTGCAGACTCCACCGATGCTTAGCTTATTTAACCTCATTGAGTTTATAATAACAGAGATTTTCTGTCTGTCTCTATAGAAGACTACATTTTTATTGAGTGAGCTGCGAGTGTTTAAACAGAGGAGCAGGAAAAAGAGAAGCTGCTGAAGTTACAGGAGAATCTAATTATCAAACGTGTAACAGGCTTTGGTTTTGACGTTTATCTTCACGAAAGCACGTATCTCACACTTTCTAAAGCTTCACTTAAATCCAAAAGCAGATTTCCATTGGAAGAGTTTGGGTCAAGTCAGTACGGCAAGATTTTATATGCATTTTTATTTTTTTGAAGTGTCCAAAATAAGCGTTTTGTACCACCGTTGTCACCTGTCAGCTTTAGTTCCCAACAGTATAGTACAAATAAAGTAAGAATAGGAAGAAATAATTATAAATCATAAACATAATTTGTTTTGTTTTTTTGTTTGTTTATTTTTGTTTTTCAATAAACTAGAAGCTAACGTTTATTAGCAGCAACAATTGAGAACTTTTAAAATCATCACATGTCCACTTTTCCTCTCTGTTTCCTGTCAGTGAGAAATGGTGTTAAGGGTTGTTTCTGTGTGTGTTTCTGCAGGAAGTTGCTTCGCGAACACCAACTGGAGGCAGTGACCAAAGCGGCCCAGCAGGAGGAGCTGGAGAGGAGGCGACGCCTGGAGCAGCAGAGGAAAGAGGACTTCCCCGTCCCACTGCTGCCAGAGTACACCACAGGTAAGTCCTCAGACTGTCCCAGTATAACCCAGCACCTCTCAGCCTCAGTTCTTTATCCATGAAGGAGTAGAGTGGGGGTGTTTTATCTCAGTATAGTGAGCTCATTTATCCCGTTAACATCCTTCTGTCACAGTTAATAGAAGGAAAGAAGGTCAAAAAGGTAGTAGACAGACATTGAGTGTTTGCACTAAACAAAGCATAAAACACAGAGGTTGCTAATTCGATTAAACTAGGGTGACCATATGTCCAGACCTCCAATCTGGGACACTTCCATTCTTTCCACAAACCCACTGAAGATTATTGATATTTATTGATTTATATAGTCAGTAAACACAACACAAAAACTGCAATGGTGCATTTAAAAACTTACTAAAAAAGAAAAGGCTACATTATTACACACAGTGGGCTAACACATACATCAAACCCAATCTAACACTAGTACAAAACCTGGTCATTACAGAAGAGAGACTGAAAATAAAAGATTTTCAATTAACGCTCTTTCCAGAAACCTTTCCGATGCTAATGCAAATGAATAATTTAATTTTGTTCCTGTCGTTTTTTCCAAACGCCTTAAAAAGAGAAACCCATCTTATGTTCTTATGTACGTCTGTTATTCGCCCAAATAAAGAAATAGTCGTCCAAATGCTCTGTAATTTAAAAGGGGCGGGACATCACACCTGTCAATCACCAAGATAGGAAAATGATTGGTGATAAAATCCAGTCATCCTAGTTCTTCAATATTCCTTTCTATCTTTTCTTCAGGTGATGTGACGAACCACGTGAAGGCCTCGTCCGCATCCACAGCAGCTTCTCAACAGGAAGTAAAGGCCTCCAGACAGGAAGTGATCTGTCTGGACTCCAGCAGCATCAGGATCGATGAAGATGACGACCAAACGGAGACTGCAAGGATCTCACACAAAACAGGTCAGAACATAGACATTAGACAAACTGGTTTTCAATGGGTTTTAAGTGGTTTGTCTGGAGCTTTAACCAGTTTTAACAAATATTAACTGATTTTAGTGGTTTATCTCAGACATCTGATCAATTTTAAATGGATTTTGACTGCTTACAAACTGATATCGCTGGGTTTTAAAATGTTAACCTTGGATTTTTAGTTTTATTTTTTTTTTGATTCAGGACACATTCAGGATGGCTGTAACTCGTTTAAGGCTGGCCACATTAGGTTCAGTTTTAATGCCAGGTCAGAAGAGAGTCTAGTGTGTTATTAGTTTAACCTTTACAAAACTAATGTCATAATTGAGACACTGATTCTCTTTATTGTTGAGTCAACTTTAAAACATCTCTTTAAAATTATCTAACATCTGTTCAATTCCTCTTCATCTCTTTCAAACCTGAGCCTAACTCCTCTCGACGTTGATCTTATCTCGACTCCGTTTAGCTTTGACTCATTCAGAAGCTGCTAGTTTTTTAAAACCCCAGACTCTGGCTGTGTTTCCCAGTGGCACATCTGTCTCTGAAAAAAGAAAATCAAAAAGTATAAATGCAGCCAAGCTGTAACAGCCTCCGTGACAGCCGTGTCTTTATTTAATTACACACTTCCTTTTGAATCCAGCTCTTAGCCCCGAGGCTTGAAAACGACAAGAAAAAAACGAAAACATGAATGAGACGTCTTTTGAAATAACTCGTAACATAAATATAACTAATATATGAGAAGATTGTCATGTTTTCACTGAATCCTGCAGCTACAGAGGGGTTTTAAAATGCCTCTGATGCCATCTTTGTAAACTTACACAGCAGTAATGAGGTCTTATTAAATTTAAACCGTCAACAAAGGCTCATAAATAAAAATGGGTTTTCTGCTTCATTTTCTTGGCCTTTTGTCAAAATACAGTACACCTTTGGCTACATAATGAGATAAACAGATAAAAGTAGACACTGAGAATATTTTTACAAAAGGCCAATGAAATAAAATAAACACTATTTGGTCAATTCTGAAGTTAAGAAGTGGAGTTTATAAGCTTACATAAAGAAAAGAGTTGATTAGAGGTTAATAAGTTGAGTTTTTTTTAAGAGCCTCAGAATAAATCAGAAAAAAATAAACCCTTAGAGAGTGCTCACATTAGTCAAATACAGTGGATACGTCCGACTCTGATAAAGACATGTCTGTTCACGAGGGTTTGCTGTTCGTCACAATATTTAACACTGACCCCGGGAACAGCTGTACTGCTCTGGAACTCTGACTCAGACCGTCAGTGTTAAACCTGGGTTTACCTCAGAGGTGTTCAGGGCAACAGGCTGCTGGTCTGTTTAGTTTTTACAAAATTAAAATCAAGATTGAACATAACAAACATAAGACTTTCCCTTTCACAGTTTTAGATGTTTTTGTTAAATTTTGTGCATTTTTTTTTATCAACTCTTTTTAGGAATTTTCTTATAACTTGCCTTAGCATTTTTCTTTTTTTATATGCAATTACATTCTTAAAAAATCATGCATTTTGACAAATTTTCTTTTCTGAACCTTCCTTTCTCAAATATAAAACAAACTTTATTTATTTTTAACGTATTTTTGTATTCTTACAATAACATTCTTCCACATCTCATTTATTTTTATTTTAGCAAATTTCCTTTTACGTTTTTTCACATCACGGCAATGAGGACAGAAGATTGAAGATTATTTTGAACAGAAACACAGCTATACAAAGAAAACAAGAACCGGACACAATAATGATCAGTTCTGTGTTGTCAGGGCAAGACTTTTCACAACATCAATATTTCAACTTGTTTCCTACAAGTTAATCTAATTTTAGTGATAATAAGAGTAATATAAATAATTGTATACATTTTATTAAAAAAATAAATGGAAGAAATTAAGAAATAATTTTGAGAAAGGAAAGTTTGTAAAAACTAAATCTGAAAAATGCAAACGTTTTTACTTTTGCATTTTTACAATTACACTCTTTTCCAGTTCTTTATTTTTCTACATTTACATTTTTATTTTTATTTATTTATTTTTTTGCAGTTTTCCATCTTTATTTTATTTTATTTTTTTACATCACAGTAACTAGGAGATAAAATCAGTGAAGGGAAAGAATAAAGTGAGGAATATTTCAGAGCATTTAATAATTTCGACTTTTGAAATGGTCAGTAAAAAGATCAAAAACACGAGGAAGGGAGGCAGGAATAAAGTAAGTAATATAACTGGCTGTGCGGGTGGGTGGGTGCGGGTTGCTGTGGGTCAGTGTGGGTCGGTGTGGGTCGGTGGTACAGTGACACTTGAGGCTCTGTTATATAACGGTCCTCTCTATAATCCACTTGTATAACACTTATATAAGCCCTGTCTGTTCACACTGTCGCCCTGAGCTGCAGCTTGTGTAACCTGCACCCGCCACAAACCACACCAGCACACCTCTCCCCCATATTTCACTCATTATTCACAAATTATAGAAGTAACTGTGACAGTGATTATGATTAAAACAATTATGAGCACAGGGTTAACCAACTCTGTAGCAACACTTTAAAATCACATTTATACAGATCCTTTTAAAGAGTTGGAATAATCTATTGTGTTAAAAACAAACAATGAAAGTAATACATTTACATTTATTCATTAAGCAGACGCTTTTATCCAAAGCGACTTACATTACCAGTGTTACAGTCACTGGAGGCAAGGTGGGTTAAGTGTCTTGCCCAAGGACACAACAACAGTATGAACTGTGGGGAGAGTGGGAATCGAACCACCTACCTTCTGGTTGAAGGACGACTGCTCTACCACTGAGCCTACTAATACAGATGCATACTGTCAGTGTATCTTTATCAAGAAAGTCTTATAATTAACACATAATAATGCACTTTGGTTGTCCATTTATCATATTTTCTTAACCGTGCCAGTTTTATTTCTTGCCTAAATCAAACCAAAAGAGTCATTTATTACTATTACAGCTCCATTTCATCCATTTTTTGTCCTTATACAACAAAATAAACAGCTTAAAAAAAGGCGTAATACATTTATTTTGAGTTATTGCTTGTTAAAATTGGTGGCAATGACCTACGCACCATTTAGTTGTACCTCAGTGTAATTTTTACCAAAGTGAATATGAAAAAAAAAAGTGGAAAAATGAGAGCTCAACTGTAGCCTTATGATTTAATAATCTTTTGTCTGGTTCAATCCAAATGTTTCTAGGTTTTTGGCAACGTTCTTTTATATAGTCAGCTAAAATGAATGCTACTTTAGTCGAACTAAACTTAAAATTCCATATCTCTGGCCTTTTCAGACATTATTAGGTTGATGTTGTTTTGTAATAGAAGGTTATATTTGGCCCACTTGTCTGCAGACGTGATTGAGCTGAGTTCAGGAGAAGACGACACAGCGGTGGCCATCAGCAGCGAGTCGCCGACAGAAGAAGAGGACACGGAGCCGAGCGGAGTCCACGCAAACGACACTCTGAACCGACCGGACGCTCAGGGCCGAGTCCTCGTCAACATCAACCATCCCGACGCAGAACCGGATATTTTTCTGTCGCCGCAGCTCGCACGCACCGTCCAACCACATCAGGTACAAACGCCCTCGGATAACTCCAATCAAAACATCTTAAAACCTTTCAAATGGGCAAAATAACCTCCTCGTTTTAGCTCATGCCATAATATAAAAATGCAAAAACAGGCCGTATTACATTTATAGCAGTAGAACAGTTGGCTATAATGGGATTTAAAATTTTTTTGTTTGGACAGATTTCATGATTTACATCAGGATTTGAAGCTTCAGCACAATCTGTGGTTAGATTGGTTGTATATTAATTTACATTATATTAAGAGAAATAAAATAAGTAAAAAAAAAGACTATTGTATTCATATAAGAACTTAACTGACTAACTGAATGTTAACTTAAACATTCTTTAAAAAGGCCTTGATTTTGGTCTTTAGAAGAGGTTTTATCTGAAATTTGAAGGGTTCTAAACAGTCCAAGTCCAGACTTAGACCAGGTCCAGACTTAGACCAGGTCTAGACTCACGGAGGTCAGTGTTTGAAGGAGACAGAGTTAGTCCAGACTTAGACCAGGTCCAGACTCACGGAGGTCAGTGTTTGAAGGAGACAGAGTTAGTCCGGTTTTAGACCAGGTCCAGACTCACGGATGTCAGAGTATATGCTGTACTGTTTTTAACTCTGAGGCGTGGCTCTCTCAGATCGGTGGGATTCGGTTCCTGTACGATAACCTGGTGGAGTCTGTGGAGCGTTTCCGCAGCAGCAGTGGTTTCGGGTGTATCCTCGCTCACAGCATGGGTCTGGGCAAAACTCTGCAGGTCATCTCCTTCATCGACGTCCTGTTCCGACACACAGAGGCCCACACCGTCCTCGCCATCGTCCCGGTGAGTTCACAAAGTCCGGTCTAAACTCTGGCCTGTTATAGTCGCTCTTACATCAGGAGTCTGCCATTTCAACGTTTACAAAATAACCAAACCTCTTCACAGAACATTCATTTAAATGCAGGATAAGAAACCAGTTTGAAACCTTTGTTCTTAATAAAAATAAAGACATTTTGCAAATTGCTCATTTCCCTCAAATATAATCGGGTTTAGTTCTTGTCTCTTGTCCAATATTTTCAATGTTTTTTTACTTTTCCATTGGCATTTCTAACAAAGCCTTATGCACAGTTAATATCAACAAATATGGGAAATAATATTATATTTAGATAGATTTGTGGCTTGGCTTGTCACATCCAGTCATTGTAAAGATTTGTAATAGTTTTCTGAGCATTGTGTGTTGTTTGTGCAGGTGAACACGCTGCAGAACTGGCTCGCTGAGTTCAACACCTGGGTCCCGTCGGCGAGCTCTTCCTCCAGACGTCGATCCTAAAATCATTACTCCACGAGCTTTTAAAGTCCACATCCTCAACGACGAACACAAGTGAGTGGCACGGTCTTTGGTTCCATGTTAGAAAAAACTATTTAACTACAGTCTTTGTTTACACTACAACTTATTAACTTTATTTTGAAAAGGTTTAAAAAATATGGAAAAGCAGTGCAAAGACTATTTAGCTTTATTGAATAAACATCTATAACCAGTTTGAAGCCTCTTAAACCAGTTAAAGTCCAAGTTAAACAAATGAAAGCCTGTCCAAATTCAGTTTTAAGCAGGTTCAAAACTATTTTAACTGGTTTTATGTGGTTTACATTTAAAACCCCTCCAGGTCTGATTATAACCAATGGAGCCACTTTAAACCACAATCTTAAAGAAATAAGTTATGTTATGTTAAATGCATTTAGAACAGGTCTGCAACCTTTTATAACCAGTTTAAAGACAATTAATATCACTTAAGGTCCAGTTCAAACCATTTTAAGCCTTATGGTAATTATATTCACCGCCTTTTTGCACTGATTCGTTTGCTGTGTTCATAAATAGCTTTTTGATCAGTAGCATTACACAATCACCCAAAATGTCCCTTTAACCTTTTTGGTTCTCACCCTGAAGATATTCATCAACAGTAAATGCACAGAATACATACCAAACATCTTTCTCTTACTACACCAGGTGTTGTCACTAAACCTGTTCACCTGCTTCAATAAAACTCATTAAACTCATAATGACATGTAACAAAACCCACTGGACAAGGTTTGTTCTTTTTATGAGAACATTAAAAGTTTATTTTAAACCTGTTTGAATCCAACTAAAACCTGTTCAATACATCTCAAACCTGTTCAGATCCAACTAAAGCCTGTTCAAATCCATCTAAAACCTGTTCAGATCCAACTAAAGCCTGTTCAAATCCATCTAAAACCTGTTCAGATCCAACTAAAGCCTGTTCAAATCCATCTCAAACCTGTTCAGATCCGACTAAAACCTGTTCAAAACCAACTAAAACCTGTTCAGATCCAACTAAAGCCTGTTCAAATCCATCTCAAACCTGTTCAGATCCAACTAAAACCTGTTCAAAACCAACTAAAACCTGTTCAGATCCAACTAAAGCCTGTTCAAATCCATCTAAAACCTGTTCAAATCCAACTAAAACCTGTTCAAATCCAACTAAAACCTGTTCAAATCCATCTAAAACCTGTTCAAAACCAACCTAAACCTGTTCAAATTCAACTAAAACCTGTTCAGATCCGACTAAAGCCTGTTCAAATCCGACTAAAGCCTGTTCAGATCCGAATAAAGCCTGTTCAAATCCATCTAAAACCAGTTCAAAACCAACTAAAACCTGTTCAGATCCAACTAAAACCTGTTCAGATCCAACTAAAACCTGTTCAGATCCAACTAAAACCTGTTCAATACATCTCAAACCTGTTCAGATCTGACTAAAGCCTGTTCAAAACCATCTAAAACCTGTTCAAACCCAACTAAAACCTGTTCAGATCCAACTAAAACCTGTTCAAATCCAACTAAAACCTGTTCAGATCCAACTAAAACCTGTTCAAATCCAACTAAAACCTGTTCAAAACCATCTAAAACCTGTTCAAACCCAACTAAAACCTGTTCAGATCCAACTAAAACCTGTTCAGATCCAACTAAAACCTGTTCAGATCCAACTAAAACCTGTTCAAATCCAACTAAAACCTGTTCAAATCCAACTAAAACCTGTTCAAATCCAACTAAAACCTGTTCAAATCCAACTAAAACCTGTTCAAATCCAACTAAAACCTGTTCAGATCCAACTAAAACCTGTTCAGATCCAACTAAAACCTGTTCAGATCCAACTAAAACCTGTTCAAATCCAACTAAAACCTGTTCAAATCCAACTAAAACCTGTTCAAAACCATCTAAAACCTGTTCAGATCCAACTAAAACCTGTTCAGATCCAACTAAAACCTGTTCAAATCCAACTAAAACCTGTTCAAATCCAACTAAAACCTGTTCAAATCCAACTAAAACCTGTTCAAATCCAACTAAAACCTGTTCAGATCCAACTAAAACCTGTTCAGATCCAACTAAAACCTGTTCAGATCCAACTAAAACCTGTTCAGATCCAACTAAAACATGTTCAAATCCATCTAAAACCTGTTCAAAACCATCTAAAACATGTTCAAATCCAACTAAAACATGTTCAAAACCAACTAAAACATGTTCAAAACCATCTAAAACATGTTCAGATCCAACTAAAACCTGTTCAGATCCAACTAAAACCTGTTCAGATCCAACTAAAACCTGTTCAAATCCAACTAAAACATGTTCAAATCCATCTAAAACCTGTTCAAAACCATCTAAAACATGTTCAAATCCAACTAAAACATGTTCAAAACCAACTAAAACATGTTCAAAACCATCTAAAACATGTTCAGATCCAACTAAAACCTGTTCAGATCCAAATAAAACCTGTTCAGATCCAAATAAAACCTGTTCAGATCCATTTAAAACCTTAAAACTTGTTTTAGGAACACTACGAGCCGAGCGAAGGTGGTGGACGAGTGGTACAGAGATGGAGGCGTGCTGCTGATGGGTTATGAGATGTACCGACTGCTGTCTCTGAAAAAGAGCTTTGTGACCGGACGCAAGAAAAAGAACAAGAAAAGTACCACATCCTCGTCCACATCGGGGCCCGTGGTGATCGACCTGGACGAGGAGGACAGGCAACAGGAACTGCTCAAAGGTGACAGGCTTGTTCTATTTTTCCTTGTTTAGATGTAACATATATCACTATATTCCTGTAAATTAATACTGATTTCAGTCTTTACTGAAATGCTGGGACAAACTGTGCTTTGTCAGGCTTTAATCAGAACAAATAAAGTGAGACCAAACCAAGAAACTAATCTGAGACTACACTGCATCAGGTAAAAAACATGGACCTAAACCAGGTTCTAGATCAACTGTAAAACAAGAAAACCAAAGAACTAAACCTGACCTGAATGAAGCATAAATCGGGTTTAATCCAGATCGTCGATAATAGGACTAAACCAGGACTAACTTAAACCATGAAGAAAAGGTTAAAGCAAAAGCGTCTGGGTTCAGTTTTCAAGGTCGTTAGTGTCAGTGTTTCATTCAGGTGTTGTTCTAGAGTTAAACTGTTCTGATTTAGGTTTGTGAACACTGTTGTAAATACAACATGAATCTGAGGCTCTGTTCATAAAAGGCTTTCTCCGTTTTAACAAAAGTCCTTCACACCTCTCTCAAACCATCTGGCCTCTCTGGAAAGAATTCTTGAAAACCTAGTCCAGATAGTCCTTCAAGATGACCTGGATGACTGAAAACCTTCACAGACATTAAACCATGGACTTAACCCCAAACATCAAAGCAATGGAAACTGAACATTTAGCATATTTCTCAGAAATAAACCAAAGTCCTGTAAACCTAATAAAACTATTAAATGTTAATGTGTAATGACTTTTAAAGAGACTTGTTTGAGGTCACTTTTCTATTCCCATTTAAACTAAATCAATCTACTTCTGCTGCAAGGGAACTGTCAGAATAAAAGTCCAAACAGAAAACAGCTGATTGTGTCACCAGTTGGACTGTTTCTCTGGCAAAAATCCTCTTAATTATTCAAATATTATAAAAATGACACAAGTTTGGTAACATGGCTTGTTTAGATCTCTATAGATTTTAAAACAGGGTTATAAAGTCAACAATCTCAAAACACTCCAGGAACACATCACACTACTCACAAATAAAATCAAAAAAGAGGAACAAGAGAAGGATAAATGAAAAACAATTAAAATCCAGACTTGACTCATAAATACTGAATAAATAAAATGTAGATTAAACAGAGACAGACCAGTATGATCTCTGACCAGCGGAAAATAAAAATCTGTTACTTTAAACACCTTAAACACCCATTTTCCCTGGGTTTTGTCTGTCAGGTATCGAGAGAGCACTGGCCCGACCCGGACCTGATGTGGTCATCTGTGACGAGGGCCATCGCATTAAAAACTGCCACGCCAGCACCTCCCAGGCCTTAAAGAGCATCCGGACGCGCCGGCGCGTGGTTCTGACCGGGTACCCTCTGCAGAACAACCTCATCGAGTACTGGTGCATGGTGGACTTCGTAAGGCCAGACTTCTTAGGTACTGTCCCTCACTGTAAGACCACTATCGGCCCGTGTTTCTGGACAAGAGTCATAACTAAGCAGTTTGTTTTCTCAGGTTCGCGTCAGGAGTTCAGCAACATGTTCGAGCGTCCGATCCTGAACGGTCAGTGCGTGGACAGTACGCCTCAGGACGTCCAGCTGATGAGATACAGGAGCCACGTGCTGCACAGTCTCCTCGAGGGGTTCGTACAACGGTGAGACGACTGAGCGGGGAAAAACAAAAAAGTCCTCATTTTACTCTTTAATATGGAACTAAATGTCTGCGTCTTTTGTCTGTCGCAGTCGAGGCCACGACGTCCTGAAAGACCAGCTGCCGTCGAAGGAGGAGCACGTGATCCTGGTCCGTCTGTCTCCCCTCCAGAGGGCGCTCTACACCGAGTTCATGAACCGCTTCAGAGAGGCGGGCAACACAGGCTGGCTCAGTCTGAACCCACTCAAGGCCTTCTGCGTCTGCTGCAAGGTGAGACAGCCAGCTTCATACGCACAGAACTGGATATTGTCTTGAATGGTTTGTGTTTCTGAAGTTAGAGAGGCACACTCACCCTCAACAATCTCAACCATGCACAATTTACAACAAAAACATGGTCGCCTATACTACACTCCAGTGTTGGAAAGTACTCTGAGGGTTGGGCCCAGGCACAATGCTATTGGATCTAGAAGTACATAAGACCTATAATCAATGTGGCCACTTATATATTTATTGCACTGTATATCCTGTCCTGTCATTTTCCCATTTTAAAACCCAGTTACATTCCAGGTGAATGTAACTGCAAACGAGCACTAAAAATCATGCACAAAAAAACACAACAGCCTCATGTCGTGTTTGGGTTGAATACAAAATGGTAAACTTTAAGACCTTGTGTTCAGAATAATACACAACTCTGCACCTACACCTCGTTAACACTTTGTTCAGTCGACCTCTGAAAGGAACAACAGAGCTACACATGACGCCTCTAGGGGGCAGCGTGGCATTCCAAATCAACCTTTTCAAATAAAGCTATAAAGGAGTGGACCCACCTTCTGACTCAAAAAATTACACAAGTTACGCAATTTTAAGTTGGAAATTAAGAATGTTGTTTGAACGCTTTGTTGCTTTGTTTGAGGAGCCAACTTTATCATAACCTGTTATAACCTGACAGACATTAGACATTGTGTACTGTGTGTGTTGTGTATTTGTCATGTTAATGTTTTGATTTTGTGCGCACCTGCCCAGGGACTGCAGGATGGAAAGTAGCTAAATATGGTACAAAGCGCTAAATACAATTGATTTAATACTGAATAATAATAATAAACCAGGACTAGACCAGGACTAGACCAAGTCCAAACCAGGATTAGACCAGGACTAGACCAGCACTAGACCAGCACTAGACCAGCACTAGACCAGCACTAGACCAGGACTAGACCAGGATTAGACCAGGTCCAGACCAGGTCCAGACCAGGACTAGACCAGGTCTAGACCAGGACTAGACCAGGACTAGACCAGGACTAGATCAGGACTAGACCAGGATTAGACCAGGATTAGACCAGGTCCAGACCAGGTCCAGACCAGGTCCAGACCAGGACTAGACCAGGTCCAGACCAGGACTAGACCAGGACAGCTGGGATTTAGAGCAAACATTTTTTACAAATGCAACTTGTCCTCTGTCAGATCTGGAACCACCCGGACGTCCTGTTCGAGGCCATACAGAAGGAAATCCTGGCCAGTGAGCAGGACCTGGACCTGGATGACATCACCTCCTCCCGTTGCCAGGCGACGGCCAATCAGAAACCCAAACCTCTGGAGACCCCCAACCCGATCGGAGGCCTGAGTCTGAACCAGCTCCAGGAGAAGGCCAACCAGGTCATCACCTACGACTGGGTACGAGTTTCACCACAACAGGGTCCAGGGCAGTTTTAATCACTTTTAATGTGGAACTAAAATAAAGCTGATATTATGAGAATATAGATGTAATATTACCTTAATTGTCACAGTATTAATTCAACACATGTTGTTGCATAAAGTTTTGAACTTAAAGTCGTTAAAGAAAGGCTAGAAGTTTGTTTGAAGCAGAACGTCAACAGAGAGCAGTGAAGTTTTTTGATTACTGTCATTGTACCTCAACAAGTCATTTTATTTCTCTTTTAACATGCAAATAATAATAAATATTTAAAAACTAGTACAAGAAAATAGACTTGTTACAAAAATCGTCTGACATTTTGTAAAGGAATGATACATATGCAACACGACAACTACAATAAAAGCCTGTATTAGAAGATTCTAGATGTTATTTTATTAAATGTTGCTGGTACACTCCGCTCTAAATATGTTCAAATATGTTTTTCTTTATTAGAGCCAAGTGTCAGTATTTTGTTGTCCGCTAGAAAGAGGCAATGAATTAACAAAGAAATGTGTTTTTAGGCGAAGGAGATAATGTATGACTACAAACCTGGCGTCTTGGAGAATTCAGCTAAAATGGTTTTACTTTTTCATTTGATCGAAGAGAGCGTGAAGAACGGAGACAAGCTGCTGGTTTTCAGGTCAGACACGAACACAAACGATAAAAAAACCTAATGCTTAACATTTATCTAATGGGACTTTATCATTCTTTTCGTCCCACAGTCAGAGTCTCTCCACGCTGACTGTCATTGAAGAATTTCTGGCCAAAAAACCCGTGCCTCCTTCATCGAACTCAAACCGAGACAAACCCAACCAGAACTGGGTCCGAAACCTCAACTACTACAGTGAGTTTACTCTGAGGAACATGTTCTTACTCTTTCACTTCAACAGAAGGCCAGGTCTAAACCAGGACTAAACCAGGACTAAACCAGGTCTGAACCAGGTCTAAACCAGGTCTAAACCAGGACTAAACCAGGTCTAAACCAGGACTAAACCAGGACTAAACCAGGTCTAAACCAGGACTAAACCAGGTCTAAACCAGGACTAAACCAGGACTAAACCAGGTCTAAACCAGGTATGAACCAGGTCTAAACCAGGACTAAACCAGGACTAAACCAGGACTAAACCAGGTCTAAACCAGGTCTAAACCAGGTCTAAACCAGGTCTGAACCAGGTCTAAACCAGATCTAAACCAGGTCTAAACCAGGTCTAAACCAGGTCTAAACCAGGTCTGAACCAGGTCTAAACCAGGTCTAAACCAGATCTAAACCAGGTCTAAACCAGGTCTAAACCAGGTCTGAACCAGGTCTAAACCAGATCTAAACCAGGTCTAAACCAGGTCTAAACCAGGTCTAAACCAGGTCTAAACCAGGACTAAACCAGGTCTAAACCAGGTCTGAACCAGGTCTAAATCAGGACTAAACCAGGACTAAACCAGGTCTAAACCAGGTCTAAACCAGGTCTAAACCAGGTCTAAACCAGGTCTAAACCAGGTCTAAACCAGGACTAAACCAGGACTAAACCAGGTCTAAACCAGGTCTAAACCAGGTCTAAACCAGGTCTAAACCAGGTCTAAACCAGGACTATACCAGGACTATACCAGGTCTATACCAGGTCTATACCAGGACAAAAGCAGGACTAAAGCAGGACAAAAGCAGGACAAAAGCAGGACTAAAGCAGGACTAAAGCAGGACTAAAACCAGGACTAAACCAGGACTAAACCAGGTCTAAGCCAGGTCTAAACCAGGTCTAAACCCAAGACTAAACCCACATTTGGATAAAAGTGTTGCACGTTTGTCAGAAATAGCGACTAAATATTATAAAATGAATTGTCAAATTACAGATATTTTCCGACAGCAGCTTTTCTCATTGACAGTTAGTGTGTGCTGCCACCTGCTGTTGACTTTGTGTGTTGTTTTTTTTGTCATAGGCTTTTCTTATTTGGGTTTGTCTGTGTCTTTTTCACATTTATTTAAAGTAACATCTCTGAAATTCAGACCCAACAGTAGTTCACAGACTCAAAGTAAAAGCCTCTAATGTTAATCCAAAACCTGTGTGTTGTGTTTAAGGACTGGATGGAAGTACGACAGCCTCAGAGAGAGAGCGGCTCATAAACCAGTTCAACGACCGCAACAACACTTCGGCCTGGCTCTTCCTCCTCTCCACCAGGTAAACATCATCGCCACAGTTTATCAGATCGGAACAGTTACAGCCCAACAAAATTCATTCTCCTAACGCCCTTCTTTCAGGGCGGGTTGTCTGGGCGTAAACCTGATCGGAGCGAACCGTGTGGTGGTCTTCGACGCCTCGTGGAACCCGTGTCACGACGCTCAGGCCGTCTGCAGAGTTTACCGTTACGGTCAGAGGAAACGCTGCCACATTTACCGCCTCGTGTGCGACTTCACTCTGGAGAAGAAGATCTACGACCGACAGATCTCCAAACAGGGCATGTCCGGTGAGTCCTCAGAGCCTTTGTCTTACTGCCGTCACTTCCCGTCTCGTGTTTAAACTCTCCCCTGTTTGTTGCTCAGATCGTGTGGTGGACGACCTGAACCCTGTCCTGAACTTTACGCGGCGGGAGGTGGAGTCGCTGCTGCACTTCGTCGAAGAAGAACCGGACCCGGCTCAGGTCCGGCTGAAGCCGAGCGAGGGACTGGAGAGTGTCCTGAGGAGAGCCCTGCACCTGTTCCCACACCTCGTCACCAAAGTAAGAGCTCGCAAGAAGAACATACAGACAGGAGCGCCCTCTAGTGGGGGACTCCGGGGCCTAGATTTAAAGTCTTACCGGGACTACACTCAAGAATCAACCAAGGTCTAAACTAGGTCCAAACCAGGTCCAAACCAGGTCTAAACCTAAATTAAACCAGTTCTAAAGATGAAACTGGGATTTTAAGACTAAACCAAAAAGCGCTATATTTTTTTTTATATAGAGCCTTTCCACCTGCTGTAGTAGGGACTCAAAGCGTTTTATATACATTAAGCTATTTACCAGTGTTACAGAACACATTCACTGGAGGCAATGCAGGTCAAGTGTCTTGCCCAAGGACACAACGACAGTATGTGGGGGAGAGCGGGATGTTATGTTTTGGGATGTTTCGAACGGGGATTGAACCGCCCACCCGTCGGGTAGAAGGCCGCTCTACCACTGAGCTACTGCCTAATAACTGTCTCCTGTCTGTTGTCTCGTAGCAGCCGTTCGCTCATGAGTCTCTGCTGATGGACCGTCGGGAGATGAAGCTGAGCTTGGCCGAGAAGAAAGCTGCTAAAAAAGGCTACGAGGACGAGAAGCGTGCGTCGGTGCCGTACACTCGGCCCTCGTACGCTCACTACTATCCCGCCAGCGACCAGAGCCTCACCAACATCCCAGCCTTCAGCCAAAGGAACTGGTCAGTCCCTCAGACACGCAACAGATACAATAACGACAATCACAAGTGGATTTTCCTTTGTGTAGACATTTTTTTAAATAACTCCACTAAAAATAATATTTAAACAAATAATTAAAACTATGACATTTCACAAACTTATTTTCATACTTTATATAAAACCTGTACCTTTTTATTTATTTATTTTTTATCAATTAGCCTTAGGAGAAAAAGTCTTTTCTTTTTAGTAATTTATTGGATAATTCTTTCTTCTACACAACATGTTGTGAAATGTGTATGGATTTTGTTTATTTATGTTTTTTATCTTCACAATTCCCCTGGGGCCTCTGGAGGATATGAAACATCAGTAAATAATAAAAAACAAATCTAAACGTCTTTCTGTCTCTCCTCTCAGGCGTCCACCTCGGGTCGAAAACAAACCCGTGGCCAGTGTCCGCCCCGCCCCGGTTCAGTCGACTCCAGTCCCCATGATGCCTCGGCAGACGTCTTCAGGCTCCGCCCCCAGCAGTGACTCCTCCTCTTCTGCGTCGAGGCTCGGAGGTTTCCCGGTGAACTGTTTACAGAAGGCCGGCGTCGTTTTGCAAAAGATCGTCACTACGACCGGTACGAGCTCCATATGAGTTTATAAATGCAGCTGTTTATTATTCTGAGTTTGAAAACGGTTGAATAAGTTTTGTTTGTGTTTCTGGTTCAGACATCGTGATCCCAGGCTCCAACAGCTCGACAGATGTTCAGGCCAGAATCCCAGCTGGAGAGCATCCACGTGATCAGAGGAACCAAAGGTGAGTAGGAAGAGCTGTATTACTACAAAAAAGTAGATAGATAGATAGATAGATAGGCTGGATTCAGATTACATTTGGACTAAATCAGAACTAAACCCATTTGAAAAGCCAGAGTAAAGCAGAATTAAATCCAGGACTAATCTATGAATAAACTCAAAACTAAATCTGAACTAGTCCAAGGTTAAAACAGAGTTAGACCAGGACGAAAACCTGGACTAATACAGGACTAGATCATAACCAAACCTAAACCTAACCAAGTCTGAATCATGATTAAACGAAGACTAAACGAGAAGTAAACTCACGGCAGAAATAACATACACGACTGTTGTAGATAAACTTTTATAACAATCATTATTTTGTTTTTTTGTAGATGAAGCTTTGATACAAATCCTAAATTTTGACTGATTTTGTTTCTTTCAGGGACTTACATCCGGACGTCCGACGGTCGAATCTTTGCCATCAGAGCAGCCAACAAAGCAAAAGCCCCAGAGGGAACCGCCACAGCGCCACCCACAGGTACAGACGAAAAACAGAAACTGGATTAGAAGGACACTACGGAAACGTAATTTCATCAAAAACATAAATATACCAAGACATTTTATTAATCCTCAAACATTAGCATTAGCTGGTGGATTCTGTGTCTGTTTTTTTGTGCTTTAATTTTAAGACATTTTATTTCAGTAGTTTCTGTGCTTCAGTAAATGCGTGTAGTTTTTTTTATTGATTGTTCTTAAAGCTGGAGTAGGCACTTTATAAGATCACTTTATAAAGCTAAAAAAAATCAGTATAAGATTTAGACAAAATATGTTTTAAGAGCTTTGCAATTATATGAGACCACCTGCTTTTCTTCTGTCCCTGGAGACAACAGCATTAAGTCTGTTATTTGAGTTTTACACCTGTTTTATTTTATCCATTTTTTTGCATTTATTTCAGTAAAATATTAATATTTAAAAAACGTATTTTCGACAAGACAGAAAACAAACACAAGATACATTAACAAAAACAGAAGGAGAAAAAGCAGAAATTATTTCAGCCATTTTTAAATCCTTAATCATTTCCCGCCAACATCAAAAGTGATGTTTAACTTCTACTTTTAATTGTATTGAATCTGTGCCTTCTTTGTTTCTTCCAGACTCTCAGTCCAAACGGAAAGAGCTTTCCTCCAACAGCACTAACAGCTGCGTGTCACCTGATAGGAAGTTACCCTCTCTACCCCGCCCCATTTCCCCCGACAGCCCCGAGATCATCGACGAGCTCCAGCGCTACACAGGCTCCTCCTCCTCCTCCTCTTCCTCTGCTGACCCCAAACCTCAGACCAACGGCAGCACCCACCACGACCACGACCTGGACGACTCTGCTCCTCAAGACCTCCGAACGGCCTCCAAACGCACATCCTCCTCCAGTCCCGCTTTAGACGAGCGTCCGAGAAAGCATCCCAACGTGGGACAGCACCCCTCCTCCTCTGCTGCGTTAGCCTCTCAGAGCTTCCTGTTCAACAGTGGATACGCCCTTCCTCACTTAACCCTGAACCCCTCTGTCCTCAGCCGCTCGCTTTACATGAACTCGCCTTATTTCCAAGCTTCACAAATGAGCGAGTCCGGATATTTATACCCTGATCTTTTCTCCACGTCTCCATCTACGACTCCTGCGACGACAGTTTCAACAGCTTCTTCTTCGATCAAACCGAGTGGGATTCCCTCGTTCATGCTAAACCCGAGTATGGCCAGCCTTTCCGGGATACTCCCTCCAGGTTTTCCTTTATCTTACACCCAGTCTTTAGCGAGTCTTTACTCCGGATCCATGCTCCCTGGAGGTCTACCGGGTCCGGCCGCCACTCCAGGTCCAGCCGGAGCGAGCTTTCTCTCCCAGTTCTCTTCAAACGCTGCTTCTAGCTCCTCCTCCTCCTCCCCGTCATCTTTCACAGCTCAATCGGAAACCCAGCGTGGCACTGTGCTAGTGAACAGAGCTAACGTGAGCAGCGCTAGCAGCTCGGATAACGACGACGATGATGTTATTGAAGTCAAAGGAGAGTGACAAAAAACTGAATGTTTGCTTGAATTTCTGACTTTAAACAGAGTATCCCGTTTAAACGTCTTTGAGGGGCTATTAAGGAAACAAAAAATGCTTAAAAGGTGACTAAGGCTGATTGGAAAATGACAAAAGAAGTACAATTTGAGGACTGTGGGTTTCCAAGTAGATCGAATTGAAATCACTGGACTTTGGGAAACTGCTCAGTGCGTTTTGCAGCTTGCAGTGACCACAAACGGCCACTAGTTCTGTTTAATAAAATACTAGCTCTAGTTTCAGCTTTGCTAAATGTGGAAAAACAGTCTTTGCTTCTAAGAAAAAAAACAGTATGGCAGATAACATTAGCTGGTAGCAACTCAATATTGTTTTGTCAATTGTTTGGCTATTGCTACTTTTGAACCTTTTCTTCAAAAAGTCCTCCACAGACCTATTGCTACTGAGTTTTTTGATTGAAGTTTAAATTCACTGCCAGGACATGGGTATTGTACGTTTATGACCTTAAGAAAAATGTGGGGATCATTTAAGGCTTTAGGATTTAAAAAAAAAAAAAAGTCACGGAATAACCTTATAACTCTGAGAATGTAACGCTAAATGCCTTTAAACCAGGCCTTTTTCCAAACATGTGGCCCCCTTCAGACTTTGTCTTTCAGTCTGTCTTCTCTCTAACTGGACACAGACCAGTTGGACTTGTTGTATTGTCACCTGGGATTTACCTGTGTCCTCCTGCATCAACATTAGATAAGTCTCACTTTATAGCTTCATCTGGAAAACTGGTTTGGTTAAGACAGAGCTTAATTTACTGTTTATTTAGGATCGTATCCTGTTGAGAAAGTCCTTTACCTTCTGTTGCATGATTTTTTATGAAAGGCAACTGTTAAAGCTTAAGACCCAGTGGCACCAACAAGGTTTTTAACTTTACATCAGTTTAAATCATGGTTTAACTCATTTTTGTTGCATCCAAATTCAAACCCGATTTAGAATAAAGTAGTTTTGAGTTTAAATTTAAGCTCAGCGATGGTGAGTCTGAAAGTAAAAAGTGTGGACAGATGACAAAGTGCATCACATGACTTCTTTCTCTGGTGATTATTAGTGTCAGAGTCATTTTGGAGTTGCTCTTCTGTTGAAATAGATTGACCTGTGTCTGTTCTGTGAGTTTTCTATCTGCTCTGAGAGCTCAGTGCAGACTCTGTAGCGGCTGCTGCTGTGTGCGTGCTGTTACAGGACAGTTATGAGAGAGAGGAGACGGCTTCTCTTGACGACGACTGAATGACACACGGTTATTCTCCAGAGAAAGACCAGACGTTTTTGTTGTTGTCGTGGTTGCACTGACGGTCACACGTTCTTGTGATCTCAGCCCAAAGCAGGGTAATCCCAGCGCAGCTCAGACAAACCTTTCTTTAACCTCTAACCCCTCCACTTCCCATTGACCTACTGGTGTTATGGTCTAATCTATGAGGGACTGAAACCTTTGTTGGTGCAAAAGGGACAAAGTCTGAGGTTTTCTCTCTGATGTAATATGCTTCATTAATAATCACCGATGCCTCATGTTAGACTATTATTAAATACTGACATCATCAGCCTTAATACAACTCAGCTCTGAATACAACACTGTATTTTAAAGCCAGGTCTGAAGGGGACCACACATCTAGGCAGCAAAAGTGAAAAAGACCAGTTTTCTTGCTTTTTATATAAATATATTTATGTGATTTTATTGCCTGAAGAAAAGAAAAAAAAAGCCAGGAAAACAAGGAATTACTGTGTCTGTAGCGGCGGAAAAACTTTAAAAAATCTTTACCAACTGAAGATGCCTTTTACTGCCTCCATCTTTGTGAATGTGAACCGTGAGAGAAGCATATCTCACTGACAGTCTTACTGTAGCCTATAAAGAAAACAACAAAACGATGCAAAATACTCACTCAAGCCTATATCTGTGTGTATTTGGAGTTAGAGCTTACGACCCACGGATTCGGTTAAAGCTTGTGACTTTACTGTGTTTGTACCTGTGTTTTTTCTTTAAAGGGTTGTAAAAGGAAAAAGGATAATTTAATTGAGAAATGTGTAATGTTAGAAAGTAAAAGTTGGGGATTAATGAGGTATTTTTGGCTTACAAGAGAAATACAACTTTAAAAGAATGGAAAGGACGTGAGATTGCTAAACGTCTCTAAATCAAATTTGTTCCATTCAACTGTATGTTATACCATGTTTAAGTTTTTTACTGATGCCTCGACGCTTAAGCAGCACCATTACAACACACTTTATTTTACCAGATTTTGTCAACTCAAGCCTGTGGGAGAAAAAAAATGGTAATTTTGTTCTTGAAAACAGGTTTAAAAAAAAAAACATTTACAAATTGTCTAAGATTACTGATCATAGGCAATACTCTTTATCTCACCCACTTAATGGTACAAAATAGTGGTTTCATTTAAAGAGATATGGTTTGGATCATACATGGTGTAACGTAAATTAGAATGGATACGACTTTTCTGCTTTTCCAGTCTGCAATCTCACTGATGATCACTTTAGCCACAAATACCTCCTAAAACTCGACTTTAAACTGTCCTGAACTTGTCTTTAATCGAGTCTTGAGCCAGCTTTTAAATCTGCTGTTTTTTTTTACATCGTCTCATCTCAAAAATGTAAAAGATTTATCGTAAACCAAACTTGTTTTGCGACAAGATGTAGCTTTGTTCAAAAACAATCACAAAAAGGAGAGAAATAAACTGTACAAGACCAAATAAAATCTGAAAAGTCGAGCAGAATTTAAATCCAACAGTTTTTGATGCATATCTCTCGCTGTAGGTTAACCAACACTGTAAAAACTTAAAACTGAGAAACTCGACCAAAACCCAGTTTAGTTCAAATAATAATAATATAATAATAAAAATAATAAAAATGGGAAAATGGTGGCTTACAAAAAGTTTATTCAAATTAATCAGTTTTTTCTTCCATGTTTTTCATAAACCGCTGTTAATTTACTTCATTTTTTTCTCTTTTTGTAATGTTTTGAATTTACCAAATTTATTTATTTATAACTGTGTATTTATTCATTTTTTTATAATTATTTTGGTTCTGATATTTTTTGCTTCATTTGTTTTGTAAGAATTTTTTGATTTTGTTACAAAATGTCTCTATTGTGTGATTTATTTTGCTTTTGTGACTATCTGCTCGGTCGGACTCAACTTTGTGTGAAGAAACGTGGACCAACCAACCCCGTTTTCTGGTCAATTTTGTGGGATTCAAAAATGAGTTTTGTTGCATGAGTCGCAGAAATCAAAGCTACTCGCGAGAATAATGACGTGACAAGTGCTTTTGTATTGTCTCAGTTTTTTCATTTGCATATCAGAAACGTCTGTGGAAGTCATCCTTCGATGGCCGACGAGCAAAACTGTCTTCAGCTCAAGCCTTGAACTGACCAAACGCTCTTGTATCCGACGGCTCTCTACTTGAATTTACATATTTATTTACACGAGCCGATCGAGCGTCCGATTCCGTTTGATTTTGCCGAGGGGAGCTGCTGCCTCTGAGAAAAGGTTAGAATCAAAACCTGTTGTGTCGATGGATGATGTCTCTGATCTTACTTTTGGATTATTTTTTTGAAGTTTGTAAATAAAGAGAAACTGTTAAGTATCACACTTTTGTTATTTGTTTTATTTGTGGGGTTGGGGGAGGTTTATTTGGTTTAATGTTGCATAGTGAAGATAACAGAGCCTCTAAAAGGAGGACGAGTTAAACAAATACTTAATTGAAAGACATATGAAGATTAGATTAGACTTTATTGATCCCACAATGGGGAAATTTACATAACATATATAAGAGAGGCTTTAGAACATTTAAATATAGAATAAAAAAATATATAAAACCTTTGAAGGTGCATCTAGGTCAAGTTAAATTAAAAATACAATAAAAGAGCACTTATTCCGCCTTTACTGGAATAACAGGTAATGTTACATGTGACTTGTACAGTCTAATATCTACCACTAAAGAAACTACTGGCCTCCACAGTCTCCACTTGTACCCTTCATGTACAGGACCTTGGTATTGTGTGACCAGTGAGTTGGTTTTTTTAACAAAAATCCTTCCTTCAGTTCAAATCAAAACAATATTGAAAGATTGAGTTACAGCTGCTGTGACAGATAACTTGTGTGTACATTATTTCATATGGAGAAGAGTTGTCTTGAGTTGAGGAGGTCCTAAAACAAATAATACACTGTTAAAACTCCAGACTACTTAAAAGTATGAATATAATTTAATAAATTTTGATGTCAATTCATTCCGTTAAAAACTATTATTTTAAGTTAAAATTGAATCGGCTACTTTTACGCGAGAACTCGCTTTCCCAGAATGCACCGCTGCTGCGTAAACGCTGCGTGACTCGACGTCCTCCTGCCGTACCATGATGACGGTGGCAGGCGGCGCAGGACCGTGTAGCTCTTACTGCTGTTCCTGGAGCTGAGGAGTGTCTGCTGCGATTAATACCGTTTTATGCGTCTTATTTATTCAGAAATCCTCTCGAACATCAAACTAAACAAATGGGACTAAGTTAAAATCGATTTTGTTTAAAGTGTACGCGATTTAACGGCGTTTTTAAGCCGTTTTAGCTTTGTTTTGAAGGCCTGTTGCGAGCTACGGGAGATCCTCTGGCTCGCTTTGGAAACGCTGGGCCGAGACAACGCAGACACCAGGAATAGCGCTTTTGGGACAGAAATAATCAATAAGGTTTTACTATTTCAAACTAACCTGCTACATTTTTAACCAATTTTTTCTTGCTTTTAAACAAATCCTGAATTTGCACGTAACGCTAGCCCTAATGTGTTGACAAGCTAACTAAGCCAGGACAGAAGTTGGCAGTTTGAGGAAGGATTTGCGTACGGACAACTATAACTCAAGCTTGTGTTGACTTGTAAGCCTTCTTTTCTTATGTCTGAAGGTCACAAGTTACAACAAAAGGTAATTATACTGGTATCTATTCCACTTTGGAGCTTATCTGTAAAGTTTATTGGCTTGTTTGACTAAAAGGGTCAGGCTTGTGACTTGCATTATCAATATCTTTGACATCTTTGAGCGTTTGTGGGGGTAGTTTAATGTCCAAATATAGAAATTAAAACAACAAATTTTGCTTTTCGTTATGATTGTTTTTTGACTAAATATCCCTCTTTGTGCAGCTTTCCTTATGAAGACGTCTAAAGAAGTGGCGTTGCCAGGACTCATAGGTGTTTCCATTTCTGCTTGGTGCTGTTAATCCTTCACCAAGACCCAACCAAAGCACCAAGAAACCAGTTTGATTCCCCAATTTTTCAGCTCTCACCATGAATCGTTACCTTCCCGTAGCCAGACAACATTTTCTGGCAACTCTAGCCAGCACTAGCGTTGTTGTGAAGGCCATCAGCGCTGTAGTCGTCCTGCTTTATCTCCTCTCTTTTGCCGTGGACACATCCTACGCTTTAGGGGTGACTCCAGGCTACTTATTCCCTCCTAACTTCTGGGTGTGGACGCTGGTGACTCATGGCGTGGTGGAGCAGCACCTGTGGGGCGTGGCGGCCAACGTGGGGACAGTCATGTCATGTGGGCGACTGCTGGAGCCGCTGTGGGGGGCCCTGGAGCTGCTCATCTTCTTCGCGGTGGTGAACGTCTCGGCAGGTTTGCTGGTGGGGCTGTCGTATCTGCTCACCTACGTTGCCACATTCGACCTGGACTTCCTGTTCGCGGTGAGGGTTAACGGAGTGGCCGGGTTTCTGGGAGGAGTCCTGGTGGCGTTGAAGCAGACGATGGGGGACACAACGGTGCTGAGAGTGCCACAGGTGAGGAGGGGTTTAAACCAGAGACAACCTGCATGATAGAGAAGACTAAACCAGGAACATAAACGAGTTAACTAGGGGTAATTTTTTCATACATATAATATGGGGCTCTAAACTCATTTTTTATTGTTTTTTCCACCAGTCGCTTTAGTGTTTCTTTTTTATTCTCTCAAACTATATTAATCAAAATTGAACTCTAGTGCCCTCTGTTTATGTCCTGAGCTGTTCTGTGATAAAACCGTGTTGTAACAGTCTCTGACTTGACCAGGTTTTGGTGATACGAGTGTCTGCTGCTGCTGGCTCCTGTTCAGCCATTGTTCATGTTCCCATTCCTCTCTCTCTGTTACATCGGTGTCTGTCTGAGTGAATGAATGGTGGGAACTGGCAGCTCTCTGTTAAACTGGGAGCTTCTGGTTTGGGACATTTTGGGGGATGTGGCATTTCTGATTCAGATTGTCTTTAAGCTATGTTTTAATATCCTCCCGGAATGTCCTGTAATCTATTCTCTCAGTTACTGTGGCTGCTCTGATTTTAGAGTCTAGTACATTAGGCCTTTTGGACGCTGTCACAGAGATCATGATAAACAAAATACATCCCATACTCTTTTGGTTAATAAAAAAATTGTTTTTCTACTGACCTAAAATATTTACTTTTTCTGCTCAATGACAATACAAAGCAGCAGCTGCAGTGTTACCCTCAGAGGATAAATAAAGCAGTTTAGGGTGGATAATTTTTAGTTTTATCCTCCTGTCTTTATAGATCAGGTCAAATACAATCTACACACCAAACAAAGTCTGGTTGGAAGACTGAAAAGGCGCGCCGCACATGGCTGATTTGCATAAATCAATAAAGTACGCAGTGCAGACACTAATCCTTCTGTGTTTCCCTTTAGGTGAGACTAAAGGCAGCCCCAGCTCTTGTTCTCCTGCTCCTGGCTCTGCTGCGTCTCTCCGGACTCCTGGACAGCGCCGCCCCTTTAGCCGCCTACAGCTACGGCGCTCTGTCCGGCTGGGTCTACCTCCGGTTCTACCAGAGACACAGCCGAGGCCGCGGGGACATGTCGGACCACTTTGCTTTCGCCAGCTTCTTCCCCGAGGCGCTGCAGCCGGCCGTGGGGTGTCTGGCTGGACTGGTGCACGCCGCACTCGTCAAAATAAGAGTCTGCAGGAAGATGGTGAAGAGGTACGACGTTGGAGCGCCGTCTTCAATCACCATCAGCCTCCCCGGGACGGACCCCCAGGACGCAGAGAGACGAAGGTGAGGAGTTTATCGGTATAGTTTCCTCTATTTTTTGCTTTCTTTTGAAAAACGTGTTTTGTTTTAAAGGGACTCTCGGTACGACTGCACAGTCTTAGAAAAACGATAACGATGTGAGCTGCGATATTTGAATGTGCTTTGGGAGTATATTAGGAATTAATTATTAGGAAAGTTGAATTTTTGAGGATTAATTTTGTTATTGTACAACTACAGTGCTCTTGGTCAAATAAACTCAATTTACAAATAAACATTTCTGAAATAAAATTTTAAAACTCAGTGACCAATAAAGCCCCCCTTCTTTTCGATAACAGTCACAAGCCTTCCATTCACGAAGTCACTCAGTTTCTTGATCTGGTCAGAATCAACTTTTTGTGCAGCCGCAACCACAGCCTCCCAGACACTGTTCAGAGGTGTACTGTTTACATTTATTCATTTAGCTGACACTTTTATCCAAAGCGACTTTACAACTCTCCAATTACTCTGGTGAGACACTGCTCAGATGTTTTGTGTGCCTCAGTGATATCCCACTCTGTCACTTTCCAGCTGCTGTTACTGATACACATTTTTCACTACATTTACATACACTACATTTTTCATCTTCATTGTCGGCTTCAATAAACGTCTGTCATTGTTATTCAGACTCATGACATATAATCCTTCAGTTCAGACACTTTTATAACAGAATAGGCCCCATACTCACGAGAGCGTCGACTGAATCTGCTTTTGTTTTACAACCTTTTCACAAACGTGATCTTTGGAGTTATAGACTTGTACAAACTGGTCACAATGATAAGAGATCTCAGAGAGTGGTGTGTTTTCCAGAAAAAGCCTGAAGGGAAGTTGAATGTAACACAACATCTTCTCGATTCACATGATTCACTTGTCACATTTTACCAAACACCAAACTAACTGGTTTTGAGGAAGCGCTGAAGTCACTGTGTTCATGTTTGAAGATGTTCATAGCCTTGTCTTAGTTTGGAGTTTCTTACATTTGGATGAAACGAACTGCTGAGAAGTGTCTATTTTCTGTGAGTCCAGAGGCTGGGGGTCTAGATTACTTTTTGGTATACTTTTTAAATAAATAAATACATAACAACAAACACAAAAAAACAGGGTAGTACAACAATAGTTAAAGTGTGTTAGTATAAAATGCATGCTAGTTTGTACTAAAGTACATCATTGAGAATACATTAACATTTCAAAAACACAGGCATTGACCAATAGTCTCGCGTTCTCAATTTTTTAAGATTGAACGTAAATTTCCAAATGAAATGAGGTCAGATAGTTACCTATAATTTCACTTTACTTGGTTTACTTGAATCAAAGACCTATTATTTTTACTTGAAGTAAGTTGAAGCTATACTTGTACTGTATCTTTTATAGCACTTGGACATTTATTTTTCTCTGGCAACAAATGTATTTTTATTTATTTAACTTTTAATTTTAAAAAAATTATATTTTCAATAACATTTCATTTTTCTTTTTTCCTTTAGACAACTGGCCCTGAAAGCGTTGAACGAGCGTCTGAAGCGCGTCGAAGACACGTCGGCGTGGCCCAGCATGGACGACGAAGAGGACGACGACGAGGACGAAGTGCGGACCCAAACTCAGCCTCTGCTCCCTCCTTCCTCTTCCTCTGGACCAATCCCATCATCTTCTGTGACTCAGAGCAGCACAGCGCCACCTACAGGCTCCGCCCCTGAGTCTAGCATCATCAGCTTTGAGGACGCGCCTTCGAGATCGTAACAAAAATGAGAGAAAAAACAAAACTGTGGCGGGACACAGGGCTGTGTGCAATTGACAGAAGCCCAGAGGAAAAGCTGACTGTACAGTGCTCTGTTGGTGTTAGTTTCGGGGAGAATCACAGACGCTCAAAAAAACCTTGACTCTTTCTTGTTAACCTTACTTTTCTGTCTGGACTTTCTCGCAGAGCTCTGTTCGCTGCTTCACTGTCTGTTCCTCCTCTTTCTAAATAAATAATGAAGTGGTTGTACACTATTTGTGGTGAAGTTGTTTTACAGATAGAGGTGCTTTTCTCAAGACCAGTGATAAAATGAACGTCCTGTTTAAAGAAGCAGGTTTAGTCCATGCTTGGAATGTTAAACTGGGTAACAGGGAAACTCAAACTTTTCACAGAAGGGAGGGGGATTCCATCAAAGTTGTTTAGAAAGTGGGTTAAAGCCATAACTCCAGCTAGTGTTGTGCAAACATAGGAGCTGGAGCTAAAGTGGTTCCATAAAGACTAGTGTGGACCTAAATCCAGACCAACCCCAGTCAGATCGATCCAAAAGAACACTGTGCTTCGGCTGAGATCAAGTGTTGAAACTACGAGGAGGAAACGGCCTCGTCCCACATCCCTTTAACTCTGAAGGAAACAAAGGCCAAGGAGAAAGTGTGGCAGAAACACAGCGATGTCTTTCAGCTCGGTTCAACGGAGCAGGAGGAGAAAAGAGAAGAATTGGTCAGTGTATTTTTGGGTAAATGGATTTTCTTTTCAGAAATGGGTATTGAATATTATTAACAAATGAGTTATTTGATTTTTGTTGTAAAATCCCCCCAAAATAACAAAATACTACCTGTTTTTTTTTTTTCTTTGCAAAGTGATATTTAAATATTTATTTCAATTTTCTACTTAGTACAGTTGTGCTCATAAGTTTAAATACCCTGGCAGAATATGTTATTTATTTTTTGGCCATCTTTCAGAGAATGAATGATAACAAAACTTCTTTCACTCATAGTTAGTGGTTGGGTGAAGCCATTAATTTTCAAACAACTGTGTTTTCTCTTTTTAATTCATCATGACAGCAGAAACTACCCAAATGACGCTGATCAAAAGTTTACATGTCCCTGTTCTTAATACTGAGTATTAACACCTTTAACATCAATGACAGCTTGAAGTCTTTTGTGGTAGTTGTGGATAAGGCTCTTTATTTTCTCAGATGTAAAGCTGCACATTCTTTTTGGCAAAAAGTCTCCAGTTCTTGTAAATTCTTGTTGTTGTAAAGTCTTGCATAAACTGCACATTTGAGATCTCAGAGTGGCTCAGTGATACTGAGGTCAGGAGACTGAGGTCAGTCCAGAACCTTCTCTTTCTGCTGCTGTAGCCAATGACAGATTGACTTGGCCTTGTGCTTTGGATTGTTGTCATGTTGGTACGTCCAAGTACGTCTCATGAGCAGCTTCTGGGCTGATGAGTGCAAATGTTCCTCCAGTATTTTCTGATAACATGCTGCATTTATCTTTTCCTGTGCCTTTGTAGCTCACACATCCCCAAAACATCAGCTCCACCTCCATGTTTCACAGTAGGACTGTGTACCTTTCATCATAGGTTTGTTGACTCCAAATGTAACGTTTATGGTTGTGGTCAAAAAGTTCCATTATGATTTAAAAAGTAAACACAAGTGTTTGACAAGTGTTAAATGGCTTCACCCAAACACTAACTATGAGTGAAAACAATGTTGTTGTGTTGTCATTGATATTGTCTGAAAAATGGTAAAAAAATAAAATTACAATCTGCCAGGGTATGAGAGAATTTATGAGCACAACTGCATAGTCATCTCATCTCATTACTGTTAAATCCCCGAACATCCCGTTTTCCAACCGTCTGTGTTCATTAAACTCACCACAGCTGATAACAGTCGGACAGATCATTAATGAGTCACCGCCTCAACTGGCTTTATTTTATTTTATTATTACTTATGCCAAGCTCTGTCACACTGAAAAGTCATTCATCGCCAAAGGGTTAGGATTAAAGACGAAGAGATTTCTGAAAACAAAGCTGGTTGGGAATAGCTTTGCCTTGATGTCTCATCTTTGTCAAATGGATCACTGGCTTTTTTCTACTGTGAAGTAGATGAGCAGTGTCGGCTGGTGGTGATATTTAGTGGTTTGATAAATACAATCACATTTGGGACATGACATTATAGCATTACTTAGCTTTATCAAACAAATAAAGCTATGTACTCAACATGACTAAGGATTATGTCAAACTTTCTCTTTCACACAAACACTTAGAATTATCTCCATGATATCTTTATAAATAAATACTACATTTTTTTCTTACTCAACTAAAGAGGGAAAGGGAAAAATGATTATTCATTACAAGAGAGACTGGTAACAAGCTAATGCTAAATGCATCAAATAATCCCAAATGGAACAATTATTGCTAAAGCTAATATATGTATCTGAAGCTCTCCTGCACTTCCTGTCACTTCTCTAGCTTCTCGCTCAGAAGTTCACTCTTACTTTGTAAGTTTCTCTAGGTTTCAATCAAATCCAAGTTTCTGCTAAAAACATTTAGCCCCAATAACCAGGATTTAAAGGGGCGGGCCTTGGCACCTGTCAATCACCAAATAAGGACGATGATTGGTGCTTAGGCCACTGTGTGAGTCAGTGTGCTTGGGCTGTAAAAATAAGCATTCTTTTCTTATTTTTGTGGCAATTTAGAAAATATTGATGCCATCAAAACTATAAACAATATGTTCTAGAATCTTCCACAAAATATCTCAATAAAAATAAAATTTTATATTATTGTATCTAATAAATCTTTAACAAAATATTGAAATGCCTACATGACCCTCCGAGCCCATTGATACATTTACATTTAGCAGACGCTTTTATCCAAAGCATAAGCATTATCCATCATACTGTCGTTGTGTCCTTGGGCAAGACACTTAACCCACTTTGCCTCCAGTGGTGTTCCAGCTGTAACACTGGAGAATGGAGGAATGTAAGTCACTTTGGATAAAAGCGTCTGCTAAATAAATAAATGTAAAGCAACTTACATTAAGCTTCAATTGACCAGTGTTACAGCTGGAACACCACTGGAGGCAAAGTGGGTTAAGTGTCTTGCCCAAGGACACAACAACAGTATGAACTGTGGGAGAGCAGAAATCAATCCACCAACCTTCTGGTTGTAGGACAACTGCTCTTCCACTGAGCCCCACCAGCTGTTCCTGTAGACGAGTCTCCCAGGGTCTCCAAAGAGAATAAAAGGCCCCAAACCTGTTTTCTATTTATTGTTTCATAATAGAAAACACAATAAAAATCAGTTGTCAAAACTGATTTTTATTGTGTTTTCTATTATGAAACAATAAAGTAAGATATGGTATTTTTAGTCACAAAAGACATCTGTTCTAGTAAAGCATGAACAAAGTGATGTATGGTGGTGATAAAGGGGCCCCAGTGTAGGTTTTTATAAATATCCCTAAAGATACTTAGGGCACTAACTTCTGTTTTTTAGTTTGCATTACAGTCTATATTGTATATTATATGTATTTTTTGTACAATATTGCCTCATTTTGAGTCATTTGAAAAGTGTTTACAGATTTACCATACATGTCCACTAGGAGGCGCAATAAGCTTATACAAAACCCAGGAGAGAGTCTCGGGTTCACTGAGCGAGTTCACGGAGTTGTCAGCTAGTCACACAAAAAACTAAATAAAAAATATTAAATCTGCAAACAGACACATAAATAATATACTCCTGCTAAATACAACTAATTAAACAAAAACTAATTCAACTTATTTAAGGCCACTAACATTAGCTCATGAAGTCTGTGATGCTCTTAGAATTTTGATAAGATAAATATTTAGTTTAAGAGATTATATATAGTTTATACTTTATTACACAATTACACAATGGAAATCACTTTTATTCCACACACAGGACCCTCTATAATCACCTCTGTTTCCACAAGAGGGACGTTTTTAAATGTGTATATCCACCAACAGCTCACTAAAGGAAACGAAGTACACCAAAACTATATTACACATTCAAAGCCAGATTACTCGTGAACAAAAACTACCCTATAAATGCTTGCATGTTTATAACTATATCACATGATACATCAATACCTTCTGCTTTTTTGTATCACGTAATGACAATTAAATTAGACGTCAATACTTCCAAAAAAACTTGAAGATGATGTGGTTCAGTGCGCTTCGTGCCCGCGCAGGCGTGGCTCTGCGCTCGTCCCCGCCTCCCCTCCCCCAAACAGCGCGCTCCCGTGCCACAGCTAATTCATTGTATCAGACACAGACCCAAAGGAAACGACAGTTCTTCGGCGCAACCCTGCCTCAAACCTACCTTCTAGACACATAAACTACAGGTAAACTACTTCTACTACACCTTCAGACTTCTCTTACGCGATAGGTTTGCGTTAATGCGTAGTTTTGATGCGAGGAGATGTATTTTTTCTTAAGTTATACGTTGCGCGAGGAGGCCGTGCTAACTCGAAGCTAAAAGGCAAAAGCAACGGTTAGCTCTCCGACCTTAATATGAACGCCGCTTCCGCACTTGCAACACCGTTTTCTCGAGGAAAAAATGCTCTGTTCCGCTTATAGCCACATTTGCCGACAAAAAGCCTTTTCTCCCCAACGTTTGTTAATTACCAGAAAAACTTTAGTAATGCTGTTAGATTTAACCCTAAAATGGCTTAGATTGGGGTCTAACCGTTGCCGAACAATGAAGCTCTTTTAACCAACGGTTCTAAAAGCCCCTAAACAGCTTTATCCAACATTTTTGAATTATTTCACCGCTAAAACTTCTATTTTCTTCAGGCACAGTTTGTTGTGTACGTTGTCGTTGCTGTGGAGGTTTAGAGCTGATTTTCGGTGGGTGTTGGGAGTTTGGAGAGGGGCCACACACCCTTTCTTTCACTGCGGACACACAGCCATCTGTTGCCGCTGTGATGACGCCATGTTTCTGGAGACCCACCCAGAGGCTACACGCTTTTAAAACAATATTTGACTTAAAACTCTCACAGTAAACCTTTTTTTAACTCGTAATGGAAAGGCATACCTATGGATAATTAAACTTTACATACGCCTCATTACATGTCGGTGCATAGGTGTAGTTAGAAAGTCATGGAAAAATTGCAATAGTTTCTCTAATTGTGGTTTTACAACACGGTGTGACTTGACTCTCCTAAACTAAACACGCAAAAAATCCTAATTAGGTTTTACATAGTCTTTACAACAGTGCAGCTGTGTTCTTACAGTTAGTTTAATGCTCTATGGAAATTCAAAATAATTAGACCAGAAACCTTTGACTGTAGTAAACTGTAAGACAATTGGCATTTCATATTTTAGACCAGTGTTAACCAGATTTACATTTACACCAATTGAAAACTCCAGATGCCTTTTTTATGAATTAATAAAAATGATACTGAGGAAGACCAGCATAATGGAGCTGCACTTTAAATATTTAATTTCAGTCTGAAAAACAAAACCCCTGATGCTCCCTGAGTACCACTCAAGAAAACCAAAGTACCAATAGTGATCCTTGTACCACAGTATGAGCACCACTGGAGACCTTTGTTTTACTTGTTATTATCTTTCCATGTGATCTTATTTGGCCAATGGGCTCAAAGACGGCACAATGGACACAATGATCAAGTTTTGTCTTGGCCGTTGAGAGTAAAAAGCCAAAGATGTTGGAAAATTGGTTGTAAATGGTACAATATCTGAAATTTTATCAAGTTACAGGAGCCCTCTTAGTTGTTTGCTTGTTGTCTTTATTCTCTGGGGCATGGTGTTTTGTAAATGCTGCACCACACGTGTCCACTGCTGCACTTGTGGACAGAGCTGAGGGATGGTCATTGTCCTGCATAATACAGCCATGATTAAGTGAACTGAAATATCCATCCTCTTTGAAATGCCTTAGTAGTGGTTGTTCAGATGTTTTCTTTCGGGTCCAAATGGTGTTTGCGTGAGTCGTCTCTGGGAATTCACAACAGGCCCAAGGGTCTCTGCAGCCAGTGCACACCAGGGTTCCCTCGGGTGACCTCAATCTGACAGTGCTGACAACTAATGATTATTTCAATATTTTTATTGACTACTTTCTGTAAAACACAACTAATTAATTAAATAATCAATTGATCACTGATTTAAGTAATTTATCCTTATTTAGTTTATGTTCATGTGTGCCCATTTGTGTTTTTTGTTTTGTTTTTTTTTCAATTTGGTGGATGCTAGTTGCCTTTTCTTGCCAACAAGACATCTTGTAGCTCCAACTGCTTTGCTAATTGTTTGGTGTTTTTAAAGCAGTGATGATTACGAGTTGCAGTGTGTGGCCAGTGCATCTGAGGGATGACCAGCCATATTTCTCAAGTATTCTGCCAGTGGCTATAATAATTGCACCTACCAAGTTGCATTTCCAGCCACATTGCAATATTCTGTGCTGTATGTCTTTCTTCCAACGGCATGGTTGAAAGGCTAATGGAATTCAGGTTCCAGTCACTTCCAATGTAGTGGCTTGTGATTCCCAGGTAAACATTTGTGGCCACACATGTCCATATGGCTGCGGTCAGGGCAATTTGACGGTCTATGGCTTCCACCATCGACAGTGGTTTCATGTCCTTCACTAGCATGTTCAAAACGGAGTACGTTAACACTGCAGATTGCTGCGGAGGGCACTTCTTCCACATCACACCACTTATGTTGGGTTGTTTTTTTTTTTTTTTTTAATGATAAACATAAATGAAATAAACAGGCATTTTAATAATAAATTTTACTGTACCACCTATCCCCGGTATTTTATACCAAACATTGCAAAATTTTATATATTTTAAAAAATGCCACTATACATTACATTATCATTATTTTGTGAATTCTGCTAGGTATAAGTCATCTTACCACTCTGGTTCATGTTTTCTTTTCAGGTGTTCATGTAGTGTATTTGTATCCTTGTGCCAAGCTAATTCACTTTTGCAAAGCTTTTAGGTGACTTGTCTTTTTTGTAGATTTAAGTGTGGAACTACTTCCACACTTTGGAGGACTTTGTGCGATGTTTTCTCTCCAAGTGGTAGCCTTTGTTTTATTTATTTATTTTTTTATTTTTTTTTTTAATTTCAAGCACAAATGCAGCTCAGTTTGGATTTGTGCTTGAAATTAGAAGTATATTTACTGACTTAAAAGTGCACTTAATGAAATTATAATTCTGGTTGTCTGCATCACAGCTGTAAAATGTAGGGAAACTAACCTAGAGTGCCTAAATAATGCTAGAATCTGACGTTTGCTAAGGTTTGAACGCGGTTAATAAGTAGGACTTTGGCCAAATCGGATATTGCTTGAGATTGTAATGGTTTGTTCTCATTGTTCACAAACTTTGATGGCTGAAGTGAACATTTATGTAAAAGTTGGGAATCTGTGCATTATTTTGTGTCTGGCTTTGACGTGTTCCTTCCATAGATGTACAGTATTGTTCAACATAATAGCAGCACAAATTGACTAACCGGAATAATCCAGGTTTTTAGTATATTTTTTTTTGCCAAGTGGCAAACAAGTTACCAGTAGGTGCAGTAGATTCTCAGAAAACAAACAAGACCCAGCATTCATGATATGCACGCTCTTAAGACTGTGCAATTGGACAATTAGTTGAAAAAGGTGTGTTCAAAAAAATAGTAGTGTCTGAAGTTGACTGTACAAACTTAAAACTATTTTGTACAAACGTTTTTGTTTCTAGGATTTAGCAATCCTGTGAATCACTAAACTAATATTTAGTTGTATGACAGTTTTTTAAAACTGCTTCACATCTGTGTGGCACCTCTCAGCTGTTATTCCACTCCATGATTCTTTAACAACATTCCACAATTCATTTACATTTCTTGGTTTTGCTTCAGAAACGGCTTCTCGATTGGATTAAGGTCCGGGGATTGGGCTGGCCACTCCATAACATTAATTTTGTTAATTTGGAACCAAGACTTTGCTTGTTTACTCGTGTGTTTCGGGTCATTGTTTTGTTGAAACAAACATTTCAGGGGCATGTCCTCTTCACCTTAAGGCAACATGACCTCTTCAAGTATTTTGACAAATGCAAACTGATCCATGATCCCTGGCATGCGACAAATAGGCCCAACACCATAGTAGGAGAAACATGCCCATATCATGATGATTCACTGTGTACTGTGGCTTGAATTCAGAGTTTGGGGTCGTCTCACAAACTGTCTGTGGCCCTTGGACCCAAAAAGAACAATTTTACTCATCAGTCACAAAATGTTCCTCCATTTCTCTTTAGGCCAGTTGATGTGCTCTTTGGCAAATTGTAACCTCTTCTGCACATGCCTTTTTTTTAAACAGAGGGGTTTGCGGGGTTTCTTGAAAATAGATTAGCTTCACACAGACGTCTTCTAACTGTCACAGTACTTACAGGTAACCCCACACTGTCTTTGATCATCCTGGAGCTGATCATTGGCTGAGCCTTTGCCATTCTGGATATTCTTCGATGTCTTCCATTTTCTTCCAGGTCTCTCTGGTTTTGCTCTCCATTTTAAGGCATTGGAGATCATTTTAGTTGAACAGCCTATAATTTTCTGCACCTCTTTACTGGTTTTCCACTACTCCAATCAACTTTTTAATCAAAGTACGCTGTTCTTCTGAACAATGTCTTAAACGACCCATTTTCCTCAGGCTTTCAAATGTTCAACAAGTGCTGGTGGCTTTATCCTTAAATAGGGGCCACCTGATTCACACCTGTTTTTTCACAAAATTGATGACCTCGGTGATTGAATGCCACACTGCTATTTTTTTTAACACACCCCTTTCAACTAATTGCCCAATTGCACAGCCTTAAGAGCGTGCATATCATGAATGCTGGGTCTTGTTTGTTTTCTGAGAATCTACTGCACCTACTGGTAACTTGTTTGCCACTTCGCAATAAAAAATATACTAAAAACCTGGATTATTCTGGTTAGCCACATTGTACTGTTATTATTTTGAACAATACTGTAATTTGGAGAAAGGGCACCTGCTGCTAATTATTAGTTACTTGCCCAATGTTGCCAAACCAAATGCTTAAATTTGGCTCGTATTCAAACACAAACTTACGCAGGTTCAAAACCAAAGGAACTAAACAGTTAACATAATTATCTAAAGTATATATTTCAACTGAAAAGCTTTAGGTTATAGAAGCTTCAGAGGTTAAAGGCTGTGACCTCTGTTATTTTACATCATGAATCATCTGAGTAGTAGAACACGTTTTTCTTTTGATTCAAAAAGTTTTACTGCCTCTGGAGATTAATCAGTCGGAAGCAAAGCCTCGGGCCAAGTTTCTGTCAAACACAGGGCTGTCTCAGCTGTCGCTCGGAGCCTGTTTGTGTGGAGTTTCACAGGCGTCAGCCGTCGACTGTGAGGGGTTTTCATCATGACTCATCAGGAAAATGAGGATTTTAATTAAACTGTAGAGCAACAAGGCAGGAAATAAAGGAGAGAGGAGTTGGTTTAACACTCGACCCATCACAAATACAAAGCAGTACATTTTGACGACATGATGTGAGGAGGTTAATAGCACCTGCAGTCACACTTGAAGTTAATAAAGCGGGAACTTTTGTGTAGCAAACATGTAGTAAACGTGTAGTAAACATGGTGAGGTGTGAGATCTTACTTTAACAATATATTTTCTCATGCTGTATTCTCGACTGAATTTTATTTTGTTACTTTATTTTTGTTACTTTTTTCTACCGTTTGTTTCAAAGCTTGAGAAACAATGGTTAGTACTAAGTGGGGCATCTTGTATCAAGCTAAACCTTTTTAATTAAATGTTCAATGCATTTAAACCATTCCAGTCACATGCATTTGTAGTTTAAAAAATGTAAAAATTGGCAGAGCAGAATGGGCTGTAAAGTTTAATTCATCGGATCATTATTCAGAGAGACAGGTGGGAGCTGGAGAAGTGCAGGTGTTGGTGCTTCCTGTGACGCACCTGGATTATGATCAGCTGCACAAACACGGTGTTACAGAAAGAACATGACAGTTTCACAGCTTTAACAGTTGGTCACAGTGAGAACAGAGACTAGTCTGTTGCAGCCTCTGATGATGCTGGACTCATTTTACTGTTTGAACGTGCAGCTCTCAAAACAGTAGGAATTTTTTATTTTTTTTTTATTTTTGGGTATGGGTTTTATGGACTGTTGAGGCTAGCGCTGCAACTATTATTTCAGTTGACTAATCTGCAATTTTATATTATGTAATGTGCTTCAAGGAAAAAATCTTGTTTACTGTGCCAGGTTCAAATAGCACAGATTTTTATCAATGCAGTTCATAATTTCTTATTAAAAATCATTAAATTCATACACTTAACACCCCTGACAAACACTTGGCTTTACTAAAAATAAATAAAGGGATAGATACTTATCTGAATTATTGGCTCTAAAACATGAGTCCACAGTAAACGGAGCATCTCTGTGGGCTTTGTTTTAAAGTCCGTGTTCAGCTGCAGCATGGACATGACGGCTGCTTCAGTCTGCGCTGTTTTAGCTCTTAATTAGACTGACTGAACTCTCTGAGGTTTAATATCCCTTTTATAACTGCATTCCAGTTATAAAGGAATATTTAGCCTGGTAAATAACTTGAGTTCTTTGGTAAGCGTATGCAACGTCGTTGATTATGTCAACTAATCGTTGCAGCCCTAGAAGAGCTGTGTTGGTTGACAAAAAAGTGTAGATATCAAAATGTAAAGCATAAGCAAATTCAATTCAGAAAGCTGGATGTTGAAACAAATAAGCAATATGCTGGGAACCAACAGGTTTAATCAAAACAGTGTAGCCTTAATGTTAAAATTTTTATGGTTAAACATTGGGGTCTGGGTCGGCTTTCCTCTATTTAGCTCTTATGATTTTCTAATCAACGATACTATTTTATTTTTAAATGACGTAACACTCATTGTTAAAGCAACTCGCACCATTGTATATTTTCCTCCTTGAACTGTTTTCAAAACAGTTTTGGTTCAGACAGAATTATGATTATCCAGCGTTTTTTAATAAATTGTTTGGAAAACTACTTGTTTTGTGATGTTTTTTCATATTATTAGAGTATTAGGACTGTACATTGTGCTCTCAATGTGATATTTGGTAAAAGCCAGTTTCAGTTGGAATTGGTGGCACATGTGACATAGACCGGTGTCAGTTATGTCAAAGTATAAAGACTAGACTTAATTAATCTCAGACACAATGTAATGGACGGTCTCTGCTGTGGGTTAATGCCTTACTTGTGCAAACGCTTTCAATATGAGCCTTCCCAGATGGTTTTGTGAAACAGACTGTTCTGTGAGCAGTTCTGTCTGGCGAAGTCAGGATACTGGTCTCATGTTTTCCCAAAAAACAGTATCTTTGTTGTTACCTTTTTTATGCACGTTCACCTATGATTTATTAATAAGAATGTATTAACAGTAATAATGTGAGGACCAGATGTACTTAATCAAAACAGGTAGCCTTAATGTTGTTAGACACAGATTACTGCTCACATTTTCTCTGTTCTCCATCGATGACGGGACATTTAGGTGACTGTGTGTTGTAGACAGTAAAGCTCAGCCTCAGACACAGACTTGTTTATTGTGCACATTGTGCACTCGTTAAGGCAAAGGGACCTCGGCCCTGGGCCGGTCTGTGCAGCAGCAGTGGAGAGAAACAGACAATGAGCGAGTGAACGCCTTTCACTAAAGTGGATTTATCCTGCCACTCTCCTTTCCAACTTTAATTTCCTATTTAACATTACAATGAGATAATCTGTTTACACGCCACGTTTAAAACCAGCTTTAAAATCAATTAATTTCATAGTTATATTTTCCTTTTTGATGAGCCATTCGCCAAAAATATGCCCATATCATTAACTTGCCTCTCCTTTAAACTTGGGGTCATACACTCCAGTCCCGGCTCAAGCATAACGACCGCTTTCTGTTGTTTTGCTTTGATCGACTTGTTTTTCCTAGAACTTATATGTTTTCAAAGAAACGAAAATTAAAGCTTGCATAAACGGCATTAATCATATGCCTCACTGTTCACGCTACAGGCTGGATTATTGTAAAAATCTCCTTTACTGCCGGTCGTTGGTCTCCGACATTAACCCACAGCTCAAGGCTATGGCTGCCCCCGTTTTTGTCTTTTTCCTGAAGTCACAGACCTGACGCTGTAATGGTTTTGACACCATTGTCCTACTTTGAGATCCACTTCAAGGAGGCCCTGGTTGGTTGAAAAACAAGCTTTTTGAAAGTCCTTGAATTTGACAATGGGAAGTCCTCTTTGGTTGGAAGAAAACTCCATTGCAATAGTGTTGTGAGGTTTGTAGGAGTCAGTGGAGAGACGTAGAGCAGTAATAACTCGGAGGTTAAAGGTGTCTCTGTTGTAAAAGCCCCCGAACAATCGACACTGCTGAGCCCAATGATGTGCTTCAATAAAACGCCACTATGCGCTATGGTCTATGCGCCCTTCCATCGACTTCATAGACCGGGACATATAAAATATACTTAGATTTAACTAGACACAAATCAAATGGCAACTGTCATACCATATTTTACTATTTTGGCCACATCAGATGCATAAGCTTTGGGTCTCTCTGTCAACTACGTTATTTACGCAATAGGCCTCATTTAACTGTTGTTTTTTGACAACTGGAATAGGATTATACATTTTCAATAACACATTCATTCTTTATAGTGCTTGAATGCCATCTTTAGACCCATTGTGTTACTCAATACTATTGTGATACCTTGGTGCTTAAATGGATACAATATCACATTTTTTAGGTGCTGGTGCTGTGTCCCATTCACGTCTCTGTTGAGGCCACGTTTGTGTCAAAAACCCAAACCAGGTCTTGTATTGATTGATTGTAGCTTATATTTGACACAAACGTGTGTTACAGGTCTTTATTATTGTATTGACAGTAGTGACAATACTATAATCCAGTATCTTTTTGTCTCTTTTCTTGAGCAGTAATAATGTGAGCTGTGTCACAGTTTACTCGTCTTCACTTCCCTCTCACGCCCAGCAGCAGTCTGACGGCAAAAATCACTGTAAAAACAGGAACTTTGAGCCAAACTTAAAATAATTGTCCAGACTATTTTTTTAAATTGTAATAAACAGATTCTTGGGAGACTTTGAATATGGAGCTGTGATAATACTTGTCCATATCATCCGAACATCTGATGCTACCTTTATGTTGCTTTACACTCTCCCTGTACTGACCTCGTCTCTCTTCCTACAGGGATGGCGGCAATACGTAAGAAGCTGGTGATTGTTGGAGATGGAGCCTGTGGTAAAACGTGTTTGTTGATCGTCTTCAGCAAAGACCAGTTCCCTGAGGTTTACGTCCCCACTGTGTTCGAGAACTATGTGGCCGATATCGAGGTCGACAGCAAACAGGTGAGAACGTTACTGAATCAGAAGGAACAAGAAACTTCAGTAACCCCCGCCGCAGTCAGCGAACATGACATGAGGCATAGTTACATAGTTACAAGAAATCTTTAAAATTTCTTAACTTTTCTTTGAAAAGCAACATACTAGAAATGGATTAAGAAAATGTAGACCGTAAACCCTTAGTGTTCAGAGTGATTTCCTCTTTCTGATGAGTCACAGGCTTGTTTCTCATAAATGTCAGACCCTGTGGCTGTGATCGGTGAGAGTTCAGTGCTGGTGTCTGCTTCTGACGCCTGCTGCTGCTTTAATTCTACCTTCAGGCCTTTCTCTGATGACAATAAGACTCTACTGCTGCTGCCTTTTGACTGCACACTCTCTCGCACTGCCAACCTGAAGTGGCCATCTGCAGTTTAAACTTGTTAAGAGCGTGACCTCAAAAGCAAATATTCAGTATAGTTTTTAATTCATGACACAAATAGACTTTCATACAGGAAATAATATTCTCTGCATTGTATTTTTTACATCTGTCAAGAATTGTATAGTATTTATTTTCCTAATAAAGTAGAACCATTTATGAATTAGTTTTATTGGTGACTCCATTCATAAAGAAGGTGCTTGTCAAGACCGCTGGTTTCTGGGGGACTGTGAAAAGTTTATATTTAATGTAAAGAAATCAGAGCCATATTTGGCTGTACAGCTGTGCATTTGGCCATTCTTTCCATCAGTGTTAGAGCATGTCCTAAACTCTTAGTGTCTCAAGTGAACAAGTCCTGGATCTTTTCCTGGATCTGTGGGATCTGAGAGACTGCTTTTGGGACCTGTTTCTGAAGGAGTGTAGAGGTGTTAACCGGTGTCACACTTCTCTGAGCGTCAGTCTGGTTTTGTTTCCTCTTTTAGCCTCACTGCAGACTCGGGAGAGATGCTTTCTAGGACAGGATTGGGTCATACCATTGTTTTAGTTTAATCTGATCACGCCCATTATTAGTTATTTATTTTAGCTCATAGTCTCTTAAAATGACATGTGAGCCCTTGTTTGCGTATTGTTGGTGAATAGTTTTTAAATGTATTCTTCTTCTGTGGTGTTTCCAGGTGGAGCTGGCTCTGTGGGACACAGCGGGACAGGAGGACTACGACCGACTCAGGCCTCTGTCGTATCCAGACACCGACGTCATCCTCATGTGTTTCTCTATAGACAGCCCTGACAGTCTGGGTGAGTGCAGGACGTTACAGATCAATGTGGACACAACATGGACTGACTGACTTGGATAGAGATGGAAAGGAATAGCAGACATCATGTGGCTAATAAACCTACACAATCCTGGCTTTACACTAGATTTTAGAAACGGAGGTCTATAAACTGTCCTGCCGATGGTTCAACTGTCTGACATTCTGAAAAACATAGCGTCATCTAAATATGTGCAAAATAAACTAGAGAATAAGCAGGACATAAAAGAATCAACACACTCTCCTGAATCATTAAAGCTCACTTGGCCTGCTCTTAGTCTTGTTTGTCTTGTTTGAGTTAAGCTAATGTACATTTCGTGTATTACGTCAAAAGAATTGCTCTCGAATGGACTTTATTCTGACAAAAAATCCAAATGGTCCAGGCTTCTGCCTCCAATTCATAAACACTGCAGATAAAATCCATCAGACAGTAATTGTGGGTCCCGGAGCAACGCCGTTTTTTTCTAAACATGACACGCTCTGATAATGTGATTTTAAAAACCCTGCCTCCTGTTTCCGTTGATGTCATTGTTATTTCTGTTTTGGTGAGGCTCATCCTGTTCATGACTCAGCAGGTTGTAGAGGAACTGCTTCTTATGCTTCTGTCACACCACAAATCATGCTTTTTCTCCAATAATTATAGAAGCAACGGAATGATTAATCAGTGTCCGACATGAATTAAACCAAAGAAATTCTCACTTTATTGTCTAAAAGCTTGATCTCTGGTGTTTTTATCTAACAGCTTTGTAAATTTTACATTTAAGCACCTTCTTTTTGTGGAGTACTTTTTTTTCCCTGTCAATATAAGCCTCAGTACCTTTACTGTAGCTCTCTTTTTAAACTTAATTGCTTTGTAAATGTTGGTCCTTTTGAAGAAGTAGATGTCTTTTGATAAACTAAAACTCAGATAAGGCTCGCGTGGGTTGCTTTTGTGTGGTTCATAGAGAAAAAGGAAAATGTCATGCTGTTTCTGTGGGTCCCGTTGGTTTTTAAAAAGCTGGTGATCTTTTAATTTACTCTCTTATTGTGAAATACAGAACTAGACAAAGCGGATGAAAAAATGTAATTGAAAAGCTCTGACACTTTAACTGTGGACAGAAAAACTAAATCAGTTTAAAAAATAATTCTAAATGCTGCTCTTTAAGTGTAAGAACCTAAAATGATTTTAGAAGCCTCTTATGCACCTTCCTGGGATATTGGTCTAAATCTCTCGCCCCTGTCAGCATTGTCCCATTTATGCTCCATCACAGACCCAGCAAAAAGACAAGTTGTTGTTGTCTCTTAGCGTTTAATAAATAAGACAGCTTCTTTCACTCAAGCTCTTTACACAAAAACACAAGTGTAATGGAAAGTGTGAAAAATAAAAAGCTTTAACTGTTTGGGATATAGTGAGACGTGAAAAAGGAAAAGTGAGCAGAAACAGTGCCACTGTGGGATATTGTGTAATGCTGTATCTCTAAGACAGAAGTCTGGGAGTCCCACAAGGCACTACTTGAGGACCACAGCACTTCAGACTTTGAATATGTCCGCCACAATCAACGTAATCATTTTTGTGTCTTGTTTTTTTTTTTTTGACAGAAAACATTCCTGAGAAGTGGACTCCGGAGGTGAAACACTTCTGTCCTAACGTTCCCATCATCCTTGTCGGAAACAAAAAAGACCTGCGTAACGACGAGCACACGCGCCGAGAGCTGGCGAAGATGAAACAGGTATGAGGAAAAAAATATTACTTTTAGAATTCCAAGTGTTATTGCTCCTTTCTACCTTGGTTCCATTTACAGCTCATTACTCGCAGATGATAAATGCAGCCTAAAAATCCACAATACTCTGGTGATTACTATCTAGGCAGGGTTTGAGTAACTTAAATTACTTACTAAAGTGAAAGTGTTTTAAAGTTGTCTGTACTCAATAGAAATCCTGTTGGACCAATTATAACTGTTTTTCTAAATTGGGACGATCTTTATGACAAGCTTAGTTTCTCTGCTTATCCAGTTTTTACAGTGTTGGTACTGCCACATCCAACTTTATTCCACAGAGAGTAGCGAAGAGGAAATGGTTGAAACTGTCTCAGGGTTAGGACGGTCAAGTAAAGATGTATTTGCAGTGGTTCTGGGTCTAACTTCCTTCTCCCTTCGTCCTGCAGGAGCCCGTGAAGCCGGAGGAGGGCAGAGAAATGGCCAATCGGATCCAGGCGTTTGGTTACATGGAGTGCTCGGCCAAAACCAAGGACGGTGTGCGGGAGGTGTTCGAGATGGCCACCAGGGCGGCGCTGCAGGCTCGCCGCGGCAAGAAGAGCAATAGATGTGCGCTGCTTTAAAAACGCAGCCGCCTTCTACGCCGCCGCTGCTGCTGTATTCAGACTCTTTTTAAACCTGGGCCTGACCCGGGCTTAGGCCTTTTTTTGGGGAGAAACGTGGGACGGGAGGGAAACAAGAAACGACCGCTGTTTTAAAGGCTGTTCCAACTGAAGGGGACTGGGACAAAGAAGAAGAGAGCGGCTGTGACGGGTTTAAAACACGAGGGTTCACTCTTTTCAAAGTCACTGAGAATGACATGAGGCTGTTTTTTTATAAACCTCTGGGAGAAAAGCTGTTACTGTTTCATCAATCTTAAATGGAGCAGCTTTAATTAAGAATAATGCTTTAATATCTACAATTTGTGAGATGTATCCATACAAATATATTTCATAAATCTGCTGTATTTTCAGCTTTAATCTAAAACAAAGTCAGATTTATAAGACTTTGCCTTGTAGTGTACAGACCACATCCGGGACATGTTCAGATGTAAAAAAATAAAAAATACAATTTTAATCCGTTTTATTGCTCCTAACAGAGCATCTTGGTGGGTGATTTGAGTGAATCTTTTTGACTCCACTTATCACAGTCGCTCCACCTCTGACCCCTGACCTCTGTTCACTCGAGGCGACGGCTGGTGCTCATCTTCCCCTGACTTTAAATCAGGACCGAACCAATTGCAAGGATCAGCCTGAAGATAATCTAAAAGAAAAGGAAGAAAAAAAATGCAAACGGAATCTGATGCTTATGGATGTCGTCCATCTTTAAAGACACTCTTCAGCTTTTATTAAATGTGCTTGGAGCGGATTATTGCATGTATTAGACACGAGAGACCATTGGAAAAGAATATAAGCCTAAGGCTGTAGTGTTTTTAATTTGGAGGAGGTTTATGGGTTAAATATGTGACAGAAGTCTGGAAGAATGTTTCAGCCAATGTGAGTCTGGGTAACAACTTCAAATCAATTTGAAAAGCAAAAGCTACAAGAATAAGTTGGATATGGTTGGCCTCTTGAAAGAAGCCTCAATCATAAATTATTTTGTACTTTGGAACTAGAATCTCATCAGAAAGATTCTTACTGATTTACACCCAATCTGGTGCTTTTTATGGTTTATACTTTCTTAAATTTGTGCAAACCTCGTAAAATACAGTTTATTTTGTCACAGACTTGAGCTCCACTGTTAAACCGCAGTATCAACGTTTTAATCTCTATTTCCACTGGTGTCAATCATTCCACTATTTTTATCAATGTCCAGTCTTTCACTGGAGTTTAGCTCATGATAAAAAATAAGCTTCATGTTAGATTTCTTCCATCCTTTAAGCTGATAAATGTGTAAAAGTGACAGTTAATAATGCTCATTCCCCAGTGGACTCGAGTGGTACTGCAGCAGAAAGTACCCCACTTCCTAAAAGAATAGAGTACAATATAAGGAGACCTGACAGGAAACCTACAGTGAACAAAACGGAGAAGATATTGTACTGTTTAATGACAAAATACACTTAATCAGAAAAAAACATTGCCCTCATTATAGAAACATTTCCAATTATGGCTGCCTTGTAACTATCATTTCCTTCCCTTTTTATAACAAATAACTATATATTTGTTACTATTACCATCCTTCCAGAAGCTTGTACTTATGCTTTTCAAAATGTGAGGTTTCAAAATTAAACAGATTTCTGGCCTTTCAAAGCAAAAGTTTGACCTGCAATTTTATGGTAATCTGGCAAAACATTGGCTCCAATAGTCTTCCACTTTCCCCCGCCTCCTCTTCGTCCTCTTTATTCGTCCTGAGTTGATGTCTTTGGGGCGGAGCCTGTTCCAGAAACTTATTATTTTTTTTTTTTTTTTTTCCCTGCTTTTAAGAGAAATGTTTAAAATCTATCAGTATTTAAAAATAGGTGGTTTTGTGTCCGCTTAAGGTTTATTCTTTTTGTTTTTGGTGCTTTTACCGGAACTTTTTTATTTTATTTTTATCTCCGCTTGTGATTTGTTGCTTACACTTGTCAATCAAATCAGCTTCAGAAAATGGCTGCCTTTGTGTTTTAAAAAAATAAAGAAATGACAAATTAGTCTAAGAATTATGTACAAATCCTTTTTATTCCTTGTTTTAATTGTATTTTTTAATTTGTGAACAGGTTTAAAAAAAGAAAAAGCTGTATGCAAAAGTCTGTAAATACGACGTGGGTTTGTCCGAGCTCGGCGACGCACACGACTGGAACCGTATTTGTAAACTAGCTTTTGGTTTGTGTAATAAATGACTTTCTATAATAAAGCTGAGCAGTGTGTTTGGTCTTAGAGGAAGAGAGCGTTGAACACGGATCGATAAAGGTTTCAATCAAATGAACTGATTGAGAGGTTTATTAATGAGCTGTGGGTTTCGGAGGGGAAACTGGAGAGATCATATGGCTAATAATAAATCTTAATGAAACTCCTTTTTTAATCTTGAATAACCACTCATTTTCTCACTTCTTGATCTGTCGATGCTGAAATTGAGTACAGTCTACGTGACATTTCCAGACCGCACTCGTTTGTAAAATGTTAGAGGTTTGTCCGGTGTTTCCTCTGGCCCTTGTCGAAGACAAAAGAGAAGAACCACAAAAATGATGTGTATTTGTGTAACGAGGGAGGGAGATCAACACTCTGTACCAAGGTGTGCATCATTTTTAGGCAGATTCTTCTCCTCAGGAAGAATGGGCCAAAAAAGAGATTAAAACTGACTCTGAACAGTCAAAAATTGTAAAAAGTATTTTCCCGGGAAGCAGCACTCTTGAAAGTTAACTGCCAAAGATTAGTGAAGAATCACACGTGAAGCTACCAGGAACCAGGCTGTGGTTGATTCTGACCTGATCAAGAAACTGACTGACTTCATGGAAGGACTGTGACTGTTATCGAAAAGAAGGGGGGGCTATACTGTTCACTGAGGTTTTTTTTTTCTGAAATGTTTATTTATAAATTTTGAGTTTATTATTCTCACTTTGACAGGTGAAAATAAACAAGTGAGATTGGAAAATCTTTGTTTTTAATTTAGTTCCATAATAATTCTGACACTAATAGTTGTGTGTAGATATTCTCTTAAGAAAACCAAAACTTTACTACTTAAATGTTCAGGTTTGAGGGGTTAACATTTTGGATTGACCAAGAGCACTGTATTTGTACATTAACAAAATTAATCCTCAAAAATACAACTTTCCTAATAATTGTGCACACAGTTTATGTGTATTGTACAGTTCAATTGTACAGCCTCGAACATGGTCCTGTGGATTTCTGGGCTGCAGTGACGGCTGTCTGTGGGCGGTGGGCTGCAGGGAGCACTGAGTGAGTGGGCTGAGGTGAAGCGCTCGGTGGGAGAGGGACATTAAAACACTGAGTTGTGTAACGCGATGGAGGAGTGAGATCCACAAATAACACTGAGCTAACAGGCACTAACAGCTCCTACTTGCTATACCTTACATGTTCTTTACATTTAGTCTTCAAATCTCTTTTATACATTTAACACAAAATCTTACAAACTTAAATCGTGTTCTAACCTGAGAAAACCCCCCTCTGTCCACAAACAATATAGATTATACAGAAACATTAACAAATAATTACTACAGTCTTAACAAGAAAAGGTTTTCACTCTGTCAGTCTGATTGTGTCCTGGATGACTGAGAACCTGAACATGTCTAAGTCACTGACAACTATTAAACTCACATTCATTTCTGAAGGAAATACTGCTCCTGGCTACCTGAAAGCAGACATTTCTATAAATGCACATATTTGTCTGTGGTTTTGACTTCACAAAACATTTTTTTATGTAATGGCTGACACACTTAGACAGAAGCTTGCTGCTCATTTCCCACAGACTCGTATTGTTTAAATGGGATTGTACATATCCATAACATAAACAGTTAAACTACACTTTAACCTTGTACTCTGTACTGCAGTGTGGTGTAGTGCCACCTACATGAGTCTGGAAGACTTGATGTGAGTGTTTGTAGTGGACAGGAATATTTTTAGGGCATTACTCACCCTGACAAAGCACATCCCACCCCGAAAGCGTGTTTTGCTAATCTGAGTTTTGAAATTTTGCTCAGGAACTGCACACTTCCTGGGGTTCATCACGGCTGGAAAATGTGGACCCAGACACAATTGAAAGTATATACTGTGTAGTTAATAACTTTGATTGTTTATTTAACAGGAACAATTCTCTTGATACAAGCTGCACCAATTTCCTACACTGCATTGACTCACTATTTAAAGTCACACGTTTGTGTTTAATGCAATCTCCACAGAAAAAGCATTACTGCTGCTACAGTATGCTTTAATGTAAAAGAATAGGGCCATGATTGTTTTAGGGAATAATAACTAAACATAGTTCCTCATTTCAAAAATCTACCCACCTTTATATATAGTCTATGCTTTATTATATAGCTGTTATGGATTATTAAACACACTTCTAACCAGGTGATAAATCTGTGCTGTTTAACGTTTATATAACAGATGGAGGTCTGTGGGCGCAGCAGAGTTGATAAATGTACGAGCTGCTGCAGAGGTGGAGGAGTGGGCGAATGTGAGAGAACTTAGATTTTTAAATACTCCACTTCGAGAGGCTTTGTTCCTCTTTACCACTGAAAACCCCTTAAGAGCATGAATACAACTCCCTAAAAGGCTGTTTTTCAATCTGTTTATTTTAAATTTAAAATAAACTGATTTTCATTCTTGACTGTTATAATTCAGATTTCTATCCAACCTTTCTTTCATGGCTTGTATTTGAAAGCATTAGCATTGTGGATGAGAACTTGTTGCTAGCCAATGAGTTAGCTATTTTATTTGACAACCGAGCAACAGTTTGTGGATATAACCATTCATTTAAAAGCTTTCGGTGGTTCATTATCTCTATTAAAACCAGAAATAATGATGTGGCTCAGAGGGACAAGACTGTGGTTCAACGGAAGGATTTTAAATTCGACAGAAGCGGAAGGAAGGAAGTCCGTCAGCGCTCCTCCACCCAGAGAGCCCCGTCTAAAACCCGCTGTTTGAGGAGAAACCCAGCAGAGCACTGAGCTGCAGGGAGGCGGCAGTGCGTGTTTCTGTCTCTTTTCTTTACAGTCCCTCCTCTCTTTTCTTTTACTCTGCCGCCTTCTCCGTTCTGCCCATAGTCTGCCGCGGGTGAGAGCAGAACAGCGCTGCTTTCCTCTCAACGGCCGCCTTATATACCACTCTATTTTTAGCCCCGCGAGCCCAACTATTTTTAACCAATATGAACTCATTACCGGCGCGCAGGGGCCAATCACAGGCGGGGCAGTGGAACGCCGCGGACCAATGGAAAGAGAGAACTGAAGAAAGGGGCGGGATCTAGAGATGCGGTGAAACTAACGGTTAAAAAACAGAGCTCTCACTCTGACATGTTTATGAAGGCGAAGAAAGTTTGAAGAAGAATTGGCAAATGTTTTTAAAACCATATGCTATCCATGTTAAAAAGCTGTTCAATGCAACCCTGACTTCAAACCAGGCATAACTGAAATAGGTTACAATGTTTGGATTCATCAACAATTATTTCTTGTGGTCTTTTGAACAGATTAACAGATGAACAGATTAACTTTTTTAGATATTTCCATATATTCCATATTTCCGAGACTTAATATATTTATGCATTATGACACTACATTATCACCAATAGAGAGGTTACTTCTTAAGTGCCCAGCTAAAACGACAATTTCTTGCTTTTATAATGTGCTGAAACAGATGCACTGGTTGTATTAGATAGATAAAAGCGTCAGCTGAATGAATAAATGTAGATAATAGATAGATAGAATATCTGTCTGTAACTGTGCCAGGCTGCTACAGTTTAAAATGATTCATTCGGGTCAACAAATGTCCCGAGTCAAAGGCACAAAATGAACCCTCATGTCTGAAATGTAAATCAGTGGAAGGGACTTTTTTGTCTTTTCTTTGGTCTTAAAATTCAATCATATGTGGAAGACACCAATCTGGATCCTTTGTCTCTGCTTTTGGGCTACAGAGACATTGGTCCACATTATTTTCCTGTCTTGGATTAACAATAGACCTCCCACAAAATTGAACTGGCACAAACTCATACTGGAACTCTTGGAGTACCTAACCTCTGAGCCCCTTTTATCCGCTTTGCTGGAGCTGCAACATTTGTCTCGGGGAAAGTTACTCTGTAGTGTATGTGTATTTTGGGGTGCATGGTGGCAGAGGCCTTTCTGTGAGGAGTCTGCATGTGCTTCCTGAGTTACTGTGGTTCTCTCCCAAACACATGCATGTATAGGTTAATTGGCAAATCTAAATTATCCAGGGTGTACCCCGCCTCAGGCCCAAAGTGCTGGGATAGGCTCCAATCACCCACAACCCCTAACCCAAGCTATAGAAAATGAATGAATAAATTAATAAAAAGCCACACCATGTTTAAGAAGATAAAGCCGTGAATATGTGCCGCTGTTTTCTGACCCGAGCGGCTCCTCTTGCCTCGGACAGGATCTCCTCTGACTCTGATCTGTTGTGACTTATACCGGAGCCTCAAACACAGACTGGGATCGCCCCGTAAGTCACGTGACACTGACTCACACAACACACACCTCCGCAGCGCGTCCCCAAAGTTTATTTTTAGTCCCAAAAACACCACCCCTTGGCTCTTATCGGTCTCCGCGGGTCTCGATGACACACGGCACTGTTTAAAGAAAGCTTACATACGTTCTTCTCCATTGAATCAGCGCTGGTGTAATGTCTCTGTCTGAGGTGTAACTCTAAAGCGCGCTCCTGACATCCGCGCTCCCGGAAGTTCCAACATCACCAGCACCACGGTGGTCATACCCAAACCCCACATTCATACTGCAGAAAAATAACAATGTCATTGTTTTTTAGATGAGAAACATATATAAAAGTGAATACATAAAGAATATGAATATATTAACAAAAAGTATAAAGATGAAATAAATCCATTTGTCTGTCGAATATACAGTCTATCAGTTCGACTGTACTTATCTAGGACTAGCTTTTTCAAGATAAAAGTCACAGTTTATAGGTCAATACTATATCACCTGACTAGGGTAGAGTAGGCGGTTCGATTCCCACCACAGTTCATACTGTCGTTGTGTCCTTGGGCAAGACACTTAACCCACCTTGCCTCCAGTGGCTGTAACACTGGTAATTGCATTAGAACAATGTAAGTCACTTTGGATAAAAGCGTCACCTAAATGAATAAAAATGTAAAAAAAATGTAAGTGGTCCAAAAATGGTAAAAAGTGTAGTATATAATACGCCATTAAAGCTACTGTAATCTATTAACTTTTTAGGGTTTTAGGGTTCTGAAAAAAAAATCTGACAGAATTTTTCTTGTTTTATTTTTTTAAGACGGATTTATTGAAAGAGCTTTTAAAAAACACAGACTGACACTGGCCTCTAGCGGCACAAACGTGGTATTGCAGAAATGGTCTTAAATGAACTAAAACTAATAAATGTTGAAATACAACTTTTAAATGGTTGGTACAAATCACAATCGACACGAATACATTTGAAATAATTCTATATATCTTATTTGTTTTGTGATGCAGAAAAATAATGTAAAAAACGATTTAAAACATATTTTAACGTTAAAGCTAAGCTAAAGGCTAGCCCAGAGAGCCGCTGTCATTTCCGCAATGTTTTCGCTCACGTCCGTACGTCACTTCCAGCGCCTGACCGTTATAGTTAGCGTTTGGGGGCTAACTTTGAGCTAACTATGCCCGGGAAATGTAAGTTCCAGGACGGTTGGCTAGAAAAGGACATTTATAAAGACTGGCTGATGAGAGACGTGCATGATATCCACTCCGCCAGATGTCGAGCGTGTTGTAAATTCATCAAACTCCAGACGATGGGCGAGGCTGCCCTCACATCTCATGCGGGAGGAGCTGGACACAAAGCCGCGGTCCGTAAACTGGTGGAAGGTAACGGCTGGGTTCAAGGTGTAACTGCAGTAATTTAACTTTCTGTGATAAATGTTTGTCTCTGTGCTGTTAGAGTTGTATTTAAAGGGTAGATGTAAAATAATATGTGTTTTCTCCTTTGGGACAGTTGGTTGTTGGGGGTGTGTACAGTATAAACACAAGTTAAAGGGCCACTGTACAATGACACCAGTTGCCACAATAAAATAGTTTACTCGGGAATTTATGTTTTATCAGGGTTGATATTTGAAGGAATGACAGCTTTATAAAACATGACAGGCCTTTAGAAAATAGTGTAAACATGTGATCATGTGGATTTGAAACCAAGTTTCTCTGTTTTAACAATAAAAATCACAAAATAATGTAAGTAACTTCAACATTTATGCACTATATGTCACATAGTTTCCAGGTGTGTTGCTGGTGTTTTGCCAAATATGATTAACTCCTTGGATTAATCTTGAGATGGAATACACTTTAATATTTCATAAAAACACTGTCAATTTATATTTTATGTGCTTTGGCTTTTATTTCTTTTTTACTTTAAACCATTATTTTGCCTTTTAACCAAATTTTCTTGATAAGACTTCAGTATACAGTACTATGCACTTGGACAATTTCTATTTTTGGAAAAATAATATATATATATTTTTAAACGGACAAGACACTAAAGTGAAGACATGCTTTTATTTGAAAGGACACAAAGAATTCACTTATTTACAGTTTAATCAATCATAATGTTTGGTTCCATTTTGAATCAGGTTTGCTACATTCATGTTACTCTGGGTCCCACGAGTAAAACTGGACCTGTTAAATTAAAGTCAATAGGACAAAGAGGAAAAGTAAGACACTGATCTTAGCTTCAAAGACACAGAAAAGAAAAGACAGTAAAAATGTAAATTATATAAAGAAAGTAGTAAAAAAAAGTACATATAGGACAAATATTTGAGATAAAGTACTGTGTTCAGTTACATCAGGGATGTCCAACTCAAGTGGAGAAGCAGAAATTCAAAAGACTGTCTCAGTTGCGGGCCAAACAGGATTAACTCACTTATTATTATTGTGTTGTTATTATTGTTATTATGTGTGTTTTAAGTAGCTGCCCACTGAGAAAACTCCTATTTAACTCATATTGTTTAAAACTCTATGAGTTTCAAACAATTCCGATAATTGGGAGCCCACCTCAATTGCAAAAGCCCCGTTATAAGTTTAACAATATATACTATGAATATTTATATTGTAATTTAGTTTGTGTTAGTTCTTCATTGTTCTGGGTCCTGCACGCTCATGTTCAGCCTGTAAAAGCATGTTGCACACACATTTCCTTCAGCTATGAGGCACATAAGCTGCTTAGCTCTTGCTTTTTACCTTTTATCTACCTCTGTCCTGTGCTGGACAGTGTTGAGATGGTTTGAAACGACAAAGACAGAAAACAAAAGACCTTGGACCTTAAAAGTCTCAGTGTTCACTCGCAGCTCTCTGAGCTCTTCTGTGTCAACAGAGCAGCGCTGGAGGGGCGGCGTTACTGCTAATGGTAGCAGATGTTGCATTATGTTGCTTTATGGGACTTGTAGTTTACGGGCCAGTATATCTTTGGGCCAATAATAACAGAAATCATCTGTTAATCTGTCAATCAATCTGTGTCAAAAGTAAAAAATAAAATAGGAGTATCTGTTGATTTAGGCATTAATAACTGTTTTGTCTCCAGCTCAGGCAGTGTACAGGTCACAGAGCGCACAGAGCATCATCAAGGCTCCAGGAGAAGAAGGCAGCATCAGTCAGTGTCTACCGTGTGACAGTAAGTCTCTTCTAATGAGGATAAGGGCATTGATGATTCAAAACTTTACTCCCCACATTAATAATTAAAACCAATCAACAATTATTTACTGCCAATATTTGTAAAATATATTAGTAAAAAAAAATCTGTCTCTATGTTTAAATTTTTTTGAAGGTAGTTTTCTGTCGATAAATGCGGCTGGGCAGGTGAACGGAGGCATGGCTCAGGTAAAGAGACACAGGTGTCTTGTCCAATCTTTAAGGCTAATATTCAAAGTCTGCTTGCTGTATTAACAGTTTAGTATCTCTGACTCTGTACTTCCTTTTGTTTTATTACTCTTCCCTTTGGAAAGAGTGGTCTATGAAAGGTTACGTCTTAGTGCTTAGACATTGGAAAAAAAAAAAAAACAACAGGTGGCTGACTGCAAACTGTAGATTTGTCATTTGCCATAAAGAATGACTGGGAATTATTATTATTATTATTATTATTATTGTTGTTGTTATTGTTTTTTTTTTTGTGTTCCAGGTTAAAGGCACATTTTGGCCTGAGGAGGAGCGTCAGAAAACAGAACTGTCACAGGTGAGGTTCTAACTACAGGAGCCTGTGTGGGACAAATAGGGGTGGTTTTTTAAGACCTCAAAAGTTAGTTAGAAGTTGAATTAGTAAAAACTGCACCTCTCTGACTTATTTCTGTTTTCAGCCTGAGGAGAGTAAAGAGCAGCGTCTTCAGCCTGACCCTCTGGAGTGGTCACAGCTCAACCACAGCCCCAACAAAAACCCCACTTCCCACAATCCCGAGCTGCAGGACCATTTCCCAGCCACATACATCACAACCTCAGGTGAAGTCACGCTGTGTCCAAACCTGTTCTACACATCTTATTGTTACTACAGTCCAGAGTGTAAGCTTTTTCAAACAGAGGTAAAGGGCAAAAATAGTGTTGGAAAATATAGAAAGAAAGAGCATGCAGTAAAAAGTATTTACAGACATAATAAAAAAAATTGAAATACCAAATTAACATTAGAAAAAGCAAATAAACTGTTATAAATACAAGCACTCGGACTTATTGAAGATTTAAAAAAAGATCTCTTGTAATTTTTATTTATTCAGCCTGAAATCCCAACAACAGTCGCCTCAAATGTCATTAACCATAGTATTAAAGAGCCACAACCCCGGTTTGGCTCTCACCCCCCACCCCCCGCAGCAGTGTCATTTTCTTTCAGAAAAAAAGAAATGAAACCAAACCAATTTCCCTCCATGAAAGACTGATACATTTCAGACCAAAGTTTAGAGCTTTTCTGAAACTTTTATCTCTGAGTTTACTGTTACACAGTAAAGATCCTGTCATTATCGCTGCCTCGTTAAACATTGTGTCAAAGCAATCCAAACATTTATCCTGCTTTTTTATTGGCCAAATATTTTTATTGTTCTGCCTGAGGTCTTTCACATGAATCCTGTTACAATAACCTTTAGGAGATTAAACTGTCAAACTGAATGCAAGAGTAAAAACAAAAGTAAAAACTAGTCAATAGTAACAATACTTTTCACAAGGGGATCCTGGTAATCATTCTCAGTTTTGTTTCATTTCACATTTCTATTTATTGTATCAGTAATTTTTATTTTATGGCTATGTTTAATGTAACTCTCTCTGTGGCCCCTTCCTCAGGCTCCTGCACCAAACGCACAAACCGTCGCGGCCGTCCTCCGTCGAAGTCGGACCCGGACCCCGGGCCAAGTCCGCTGGAGCAGCAGAGGAACATGGCTCTGCTGGAGTGGGAGGGTCGCATGAAGGCGCTGTCGCAGGAACACGAGCTGCTGGCCGAAAAACGACGAGCGGCGCGGCAGAAAGAGCGCTTACCGAGTCAAGAAGCTGTACTACCGAGCCAAGCTGAGGCGGCTGGGAGAAGAGGCGCCCCCGTCCTCGGACAGCGACCAGGACGAGTTACCGCCGATGGGGCTCAGCCCCACACACGCCAACATTTTATAGAAATCAAGAGGCTTCTTTTGATAAAACTGGTTAGATTTCGATTTTCCTTCCCTGATCGAAAAGACGGACCATTTCAACAGTACTTTTTTGAAAATACATGAAAACTATGTCTATATTACTTCTCATTAAGTTGCTGCTTTAGGCCCAGGCTGCAATTCCATTTTAAGGAATATACTTTTTTTGTTGGTGTGTCTTGTGCACACAAAGGGATCTGGAACATTAGTTTTTTTTTCAGATTCATGCTGTCTTCTCACACCTGCGCAATGACATATTCATAATAATAACACAAGTTCAATTTGTATTGTAATAAAACACTTAAACAAGTCTATCCACACAAATGAAAAACAGAGAAAAGGTCTGGGTCTAAAGGTCAGTGGTAATGTTTTTGATTAACAGTTTCCTTTTGTTCAGAAAAATACAACGATACAAATGGAAAGTTACTTCAGTCCAACTCATGGGAACAGCTCATTGCTCTTATAAAACCTGGAATTACATTTTAGTAATTTAAAAATCCAGATATTTAAAGAACTAAAGAAAATATTAGTCTTTCCAGATCAATGCCCCTTTTCTGTTTTCTAAAATAGAATTCAATCAAACATATTATTGTGTTATATGCCTTGTGCCACAAAAACACTTACTGTCTTCTTTGGTTAAATCTATCCTAATGTATCTGTAAATACTGTACATGAGTTAATTATACAGTGTTAATTCTGTTCTTAACTGCACACAGTTATTACTTTTTTATTTCTGTTTGTGTGAATGAATGACTTTCTTCTGAGGTTTGTGGCTGAAATGATGCCTAATTTTCTGTTTTGATGGAAAAAGCCCAAAAATACAGATCTTTGGTTTTAAAACATGCACCTATAACACAAAGAGGTATTTTCTCTTGAGTTTTATTTGTTGGACTGTGATTCTGTTTATTTTTTTATATTGTTTTCCGTCCACAAGATGGCGCTGACACACAACACTAAACAAAAATCCAGAGAACAGTTGGAGGCTCAATCAAGAAGAAGGTAATTTTAATGTTGGTTTGAAAAGTAAGAACAAATAGAATCATCACTGTGCTTCATTGACTTATTCATAAACGTCCTTTTATGTTTAATGGATTGTAAAAGTTATAGTTCCATAATTTCTTTGTTTCCTGCCTTTTTGTTCACATTTTAAACTCTGCTGCTTTTGCATAAACTCCTTGCACTTTGTATTTAAACAAAAATAAAAATCCTATTATCTTATTTGTGTAGCTGCATATTTGTGTCTGCAAATTTTATTTCTAAATTAATTTTTATAGTGAATTTTAGAAAAAGATTATATGTATTGTAGAAGATCATAAAAATGTGGTACTCACAGTAACTTCTCTTTAACAAAGTGTGAATGTAATAAATCTGAATGAAATGGACCAAATACATAATAAAATTGAACATGATTTGTTTTTTCTGAATAAAATGTTTCAATGTTTTGTCTCTTGTTTTTTATATATATTTTCAAATAAAGTAGTGGTGGCACTGCAAATACAAGCATGAAAAAAGTAAATGTTAAATTTGAGGATGGTGCACTATTTAAAAAAAGTGTATGTATGTTAATATATATATATACATATGTATGTATATATACTCACACATATGTATATACACATATATATATATATATGTGTGTATATATATATATATATATATATATATATATGTATATATATCATATATATATATATATACACATATATATATATATATATATATATATATACATATATATATATATATATATATACATATATATATATATATATACATGTATATATATACATGTATATATATATACATGTATATATATATATACATGTATATATATATATATATATATATATATATATATATATATATATATATATATATATATATGTGTATATATATATATATATATACACACACACTGACTGATTACAAGATTGTACACACCTTCTAGGGGTACCATCAATTTTGTCTAGGCCTGTTCCATGAGTTTATTTTTTAAATAATTCTGTTTGTCTGACTTTCATTGGTTAACATTCATAGATTTTTTTATTTATTATTACTTTTGTCAGAATAAAGTTTTTTCTGTGACCATTGTGAGTTTTTCTTTCATTGACCGAAGGTTACCAACAATTTTGTCCACGTGTGTATATATATATATATATATATACACACATCTAATCTGGCTTTTTTTTTTCTGTAACCTTATTGTTGGAAATTACATCTGATGAAAATTGAAGATACTCTGATATGTCTGTTTCCATAAAACTTCCACTACAATAAACACACAATAAAATAAAATAAAATAGAACAACACACAGACCTTTAAGGAATAAGTCTTTTTTAATGTCTGTTTCCGTGGTAACAGGGAACAGCTCATTCAGGGGGACATCCCATAATAAACACATCTCCCGTCGACTTTTAATTATTGTTTGTTCAATTTCCTTTCAAATTCAAGATTAACAAAAAAGGGCAATAAAAAAAATTGTTACTAAAAAGAGATATTTGGATCGAAAAAACCATACAAAATAACACCAAATTATTACATTCCCATTTAAATAAATAAATAAACAAATGAATAAATAAATAAATAGTCTGATGTCTGTACAAGATAAAAAAATTTAAAATATAAATAAATTAATGCAGCAGCTGTGAGAGAAATGCTAAAAATATGCCCCTTTTAAAAGAGCTTTATGTCACTAAACTCTGTAACAAAAGTCAAAATACAGAATATGTGAACCCCTCAGATTAATTTAAAATATTAAATTAAATGAAGGTAGTTTACACTTGTTCACCTCACCATGGCAACCAATAGAGACTAACGCTGCGTTCATGTGAGCTTTGAAAAAAAAATATGGAAACTTGAAGAAACTGGTCATAAAGTCCAGTTGGAAACGGGTTACTTTTCCACTTCTTCACTGTGTGTTTAAACAAAGCAGTAAATACGTTCAGTTATTATAATTAAAGCTCCACTACCTGATTTACTTCCTTCCTTGTTGATGTCAGTGTCAACCAATGGGAGTGCTCTTTTTTCCAAAAGCGAGCTGTGATTGGCCAAACTCCCGCTGTGGGCTGATCCTTCTCATCTATTCAAATCCTTAATCATAAAGTCTAGATGACGTCTCATTTTTCAGATGATTCCTGTTACAATAAACTTTAGGAGATTAAACGGTCAAACTAAAGAGTAAAAAAGAGTTACGGTAGTCCCCATTTAATCTTCAGACATTCCAAGATAAAAGCATAAGAACACAACAAAAATCACAAGAGGACCACATGAACGCAGCATCAGTTGATGACAAAGTAACAGCGGCCCAGACCAGTCACTTCAAATGAAGAAGAGCCTCCAAAGACGGGTTATAGCAAACACTTTTTGAGGCCACACTCCACAAAAACCTTTGAATCCAATCAAGGAAGTGTTTTTATTTATTGTGGCAGCTGCTCCTTTATGTCATGAAAACCTTAAAGACAATGGTGTGATCCCACAAAGATATTCATTAATGGCAAGGTTTCCCAAGAAAATACAACAAACTGGTATTATTTGGTGCTTTAAAAATGAAATGTGTAAAAGCTAAATTAAGACTGATCCATTGGAATAAAACACATTTTTGAGCCTTTATTTCAACCAAAACCTTCTTTTTCTTCACATTGGTCGTCTCTTCTTTTATTTACAATCATCTTTGATATTTCCCGTCGTAAATAATCTCTGATTCCCCTGACGTCTGTTCGGGATTTAATCTCTTAAAGGGACGGAGGACATTTTGAAGATTTTCTTTTCATGTTTTTTTTTGTTTTTGTTTTGTTTTGTTTAAAGGAGAAACACTTGAGGCCCTCCTGAAAAGGACTAACACTGCACTCGACGGCTTCCACATCATTTCAAAATAAAATAAAAACAAAAACCGTCACAAGAGATTTTCCTTAATCTCTGATGAAAAAGATACAAAACGTATAAAAAACATTATTTACAACATCGTCTCTGTTCGTAGGAAGTTAGTTTGCCCAGTTTTCTTTGAATTGTCAAGTCTTTTGTTTTCTGTCTTTGTCGATAAGAACTCGGTTTCCCAGAATGCATCAGTGCCTTTGACTTTTGTCCATTTCTATAAACTTAGTCCCAAAGAGTAAAGGGAAAAAGGCCGACATCAGGACTGACCGTGGGCTCTGGAAAAACAAGAAACGAGACAAAAGTTTTAGGTTTACAAAGATAAGAGATAAAGCTTGTTTTTGTGACATAGTGATGTAATTAAGTAACACAATTGTCCTCGAAGCAGGAGATGAGGCACAAAGAGAAGACAAGTGAATAAAAGTAGAGATAAACTGCACTATAGGAAAAGTGGAAAAATAACCATTGACAGTAACAAGAAGTGGACAAACTCTGACTCTTGAAGCTGAAGAAAACTAAACCAGACATTGCTGTGGCTTCATTTTTTCTCTGTTGCAAAACAAAAATACACATTTATACGATTCATACTCACAGTTCCAACCCGTTATGTTTGAGATTCAGGACTTTATTGGAGCTGCCATTGCAAATAAAACTAACTTATTTTGAGATTGGTTAAAGCTTCTCCAAACAATGCAGTAAAGGCATCAATCACAATTTCTTTGGGAGCATTCCGACAGCTTTTGGTGACCATAAAGTACATCTGGGTCATTACTAAAGAGATTGGAAGTGTCCTAAGCACTTTTATTTATTTAGATTCAACCGGTTTGGTCCTTTTTCGTTGGTATTGTGGCCCCCTGACTCCGAACAACAGCTTTTATTCAGGGAGCTTTTACTTTACACCTGCACTGTTTAATCCAGACTTCTGGACTTTACTCTTTGATCTGTCAAATGTCAAAGCTACAGTGGCTAATGGAAGCTAACATGGATGCATGGGGGAGAACGGAAAATGTTACTGACATTTTGTGTTCTGCTGCTGGTTTATAAACCTGTTTTTATAAGTTTTATAAACTTATCTAGGGGACAGAAATGCATCAAAATGAAGGTTTTTATGCAATGCTTTTCAGTCCACTCCTGTTTACTGTGAAAGGAACAAGACAGGAAAAGGGTAAAGGGGTCCAAGAGGAGGATAAAGGGTCAGAGGGACTTTCTACTGGAGCAGGACGGGGTCAGAGGGGACTTACTCTGAGTCCGGGGACACCTCAGAGATGCTGTGGGACGACTGAGAGGGGCCGGGGGCAGGAGGAGGCAGGACGGAGGAGCCGAACGAGGCCAAGATGGACGACAGGATGTCCAGGTGTTCACTGGACAGCTGTCGGCCCACTGCGGCGGGACAAGGGCAGGAGGGGGTATTTGAGAGGTTTATTAAAGAGGTGAAACTGAAAGGGTTAGTCTGGGTTTAGTTTGAGTTTACTCCTGTTGAACAGCGCCAGTGTAACCCTTAAATAAATCGGATAAACTGATACTTACACAACGGCGGCGGCGGCGGCTGGTCCTGGGGCTCCTCTGAGATCGGTGGAGGCGGTGACCCTGACAGAGGCTGCTCCGGGTGGGACATCTGTCTCGGGGGCAGCGTCCGGAGCCACTCCCGACCCTGACTCACATCCAGCTGCTCCCTGGACCTGCTGCTCGTCACAACGCCCCCTAGATGCTCCCGGGACGATGCCGTGTGCCTCCTGGTCAGCCCGCTCAGATACCCCTCCACCCCTCCTCCTCCTGCTACTCCCAAATCCTCCCTGGACGCGTGGTGGTTGTCCAGTCTGTCCCGGGACGCTGATAAGTTCTCCCTCGAAGAACGTGGATGCTCCAAAACTAAACTTCCCAAAGTGTTCTGCCCCAAGTTAAGGTCTCGTCTTCGGGGCAGCAGATCTAAATTGTCCCGGGAGCCTCTGGAGTCCAGTCTATCTCGAGATCCGCCCACCGCCTGTCGCCCTAAAGGGTCCCGGGACAGTTGCCGTCGAGCCAGGGAGTCTAAATGTTCCCTGGAGGAGTAGCGGGAGGCGGGCTGGGATAAGGAGCCGGTGCCGGAGTTTCCTGCAGCAGCGGCGGCCGAGGCGGAGTACATCCGTCCGTAAGACGCTGCCGGGACGCCGCGGTGGCCCAGGGTCGAGGTGCGGTACCAGTTTAACTCACTCGGGGCGCGGCCCACGGTGGATAAACCCTGAAGAGCGGGAGGACAGCCCAGACGGTTCTTCAAGATCCCTGAGAAGAGGAAGAACATCAGGAATTCAAAAGTCTCTAGACCGTTCTTAGTCATGTGACCTTTGTGTTTAAAGAAAAGACTGTATTTTCCACTGAAATTTGACTTTGGCACAAACAAATGAGATGTGCTCTAAGTGTTTAAAACATGAACATTTCTTATACAGACAAGTCAGGAGCCCTTTTCCTTTTTCACATATTAAGTAAAAAATGCCCAAAAATGAGAAAATTCTTTCAAACAGCAGCAAAAAACGTGTCTATGTCTGTGGTTTTCAACTCAAAGGTACAGTTATTATGGTCTAAACCTGGTCTAAACCTGGTCTAAACCAGGACTAAACCTGGTCTAATCCAGTTTCGGTTTAGTCGAGTTTCTAGTCCTTGGTTTTGTTCAGGGTTTGTTCCTGGTTTAGATTGATTTTATTACCTACATTAATCTTACCTAGTCTTGTTTTAGTGCAGCTTCAGTCCTGGTCATCTGGAATTAGGTTTAGTCCAAGTTTAGTCCAGGTTTAGTCCAGGTTTAGTCCAGGTTTAGTCCAGGTTTTAGTCCAGGTTTTAGTCCAGGTTTTAGTCCAGGTTTAGTCCAGGTTTAGTCCAGGTTTAGTCCAGGTTTAGTTCAGGTTTAGTCCAGATTTAGTCCAGGTTTAGTCCAGGTTTAGTCCAGGTTTAGTTCAGGTTTAGTCCAGGTTTAGTCCAGGTTTTAGTCCAGGTTTAGTCCAGGTTTAGTCCAGGTTTTAGTCCAGGTTTAGTCCAGGTTTAGTCCAGGTTTTAGTCCAGGTTTAGTCCAGGTTTAGTCCAGGTTTAGTCCAGGTTTAGTTCAGGTTTAGTTCAGGTTTAGTCCAGGTTTAGTCCAGGTTTAGTCCAGGTTTAGTTCAGGTTTAGTCCAGGTTCAGTCCAGGTTTAGTCCAGGTTTAGTCCAGGTTTAGTTCAGGTTTAGTCCAGGTTCAGTCCAGGTTTAGTTCAGGTTTAGTCCAGGTTTGGTCCAGGTTCAGTCCAGGTTCAGTCCAGGTTTAGTCCATGTTTAGTCCAGGTTAAGTCCAGGTTCAGTCCAGGTTCAGTCCAGGTTCAGTCCAGGTTTAGTCCAGGTTTAGTCCAGGTTTAGTCCAGGTTTAGTCCAGGTTCAGTCCAGGTTTAGTCCAGGTTCAGTCCAGGTTTAGTCCAGGTTTAGTCCAGGTTTAGTCCAGATTCAGTCCAGGTTTAGTCCAGGTTTAGTCCAGGTTTTAGTCCAGGTTTAGTCCAGGTTTAGTCCAGGTTTTAGTCCAGGTTTTAGTCCAGGTTTTAGTCCAGGTTTAGTCCAGGTTTAGTCCAGGTTTAGTCCAGGTTTAGTTCAGGTTTAGTCCAGATTTAGTCCAGGTTTAGTCCAGGTTTAGTCCAGGTTTAGTTCAGGTTTAGTCCAGGTTTAGTCCAGGTTTTAGTCCAGGTTTAGTCCAGGTTTAGTCCAGGTTTTAGTCCAGGTTTAGTCCAGGTTTAGTCCAGGTTTTAGTCCAGGTTTTAGTCCAGGTTTTAGTCCAGGTTTAGTCCAGGTTTAGTCCAGGTTTAGTCCAGGTTTAGTTCAGGTTTAGTTCAGGTTTAGTCCAGGTTTAGTCCAGGTTTCGTCCAGGTTTAGTTCAGGTTTAGTCCAGGTTTAGTTCAGGTTTAGTCCAGGTTCAGTCCAGGTTTAGTCCAGGTTTAGTCCAGGTTTAGTTCAGGTTTAGTCCAGGTTCAGTCCAGGTTTAGTTCAGGTTTAGTCCAGGTTTGGTCCAGGTTTAGTTCAGGTTTAGTCCAGGTTCAGTCCAGGTTTAGTTCAGGTTTAGTTCAGGTTTAGTCCAGGTTTAGTCCAGGTTTAGTCCAGGTTTAGTTCAGGTTTAGTCCAGGTTTGGTCCAGGTTTAGTTCAGGTTTAGTCCAGGTTCAGTCCAGGTTTAGTCCAGGTTTAGTCCAGGTTTAGTCCAGGTTTAGTCCAGGTTTAGTCCAGGTTTAGTCCAGGTTTAGTCCAGGTTTAGTTCAGGTTTAGTTCAGGTTTAGTCCAGGTTTAGTTCAGGTTTAGTCCAGGTTCAGTCCAGGTTTAGTTCAGGTTTAGTTCAGGTTTAGTCCAGGTTTAGTTCAGGTTTAGTTCAGGTTTAGTCCAGGTTTAGTCCAGGTTCAGTCCAGGTTCAGTCCAGGTTTAGTCCAGGTTTAGTCCAGGTTTAGTCCAGGTTTAGTCCTGTTTTGAGATGAAGAAGCACATGTTTAATGGCTTTACAGGAAATGAGGAGGAGTTTATATTTGTCCAGAGCTTTGGGTTTTTTCTGTAAAACTCTGTCATGATTAAAACGCAGCTGGTTCAGTGAAGTCTTCAGAGCCTCAGGGAAATAAAGCCGGTCCTGGATCTGAAGTTATTGTGTGGGTTATTTATAGATCCACCGAGTTTATGAGAAGAGTCTGTGCCAGTTTTTCAAAAGGTTTAGAGGGAATTAGACCTGGTTTAGTCCTGGTTTTGTTCAGGATTTGCTCCTGTTTGAGGCCACAGTTATTCTTGGATTCTGTTAGTTTTAGTTTTTTTATTCCTGGTTTAGTTTTTGTTTAAATATGTGTTTGTCTAAATATGGTCCAAGGTTTGGTCTTTGTTTGGTCCAAGTCTGGTTTGTTCCCGATTTAGTCTTGGTTTAGTTCAGGTTTAGAACCGGTTTCGGTCTTGGCTTAGTCTTGAGTTTAATCTTGGGCCTAGTCCTGGTTGAGTTCAGGTTTAATCCCGGTTTAGTCTCAGTTTAGTCCTAGGTTTCTTTCAGGGTTTAATCCTGGTTCAGATCTTAATCTTGGATGAAGACAAGTCCTGTTTAAGATCATATTTAGTTCAGCTTTAGTCCTGGTCTAACCCCAGTCCCGGTCCAGTCCCAGACCCGGTCCAGACCTTTGCGGTGGCGCTGGCTCGGGGTGAGTCCGCTCTCGTCTCCACTCGTCAGCGCTGCCTCCAGCTGCTGCTGCTGTTGGTTGTTGTTGGCAGCGTCGGCCCCCAGGGGGCGCTCTGGGCCCCAGGTCTGCTCCAGCGCGGGCCAATAGGAGAGCAGGTCGTTCCCGTCCAGGTCTACAACAAAACCACCAGGACTTAGACCGACTTCACTGGGATCAGACCTGGACTTTGAAGGACCTGTCTGATGAAAAGGACTAAACCAGGACTAACCAGGACTAAACCAGGACTAATCCAGGACTAAACCAGGACCAAAAGAGGTCTGAAAAAGGACTAAACCAAGACATAACGAGGAATAAATAAAAAAACTAAACTTGGACAAAACCCAGGACTAAACCAGGACTAGAAAGGACCAAGGACTGTAAGAACAAAACCAGGATCACTCTCTTTATTCTGACTTCTAATGTTTTTCACAAAAACACATTGATCTGTTTCACTGACCATCTGCCTCTGTGTCATGTGACCTCAGAGTAAGGTCACATGACACAGATGGAGCATGAGGCCTGAGTATTGATCAGTTTGTTGATTGATTTTCTGTCTGATATTAGTTTGAGATCTGTAAGAAAGACTAAGAGTGTTCTTTTGGTCATTTATTTGTTTCTATGAAGGTTTCTTTTATAACGACACAGTGGCACACAGTTGTCCTCAACATAATAATGTCTAAAGTCTAAATATAGTCCCACTTGTAAAATGAGAAATGTGTGTGTGTTACCTTTGGTACCGTTGTGGGCGGGCTCTGTGAGCAGCCTCTCTCCGTGATTGGACCGTTTGAAGCGTCTCTGGATCCGTCCTCTCAGTCTCACGTTGTCGTCGCTCTCGGACGAAGGGATGGACAGACTGTGGTCCTCGTCCATCGACAGGTCCGAGTCCGAGTCTGAGTCCTCACCTGAAGAAATGTACAGGGCCTTGTAAAAGGTTTATCAAAGTCATAGCTTATTTCCTGTTGTACCTGATATTTTCTTTCTTACATTTAAGGAAAAATTATTTAAACCCATGAGCCTCTCTCATGGAACCTCTTAAATGGTCCCTGTGTAAGGGCGCAGCCATACGGCGAAATACAGCGAAATACAGCGAAATACAGCAATATACCTCCGTCCACCAGAGGGCAGGCTCCAAAAGCGGAAATATAAGGAGAAACCCAATGGCAACTTTACAAATGTAGAAATCATGTTTACAGCCTGGTACAAAAGATGGCTCCAGTCTCTAGAGCTAAGCTTTTTACTATATGACAATATGTCCGTTTATGCTGAAAACTATTGTTTAAGTAAAAGGCGAAAAGCTCGGATGTAACTGCCATTTTATTGACCTTTCATAACGACAATATCGGTGAATAGGGGACCAATGGGCGGATATCATCCATGTTTATTTACAATCTATGGTCGAAACCGGCTTGTCATGTGACGTTCCAGGAAGTTTAACAGCTGCTAATAAAGTGTATTTTCAACTGAATATGTCTTTTAACAGAGAAACCTCTAAAAAAACCCAAAGATAAACAGAGAAAAGGAAGGCATTGTAAAACATGGATAAATAACGTCAGTTCAATCACAGAATGTAATTGTCCTGACGTTGACGTCGCAGCTAAGCTAATGCTAAACTCTAAACTTTAGTCTGGGGGCGGCAGTAGCTCAGTGGGTAGAGTGGTCGTCTTTCAACCGGAAGGTAGGCGGTTCGATTCCCACTCTCCCCACAGTTCATACTGTCATTGTGTCCTTGGGCAAGACACTTAACCCACCTTGCCTCCAGTGACTGTAACACTGGTAATTACATTAGAACAATGTAAGTCGCTTTGGATAAAAGTGTCAGCTAAATGAATAAATGTAAATGTAAATGTAATGTATTAGTATTTTGGAGATAAAATTGGTCGGGTTTTACTTCTTTATTGAAAGATAAGCTGGAGAGGTCTGTTTTTGGAGGAAAGTAAGTCTGAGACAAAAACTAAATCAGGAAGTGCCTTTAAGTATTTATTCTCTACAGAGAACTTTTCAATGTCCTAAATGAAACTGGATTTATAATAATAATCCACATGTCCTGTGGACTGTCAGTGAGTGGGTAGAGGACATTAAAACACAGGTAGGATTAGGACTATGTTCTATGTTCATCCGTTCAGAGTTTTGTTGATGGACAATATTGTTTTGGTTGTTTTTTTCGCTGTCGGACAGTTTACGAGGCTTTTCCTCTTTCATTTTATGCATTGTTGTTAATGTTTTTGTGTTTTTTATGCTGTTTGTTTGTTTTCCTGTGAAGGAACTGTAAATGAATTGGGAAAACAACTCCTTAAAATGACACTGTTTATGAAGCGCTCTGTTAAACAAATAGTTGGGTGAACTGTGTTTTACCTCCGTCTCTGTGAAACATGGCCACGTCCAGGTCTGTGGCTCCAGTGTTGCCTATGTTCTGGTCCAGCGTCTGTCGAGCCAAAAGGTTTTCTCTGGAGAAGATGAAACGCACAGACATTTGTGTCACACACAGAGCAGAGCAGACATCAGTGTTGCTCTAAATACACAACACATTGTTACGTCAAATCTTCTTCAGCCGTGTCACAGTGACCCACAGAACCACAGCCCGTCCCTGAGCGTGTTTAGACCAAATATATCTCACAGGAAAACGGATTACTGTGCATTTTAGTCCTTGAACTGTAAATCTGCCATGTATTTATATATATACTGTATATTACAAAAGGAATCACAGTCCTTCATTAATGCAGGGTTACTAGTCGTCCTTAGGGTTTCTAAAACTACAATGGGAGGTAGAGCCTTAGGTTAACAAGCCCCTGTTCGATGGAATCAGCTCCAGCTCACGTTAAAGAGCCTCTACAGGTTTAAGGTTAGGCTTAAGACCCCCTCTTTGACACGGCTCATTATTAGATCCAACCAACTTAATGAAGATGACTTCTTCCTGCTGATATTAAATGGACTTTAATCATTTTAATAATCTATGTATAAAATGTCTGTCCGTCCTGGGAGTGCATCCTCCTTCTGTTTTTTTTTCTTTTTACCCTGATGAAGGTGCAGTGTGTAAAGCTCTTTGAGGAAACTGCTGTTGGGCTGAAGATTCAAAAGTAATTCATTTAAACAAGAAACCTGAGAACCCACTGTAACGTTTGACCCCATGACCTTTACACCAGGTGTAAACACAAAGACTCTGTTGTGAGTGTTACCTGGCGGAGCTGACGGAGGAGACGGTGGAGGTCCCCAGTGTGATTCTGTGGAGTCCACTCTGCTCCAACAGAGACGCGTTGTGGTACGGGTTCTGGGTCTGGAGCCAAGATCAGACGGAAAAACAGAGAAGAGAACATCTTAAACCTGTCTAAGCTGTTTCCCTGTAAATGTTAAAGGTTCAATCAAATCTAGAGACAGAGGATTCAGTTCGACATGACACAACGAAATACAAGTTAAAAATAGTACAGGGCCAAGCTATGTGTCAGTAAACAGTTACAACAAAGTCTTCATAGCATTATTAACTCTTTCTAAACCGCGACCATTAGTCACTTTTTTATTATGTTCGTTTCACAGAAAATCCAAATAAATGTACTTCCATCAGCTATTATTGCTTAACCTTGTATTATTTATCACAGTTGTCTAATATTTATCTAAACCTGTTCCGTGTAACGACTAAGACTGTGATAAAGCCCCGGGAAGTGTCCCAGAGCTGTAGCTTCTGTGGCCTATCATTGTTAAAGCAGACAAAGCACTAGAGTTCTGTGTCTTATACGGTTTTAAATCTAATGTTGAACCTTCCCACTGAGTCTTTACGGGAGATGGAAAACATTAAACCAAATAATGACTCAAAAGAATGAATGGAGAATAGATTGTTTAAATGAATAGAGTAGGTCTGAGCCTTAAATGACCTCCACATCTGCTCTTTTCATTACTCTAGCCTTTCTTCCTGTCTGTCCATTTCTCTGAGATGCCTTCAGGGCTCACTCTCTGACCCAGTTTTTCACAATAAAGCCACCTCTCTCGTTCCAAAGCCTGTCCTGCTTTTGTCCCTGGGCTCAGCGTTAACCCTTCTTCTTCCTCTTTTTACATTTATGAGTTTTTTACAGAAATAAAAACAAGGGCCCTGCTTTTAACCCTGTTTTCTCCAAAGATCTGCAACAAGTCGAAGGTATTATTGTTTTAACCCCGTTAGACCTTAAATAAATAAAAAATAATATAGTATGTAGTATTTATGACTAATTTTAGTGGAAAAAACAACTGTGTATGTGAACTATTTACACATAAGAATCCTTTTTCATTTATTACAACGCTCCACAAGCTTTTTATTTATTTTTAAACCCTTACAACAGATAATTTTTAATATTTAAATATGTTTTATAAAATGGAAAAAGAACTTACATTTATATTATATTTTTAAGTAGCTCTAAATATTTACAGTTGTTGACTCACTCTTAGACTTTACTGTTGTTGTAGTTGTTTAATAAAGTTGTATTTGTCTTATTGTTTTTCCCTCACATTGTCCTGATGAATGTGTTTGAATGAAGGACTTTTATTCCCTTTATTCACAGAGTGCCTCAGATACTTTTTCATTCAGACTGCTTTAGAACTGTTTTTAATCCAGTTGTGTTTGGTTTCAGTCTACAGACCTTCTGATGATGCACTTCAGAACCAAAAAACCCTCATGAACTTACAGACTCCAGGGAACAGAAAAGAAGGAGCTTTAAAACTGAGGAAAGAACATGTGTCTTGTTCTCACGTTGTTCTGTGGAGGTTTGGGCGGCTCCTCTCCCGGACTCTTCTTCCCCAAACAGACAACTCTCCAGGCCTCCTTCACCTCGGAGTTAAAGACGGTGAAGACCAGCAGCACGCATACGCCCTGAGACAGAGACACACGATGACTCTTGAGCTCGGGCTGAGAGATAAGAACAGGTGAGGCGTTACCTGGACGAGGCAGAGCACGTTGAAGATGTAGTAAAAGGCCAGGATGCTGTTGTTGACGGCCATCAGTCCACAGAGCCAGGTGGAGGTGGCCACGAGGAGCAGCAGGAAGGCACTGCGGATCGTCGCTCTGGAGGGAAACACAGATAAACAAACACACTAATGTCAGAGGAGAACATCTTAATATTCAGCCCTGTGTGGCTTTCTGTTCTCCTTTTCCTTCTTTCAGCATTGTTCAGAAATATTTAAATGCAGATAATAAAAGTAGAGCAAACTGTAAATGGCGCTATAATATCTTTAAACAGAAGCTGGAGCTCGACTGCTGCTGTGACTGACAGACCCCAGGATCAAACAGTAATTGAAGGCAGTAGTCCAAGTATTACCATAAATATGAAAGTGACTGGCCACATCAGGACGTCCCAGAAGAGAATATAACTCACAGTTTTTAGAGTTAGTAATGAACCTAACCTATAAACAGTGTCAGTGTAAACACCATTCAAAGAAAACGTTTTTTTTTATTCTTGTTTCAAAAATTTAAAGTAAATGTGATCCTTACATTTGAGGTGATATAGTAATTATTATTAAGGATTCATTACAGATACTACTTTTATCATTTACAGCCAAATATTTTCAAACAGTGCTGCATAACAAACGGAAAGAAAAACTCACAGAGCAGAGAGGAAAGTATTAGAGGACTTCCTACATTCAGATTATCTTTGCTAATGTTGAAATCTGTCTGTTTTAAAATCAAGATATTAGGATTAATTGTCATTTTTGGATTTGCGATGGCGATCGAAGCTCAGATGAGTTTATCGTAGATGGAGATCCAGCAGAAGTCCGGGTTCCCGTAGCCTTCAGGGTCCAGCCCCACGGCCAGACCTGAAAGAGATGAAGAGATTCAGAGACGAGGTCAAGGTCGAGTCAGAGAGGCGGGAGATAAACCTGACACAGACACGGGTCAAGAGGAAGAAGGACGGGGACGTGACTCGAATCAGAAACAAACCCGGGACGGGACAGTCTCTGTAACGTCCTGAGGGTCGTCTGAACAGAGCTTTAAATAATTACAATTCTCCAAGGTTTCACCATCATCCTTTTCTAAGTTTTGAGGTTTGGAGTGAACTATTATTTACTTTAAATTCTCTTGTTTAGTCTCTTTGTGGTTTTATCCAGGGTTTGAGCTTATTCTACATTTTCTCCAAAGACATAATGTTGCCCTACATTCATTTAATAAAAGCCTTTTCTTTGCCTAATGTTGAAATCTGTCTGTTTTAAAATCAAGATATTAGGATTAATTGTCATTTTTGGATTTTTGTCTTGCGTTTTACCAAAACGACGATGGCGATGGGTCCGGCGAAGCTCCAGATGAGTTTATCGTAGATGGAGATCCAGCAGAAGTCCGGGTTCCCGTAGCCTTCAGGGTCCAGCCCCACGGCCAGACCTGAAAGAGATGAAGAGATTCAGAGACGAGGTCAAGGTCGAGTCAGAGGGAGACGGGAGATAAACCTGACACAGACACGGGTCGAAGAGGAAGAAGGACGGGACGTGACTCGAATCAGAAACAAACCCGGGACGGGACAGTCTCTGTAACGTCCTGAGGGTCGTCTGAACAGAGCTTTAAATAATTACAATTCTCCAAGGTTTCACCATCATCCTTTTCTAAGTTTTGAGGTTTGGAGTGAACTATTATTTACTTTAAATTCTTATATCACCTGTAGCCTATTGTTATAAGAATGATCTGTGGGAATAAAAAGACTGTACGTCAAACACTGACCTCCGTGAGTCTGGACCTGGTCACTAACTCTGTCTCCTTCAAACACTGACCTCCGTGAGTCTGGACCTGGTCTAAGTCTGGACCTGGTCTAAGTCTGACTAACTCTGTCTCCTTCAAACACTGACCTCCGTGAGTCTGGACCTGGTCTAAGTCTGGACTAACTCTGTCTCCTTCAAACACTGACCTCCGTGAGTCTGGACCTGGTCTAAGTCTGGACCTGGTCTAAGTCTGGACTAACTCTGTCTCCTTCAAACACTGACCTCCGTGAGTCTGGAGCTGGTCTAAGTCTGGACTAACTCTGTCTCCTTCAAACACTGACCTCCGTGAGTCTGGACCTGGTCTAAGTCTGGACTAACTCTGTCTCCTTCAAACACTGACCTCCACGAGTCTGGACCTGGTCTAAGTCTGGACTAACACTGACCTCCATGAGTCTAGACTCTCTTGGTCTTGACTCTTTCTCAAGAACTAAAAGTCTTGGTCCTTTTAAAATATACTTTTCTTCAAAAACAAGAGGAAAAATATAAATAGGGTACTTTTTGTTTAAGGCTTTGTCTGGCTTCATCAGGTTTTGTCCGATCACCTGCTCACACTCACGATGAGACCAGAACCAGAGCCTGGTCCAATCAGAGTTAGTTTCAGGTCAGGCCCCTCCCTCTAGAGATAAAGCTCTCTTACAGTTGATCTCAGAATTAATAAAGTGGCATTATAGACAAAACCTCTTCACCTTGAAAACGGAGTCCAGATGCCTCATGTCATGTAAAGCCCTCACTTTGGAGCCCTTTTAAAACAGAAAAGTCTATCCTTCAGACAGAAAACCATGTGTTACCGGTGATGATGGCGGGGACCCCCCAGCCGATGGCGTAGTAGAACCTCATGGCTCCGTAGTTGATGTTCCTCTGCTCCGTTTGCATTCGGTAAATATGGAGCCCTTCCACAAACATCCAGGCGAACGTCGACATGAAGAAGTAGTGCAGCAAGATGGCCACCACCGTGCACAGGAACTGCCCCAGAGACAGAAACAGACAAATATTCAACCACTGTTCCCACAGTAGCACACGTCTGAAGATCAACACAAAGTTTATCTCCAGAAAGAACAGCCCCAGAACAGTGGCTGTGTGACATTACAATAAGTGTGGCTTTATAAGAGAACTCTTAGTAAGCCAAATACATGGTACGGGGTTAATATAGTGTGTGGTTTATTTATATTATCTTCATTATCCAGTCTTTGGATGTATAAAAAGCTCTCAATGAAGTATCTTTCCATTTTTTCCTGCCAATAAAATCACCAGTGCACATTGAGCTTTTGGGGATTTGAGGAATTGGAGCAAAAAAAATCTTAGAAAGTCTAGAAAAGTTTTCCCCCAAAACCGTATTGTCAAACAAATGCTTGGTATACATCTGTTAAAGACACCTACAACTAACCAAATGCTAGGATTACATAGTGTTTATTGTCTATCTTCCTTTCATAGACCTGGTAAAACACAAGAGCTGCTTTGCACTTGTTCTATGGGCTGCAGGACGTGGAAATAAATCTTGTAGTCAAAAAGCTCTTCCAGAAAAATCTATTGGAAATCAACACCACCCATTGATTATTCAAGATCCTGGTGTAATAATGCAGCCATGGCCCCATCACCTTTAATTAAACTGAATAAAGGGTCTCGATATCTACACGTCACATGACTTTTCTCTCCAGATTTAGAAGGAATAACAGGAACAGAAACTGAACAGGTCTGCGCTGGAAAACTAAGTCGAAGAGGTAACACGTAAAAGGAGGCAGAGGATAAAACTTCACTTCGAAGAATGAAAAAACCTCTACTGATGCCTGAGAGCTGTGTGACGTTGAAGTTGGCACAAGCCCAACACGTCTTTATTAAACCCAGCGTGAACCGACAGCCGTTCATGATTTAATTACACCTGAGACTAATGAACAGTGAGTTACCGTCTGTCTCCGGGAAACTGTGAATCAATGACGACTGTAAACGAAGTGTCGTTAACGAGCTGCATTAGACTAATCAGACCCATGAGCCACCTCTGTTCGCCCCCCCGAGGAAGGAAAAGACTCACAACAGGCGCTAATATCAGGACAATCCTATTCAAACGCTGTCTTTTTACAATAAACGTAGAATCTTTTGTGTTTCTTAGACCCTTCCACATATGACACGCCCACAGCAGCGACAAAAGCATCATCATAGTTATGCAATACAGTATTCAAATAAGACCCGTCAACACGACAGAGAGACTGTAAGTCATTGGGCTAAAAGTTACACGAAGGGTCTATGTTTTTGTTTAGAAAACACCAGAGAAGTTTAAATAAATACTTTAGCTTAAGCTCAAAAAGATCCAAGTGGAAGAAGACATTTTAGTTCTATTGTTTTTCTACAGCAGCCCAGAGAGGACAATCTGAAGACAGCTAGAGAAGACACAAGACCTATTTCCACATGTCCCTGCAGGGCTTCCATAGCTGTTCACATGCTCTAAAGACGAGGAGTGTGAGGTGTGGAGTTACATTCTGCAGTTTCACTTTTAAACACTTAAAAAAAAGAAAAAAGCTCAGATCATGTGTTTTTTTCCATTACGAACACTAGAAGACACTGCGCTCACTTCCCAACGACAGAAAGAGCACAGTCTTTGGCAAAAGTGGAGCCAGACACTTTTATTTCTCACTCTTCCACAGAGTCCGGGAGCAGAAAGTGAAGCGTGATAAGAGCATATTGTTGAAGTCATCTGTTCACTGAGAGGGAGACAAAAAAGACACTGGCTGTTTTACACTGATGAAGAAATACACACAGGGAGATAGAAACGATGAGAAGGGTTATAGTAAGAATAAATTAGAAGAAAACTAGAATGTTTGGAACTGCTGATGCTGCAATTTGCTACAAAATAAATAAAATGTCTTGAAAGAACTTGAAACGTAATGTGAAGAAGCTGAAAAGATGTTGAATGAAGCTTAAATAAGAAAAATGTTAAAAGACTATATTAAGTAGAAAGAAAAAAGGAGAAAAAGTTAAATTTGGTTAAAAAAAGGTAAAAATGTTGAATCGTAAAAACATGTTAAATACTGTTGTAAATGTGAATAAATTTAAACAAGAGCATCTAACATGAGAACTAAACATAAGAACTGAAAAATATGACAGGAGTGACAGAAAAACCAGTTCAAATATGTAAGAAGTAAAAAGAAAATGCATGACAAAGTTTGAACAGATTTATAATCGGAGACTAAGAGGAACATTTTCTAAAAATGCACAAAATTATCTTAATTTTTTAACAATCTTTTGTGTTGATTATTAAATAAACGAGTTACAACTTATTAATTTGAAAAATGTCCAAAAAAGTTGAAAAACATTAACTGTGTAAATAAAATATGAATTGTTGAATGTGTGACTGAGGCTGAAGTTACGACTGGTTAAAAGCTGAACTTGGTGTCATCAAGTATTTGTAAATGTTTGTGATATTTGCTAAAGTTCATTGAGAAACAGTTAAAAACGTAAAAGGACATAAAATCCTAAATATTTCCAAAATTATAAAAGGTATGAAGCCCAAATTTAATAGCACGGAAGCCTCTGCATTTGGACATGTTTTAAAGTTGAAACGGCTGGAATTGGTTGAATCGTTGTTGAGTTGACTGGCACTGACACTGTGTTATTGATAAATCTTTTCTCATATGAATAAATAACTGTTGAAGCTGGACTCACCTGTTGCTCGGTCTGGTTGACTCCCAGCAGGAACACAAGCTCCGAGAGGAACATGGCCGCCGCCATGTTACAGTGGATGCTCCTGATGTTGGACTTAAGTCGGAGGCAGCTCAAGGCCAACACCGTCAACAACAGGCCCAGCATCGAGACGCACAGACAGGAGTAAGAGACGAGCGCCAGGGTCTCCAGGTCGCCCTCCAGCTGCTGCTCCCGAAAAACACAGAGTGAGTCACACCCGGCACAAAAACAGGATTAATGTCGCCACCTAACATTTACGCCGCCCGTAAACCTCAAGACTAAACATTAAAAGAAGAAAATATTCTGAGCAAAGTGAGCAAAGGGTTTGAGGAGGGAGAGAGAGAAATTTATCTAAAGTGAGACACGGAGGCAGATGGAAAAGTCAGAGCGGAATTTGTAGATTGTAGATGAACAACAAGTCATTTGGAAGCACAGATGGTTTTGCATCTTAGTAATACATCCTTTTTTGGACAAATAAGGCATTAAATAATCTGTAATATGTGTGCTCTGTATTTTACAGCCTCTTTACACTTACAATCTAAATCTGAATGCACCAGTAATTACACTTAATGCAGGCTTAAACTAATCCATGTCTAAATCAAGACTTCAGAGATATTCCTTGTTGTTGTAGTTTAAGATTAAGGTTTTGTTGAAGCCACAAAGTATTGCAGTGCAAGCCAGGAAAGTCCAGAAATGATGAAAGAAAAGACAAAGGTAATACTGGTGGGACCCACGCCTTCAACATCTCATTTAGCATCATCAGGTAGTGCAACCGTCAAGTGCAAAGGTCAGGGCCAGGCTTCACCTCGAAAGCCCCCACGTGTTTAAAGTTAAAAATATACTGCACGACCTACACCGACAAAGAAGAAACGGGTCAATCCGAAAAACTATTCAAGATTAAGCCTAAAAAATCAACAAAACAACTTATACCTGAGATTATTATAACCGAGTGCAGCGTTCTTAGTACAGAGTCCCAGTGTGAGCCTGAAAATGAAGACGTACGGCCAAAAGAAAATGCTGAAGACACACATTTGGATGAATATATAGACGCTCGCTCTGATATTTCATCTACAGAGCCTTTCATCCTGTAGATGGTGAACAAATCACAGCACAACAAGTGTTAATGAAACTGACATGAATTCTGCCAGAGATCTGTCAAGATCTAAAGCAGAGTTTACAGCGGTTTTAAACGGATCCTTTATTTTTCCTTCCTGAAAAAAGGAAAGGCATCTGGACTGAACTGGACTAAATAAGGGTTAAATCCAGGACTAATGCTGCAGTCATGTGGTCCACGCAGTGTCAAATTCTCACAGTAAAGAACTGGTTCCTCCAACTTTATTGTGCTTATAAGATTTCAGGACCTCAACAACAAGAAACATTATCTAACACATAATAAATATGGCATTAGGCTAAACCAGACTTCAGTCCAGAGTTAATAAAGTCTAACACATTGTTTTCTATTTACTGACCTCTCTGTGTGAGCTGTCCATCAGGACTCCGATCGTCCCCAGTCTCTGACACTGACAGCGAACGTGAGATGTGTTTCTGTAAACCACCATACAGTCCCTCACCGTCCAGCTGCCCCCAGAGTCGTACCTGTCAAACCAAAAATTATAAACATTAATCACATTTATATCATTTAAATATTGTGGTCCTTGAATTAGATTGCTAGAAACGTTTTTTAACTCCCTTTTACAGGATTGTTGCATTAATGTGCTCTGAAATAAGAAGTTCTGTTCCTGTTTACAACCTTAGAAAGTCTAGAGCAGCCATTCCCAAAGTCGAGAGCCCCCCTAAAAATCTGAAAATCCTGTGAAACTCCACAATATCTTAAACCTTCACTCTAATATAAAAAAAGTGAAGTATTTATCTGAAAATGTTATTAAAAAAACATAACAAACATGACTGGTGGCTTGCATTGCTTAATAATAATATATTTTTAAGTGAATGAATGTGAATGGTTGTTTGTCAGTGTCTGTCTCTAAGTGTTAACCCTGCGACTAACTGGCCACTGTCCAGAGTGAACCCCGCCTCAGGCCCAAAGCTGCTGGGATAGGCTCCAGATATTTTTAGAATTCATTTTTTTATGTAAACCTCCTCTGGTGGCCTCCCCGCAGTCCCTTCGTGGTCCTAAATTATTTTTTTAGTAATAAATACTTAATAACAATCAAACAGCATTTTTAAGTCCAGGTCACTGTTTTAAAAAACGACAACTGTTACTCTCCTAATTTACAAACTGCATTGTGGGAATAAGTCAATGTGCAATATGCAAATTAAGTAAACCTATTCTTAATGACGTCAAGTCTGCAAGTTTTTAACCAACATTTTGGCTTCTTTTTCTGATTTGATCTGAAAATGTTCCTAACCATGTACGTAGTAAATACTTTCTAGATAATAAGGTTTACATTAATAACATTTTACTAAGTTGTTATGTGTGTTTTAATTGGCTCTGTTAGCAACATAAACAACACAAAGCCTGTCACTGTCACTGCTCCTGTCTGCTCCTCTAAACCGGGACTGTACAGTTCCCTACAGTACGGTATTAAGAATCCTGGCCCCTTTAACGTGAGTGGACGTACGGACTGCTGTGGTTCCACTGCACACACAGAGGTTTGCTGCGATTGGCCGTCTCCAACAGTTTGAACTCCAGCTGGATGGGCTGGTCCAGGTGTCCGCTCACAAATGTGTGGTTATTAAAGACCGAGACAGTGACGACCGGCGAGTTCATCACCGGGTGTCTGGGAAGTCTGAGGGAGCGACAAAAGTATGAGTGAGCAGAGAATTTATAAAATGGTTTATACGTTTTTTTTTGCCTTTTATGGGACATGGTTTTCTGACACAGGACTTAATCAAGACTAAACTCCTTGGATCAAAAGAAAAGTCAAGATTTAAACTAGGGTTAAAATCCATATTAAACAAGGATAACATCAATAACTTAATAATAATAAAACTAGGGCCCATTAAAGAAATATGAACAAGACAGAATCAGGAATTGAACAAGATTAAACCACAAAACTAGAACTAAACTAGAACCAAAGCCAAAATCTTTACTAAAACTAAACCTGGGTTGAAGCTAGGACCACAACAGGCCTAAAAAGAGAAAAACATTGACTTAATAAGGTCTTAAATTAGATAATTAAGACTAAACCAGGACTAAAACTAGTACTAAACCCAAGACTTACTCAAGAGCTCAACCAAGCCAGAATTAAGGATAAACCAGGTCTAAACTGATGTGTCTGTTTAGACCATAGTCTTGGTTTAATCCTGGGTTTGTTCTGTATGTAGTCTAGGTTTAGACCTGATGTAGTCCCACTGAACCCTCACCGGACTCCTCTGCGGTCCGTGTGGTACTTGGGCGGCAGAGCGGCGCCCAGACTGCGGTAGATCAGCAGGATGACGATACTGAAGGGTGGCTCCGGCAGCGAAACAGAGCGACGGGCCGCGGTGTATTCTGTCGTCTGATTGGTCGAGGTGGCGCTGACCGGGACTGGACCTGGGTTTAGAGGAGTCGAGGCTGGAAACAACAGAGAAGACTGTTGGTACAAAGTGGATTTAACTTAAACATATTAGTGGTTTAGTCCTGAAATAGTCCTGGTTTGGTCTTATTTAGTCTGGATTTGATTCTTTGGTTTGGTCTGAGGTTTGAGTCCTGTGCTACACGTAACATAAACCTGGTTTAGCCCTTGGTTTAGTCTTTGTTTAATCCTGGGTTTAGTCTTTGCAGAAGGTTAGGTTTAGGTTTGGTTAAGTCCTGTTTTTTTCCAGGTTTAATGTTGGTTTGGTTTTAGTCTTGGTCTAGTCCTCTTGTGGTTGGGGCCGCGAAAGTAAATAAGAATCCTCTTATGACTTAGAGACTGACAAATCCAACTAAAACCTGTTCAAATCAATCTAAAACCTGTTAAAACACAATTAAACCTATTCAAATCCAACTAAAACGAATTGTAAAAACTTGACCCATCATTGTGAATTATATACCAGAGTGGGATGGCCATCGTTGTCCAACAGGAGATCAGGGCATTGGCATACTTTTATCTATAAGGCCATACTTGGTCTTTTGCCATCCTACATCTGTAGTTTAATCACATGGATCAAATGATTACTTGCTGCTCTTTGTTCCATTTGCCCGTTACAGATCTGGGAAAAGCCTATCCCAGCAGCTTTGTCTACTCAGCTCCTTCTGCATGGAACTTTTTGCAAAAAGACTTAAATTTATCAGAACTTATTTCTTTAAATGCTTTTAAGTCCAGATTGAGAGAACCTGAAATGACCTGTTTAAATTGTAAATGTTTTTAATTATTTGTATTGTATAACTTTTATAAATGTAATTGACTGTGTTTGCTGCCTCTTGGCCAGGACTCCTTGAAAAAGAGGTTTTTAACCTCAATGGAACTTTCCTGGTTAAATAAAGGTTAAAAAACAAAAAAAACAAAAAAACAACCTGTTCAAACACATCTAAAACCTGTTAAAACACAATTAAAACCTGTTCAAATTTATCACCTACTAAATTATTCTTTCAACTCTAGGGCTGACATTTAGAGACAGACTTTCACTTCCACATTCATTCACTAGGGACACTTTAGATTTGCCAGTTGACCTATACATGCATGTGTTTGGACGATGGGAGGAGCTGGAGTACCCGGCACTAAATTAATTGGAGCCAAATAAAAGTCTAGTTTGACGTGTGTTTGGTCTAAAGTTGAGTTCATTCTTACGTTCTCTGTCGGAGCGGTCCTTCCAGCTGTGGGTCTGGTGTCGCTGTTGCACCAGGGCAGCAGGGGGCAGCAGCACGTGGGTGTAGGGGTCCCACACCGTCTGACCCCGGAACAGAGAGGCGTGGTACCGAGGGAAACGCCGCTTGAAGTGAGTGTGGTTGTCCACTCGGTCCAGGTTCATCACTGAAGACACAGACATTTATTCACAAAAGGAGAACAGACTAATCCAAGAATAAAACGGCGTTAAACCAAAACTTAAAGTGGGGCTAAATCAGGACTAGAGCAGACCTTAAGAAGGGCTCAACCAGCAAAACAATTTGATCTTATATTATTAGTTCTAGTTTATGGTTGTATTGTTTTAGTCCAGGTTCCTCGTTAACTCAGGTATTACATGCAACAAAGTAAAAAAATAATCAAATACAGTCATGTTTTGTCAATTTCTGTGAATATAGATTGAAAGTTTCCCAGATCGATGAGTTTATTGTCTGTTAAAGCTGTTGGAAAAATGGAGGCTGTCCTGAATTCATAATAAGACGTTTGATAAATCCATTAACGTCAAAGCCTTAAAACAACACCACTCTCTTGGATTTAAATGAGATTTGACCTGGGCCTGTGTCGATGTGGGTTTGACAGAGACGACTGTGAAATCCATAAAACACACAGAGACGGAGAGAGAGGAGAGTGGGATTATGGGAAATGAGACGCAGACAGGAAGTGCTCAGTTGGAGAGAGGAGAGTTCAATAATGAAGCCACACAAGAGGATCTGCTCTTGATGAGACTCAAAGGATTTTAGAGAGAGATGCAGGAGCCTTAGTTTGTCTCGGTTCGGTTTGGTCTGGTTCAGTTTCTCCAGAAGAGGCTTGTGTTTCCACTGTGTCCAGAGGAGGGGGGGTTTAATGCAGATGATAAATGAGCCTGGTTTCTCTCTGGTCTAAAATTGGTCTTTCATTTCTTAAAACGTACTTTTACTTAAGAAGTTTAAAATATGACTTTAAGTAATTTTGTGGCGGTAACATTCTTCTGCCCAATATATTTTTTCACTTTGTTCTTTGTTGCTGGATTTTCTCAATTAAACAGAAAACAGAAGGCATTTAAAACCAGAAACAGTGGCTGACAAACACTAGCTTTATCTTGAAACATTTTAGCATTAATGATGTTTATCACTAGAACAAGACATATTTTATTCTATTCTATATATTTGCTTTTGCTGATCTTTTTTGTGAGTGAGGATTATCTTTTATTTAATTAACAGACTGCAGTCTTTTGGAAAAGTGGACCACAGACTCGGGACCAGGGGCCAAAGTGTCACAAACTAGTACAACATGCTTTTAGGGGACGTTCCCGACCGCTTTGGGTGATGGACGTGCGCTCAAACTGACACGAGCCATTCTGTGCTGCTCAAATGGAAACAAAGAACTAAAGCGAGACTAAAGCAGGACTAAACTAAAGACTGAACTATGAGAGTGTTTGGAATGGGAGGTTTCCCTCTCAGTGTTTTCTCTGATTGAATTGAACAGTCCGGGTTAATGAACGGTCTGTTTCCAAACCTTTCCACAAACGAGTTTAACGAACCACGCGGCTCCTCTCTCGTCTCTGTGTGTGGCTCTTTAGTCTTTTGGCCGCCGCTGCGTAGCTCGGGGGGTATTTTCTGCGCCGTGGAGCTGATCTCTCGCTCCGTGTGGAAGTGTGAAATCCATGTGTGTCTGAGCCGTCAGCGCTGTTTGTCTTCACAATGAGTCATTACGGAGGATTTCACACATGAGCCTCGTGCTTTGTTCAAACCTTCACTTTATTACAGCCCTTTTATTGAAAGTCAATGTGAGGAGAATCTGAGGCTGGACTTACAGTAAAGACACACATTTTAATTCTCATTTGTCAAATACATGTTACATTCTGGTTTGTTTTAATTGTAGCACATTTCCATTACATTTATTAAACAAGGACTACACCATTTCAGGATTTAGTTTGACAGTTTAATCTCCTGAAGCTTTTTGTGACAGAATCATCTGAAAAAGGAGACTTTAAGACCTCATCTAACCTTTTAGGAATTTTAATAGATGAGAATGTCCCTCCCACAGCAGGAGTTTGACCAATCACAGCATCTGAAAAAGGAGTGCTCCCATTGGTCGACACTGAATGTCCCGATATTACAAAGAAATATGTTTAATTAAACAGCTCAAAAACAATAAAAACAGATAAAAGAACTGAAAAATAAACACGGATAAATGTCGGCAATGCTTCGGCGCAATGTTTAACAAGAAATAATAATAAATAAACTTTGTAAGGTATTGAGGGATTTGTGGAAAAATGGTTTGGTTTAACCCTTTTTTGACTAAAGAAAAGGTTACTACATTGCGTGTAGGGAAGAGAGGTGAGTCTGATATTGTCTGTCGCTTCCTGCATTTGGTTTAAACCCTCGTTAAATCTGGTCTGAACCAAAGAGCTGCTCTGGGGATTTGGTTTCTGCTCTTCCAAAGATGATTTTTCACAAAGGTTTACTTCTTATAAAGTTTTTAGTGTTTAACAGGGTTCTATGTTCTTACATCAGAACTGGGCCTGCGCACGATGTTCTGAAAGAGACGAGAGAGAAACAGGACTTTTACAAAGAATTCAGCTGAAAAAACATCTAAACCAGGACTTTACCAGAGTTAAAGCAGGATTAATCCAGGACAAAACTAAACGTGGGCTAATTACGTCTTGGACTAACCCAGGCCTGAATAAAAAATCTAAATAAAGACAAAAGACTAATTCAGATTTGACGACAGAGTTTGGTAACACTTTATAATAACAGGAGCTAAGCTTTAATAGATTTATTAGAAACTGAAAATATCATTTACATCTATAATTCTACATGGGTTTATCATAAGAAGGTTATTAATGTAATAGTGATTATTAATGTTGTAAATGATAAATCAAGGATTAATTTAATTGTTACGAATCCTCAGCTAATGCTTCACAGAGAGTTCTTCTAAAGACTTTCCTGGATCCTGGTTCGAACCTGGTTTTAATAAAAGTCTTGTTTTTTTTAGTCTTGATGCCTGCGCTCTCATGGAGCCAAGTGTGAATGTCAGTGTCTGTGACAGAAGTCGCCTAGAACACGTCCAAAAACACCTAAAGGGAGTGAGGTGGCACCAAACGTTAACAGCTCCTTTCATAACTCACTTTACATCATAACCTGGTCAAAAAGGGGTTTAAAGAGGCTACGAAACATAAAAACTACCAACTAGTGTTTGGTCAGAGCTCAGCCCTGTCGCTCAGCTCTGAAACTGAAACAGAAACAGAAAAGACGTGTCAAACCCAGAGGGATGTAAGAGAAAAACAATAAACCAGCCTCAGAGACGCTCAGGAAACAACAGCTCGGACAAAAGAACACAGACAGAGGTTTGGGAAAAGAGAACAAAAAAACAAGAAATTTGATTATTGACTAAAAATGAAAGCTGACCTTAAAAAAGAAACATAACACACTTTCAGTTTTAATATTGTCCTGAATCTGTGTCGTTTATTGATTTTCAAAAGGTTAACATGATCTTTTTCTCAAAAACAATTACCTCATTAACACATTTCTGATTGGGCTGAATATGTTTCTTGTTCTTTTGGTCACGTTTTGTCTTTGATTATTGGATACTGTCATCAGATACTCTTTGGTTCATTTTAAGTGTATTTAGAACTCATATTTCCACTGTGTTTGTTTGTGTTGATGCAGAGTGAGGCCCAACAGATGAAAGATTAGTTTAAATCCAACCAAATGCCTTCAGTAAACATTGTCACAAAACTGTTTATGAACAAACACAAACCAGGTGTTACTTTTAAATGACATTATATTATCTTCTACTTCAGATGTTTATCATTTTCTTTATATACATATTTATTTTATAGTTCTTTTGGTATAGGTAGAACGTATAGGTGGTGGTCTATTGCCCACTTTTCTTTAAGCCCCGCCCTCTGAGCCTGGTTTGCTCTGATTGGTCAGATGTCCACAACAGTTCTTCTACAACACCAGGTTTAAACCAAATATATGAACGAACCAGGGCTAACGCAGAAGATCCAGAGCCAAGAACCCAGAATACAACCAGGACTAAGACAGTTCCAGACTTATCAGGTCTAATCCTGGTTGAAAGGAAACTGGATGTATTTTAAAAAAGGGACATTATAAGCACAGTCTTTTCTCTGAGATAACACAATGACACGGCCCACACACATTGAAGACACTTCTGAAATATAACCCCCTCTGTCAGTGTTTTCTGTTTCTAAATGGATTCAGTGCTTTAACTCAGGAGCATTTCAGATCTGTGCATTTCTTCATTTCTCGACGTCGGCTCAGTTCCTATAGTAACTGTCTCTGTGTCAGAGCGGCCTCTACACTCTTTTTATTTCAAGGATTAAACTCAACACACCAGCAGAAACCTGAGATGGATGCTTTTCTCCAACAGGGATCTGGATTTTAGGTATACCTCACAGAAAATGAATAACTCCAAACTAATGATTAATTTGTTCAGAGAAAACATGTATTGGAGCTCTGGGAGTGTAATGACAGCTTTCTTACTAAAAAGGATGCCCCTGTTGAAGGTAAATGTTGCTTATTTATTGGTGTGTGTTGAAACAGACTTGGCTCAGAGCTCTTTTTCACATTAAACTAACAGCTCCTGGCTTCACACTTTGTTATTTTGGCTCTAACATGATTTACCAGAGATTTACTGAGAAATGGAAACAGTTCTGTCAGTCATTGATGTGGGAAGTTCTATTTTGTATTTTTTTGTGTGTGACATTTATGTTAAATATGTGCAAACAAAATAACAAAACCAAAAACACAAATACAATTCAGACAAACTGGAAAAGGTAGGTATAGTTTGTAGATGGAATTTTTTCAAAAGACATCTGTCACTCAAGATATCTAGATATCTAACTTTATTTCTTATACATGTGCTCTGGTTTTATTTTCAAGAACATAATGACATTTGCAGGCATCAGGCAGAAGAGAGTGTTCAGTCAGACCTCGCTGAAGTGTGCGTCCTGCGTCGCCGTGAGACCGAAGCCGCTCTGCTGCGTCTCGAACGTCAGGAGGCGGGACAGCAGCCGCTCGGCGATTTGGAGGTCGTTGCCGTAGAGACGGGAGGTCGACTCGGTGACGTCCCGGAGCTGATGAGCCAGTTTCTTCTCCATGATGGTGTTCAGCTCCGTCTCGTTCCGCTCCAGAGAGTCCAGCTGCAGAAAAGAGACGTCACAAAGAGTCCTGACTGAGATTTGTGAGAGAATACCCCCAATATCAAAGAAATAAGGGTTAAACTGAAGATTACTGTTCTAAAACGTGTTCAAATCCAACAAAAACGTGTTCAAATCCATCTAAAACCTGTTCAAATCCATCTAAAACCTGTTCAAATCCAACTAAAACGTGTTCAAATCCAACTAAAACCTGTTCAAATCCAACTAAAACCTGTTCAAATCCATCTAAAACGTGTTCAAATCCATCTAAAACCTGTTCAAATCCAACTAAAACCTGTTCAAATCCAACTAAAACCTGTTCAAATCCATTTAAAACCTGTTAAAATCCATCTAAAACGTGTTCAAATCCATCTAAAACCTGTTCAAATCCATTTAAAACCTGTTAAAATCCATCTAAAACGTGTTCAAATCCATCTAAAACCTGTTCAAATTCATCTAAAACGTGTTCAAATCCATCTAAAACCTGTTCAAATCCATCTAAAACCTGTTAAAATCTATCTAAAACCTGTTCAAATCCATCTAAAACGTGTTCAAATCCATCTAAAACCTGTTCAAATCCAACTAAAACCTGTTCAAATCCATCTAAAACCTGTTCAAATCCATTTAAAACCTGTTAAAATCCATCTAAAACGTGTTCAAATCCATCTAAAACCTGTTCAAATTCATCTAAAACGTGTTCAAATCCATCTAAAACCTGTTCAAATCCATCTAAAACCTGTTCAAATCCATCTAAAACCTGTTTAAATCTATCTAAAACCTGTTCAAATCAAACTAAAACCTGTTCAAATCCATTTAAAACCTGTTAAAATCCATCTAAAATGTGTTAAAATCCATCTAAAACCTGTTCAAATCCATTTAAAACCTGTTCAAATCCATCTAAAACGTGTTCAAATCCATCTAAAACCTGTTCAAATCCATTTAAAACCTGTTCAAATCCAACTAAAACCTGTTCAAATCAATCTAAAACCTGTTCAAATCCATTTAAAACCTGTTCAAATCCTTCTAAATTGAGTTCAAACTGAAAGTGTTGGACTCACAGCAGCGTTGAGCTCCACAAACGGAGGAGAGGTGCAGTTGTAAAGGTCCGGCTCCAGCCAGCCTCGCTCCACGTCACAGTGTCTGATCGCTGCTCCTTTAACACAGAGTCAACAGTTTCACATAAAAGAAAAAATATCAGGGGCTCAGACATTTTTTAAACATTGTTTAGCATTATATATAGTTTGGTGTATGGAGAGTTTATAACGTGATTTCAGATTTAAATTTTTTTTTCTGGCACTAAACTTGGACTAAATAATCGCACAAAAAACGTATTGTCAAATAATTAGGACTAGATGAAGTAAGTAGGGTTAGACAGTACTAGGATTAACGGGAGTAATAAACTAGGACTAACAAGGACTAGACCAGGACTAGACCAGGACTAAAGCTCATACCGACTGATCCTTTGGGGCAGGGCACAGCGGCCGGGAGGTTGAACTTAGTCCGAGGCCACCAGATCCCAGACGTGATGGTCCTGGGACAGCAGTCGTAGATCACTGCAGAGAGAAGGCCACAGTATAAATAAAAACACAAGACTTTTTATTAACAGATTAATATTAAGTGGGCCAGACCGTCACATCCGGAGTTGGTGACCTCGGCGAAGGGGCTGTCGCAGCTGTTGCACTGGCGGCCGATAACTCCGGGCCGGCACTGGCATTGGCCGGTCTCGGGGTCACATGACCTGGAGAAGGAGCCGATGGGGTAACAGTCGCAGGGCAGACAGGACTCAGAGCCTCGGGGGCGGTAGTGGAACTCCTACGGAGAGAGAAGGACCCATTGTGTTACAGAGTTACCTCACTACGTAACAGGACATTATTCTTACTGTTTCTTATTTACCTGGACTCAACTAAAACTAAACCAGGAATAAAAATGAACATTGTTTAAGTCCAGACTGAACCTGAACTAAACCCAAGATTTAACACCCAACTAAACTAATTTAAAATAGGAATAAACCAGAAAGAAATCAGGACTAAAACCAAAACAAAACTTAACAGACACAAAACTAGGACTAAACCAAGTCTAAACCAGGACCACCCCGAAGGTCCCACAGTAATGCACTCTTCGACCTCACTACAGAACAAGAAACCTATAAATAATGCAACTCTTATAAACTGCACTTAAAAACATACATGAACAGTATTTCCATTACCAAAGAGAAACAGAAAAGTCTTTATAAAGACTCTGTTCTGTCCTTGAGCTGAACGATCTGAACACAGCGTGGGCTGATGGAAATGTGAGGATTACAAAGTGTGAACAAATGTTTAAAAGTGTTAGAAAATAAGGAACACAAGGCTAAAGCACTGACATTGACAGGTAGGATCTTTACATTTTGACATTGACAGGTAGGATCTTTACATTTTTATTCTATCCTAAATGTCACCATTACACACTTCAAAACCCAATCCCAAAAAACTGTATCTGTGAGTTTTCTGCAGAAAAATGTGGATTATCATTTTAGATTTTCAAAGTGGGGCGCAGTGGCTAAAATAAACCAAACAGATCCACTTTTCATTTTGCATTTACACCAAAAATCTCAACCAAATTCAATTAAAATTTGTTCAAATCCAACTAAAACCTGTTCAAATCCAACTAAACCAGTTCAAATCCAACTAAACCTGTTCAAATTCAACTAAAACCTGTTCAAATCCAACTAAACCTGTTCAAATTCAACTAAAACCTGTTCAAATCCAACTAAAACCTGTTCAAATGCAACTAAACCTGTTCAAATCCAACTAAACCTGTTCAAATCCAACTAAACCTGTTCAAATTCAACTAAATCCTTTTCAAATCCAACTAAATCCTGTTCAAATCCATCTAAAACCTGCTTGTATATATTATATATTATATCAATACAGTGCCAGACTTTATTATGTGGCCTTCATTAAGAGAAGCAGACAGTAACTAACCCCTAACAGTGTTGGTCATCTTACTTCAAAAAAGTAATTAGTTACAGTTACAAATTACTTCTCCTAAAAAGTAATTGAGTTAGTAACTCAGTTACCACATTGTAAAAGTAACTCAGTTACTTAGCAAAGTAACTGAAGTTATTTTTTATGTTTTATAAGGGAATTACGTTCTATAACAACGTAAATATCAAAGAGACCGCTTCAGCCAATCATCGCTGTTGCAGTGGTGTCATCATCCCCCCCCCGCTCTCTCCAGCAGCAGCTGATGTGGAGCCAAAGCCCCTCGCGCTTTATTCAACCAAATTGTAGTAACGCGACACTTTACATTCTCAGTAACGACAACGACGTTACAACGATGGGAAAAGAAATTAATTAGATTACTCCGTTACTGAAAAATTAACGCCGTTAGTAACGCCGTTATACTCTAACGCCGTTATACTCTAACGCCGTTATACTCTAACGCTGTTACTTCCAACACTGACCCCTAATATATAGTAAAGAAATGCTTTATATATAAATGTGTTAACATTAACTTTCTAATAGAAGAAGAAAAAGGGCTTTATGAGATTGTAATTTATAATTCGCTAAGTCTTAGTGTCATGTCCTAGTGTTATGTGTTAGTCTGCTTATGTTATGTATTTCATTTCCTGTGTCTTATTGTGAAGTGTCTCACCCCTGTCTGTATGTCAGATTGACTTCCTGCCCTTGTGCCCTCCTTTGTGATTACCTGCTCCGCCCTAATGTGTTCCACCTGTGCCTCATTGTGTTCCCTATAGTCTGTGTGTTTTCCCCTGTTCTGTGCTGATTGTAGCCTCAAGATTGTAGTCTCTATCCCTGTGTTTTGGTATCCAGTGTTTCCTTGTGTTTTTGGAATAAACCCTTTGAACCATCTGCCTCTTGTGGGTCTGCACAGTGAGTCCTTTTGCCTGGACCTGACAGTTAGTGATTTCAGTGAAATTGTTTATGGTCAGTTTCTGTGTGAATTTAAATATGTGTGTGTTTCTAGTGCGTACCTTGCATTGACACTGTCCACTGGTCTTGTTACAGTCGGGGTCGAAGCCTTTGTTGACGTCGCAGTGACAGGGGCCACAGTTGGGAGACCCCCACCAGCCTCTGGGACACTGCTGCTCGATCCTGTCATTCACAAAACAGACAGAACGGACAGAGGAGTCAAACAATCATCCACTCTGAAGGTCATTAATGAACACAGAAGTACAGTCTACTAGAAGTGTCACATTTATAAACTCCTTATAAAAATCTCAGGTCTTCCTACTCCTTTTTTGAGCATTGTATTATCTTTAACTCTTGTTTTATAGTATATATAAAATGTATATAAAATATAATAATAATATATAAAATGAATTAAAATGAAGGCTACAGACTATATTCTGACGTTTTCTTGAGCAACTAATACAATCTCCAGAGAACTGTGACGTATGAACAATGTCAGAATCTTCCGAGCAGATGTGCCGAGCTAATGTGTGGCTGGTGCTGTTAGCGGAGTGCACATTGAAAGCTGAAGCCTCTTACACTTTTATGTAGCACAACTAAATCCATCTAATAACTGTTTAAATCCAACTAAAACCTGATCAAATGCAATAAAAAAATAAAATTTATCTAAAACCTGTTCAAATCTAACTAAAACCTGCACATTTCGAGCTGAAGCCTCATACGGTGTAGACTTCACTTTGTGTGTTGCACAAGACATTAACCAGCAGCACTGAAAGGGACTTGTTACCAGTCTCTAAACTCTCTTCCTCTCGAATGTCAATGAAATTTCACTTTCTATTCTATTTGAAATGCACAATTATTTTCACTTTAATCCTCATTGCGGCTCCTGTCACTGCTTCTTGTTGCGACTAAAGCTCTTCCCTGTTCCCTGTCACTTCTCTCCTGTTTCCTCTGATCTCTTTCTCGTCTTTAATATGACGTCTTCTTTACATCTTTGTGAGTTTAGGAGACACCACTCGGATCATTTCTCTTGTAAATCTACAGTTTTTCTCACTCTTCACTCTGCGTCTGATCAAAGCCAGAGCTGTCGTGTTAAAGCGACATCTCTCACTGAAACTCTATCGGTTTATAAGGTTAATGGTTTATTATGTTGGAAATGCTCTTATCCTGCAGTGGATTTCATGCAAGAATGAACAAACGGGACAAGACAAGGATATAAACTTCAACAAACGCTACGGTCCATCTGATGGATGCTGATCCATCTGAGGACACTGTTGTGGAAAGATGACAACACATGTCTGAACATGTTTGAAATCTCTGCAAAAACCACTGATACATGAAATTAAGACCAAAGAAGTACATAAAGATCCCAGAGACTCCAAGAAGTACTCTGCACTGCCATTTGGCCCGTAAGCACAAACAACCAGTGAGAGACCTGAAGGGAAGTAACCCTCTCGTTCCCGGGTAAACTCCAACACATGGCGGCTGAGCTTGGGGGCTATGAGCCCACACCAGCCCGCCGCCTCTCACGAATAAATAAATTGTGCTATTTAAATAAAACTGCCTTGCTTTGCCTTGCCTAGAGCTATAAATGTAATTTTCTCATTACATAAGGCATTATTATTTATCATCAGTATCACAGTATCCCCTGTGTGCATGTGTGTATGGTTGTGTGTGTATGCGTGTGTGTATGTGAGTGTGTGGGTGTGTGTATGTGTGTATGGTTGTGTGTGTATGTGTGTGTGTATGTGAGTGAGTGTGTGTATGTGTGTGTGCGGCGTGTGTATTACATTACATTTAGAGTACATATTCACCTGTAAATGCTGTTTATAGAGAAGAGACACCTGTAATTATATTTATGGCACACACTCACCTTTTATAGTAATAACCATCTGTATATTTAAATTCATTGTACATATTACCTGTAAATCCTGTACATCTCCATATCCTGCACGTACGCAACCATTGTATATATCCTGCACTTTGCTGCTATTGCACTTCTGGTTAGACCTAAACTGCATTTCGTTGCCTTGTACCTGTACTTGTGTAATGACAATAAAGTTGAATCTAATCTAATTAACTGCACCTCAAACGACACTGTGACCCTCCTGAAAGTGTCCTGTGAGAGTCTGTCAGTGTCAGTCATCTTTGTTTGAATTTGGTATTTAACCCTGTCACAGTGTTTACTTTGACTTTGACTTGAATGTTCACAATGAAACAGAGTTTTGAGTTCAGTTTTTGAGATGCCTTAACTGAATTAGCACACTTTGCTAAATCAGCTAAACCTACTTTAAAGTAAAATACACACCACGTTATAGACACGCAGAAACCTGAGAAGACTATAGCTACCATTTGCTAATGCTAACTCAGCAGCTACATGATGAGTGGATATTGAACTGACAGAATAATGAGACCACAAGTTCTTTTATCACCCACTAAAATGTACGGTGTGTAAAGAGAGGCAGGGGACAGATTTAGGACCGTTTGTTGAAATAAGCTTTGTTATCTGAGCACACAGTTAACCTGTGTGTGTGTTACCTGTGTGTGTGTTACCTGTGTGTGTGTTACCTGTGTGTGTGTGTGTTACCTGTGTGTGTGTTACCTGTGTGTGTGTTACCTGTGTGTGTGTGTTACCTGTCTGTGTGTGTTACCTGTCTGTGTGTGTGTGTGTGTGTGTGTTACCTGTGTGTGTGTGTTACCTGTGTGTGTGTGTTACCTGTGTGTGTGTTACCTGTGTGTGTGTGTTACCTGTGTGTGTGTTACCTGTGTGTGTGTGTTACCTGTGTGTGTGTTACCTGTGTGTGTGTGTTACCTGTGTGTGTGTTACCTGTGTGTGTGTTACCTGTGTGTGTGTTACCTGTGTGTGTGTTACCTGTGTGTGTGTGTTACCTGTGTGTGTGTGTTACCTGTCTGTGTGTGTGTTTGTGTGTTACCTGTGTGTGTGTGTGTTACCTGTGTGTGTGTGTTACCTGTCTGTGTGTGTTACCTGTCTGTGTGTGTGTGTGTTACCTGTGTGTGTGTGTGTTACCTGTGTGTGTGTTACCTGTGTGTGTGTTACCTGTGTGTGTGTGTTACCTGTCTGTGTGTGTTACCTGTCTGTGTGTGTGTGTGTGTGTTACCTGTCTGTGTGTGTGTGTGTGTGTTACCTGTGTGTGTGTGTCACCTGTGTGTGTGTCACCTGTGTGTGTGTTACCTGTGTGTGTGTGTTACCTGTGTGTGTGTGTTACCTGTCTGTGTGTGTGTGTGTGTGTTACCTGTGTGTGTGTTACCTGTCTGTGTGTGTTACCTGTGTGTGTGTTACCTGTGTGTGTGTTACCTGTGTGTGTGTGTGTGTGTGTATGTGTGTGTGTTACCTGTGTGTGTGTGTTACCTGTGTGTGTGTGTGTTACCTGTCTGTGTGTGTGTTTGTGTGTTACCTGTCTGTGTGTGTTACCTGTCTGTGTGTGTGTTTGTGTGTTACCTGTGTGTGTGTGTTACCTGTGTGTGTGTGTGTTACCTGTGTGTGTGTTACCTGTGTGTGTGTGTTACCTGTGTGTGTGTTACCTGTGTGTGTGTGTGTGTTACCTGTGTGTGTGTTACCTGTGTGTGTGTTACCTGTGTGTGTGTGTTACCTGTGTGTGTTACCTGTGTGTGTGTTACCTGTGTGTGTGTGTTACCTGTGTGTGTGTTACCTGTGTGTGTGTGTGTGTTACCTGTGTGTGTAAACATTGTTATCTGTGTGTGTGTTACCTGTGTGTGTGTTACCTGTGTTGTTACCTGTGTGTAGTCCTGTGTTACCTGTGTGTGTTACCTGTGTGTGTGTTACCTGTGTGTGTGTGTTACCTGTGCTGGCAGTACTGTCCGTAGTGGTTGTCTCCACAGTCGCAGGAGTATCCGTGAGAAGAGCTGGGTTTTCTGTGACACTGAGCGTCGTTCTCACAGGGGTTTAAGTGACAGGCGTCGGTGCAGCCTCTGCCGTAGAAACCTACAGGACAAATACAGAAAATAAACAGATTATTTTATTTTGTATTATTAACCAGATTTTGTAAACATTGTTATCATTTTAGTTTATTCTCGAGTTTAGATTTGTTCTTTCTTTCTTGAGTCCTGGATTAAACCTGTTTTTATTCATGGTTTAGTCAACTTTAGTCTTTCCTTCTGTTTGTTTCTGGTTTAGAAGTTGTTTAGTCCTGTTTGGAAGAGTTATTCCAGGGTCAGGATAGTTTTTAGTCCTGATCTAGTCTTAGTTTAGGCAATGCAATTTTATTTATATAACAGAATTCATACACTGGGTAAGTCAAAAAAATAAAAATAAAATACACAGAGAAGATTTAAAATTAGAAACAGAAGTAAAATACAGAATAAAAAATTTAAAGACGAAGAGTGCAGTTATAACTTTACTGAATGTGGGCGGAGCTAAAGAGGAAGGTTTGAACATTGTTAAAGTTGAGGCTGGAACACTGCTTCACCAGGTTTAGTTCTAACTCTGGGCACGAGCAGAAGGCCTGTCCCAAATGTTCTCAGAGTCCGAGAAGAGTTAGACCTGTTTTTTTTTTTTTTTTTTGATTGGGAGTGCATACATGAGACACAAGAAAGTAAACATGAATCAAACCACCAACCTTCCTGTTATAGGACGACCACTCAACCACCTGAGCTACGGGTTTATGTTCTAAACACATTTTAAACACACACATGGACTCTTCCTTTCAGAGCAGAGAGGTCAGTTCAGCTTTAATCCAGAGCCCAGTGAAAGGACTCTTCTCTCTTTACAAACCCTTGTCTCTCTCTCAGCTCTGGCCTTGACCACAGCCTCCTTTCAGCAAGACACGTCTTTTTATCTCAAAAAACATCAATCTCACATACACAAAAAAATGTCATCTGCAAATAAAGCAAATGCAGTAAAGGTTTGACAGTACGACTAAGAGCAGCAGATTTCAGCAACACAGGGTAACATTTGCCTTTTTCTTTCTTTTTTCTTCTTGTTCAATAAAAAACACTTTTTCATTTTTCATCAGGGCTATACATCACGGCGTCACCATGGAAACACAGAAAGGCGAGGCGGCAGTGGCCTTGATGGCTCACAAAGACGACAGGCTCGTCACGACAGCGAGCGACGGAGACGCAGTGAAAAGACTCTGAACCCAACAAAAGATAAAACGAAGGTGTTGTTTTTTCTAGATTCAAGGACCATCGGTTTGAGTCGAGGCTGAGGGTTATTAGCAATTCACTATTTATTATTATTTATTTATTATTATTAGCAATTTATCTGCAACAGAGAGTTTTCAGAGTAACACAGCTTTAGATTTGAACTGACTATGTAAGGACTGAAAGTGTTAAAAACTGCTGTAAATCACCTGACACTCAATAAAGAGAGTTATCATATACATTTAAGTTAACTGGTCCTAAACTGACCCTGGTCCTAACCCAGGTCCTAAACTGACCCTGGTCCTAAACCTGTTCCTGACCCTGGTCTTGACCCTGGTCCTAAACCTGGTCCTGACCCTGGTCTTGACCCTGGTCCTGACCCTGGTCTTGACCCTGGTCCTGACCCTGGTCCTAAACCTGGTCCTGACCCTGGTCCTAAACCTGGTCCTGACCCTGGTCCTGACCCTGGTCTTGACCCTGGTCCTCACCCTGGTCTTGACCCTGGTCCTAAACCTGGTCCTGACCCTGGTCTTGACCCTGGTCCTGACCCTGGTCTTGACCCTGGTCCTGACCCTGGTCCTAAACCTGGTCCTGACCCTGGTCCTAAACCTGGTCCTGACCCTGGTCCTGACCCTGGTCTTGACCCTGGTCCTGACCCTGGTCTTGACCCTGGTCCTCACCCTGGTCTTGACCCTGGTCCTAAACCTGGTCCTGACCCTGGTCTTGACCCTGGTCCTGACCCTGGTCCTAAACCTGGTCTTGACCCTGTTCCTGACCCTAGTCTTGACCCTGGTCCTGACCCTGGTCCTAAACCTGGTCCTGACCCTGGTCCTGACCCTGGTCTTGACCCTGGTCTTGACCCTGGTCCTGACCCTGGTCAAAGAATGTGACATGATGCAACTCTTCTTTACGTTACTTATCTAACTCACTATGAAACAAAAGCCAGATGGCCTTTATAAATGAACTCTAGTCCAACCTTTTCTGAAAAGTGCTACAGTTTATTGTTACTTCCTTTAAACTCCACTAAAGTCGACTTGAGGCTCAAAGTTACTTCTGGTTTATAAGAAGTTATACTTTGATCAAAGAGGAGCCTCCGGTCTTGGAGCTGTTCTTTAAATAGACCCTCATTAAAGCTCCACAATCAGTTTAAATCAATTCAAAACAAAAGCCCACAGACGTTACCTTTGAATTATTCTTTTTCATCTCTTCACAATCTCTTTTCATACAAGTTTTCTTGACCAAGACACAGTTTCGACCACTGTCCTAAAGGATAAACGTGAGGCTTGAGAGAGTGAGACGGCAGCTCGAGGCTAACGCACTGCATTAATTAAATCAATTATGTATACACGCCTCAGTGGACACAAACAAACACATGCTGAAACATATGTTCAAATGTGAAGCTGCTTCTATAGAGTCAGGCTTTTCTTCATCATGAGATTTACAAAGGAAGACAGTAAATATAAAAAACTTGTCACTATATTTCCATCTGCTGAGTCAGGAATGTATTTGACAAATCTTTACTTTTTCATTTTAAATGGCCCAGCTCTGATTTATTGAGCCTAAAACACCAGAGTACTGTGAAGGCTACACTGTCAAAAACTACTCTTAGGTCTGAGACTGGACTTACAAAGTTTTCGTTTTTGTAACTGAATATGCAACAAATACCATGTGCTAATTGTAATTTTGTCCATTAACAAACACTGTTTCTGGCCCTCTTTCAAAATTTGCCTCCATTCCTTCCTTCTTCCTTCTTCTGTTGATTTTCTCGTCTCCGTCAGCGCCGCTTCATTAATCATTCCTTCGCCTCGTCCTGTTGTTCATCTTCACATTAAGTCGTCCTCATTATTCCCACCTCTCGCCTGAAGTGGATCTCTTCTTCCTGCCGCTTTTCTCTCCCTCTGTTCTTTCTTCTCATTATGCAGCGCAAATATGTGTTTAACCCAGTTCCACAGCGGCACAGACCCACACAACTGACTGCACTGGAGTAATTCAGGTCTCACAGCCCGACCAGACTGACTACAGAGGTAATAACAGGGTAATTATCAGACTCTACTTTTTACTAAATACTCATTGCATTTTTCTTCTCCTCCTTAGGCCTTATGTTTTACTATTTTCACCTGAAAAGTACAAAGCTGAAGTTTTAGTTGTGACTAAGAAACCTTCTGCCTCTTCATAAACTACTTTTCTGGAATATTTTAGCATCTGATTTGCATTTTGACATGAACATTTTACACTTCTCTGCCTAAAACAGAAGACATTTAGTTTTGTTTAACAAAAAGTATAAGAGGCAGTTCAGTGGTTTTCACTCTCCCAGCTTTGTTTTTTTTGTAAATTCTGTAAAGGTCTTAAACTTATTTTCACTCGCTCTTGTCTGTTGTCAAGACCAACCAAGCTGTCTCCTCCGTGAGTCTGGACCTGGTCTAAGACCGGACTGACTCTGTCTCCTTCAAACACTGACCTCCACGAGTCTGGACCTGGTCTAAGTCTGGACCTGGTCTAAGACTGGACTAACTCTGTCTCCTTCAAACACTGACCTCCGTGAGTCTGGACCTGGTCTAAGACCGGACTAACTCTGTCTCCTTCAAACACTGACCTCCGTGAGTCTGGACCTGGTCTAAGACTGGACCTGGTCTAAGACTGGACTAACTCTGTCTCCTTCAAACACTGACCTCCGTGAGTCTGGACCTGGTCTAAGTCTGGACCTAGTCTTGACTCAGTTCTTTCTGCTGCTTGAGCAAAGCTAGCTTCTGAAAACAGCACTTTTCTGACATTTTAAATCCAAAAGAGGAGACTGTAAAATCCCACTCTTTTTGGTTCGTGCACTCATAATCTGGACTTAGACTTTGTTCACACTTAAACATGTTTTTACAAATCTTGTATCTCCCCTCATTGTTGAAGAGGAAGATTTTTGTCTCACTCTGTGCTAGAGTGTTTTAAACTGTGCTTGCTCTCATTTCTAAACATCTGAACTAGAATATTTATAGAATATTTATGGAGGAAACGAAAAGAACATGAAAAGGGAAATCTTTCTGGGTTGCACCTGGTTCGCAGACGCAGCTGTGCTTCTCCCATTGGTCGGTGCAGCGGGAGTGGGCGGGACATGGAGACGACACACAGGGGTTCCCCACGTTACAGCCGCTCTCCACCTTCACCGAACGGGACGGCTTCGGCAGCGGAGGGGAGTCGGGACGCACCCCCAACCGGACGCCCTGAAGGAGGTAAACAGGGAATGTATTTACAAATGTACGACCAGTATTTTAATCTAGGTCACTGTTACAAAGACACAAAAAACTACACATTAATTATTTACTAAATTATTTTTTTTACTAAATGGAGTGATAGGGTTATAAGGGTTTGAACAATGTTAAAGTAGCTCAGATATATTTATGTATTAAGGCAAAAAATCGATTATTTTTTAGCAGTTTATTTAAGCACTATTTAAACCTCATAATCATGTAGACTTCAGGACTTGTGCACTGTGAGAGATTACATACTTGTCTCTACTTTAAATGTAAAAGGTGGAAAGATGACTTCCATTAAACATATGCAATATAAAGTAAACACTGCATAAGACACATCAGATTAGTTAGTTTGGGACATGTTTTAATGAAATAAAGGAGTAACTGTGGTGATATTCTCACCTGGATACATCCTTTGATCCCATTGGTCACTTCTCCAGATCCCAGGACTCCTCCCACGTGAAGGTGTTTCACTTTTAATCCGTGGATCTCATTTCCAACAATCACTGTGCCCTGAAGTCCACAGGAAAAGACAGGGTTATTAGTCACAAGGCTTAGTTTATGGTAAAAATATATAATTTATTTTTCACTCTAACAGAAAACAAACCCTTTCCTAAAACCACTGTGTATCTTCATCTACATCTAACCAAACAAGTGAATATAAAAGATTCCTCTGCTGCAGTATAAAGCCCAGAGTCTGACCTGATAGAGTCCGAAGTCCAGCCTGAGCGTGGCCACGTATCTGGTCTCTCGGCCGCTGCGTACGTCTCTGAGCTCCAGCTGCAGGTCGTGCCAGCGTCCGTCCGCCACCAACACTTGGTCCAGACGTAACCGGACCGGACGAGTGGCTCCACGGGTCACGGAGAAGACCAGCTGACCACTCACCACCTGGACAGACACACGGAGGGACATCAGTAATCAAGGTAGTCCTGGTTTAGTCCTGGTTTAGTTCTGGTTTAGACCTGATTAAGTCCTGGTTTAGACCTGGTTTGGACCTGGTTTAGACCTGGTTTAGACCTGATTAAGTCCTGGTTTAGACCTGGTGTGTACCTGGTTTAGACCTGGTTTAGACCTGGTTTAGTCCTGGTTTAGACCTGGTTTAGACCTGGTTTAGACCTGATTAAGTCCTGGTTTAGACCTGGTGTGTACCTGGTTTAGTCCTGGTTTAGACCTGGTTTAGTCCTGGTTTAGACCTGGTTTAGACCTGGTTTAGTCCTGGTTTAGACCTGGTTTAGACCTGGTTTAGTCCTGGTTTAGTCCTGGTTTAGACCTGGTTTAGACCTGGTTTAGTCCTGGTTTAGTCCTGGTTTAGACCTGGTTTAGACCTGGTTTAGATCTGGTTTAGACCTGGTTTAGTCCTGGTTTAGTCCTGGTTTAGACCTGGTTTAGACCTGGTTTAGTCCTGGTTTAGTCCTGGTTTAGACCTGGTTTAGACCTGGTTTAGACCTGGTTTAGACCTGGTTTAGTACTGGTTTAGTCCTGGTTTAGTCCTGGTTTAGTCCTGGTTTAGACCTGGTTTAGACCTGGTTTAGACCTGGTTTAGACCTGATTAAGTCCTGGTTTAGACCTGGTTTAGTCCTGGTTTAGACCTGGTTTAGTCCTGGTTTAGTCCTGGTTTAGTCCTGGTGTTTAGACCTGGTTTAGACCTGGTTTAGACCTGGTTTAGACCTGGTTTAGACCTGATTAAGTCCTGGTTTAGACCTGGTTTAGACCTGGTTTAGACCTGATTAAGTCCTGGTTTAGTCCTGGTTTAGACCTGGTTTAGACCTGGTTTAGACCTGATTAAGTCCTGGTTTAGACCTGGTTTAGTCCTGGTTTAGACCTGGTTTAGTCCTGGTTTAGTCCTGGTTTAGTCCTGGTGTTTAGACCTGGTTTAGACCTGGTTTAGACCTGGTTTAGACCTGGTTTAGTCCTGGTTTAGACCTGGTTTAGACCTGGTTTAGACCTGATTAAGTCCTGATTAAGTCCTGGTTTAGTCCTGGTTTAGACCTGGTTTAGACCTGGTTTAGACCTGATTAAGTCCTGGTTTAGACCTGGTTTAGTCCTGGTTTAGACCTGGTTTAGTCCTGGTTTAGTCCTGGTTTAGTCCTGGTTTAGACCTGATTAAGTCCTGGTTTAGACCTGGTTTAGTCCTGGTTTAGACCTGGTTTAGTCCTGGTTTAGTCCTGGTTTAGTCCTGGTGTTTAGACCTGGTTTAGACCTGGTTTAGACCTGGTTTAGACCTGGTTTAGTCCTGGTTTAGACCTGGTTTAGTCCTGGTTTAGACCTGGTTTAGACCTGATTTAGACCTGGTTTAGTCCTGGTTTAGTTCTGGTTTAGTCCTGGTTTAGACCTGGTTTAGACCTGGTTTAGACCTGGTTTAGACCTGGTTTAGACCTGGTTTAGACCTGGTTTAGTAGTAAATGTCTGGACTAGAGTCTGACCTGGAAGACGAGGCTGGTGTACTGTCCGGCCTGAGCCTGCAGCAGAGTCCCATCTCTGGCTCTCGTCCTGAAGACCAGCCCCAGGTACCAGGGCGTGGAGATGGTGACGTCGTTCTTCAGGTCCCACCAGAGAGCGCTGTGGCCCAGGAACCGGTGAGGGTGGGGCATCACTGCAGGGGGAGGAAAAAGAGACAGTTTAAACTTAATCTCCCTCATGATTTCACTGTTGTTTGAGTCTCATATTAAAACACAGCGTTCGTCTCAGAGTCACTCATATTTGGTGGAAAAGGGGTTAAGATGACACTATAAAGATGAATATGAGGAAAAAATAGGGAAAAAGTAAAGGTATTTTAAAGATTAAAGGTGACATTTCTCATTTTGTCAGTGACAGACCCAGTGTTAATCCCTGACAGTTTTTTCACTGACTTCTGCAAAACCTAATCCTAAAGGAAAGCTTCAGTGTCAAACGTTTGGATTTTGGGAAATAAATTGGGATTTTACAAACCTTTATCAAGTCCTGGTTTACTCTTAGCGTAGGCCCTGGTTTAAACAAATGTAAATCCTGGATTAGCCCTGATTTAGTCCTGGTTCTAACCTTAGTCTAAGCCTGGTGTATTTCTGTTTTTAGCCCTGGATTAACTCTGATTAGCTCTGGTTTTAATTTTACTAACGTCATAGTTTAGCCCTGGGTTTGGTCCTGTCTTCTGATTAATTGATTTATTCCTAGTTTTAATCTTAATTAAACCCTAGATTAATTCTAGTTTTAACCTTGGTTCAGAGCTAAATTAAGGTTTAAGCTTTCGTTGACCCCTGGGTTTGGTCCTTTGGCTTATCTCCAATTAATACCTTGTTTTCAGTCTTCCTAATGTTGAAAACCTTATTATTACGACAACATTATGTCTTTTTGTCTTTAGAGCAATAATTCTGTAATGACTCTTCACCGTGGCTGCAGTCCTTCCCTCCGAACCCTAGGGGGCAGTCACAGGAGAAGGTCTCCCAGCTCACGCTGCAGGTTCCTCCGTTCTGACACGGGTTGGACTTACAGAAGGACAGCTTGGCACTGCAGCCTGAACAAAACCAGGGGACACAGAGACGTCAGAAGCCAGATCTGAGCAGGGTTAGGGGCTCATTAACTGGAGTGAGGTCTGACCCGGAACAGTGCCGTTGTTGGCGATGAACGCAGCCATGTCCAGAGGCTTGTTGTCGATGTGCAGCTCCTTCATGCAGCCGATAAACTCCCGGGAGCCGAATGGGAAGTTGTCAGGAACGTTGGGAACGCCGCCGAGGAACAAGGGGCCAGTCAGGTCCAGAGATCTGAGAGGACAAGAGGGGTTTAAAACTTTAATAACAGAGGTGTGTTGTTCACCTGAAGGATCAGCTGCTAATGCTTTACTGTGAAACCAAACGGAGCTGTAGCTGCTGCACTGTTTCCAGCAGAACTCTGAATTCTGTTGGTGGAGACCAATGACTGAATAAACTATGGATAACTTCCGCCCATTGGTAACCTATTCACCAATATATAAGACTTTTTTTCAAATAGTACTAACTACAGCCAACACTGGAAATAAATGCAACACAAGCCAGACAAAAGAACTGTTTTGATGCAGATGAAGACGTTAATGGAGGAAGCTGTGTCCTTGTTTTCTTTTATCTTTAAGCTTCATTGAGTTTGGTTTGAGCAGTGACAGGACGCTCCCAACAGAGAAAATATGTATAATTTACCTTCTGACAAGGACGAACATGACACAGAGAGGAACAACAAAGTGAAAAAACAGACATTTTTAGTGTTTTTTCTGTCTGTGTCCTTCCAGAAGTTTATTAGAGAAACACTGGAAGCCCTTTCTCAATTCTCAGTTATTCTTGTGTTTATTCAGCGGCGATAATTCACTGGAACTGTTCCGGCTCTGGTGCAAGTCTAAGCAGGATTTGCCCAGATTAGACTTCATAAATCCTCATTAAATCATGTTTTACCACATTATTGTGCTGCTCGAGCTGCTCGAGCGTCAAAAATACAGCACACAGAGGCTCAATATAGGAATACAACAGCTAATTCTGGGCCGTGGACATGGTTCTTATGGCATCTTTCTTGGCCAGTTTGCTGGCAATGGAAAAGATTAGATTTTTATCACACAAATTGGTCAAGTATCAACCTTTTTATAGGAGGCTAAATGAAAAAAGCTACAGCAGCTTTAGCCGTTCTCTTCCCAGTAAAAGATTAATAAAGGAAAAAACACTGATCCAACTATAATAATACTGTCTACTGTCCCTACTACATGCATCGTTTTGTAGATTTGATTTGTTTGACAGAGCTCATTGTGAAATAGAAGCACACACTTCAGACCCCAGCTGAGTCGACTGAAACTGAACGACCATCGCACAAACCTCGATCAAGGCCTAAGAAAATGTAATCCTAGTGGCGGCATAATCTATTTCAAGAAAAACTCAGAAAAAGAGTAACTTCTCACTTCTTGCTGCTGGTCTGTTTGCCCTGCGCTGCACAGGTGTAGTTCCCGAGCTGCGTCCCGAATCTCAGCGACAGAGCCGTGTCACAGTCGTCCACGCTCACCACGGCCATCTTCTCATCGGACGGACCCTGGGCCTCGCCGATCGCACTACGCCGCGGCTAAAACCAAGACACAGGTTTTCAGAAAGGCTTTAAAACAGATAAATATAGTGTGTGTTAGAAGCACAGTCAGGTCGCACACAGAGGTCGGATCCAGGATTGGGTTAAAACTTGGAGAAAGTCTTAGGGTTTGGATTAGACAGATCCCAATACTTTTTACTGTTACACTGACAAGAAAATAATGAATATGGTCTTCTCTTTTTGATCATTAATAAAAAACAATTCAAAACTGAGTCCAATGCACAGTTTGACCAAGACCGGCGGCAAAATAGCATTAGCATCAAAGCCATATTGTGAGGTCCAGTTGTGGAGGACAGTGTAAAATCAAAAGCAGGTTTAACAAAGTAGTTAAATAACTTTTGGCCATAATCCTGACTACAAAGCGTTTGCGGCTCTGCTCTACTTCTGTTTTTTTTTGGTAAACAATTTGGTCAATATGGTTTGTTCATTTTTGGTTGAAGCTAGTGCCATGCATAACTTTAGGGTCCTGCACTGGGGCCCTTCACCTTTGCTTTTGGTTCACACAATTGTTTAGCACAAGCTCTTTTATAATTGAGGTCCCAAGTCATGAGCCATATTTTTTTTTTTTTGGTGCATTTAAAGAAAAAAGGCTTGTCTCTGAGACAAAACCTTCACAAAGTGGTCTTTTAAATTGGTCTTGAGTCTTTAACACTGGCTTCAAATAGTTTTAATATCATTTTGACGCTTCCCAAAAGTATAATATGCTGTTTTTTTTACCTCTATAACTTTATTCTATGCAGCTGTTGTGCTTCTCTGACACTGTTTTACTTTTGGGACGAGGGGAGAGATATTCTGGGACTGTCATGTTTCTGTCTGTTGAATTATTAACACGAGAAACTGTCCGGATTGGGAATAGAACAAAGAAACACGAGACACTGACAGACTCATGCAAACGGCTGCTGCTCTACGACTAACACTGTGAGGGTCTACTGCTAGAGTTACGGAGGGAAACAGACGGAGAGAAGAGTTAAAGACAGGAGAGAGGTGTTTGTGACGAGCTGCAGAGGAACCATACTCACAGAGCGGAAAGCCGGCTGAGAACAGAACAACACAAATATAAATGTGTGAATTAAAAACTGCTTTTATCTTTTACTGCTGGATAAGAACAACTCTGTTTTATGGGCTATTTCCCGAAGCATAAATACAACATGTTTGTTTCTAGGAAGTCTGTGGTTGTTGTTAATTATAATTTATACAGTGTACTATATTCAGAAACAAAAAGGAAAATCCATTTTTCATTTTAAGCTTTGCATTTAATTGTAAATCTTTCCATGTATTTTTTTTTTGTTTTTAAACTTTGTCAAGCATTTTGGATCACCCAGCAGATATATTAAACTCTGCTTGTACTTTGGACTTGCAGTGCCTTTGCAAAATACCTAGTGCTAAAGAAAGTGAAGATAAGAAGGATATGGTTCCCTTTCAAATCTTGATAAAAATACACTTTAGAAGCCATTAAAAGTCATTATTAGGGCTGTAAACTTTAACACAATAACTCAAATTACTTTTAATGCCACTTTTTTAACGCTATTTAATTGCGCAGTAAACAAATTAACTTTTGTCCTCTGCGCCCTCCGTAGTTTAAGAAAACAGAGCGCGGCAGTAAGTTAGCAAACATTCACGAAGCGGACATGGACAGTGAAAAGGTTTCTTATAAAAAATACAACTTTACTTTCAAAGCCATGCCAGATGGCTCTCGACAAAACCAAAGATATTTTCTTTTACTGTCTTTAACGGAGATTCCACCGGAGCTCGTCAGGTCTGAAATATTAACTGTTTAATAAACACACTGCTAATATAGAGCCCCACTCAGCCCCCTCACCAAAAACATTTAAAATATTTGAATCGTTTGACAGCCCTAGTCATTTTTTACGCACATTCATAGAATGCTAATTTCAAAAAAGCACAATAGTAGGCGGTATAGATGAATTATGTGTATTTTCAGATGCATAACTAAACTGTACGGTTTAAAGAAGGCTTACACTGACCTTGTTGTAGTAGCGGATGTGGACCGTGTGCCAGTTCCCGTCGCTCACTCCTCCAGGAACAAAGGGGCTCACCTGAGTGGACGACTCACCTGAGCGCAGACACATTATTATTAATATTATATTATTAATACCCACACATAGAACCAAACCAGCTGGGGTTCTTAAAGACGAGAGGAGACCGAAGTGTTACCAGTGGAGTATTTCAGCACCACTTGTCCGTCCTGTATCTCCAGAGCGATGAAGTCATGTTTCTCGTTAAAGCGTCCGTTGTAAAAGAGAAGACCGCTGCTCTCCAACGTCGCAAACCTGGAAACAACCACCAACAAGACATCCAACTGAACAAAGCAGCTCACAGAAAGGATTGGAAGATGGAAAATGTGAATAAAGTGTGGAGGTCAAGTCTACAGAATGTATATCGTTAACAGTAAAACTTTTGGGAACACAGTGAGGTGGTTAAAGGTTCATAAAGGCCCTGTTTTCTCTCCAGAGGAGGAACCAACTCCTACATTCATGAGATTTCTTTTATTATTTTGTTGCTGATAACTTCAAAACGTTGAAAAAAATTTTCCTTTAAAAACCTGATACTGAGAAAATTATTTTGTTGAAATTGTTTAAAAAGCTCAGCTAATCCATAGATTGTAAAAAAATGGATGTCTAAAGCCCATTGGTCCCCTTTTCACAGATATTGTCGTTATGACAGGGCAATAAACAGTTACATCCGGGCTTTTTCACTTTTACCCCCCCCCCTGTAAAGTCGCCATTGGGTTTCTCCTTATATTTCCGCTTTTGGAGCCTGCCCTCTGGTGGACGGATGTATATCGCTGTATTTCGCTGTAAAATCACCGTATGGCGGCGCCCTTACACGACGACCATTTAAGAGGTTCCATGAGAGGCTTGAGCTAAACTCAGGGTCAGAAACTAAAATCTAGCAGAGACCAGGTTATGTTTGGAGTAAGTCCAGACTCAGAGTTTAGATTAACTCTCTGTGAAACTGAAAACTCACTAAAGCTGTTTCTAAAACGGGGCCAAAGAGGTACAAACATGTGTTTTTGGAATAAAATGAAAACTCTAACAAAGCAAAACAGAGTCTTATAACTCTTCCTTATTGAATTAAATAAGTCGAACAGTGACATGAGAAAAAAACCCCGACAGTAATTCAGTCCAAGACTTCAACATTCCCAGTGCTAAGGACTTAATCTCAAAAGGAAAAGTTCTGGGCCTCAGAACACTCTGTTCGGTCGGCTGCTGGAGAAAGTTATATAAAAACAAAGTCACAAAGGTACAATCACTGCTCTGCACGTTTCCCTCTGTCCACACTGAAATATTCATCTGAGGCTGTAAAGTGCAAAGTTGTGGCATCAATTATTCATGTGTCAGCTGCAGAATAAAGTGGAGACAGTCCAACACAAAAGATGTTTTTACAAACAGGGCTGTACAAGCACTTTTTAATACAGCGGGAACAGAAAATAATGTCACTTTTTGGTGCCATCGTTTTTATTTTTTAGAGACAGCGCAAGGTTTGTTGAATTTCCAAAATCCAATCTTAGTCAAATTTCTAACACAAATGTGAGAAAAATGACCATCTATGTTTATAAAGTGATGTCTACAGGTAATTATCAGTGTTTCCAATGTTACAACTAAAATAAAAGCCTGAGATGTATTTGAGGAGTTTGAATTGAGACTATGAGGAGATGTGAAGCAGAAAATCAACAGGAAGAAGGAAGCTGAGATTCATCCACAAAGACTAAATTTCCTCAAAGTACCACCAAGACCAGGGACAATCAAACTTTTTCCAAACTCAAAAATCTATAGCATGTAATAAAAATAAATGCTCTTTCCATCTATCTTTAATAAAACAGACCATTACATTACCTTTGCTCAACTGTTATTAAGTCTGTAACGTCAGTCCCATACACGACGACCCCTGGCTGAGTCACGACCTCCAGAGGTTACACCAGACGAGTGTTCAGCTCTAATTCCAGCTCGATTTAAACGTATGACTCAGAAGAATCTGCTGCAGCTGCATTAAGTGTGTTTTACTGAAGCCACAAAGTGAGCAAAGACAAAGCATTACAAACAGATTTATAATGAGGGTCTAATAATCTGAAGGACGTCTGACGGAGTGTAGGGGAGAGTGTTTGGAGGGAAATCTGTCCAGAATTATTAGATACAAGGACATAAAAAATGAAACAAACGTCTAAACATTATATTTGACTTTATGTATTCTGTGTCTGTTCTGCTTAAGTCTGCTCTGATCTGTCTCCTGTTTTCTCCAAGTGGCCCTTAAGACTGGACAGAGGCGTTATGGGATGGTTGCCATGAGCGATGAGGTCTAGAGACAGTTGCTAAGGTGATGGGCGGTTGCTAGGCTGCGGTGGTCGGACCGTGAGACGTCGCGTTCGCGGTCTTTCTGCCAAATGAGCGTCGGATGGAAAGATATGTGTGGATTCATTAAAATGTGAGGTTGGATTAAAAGCAGTTGAAGAAGAGGTCCTGGCGACGAGACAAGACTAAGACCAGGTTTTTGGTGAATTTAAAAAAGACAAGTTTTTATTAAATCAAAAAAATACCTGGCCTGTTGCTTTTTTCATTGCACTTTCTCCTAAAGAGAAGAATTAATACAAGCAGATCTTTTCTAATGTATTCAATGCATCTGAAATGAAATGAAGGCAGTACAATAGGGATTTGTTTTTGGACAACACCACAGCAGCTCATTCTTTTTTTTGGTGGATAATAATCAGAGGAACAGTGTCACACATGACAACGGCATTTAAAAGGTTCATTAGGAAAAGGTCGGCTGCACAAAAAGCATCTGCAGCGCAACTTAAAAAGAAAAAAGTGACATTAAAAACACATTATGTGATTAATCTGTTTCCTCTTTTCACCAGTTCACTTTCTGTTTTTGGTCTAAAAGTCAGAACTATTGCTACAAACCGGACGTAAAAGCAGCTGTGTATTCTGAACCGTGGCCCCCCCGAAACTTCCACATCCGACAGTTTGGAGCAAATGGTTTAGTTTTAGTGTCAAAGTGTCATAAAGACATGAAACCTGGTTTTGGCCTTAACGGCACTAAGAATTAACGAAGAACTCACCAATAAAAATAACCCAGTACTTTAATACTCTTTACATACTCCTCAGGAGTATCTGTAATAATGTTTTAAATTTTTGAAATGTCAATTTAATGACGATAGTGTGCTAAAACATTATTAAAGTAACTGTACACCGAGTTTAAATGCACTCTAAGAAATAAACTTGAGTTCTAATTGTTATTTAATTTCTTAAAATGGACTTGAGGAAGTTGATTGATTTATATGTAACAGTGTTCAATATAGATTACTCAACTTTATTATGTTTTTTTATTCAATCAAGATGTGTTTCAACATTTTGTCTGACTACATTTAATATATACCACAGACATTATTGAATGTTTAGCTCTGATAAGGTTATGATAAGTTCATTTTTGGAAAGACACAAATGCGTAATGTAACCTCAAAGATCATTAAAGAGGAAATCCATTTGCAGATGTTCATTTCAAGCCCTGGTCGTTTGTAAGTTAGTCTTTTTTTCTTGAGAACACTCCTCTGATTAAGAGCAGGTCTATTGAGCAAAGACGAAGCGCACATCTAATTTGGGAGATAAAAAGTCGTAAAGTAAAGTATTTATTTTTTTTTTATCCAGTGTGCTTTACTTGAGTTTTCTTATTTCAGAAACAAACTGATGTTTCAAAAGGAGGCAGGTCCACAGAGTCTTTACAAGAGACTCCTTTTAATATTTTAGAGTCGTGAGATTTCCAAGTTCAAAAAGGGACGCCAGATTGTTAGATTGGGTCACACAAGTAAATAAAATATTCCAGAGGGGTTAGCTTGAAAACCTTTTGTACGCCATCTGGTTTTTATCACTCACCCACTAACGGGACATTTCTTTCAAGCACCAAATGTAAGAATATTACACAAAGCCAACTTTTTGCTTTTTCTATTTTTGATCATAACAGTCTTTTTGAAACACAGGATTTGTCCAGTGTTCATTTACAAATCTGTGTTGGAGGGTTGTGAGACGTGAGTGAGAGCGACAGATGAAAGAGCCGAGGAGTACAACCTCGGAAAATGGGATCGATTTCTGAGTCGCTGATTGAATAAGTAGATTAAAGCCGAGAGGAGACACAGAGTCAAAGCCCGTCTCCATCAAGGATCCTGAATAAAGAGGGACTTACGAGAGCGAGAGGGAGAGGTGGAATCTCTGACGCAAGCCTCGAAACATGACGAAGGACTTTGGAGGGAAGGACCGAGCCGTGACGGTGCAGTAGGGACGCTCGTATCCTCCGGCAGGACACTCACAACGGAAACCCCCTCCGGACAGTTCCCGACACGTCCCGCCGTTCCGACAGACGCCCGGGACACAGCGACCCTGCCGGCGGTCCAGCTCACAGCGTTCACCTGGAGAGACAGAGAGACACACGAACATTTCAACATCATTTCTTCTTTGTGTCTAGTGTCTAAAAGGCTGCAGTTCAGTTTAAGTCAGGAAAGCCGTGGACACATGGGATTTTGTCCAGGGAATGTCCTCGTTGCCAATCGGAGTGTAATTTGTGGGAGTGTTAATTTCATCAGGGAGTGTTAATCAGCACAAAAACTACACTAAAAGAGTATTTAAATGAGGCACGCAGCCAAAATTAAAATGGTTTGAAATTTCAACGTCAATCAGACATTTATGAGAACGTCACAAAGTTTGTTGATGCTGAACTAAAAAAGAGTTTTATCGTAGGTTTTTTTACCTTTTTAATTTTCTCATGTGTTGTTCTAATCCTTTGATAAAGTCTGACACACAGGTCACAGACGGTACAGAGCGTACGGATGGAAAACCGACCGACTGAAGCTCTCTGCTCAATAAGAAGCTCACTGAGGCACTTCTTTTTGCATTTGTTGCACATTTTTATTCTGTTCTCAGTGTTGGTTTCATGATAGATTTTTACATATAACCATTTGTATTTATGTATGTAGGTATTATTTTAGCTGATTTTAGTTTAGTTCTGAAATGTTTTTAGCTCAGGGCAAGTGCAATAATTCTATTTCATAAAGCAGTATTTTGCACGGATGGTTACAGAACTGTTACTGTTTGAATAAACGTATGTGCTTATGTTTCTTCGGTCTGTTTTGTACTGTATGTTCTGCAGCTGCTCAGTACTTTGACCAAGACAGATTTACATCAAAGTATATTTGATTTATTTTTATTGATTCCTGTCTCACCGTTTTCAAAGTCCGCCTGAACTCTTCTAAAAACTCTTCTTCAAACACTACAACTGGAATCCACACTTTCTTCTTTTCCAGGTTTGTGAAAGACATAATGGTCATCTTGACTTATATTTTTCTGTAAGGAGCGTGTGACAGTCCCATTATGTGCCCCTCCCTCGTCCCGCTGCAGGTTCACGGAGCATGGTCCAGAAGAACATGCAGAATCTAGAGGAGATCTGGCCCATAGGTCTTCAGACTCATTTTGAAATAAACAGTACAAGACAAAACTGTTAGCCTTACAATGTCTTTCTGAGTTCGATGTAAAAATGATTTAAATGAAACAGTCCATTTCTTTATAACGTGTTAAATCAGCACTAATTATTTTCATTTGTCTGTCAATAAACTCTGATCACACTCGACGGGGTTTGAACAGACTCCAGACAATTATAAACACTATGAGTTAAACCCTGTTCATTTATTAAATAATCTCTAAGTGCTTTATATTCCACTCAAATCTCAGTTTAGCCTTTGAATACAAATGATTTCTGCAATAAAATACAGAGTTAAACAGCAGCAGATGTTGTTTTCATAAAGACATTTATTAAGTTTGAAAATGGCCTAAAGCGACATTGGATTAAATTGTACAGTATCTGCCGCTGCCAAAACTGGACATAAAATTCTTCCAGCATCAATCATTTATCTAAATACGAGTTTAATTTCCTTTTCTGGAGTCTGGTGAGGATTAGTTGGATGGAAAAGAGAGGAATGTCGAGTTTTGGAGATAAAGAGGGCTTTGATGCACTATCTTCGAGGCTGCAGAGAGGAGTGGACAAGATTAGTTTGGTTTGTAAAACTGTTCATTCACAAAGTTTTGACATAAAAGGCCTAACAACAGACTCTAGATAAAACTTAGTCATAGTCACTTTACAAACATATGAAGGGATATTAAATGATGTAGTACTCAAGAGGATTTTGTAAATGACTTGGTTTTGTCATGGTCTCAAACAAATTTTTATTTTGGTCTGGACTCGGTCTTGTCTCGGTCTTGTCTCGGTCTTGACTCGGTCTTGACTCGGTGTCGTCTCGGTGTCGTCTCGGTCTTGTCTCGGTCTTGACTCGGTCTTGACTCGGTCTTGACTCGGTGTCGTCTCGGTCTCGTCTCGGTCTCGGTCTTGACTCGATCTTGACTCGGTCTTGACTCGGTCTTGTCTTGGTCTTGACTCGATCTTGACTCGGTCTTGTCTCCGTATTGTCTCCGTCTTGTCTCGGTCGTGTGTCGATCTCGTCTCGGACTTGTCTTGGTCTTGACTCGGTCTTGTCTCGGTCTTGTCTCGGTCTTGTCTCGGTCGTGTGTCGATCTCGTCTCGGTCTTGACTCGGTCTTGTCTCGGTCTTGTCTCGGTCTTGTCTCGGTCGTGTGTCGATCTCGTCTCGGTCTTGTCTCGGTCTTGACTCGGTCTTGACTCGGTGTCGTCTCGGTGTCGTCTCGGTCTTGTCTCGGTCTTGTCTCGGTCTTGACTCGGTCTTGTCTCGGTCGTGTGTCGATCTCGTCTCGGTCTTGACTCGGTCTTGTCTCGGTCTTGTCTCGGTCTTGTCTCGGTCTTGTCTCGGTCGTGTGTCGATCTCGTCTCGGTCTTGTCTCGGTCTTAACTCGGTGTCGTCTCGGTCTTGTCTCGGTCTTGACTCGGTCTTGACTCGGTCTTGTTTCGGTCTTGTCTCGGTCTTGACTCGGTCTTGTCTCGGTCTTGACTCGGTCTTATCTCGGTCTTGTCTCGGTCTTGTCTCGGTCGTGTGTCGATCTCGTCTCGGTCTTGTCTCGGTCTTGACTCGGTGTCGTCTCGGTCTTGACTCGGTCTTGTTTCGGTCTTGTCTCGGTCTTGACTCGGTCTCGTCTCGGTCTTGACTCGGTCTTGACTCGGTGTCGTCTCGGTCTTGACTCGGTGTCGTCTCGGTGTCGTCTCGGTATCGTCTCGGTCTCGTCTCGGTCTCGTCTCGGTCTTGACTCGATCTTGACTCGGTCTTGTCTCCGTATTGTCTCCGTCTTGTCTCGGCCGTGTGTCGATCTCGTCTCGGTCTTGTCTTGGTCTTGACTCGGTCTTGTCTCGGTCTTGTCTCGGTCTTGTCTCGGTCGTGTGTCGATCTCGTCTCGGTCTTGACTCGGTCTTGTCTCGGTCTTGTCTCGGTCTTGTCTCGGTCTTGTCTCGGTCGTGTGTCGATCTCGTCTTGGTCTTGTCTCGGTCTTGTCTCGGTCTTGTCTCGGTCTTGTCTCGGTCTTGTCTCGGTCTTGTCTCGGTCTTGACTCGGTCTTGGCTCGGTCTTGTCTCGGTCTTGTCTCGGTCGTGTGTCGATCTCGTCTCGGTCTTGTCTCGGTCGTGTGTCGATCTCGTCTCGGTCTTGACTCGGTCTTGTCTCGGTCTTGTCTCGGTCGTGTGTCGATCTCGTCTCGGTCTTGTCTCGGTCTTGAGTCGGTCTCACCCTGACGGTAAAGTGTAAAGTTTAGTTTGAATGTGTTTTAAAGACAGTGTAATCAGCAGTGTTCAGACGTCAGTCCACACTTCTCTCAAAGGTCACAGACGTCACTCTCGGTCTTCAGTCGTTTGAAGAGCGGCTGAAATTATCTCAAAGCCTTGTCCACTGCAGCTGTTTTATTTCCAGCAGCGTCTGCAGCGTCTGGACTCTTCAGATGCAAATGAGCCCGTGATTGGATGAATAAACAGCAGGAAAACTTAACAAGGAGTCAAAATACGCTCAGACCAAGGCTTTACAAAGCAGGCTCTGGGGAGGAGACGAGTGTTTGGAGTAGATTTAAGGGTCACTCAGTCGCACACAAACAAGAATCAGCATGGGTTTTTTTGTCACTCGGAAATGTGAGAGAAAGGCCACAGGGTTCTCACAGGATTTGCAAAGAAAGCAAGAATATTGTTGGAGCAGGATGAAAACAGGACTAAACCAGAACTGCATTAAAATGATAAATAGGCTAAAAGGCAGGTCTAAATCGGTTGGAACAAAAAAAAGGTTTCCCTTTCCCCCAGATCCCTTGACAAAATTATTTTGTCTGAACTGTATAAAACAGGAAAGGGATATAAAAATATATCCAAGGAATTGAGAATGCAGTGTTCAAAGTCTAATTAAGAAGTGGAAAATGAGGGATTGTGTTGAAACCAAACAAAAATTTGAAAACGCAAAAACCCGCTATCAAGCGCTGTCAAGAGCATGCCACACCAGCAGGCGGCGATATCACCCTAATCGTAAAGGCATGTCGGCCAATCAGACCAGCGGATAATGGTGCAGACTCTGACGTCGCAAGGCAAAAACACCGGTTTTACTGTCCACACAACAACGCTGCAACCGGCGTTTCTGAAAATCCTCACCCTGGCAGGGGTTTCAAAAATGTTCGGTTTCAGTGACCTGATACTGCGTTTCCGTGTGGACGAACGGCCGAACCGTGTAAAAAAAGTCACGGTTATAAAAATACCCGTGTCCGTGTGGACTAGGCCCAAAGACTCTCTGGAAAAAAGGTGGTGTGTTTGTTTCAAGATGCACAATAAGGAGGCACTTGGACGTTCCAACATGACAACGATCCAAAGCACAAGGACAAGTCGACCTGTCATTGGCTACAGCAGCATAAAGAGAAGGTTATGGACTGGCCTCAGTCTCCTGACCTCAGTATCACTGAGACACTCTGGAGAGATCTCAAACATGCTGTTCATGGAACTTTACAACAACAAGAATTTACAAGAACTGGAGGCTTTTTGCCAAAAAGAATGGGCAGCTTTACATCTGAGAAAATAAAGAGCCTCATCCACAAACTACCACAAGAACTGTGGCGTGTAGACTTTTGATCAGCGTCATTTGGGTAGTTTCTGTTGTCATTATGATTTGAAAAGAGTAAACACAATCGTTTGACAATAAAGGCCTTCAACCAACCACTAACTATCAGTCAGAAAGAAAGTTTTTTTGTGTTATCATTTATATTCTCTAAAAAATGGCCAAAAAAATAAATTATAAAAACTTATGTGCACAACTGTAGGTAATTAAACTGAACAATATTATAAAAAGCTAATAGTACTTAAGAGATCGGATTGTACAGTATGAGCTCATTTCTGAACCGTGGAGACCGGGTTTTTATGATTTGTCAAAGAAGAAGAAAAACAGTGATGACACATGTTGGTTATGGTTGTGTCTGTGAGCATTAGACATATTTTTTTCCCGTGCTCCGACCAACTGCTGACCTCAGACGGAAAAACAAAAGCATCAGGAGTAAACACAGACTGGCTGCCAGTCAAAGAGCTCTGAGAGAAAAACCGCCCACACAGTCCACAGAGAAACACAAGTCTACACAAAAAACACACTCCCTTCAGCTTTAGGCCGACTTCACACAAACAGTTTGGGATTTAAACTGGTCGACTCAGAATGCAGACCATAAATGTAAGCTGCAATAATATGAAAATACCTAAAATAGTTGGTTATGAAAAATATATAAGCGTTATTAGTCAAAGACACACTCTAACGTTCCTGAAAGTGTTTTGCTGAACACGGCAGGTACAATGAAATAAATCTGTGTTGATGGATTTATTCTGAAACGCTGACCCTCTTTTAAAATGGAATTCTATAAAGCAGCTGCGTGGAAGTGTTTTAAAAAAAAGATGATTTCTTTAATTATTTCTGAAAGAGCACAAATGTTTAAAGTGTAAGAACTAGTGCTAAACATGAAAAATATAAACAAGATACACAGTTGGAGTTGAGTCCTTTTACACAAAACCAAAAATATTCATGCAGCAGTTTCATTTTTCTCTCAAACACACTACTTTTTCTTTATTTTTTTCTTGAGTTTCGAAGTGACCCAAAGGCATTAACCAATCATTTCCAAACACACAGCCTCACCTGTATTTAAACCCACCTGGTCTCTTTTGATAAAACTCATAAACCGTATGAAGATAATGAAATTAAAGACAACGTGTGGAGTTCTGTAGACAAACTATTAAACGAACTCTGTTTACTTTTACTCTTTATCTTTTACTTTTCTGGTTCTGTTGTTTATTATTTTATTGCATGGTTGTCTGTGGGATATAATTATATTTATCCATTTGTAACAGAGCAGACTGTGTGTTGAAGTTTACAGACCGGTTTCACCTTCACATTGAATAAAAACGGTGTAAAGGACACTGGAAACAACACAAACAAACCTTATAAACCTCTCTTTTTGTCTCGTGTCGGTCTAACCCCAGTGGAGCTCTGTCCCGAGGCCCTACTGTTTATCTGCTCTCTGTCTTTCTGTCCATGTGAGACTGAAGCTGCCAAAGCCCAGAGGCAGGGCCCTGGTGATTTTCTGTCGGCGCTGGAACAGATGTAGACATGACGTAATGTGCAGTAAGTCCCCCCCCGAAGCGCTCGACCAGGCTCAGAGTCGTAGAGACGGAAAGACAATCTGACAAACGCTCGATAAACACGGGCCTCTGAGCCATTTCATGAACTCAGGAGAACAAACAGACCAGAGAGAGGGTTTTTTTTTTGAGTGAATATGATAAATTGGAGCACATCAGTAAAAATCTTTTCAGTACATACATATTAATTACAATGTAGCACTAATTATCATAGACTTTATTTACCTCTGTGGGTTTAACCAAAGGCCTGAGGACAATAAAAACCCCAGGTCTGTCCCGGTTTATCGTCTGCTTGTCTCAGATTAAACCGACACAACAGGGAACCCATTAAACTCACAGCTTTCTCTTGGCTTTTGTCTGGGATCCTCTCGAGCAGAGAACAGACCTCTCATTAATATTAAAACAAATAAATACGACTTTAAATCTCATGAATAATGCGAATAAAAGCTCATTTAGCTGAGAACAGAGCGACAGACGGTTTGATCAAATCTGAGCAGGTTTTTCAGGAAGTGAGCTCAGTCTGAGTCAACACATACGGAAAGGAATCACATTGTTTGGGAGGGTTTGAGTGTAATTCTGGCCCCGGGGCCAAATGCAGCTCATGGAGATGTTTTTGTGGCTCTTCAGAACATTTAGGATTTTTGGATTTGAACAGGTTTATTTTATTTATTCAAGAAATCTTATAGGTAAACTAATGTTACAACATCCTGTACAAATCCAACTAAAACCTGCTCAAAACCAACTAAAACCTGTTCAAATCCAACTAAAACCTGCTCAAAACCAACTAAAACCTGCTCAAATCCAACTAAAACCTGTTCAAATCCAACTCAAACCTGTTCAAATCCAACTCAAACCTGTTCAAATCCAACTAAAACCTGCTCAAAACCAACTAAAACCTTTTCAAATCCAACTAAAACCTGTTCAAATCCAACTAAAACCTGCTCAAAACCAACAAATCCAACTCAAACCTGTTCAAATCCATCTAAAACCTGTTCAAATCCAACTAAAACCTTTTCAAATCCATCTAAAATCTGTTCAAATCCAACTAAGACCTGCTCAAAACCAACAAATCCAACTCAAACCTGTTCAAATCCATCTAAAACCTGTTCAAATCCAACTAAAACCTGCTCAAAACGAACTAAAACCTGTTCTAATCCATCTAAAACCTGTTTAAATCCAACTAAAACCTTTTCAAATCCAACTAAAACCTGTTCAAAACCAACTAAAACCTGTTCTAATCCATCTAAAACCTGTTCAAATTAATAAAAACCTGTTTCCATGAAAATTAATGTTAAAGATAACTTTTATAAAGCTTCCAAATGTCAGTCTTTGGCCCCTGAAAGGATTCTTATTAACTGTTTTTAGGCCCCTCTACACTTTGTGTCTTCTGCTTGTTTTAATTACAGCAGGCTCCTGGTTATTAATTCTAAAAAGCTTTCCAGGAAACTTCAAATAAACAACTCTAGAGCGTGCTATGGAGAAGGTGGCTGCTTTCTCTTGTTTTTTTTTCCCACAGATCATCGATATTAAAATATGCTTTGGACCAAAAAGTTACACACGGCACATTTATGCAAGAGTCAACTTTATTAACTTACACAGCAGCTGGATTCTCACAAGATTTTCCAAGTTTACAAACTCACTAAATTTCCTCTTGTCCTGATAAAAGTTGTGTTATTTCAGTTTTAGGTTTGACGCAGAATGCTCTGTTAATGGGTGGTTACTGGTACGGGTCCCCAGATCACCTCCAGGTTTTGATTTAATGAACCTGCCATTTTGGAAACTCTTTCTGTCTATCGCTGAAGGGAAGTGACAACCCATCACAGAATAAAATTTGATCAACAAACGAGAAGAAGATGACCAGGCAGGAACTAGCAGCTAGCACCGTCCCCTGACAGCGACATGAGCGTGGGCTGTCAGCCATTTTGTAGCTTTTAGTGTGAATTCAGGGTTTGTGTCAGCTGAGGTAATACGTTCTGTGACGTCAGGGGTTGCTCCAGCTCAAACAGACTCATGTAAACACTTAGAAAGTCAATTAGAAAAGGTTAAAAGGCAGTCAGCCGGCATGATGAGGGATGTCTCATATTTAGTCTGCTGAGAGAGATGTTTTTATCAGCCCTAGGTTTTTGTGTTTTACTAAAGAAGTAAGACCTTTGCTCAAATACTACAAATAACACTAATACTACTTTAGTCCAAGGACGCCAGAGGACATTACTTTTACAAAATGGATGGGTTACAATGAAATAAAACACAAAGGAGAAATGACAGGAAAGAAAGGGTCTCCAATGACAAGGAATAGTATTTACCTACTGTATAGTCCTACTGTAGTTATGGCCGTTTACTTTCATTTTGAACTAAGCCTTTCATTTGACAAACAACATATGTTGAAAAAAGTTCAGATTAATATCCGTATGTTTATATATTTTAGTTTCAAAACAGAACACGTTTTTCCATTAGAACACATTGTGTAGCATTTGCAGACGTATAAACTCTACACATCAGTCTAACCTGTAACAAACTAATCTAAAAAGCTAGGCCTAACTCCAAAAGCCTTACTCATCTAAAAACTTCTCACATTATAATTCCTATTGTCCCACTTCCTCAGCTCCTTCCTGTCTCGAAATAGAACCCGCGCCTCTTTGACTTAATGCATTCAGCTGCCTTCGTTCTGGAGATGTTTTATTCATCAAAGCTGTTTCCCTGTGTCGCCCCCCAGCGTTTTTACCCCCCCCCCTCACAAACACAACAGGCTCCGTCCCCAGAGGCGCCCACACCTCCACAGAGCCCCAGCCCGGGTCCAACACCGCTCACAGGCTCCTCACACGTTCACTTCAGAGACATGTTACAGAGGCAGGAGCTTCACTTCTGTTCCGATCATACACAGATCAATAATGGTAATATTAGCAGAAGAATTCACTTTCTACTAATGTTAAAGGTAATACTGTGGATCAGGATCCTCAATGAGAAATGTTTGCCAGGGATTTTCACATAAGCCTAAAGAGCAGGACACAGGTCTCTACTCTGTTCACCTCCAAGAGAACAAAATAAAAAGACCCCGAAAATCTGATGCTGTTCCATGTTTTGATTTTGTGGCAGAAAAGACAGTTCCACAGTAATACTTCCCGTTTGGTCCGAACCAAATGTTCCGGTGAAAGTTCCAGGATGTCTTTGGTCTCGGTCCTGGACCAAACTGAACCACGGTCTGGTTCATTTGTACACGTCCACTTCTGAAGAGTGCTTGTTCCTGCTTTACTTTGCTTTTTATTTTGTTTCACCTTTAGAAAATGATTTGATGATCAACTTTTTACATTACGTTTTATTTTCTATTAACTGGATTTTTGTGTCTGTACTTGATTTGACTTTTGAAACAACATTAGACCTGATGAGTGACTGCAGGCCTGGTATCTACAGTATGTATGGATACACAATGAAAGATGGCTCCTGTGAAGAGTGTGATTTAAATCCTGTCTCAAACAGAGCATTAGAAGTTCCATCTGTTTGTTTTCTATATTAATAGAAACATGTCTGATTATTGTATTTCTCCAGTTCAACTGTAAAATAATTGTCAACATTATCTTTATTGTATCAAACTTTTATTGAACAACACTATCATGTCACAAATAAAAGAAAAGCTAACGTCATCCTCCAAAAATAACCTCTCTGTAATGTTATGTGATCAGATACAGAGGTATTAAATGTCTTTGTGGCCTGGTGTCAGTGTTGTGTGAAGACACAGAAGATAAATTAACTGCACTTCCTTTAGTCTTTAATAAACCCTCGTTAATGTACAACTCACTATTGGGCCTTTAAATCAGTAATGAGCTCGTTAAGTGTACGATTTAAAGGATTTGGGAAGAGTTTAGTATCACTCTGTGAAGAACAACAGATTCTCCTTCAATAATAGAGAATTAATCAAGTAGTCCACAGATGTCAAATACTGTCCGTAAAATCCACCAAGACTGGAAAGAAGAGTAGGATTTTAAATGGGCCTAAACCCTGTTAGAACAGCTGCTCTAGAGACATGTACAATCAATGCTTCCCTTATTCCCCGGTTTAGCCTCCAGTGTGGACGAGACACGACGCCTACACAAACCCCTGAAACTCTTCTCCAAACCCAAACCCCGGGATTTTTCAGCCTTGACCTTCACTGTTTCTCTGTCTCTGAAGGCTCTGAGATATTTCAGCTTAAAACCTGTTCAATGTTTCTCTGAAATTCCACCAAAGTCTCTCAGGCTCCGGCTTTTATCCAGGGCTTGTTCTCTCATTTCTTGTTATTTAGGGCTTTTTCCTCGGCTCTCGTCATTTAAAGCATTCAGTTCTGTCTGAATTATTTCAAGAAGAAATCCAACCACAAAGCCTCATGCACTGGCTGTTCATAAAAATGATCAATTTATTAAATAGTAACCAATCTTTTCAATGCAATAACACAGCGGTTCCATTTATATTTATTCTTTCTCCAGATTTATTGATATTCTGATCCTGTTTTCACCTCCATCTTTTGTTTCACGTCTAAAAATCCCTCTCTTTTGTCTTTGTCGGTGGGAGTTTCAGAAAACAGTCTGTATTTCATTCATGAAGGAGAAGTGTTACTTCCACCTACGGCTCTCGTTTGGTTCAAAATAAAAGACAGAAACCCCCAGAGTGTCACTGACGCTGGGTTTTATAGCTTCAGCTCAGATTTAAGAGCAGACAGAGACAGGACTGAACAGAAGAAATGAGTCTGGGGCTTTGGGACAGGACTGAGACAGAAGAAAAGAGTGAGTGACACATGTTCGAATCCAAGACAGATTCATAACTCAAACTGCTCAGTGCTCACCCCGAGAGCAGAGACCATGTTTAGTTCTTTATTTTCTTCATATAGTGCTTTTCCACCTTTCTACTGTAGTAGGCACTCAAGGCCCTTTACCAGTGTTACAGGCAATGTAGGTTAAGTGTCTTGCCCAAGGACACAATGACAGTATGTGGGGGATGTTTCGAGCTGGGATCGGACCGCCCACCTGCCGGTCGCAGGACGGCCGCTCTACCCACTGAGCTACTGCCGCCCACTTCAGCTACAGACATCCTCATCCACAGACTAGACAGCAACAGACTCGGACAAGTCCTGGTTTAGACCTGGTTTAGACCTGGTGTAGTCCTGGTGTAGACCTGGTTTAGACCTGGTGTAGACCTGGTGTAGACCTGGTTTAGACCTGGTTTCTGCTGATCTTGTAGCAGGAGGTAGATCATTCCACCAATGTGGAACAGATCCAGTGTAAGGATCTGGTAGAACGTAGGTCTGTATTAGTGAGTGGAGATATGAGGGTGCAGAACCAGTGGTGGTCTTGTGAGATATGAGGGTGCAGAACCAGTGGTGGTCTTGTAGGCCAAGAGCATAGCTTTGAACTTGAGTCAGTGTAACCTAATGAATAGAGGAGTTACGTGCGCTCTCTTTGGTTCATTAAAGACCACTCTTGCCGCTGCATTCTGGATCAGCTGCAGAGGTTTGGTTGTGCAGCAGGGAGTCCAGCCAGTAGAGCATTGCAATAATCCAGTTTGGACAAGACAAGAGCCTGGACTAGAATTTGTGTAGAGTGCTCAGATAGGAAAGGTCTAATTTTTCTAATGTTGTAGAGGATGAATCTACAGGACCGGTGGTGCTGGCGACATGACTTGTGAAGTTTAGTTGATCATCAATTGTAATGTCTTTCTGATAAAACTTCAGTCAAATGAATAAAGTCAAACTTTTAAACCCTTAATGTTTGTGACAGAAACATCATTATTAATCTACATTTCTGTGTATTTCCAGACCGATCTCTCTGAACTCTCTCGTGCTGCTTCATAAACCTCTTCTGAGTGAGTCTGTTGCAGTAAACTCAGGTAAACGTTTCCCAGGAGGCCGTCTGTCTGTGTGTGTTTTCATGTTGTTCTTCATTGAGACCAAAGAGCGCTGTCGAAGTGGGACGCCAACAAAGACTCGCTCCAACAAACGGTTCTGTTTTAGAGACTGACACTTCACAGGATCAGACTCACAAAGAACTGGAAATACCACCTGTTATTTCTGACTGGAGCTGTGTGATTTATAAAACAGAGAAACAGGAGAAAAGGCTAGGATCACTTTAACATACATTTTAAAATTTAATCTAAAACCTGTTCAAATCCAACTAAAACCTGTTCAAATCCAACTAAAACCTACATTTACATTTATTCATTTAGCTGACGCTTTTATCCAAAGCGACTTACATTGAGCTTCTAATTACCAGTGTTACAGTCACTGGGGGCAAGGTGGGTTAAGTGTCTTGCCCAAGGACACAACGACAGTATGAACTGTGGGGAGAGTGGGAATCGAACCACCTACCTTCCGGTTGAAGGCCGACCACTCTACCTTGCCTCCAGTGTCCGTAGCACTGGTGTATGAATGTGTGTGACTGTAGAGGTGTGTTTGGTGGTGGTCGGAGAAGGTTGAGCGCCGTGTGTATGGCAGCCCCCATCTCTGTCTGCCCCAGGTGTGAATGTGTGTGAATGGGGTGAGTGGAAGCACGATGTAAAGCGCGTTGGGTGCCTGAGAAGGGTGCAAAAATGCGCTATATAAATGCATACCATTTACCATTTACCCACTGAGCTATTGCCGCCCAAAACCTTTTCAAATCAACTAAAACCCGTTCAAATCCAACTAAAGCCTGCACTCTAAAAAGAATCAAAAGACGGCCCTTGGAAATTTTCCAAGAAGTTTGGACACCCCTGATTTAAGTTAAGTGCTAACGTTTTACGTCAAAAAACAAAACAAGGAAAAAACAAGTAAGAAAGTAATCCTGTCAGTTTTTTAGTCCAAACTTTCACAGATTTGCCTAAACACTGCCAGCCTTTTCTTTTTCTCATTTCTTTCACATTTGATTGTTGTGTTCTGGTCCAGCTCCAGTCCCACTACACTGTACACATGTAGCAGCTCAACAAACCTTATCTCAAAAGAGTTTAAGACAGAAGTGATGCTGACCTGTGAAGTCCTCTCGACAGATGCAGGTGTAGCCTCCCTCCCGTCGACTGCACACGCCTCCGTTCAGACACGGGTTGGAGTAGCACAGGTTGATTTCGGTCTCGCAGTAGTCGCCCGTGAAGCCGACGGGACAGCGGCAGCGCAGGCCGGCGATGGGGTGGATGGGTCTGAAGAGGATGGAGGGCGAGGAGATGAACGGGGCCGAGCTGTTGAAGCGCAGCACCGAGATGCACTTCATGTAGTTCTGACACGGCTCCCGGAGGCACACGTTATCGTCGAACGGGAGAACCTGTGAAAAAACACGAGAGGGGGTCTGGTTATTACAATTTTAGTAGAAAAGCTTGTCTTTATTTGTTTAGTTCTGGTGTAGTGTTTTGTACTAGATTAAATTTTGTTCATTTCTAAAACTGGTTTAGTCTTGATTTATTCAATATCTCTTGGATTAGTCCCACTTTTTGTCCCGGTTCAGTCCTGGTTAGGTCCCATTTAAGTCCAGATTTAGTACTAGATTTAATGCTGGTTTTGACCTAGTTTTGTCCACTCTTGTGTTTTAGTTTAGTCATCTTATTCTCGGGTGTAACCCTGGTTTATTTCTGGATTTACATCTCAGTTTAATCCTGGTTTATTCTTGAATTGGACCTGGTTTGGTTTGGTTTAGTCTGGATTAGTCTTAAATTTAGCCTTAGTTTATTATTTTTTGAGTCTCAAAATAGTCCAGGTCCTGCTTCAGACCTAGATTTACTTCGATCCAATTTTAGTCCTGGTTACATCATATTTTATTTCCTAATTTAAAGCCCAGCGGACATTAACACACATCTTTCTTTCCGTGTTTTCCAGGCTGTGTGAGTCTGTGTTGTGACACTTTCAGCTGTGAGTGACTTCATGCATTAAATCCACATTATCTGAGCTTCAGCAGCAGCTGTTCAGTTACAACCAGCTCACATCAAACACACTCTGACATTAGTCGTGTTTATGTGTATCGTGTGTGTGTTATATAAATGTGGAGGTGAGAGTGGGGCAGTGTTTTTCCACAACTGAAATCTAAAATGTAAATGAGTTCAAGAATATACTCTAAGAACAGTATTTGTCTCTTAGAAATGATAAATGAATAATGATTGAAGTGGACTAATAGTTCTGGGAAGAGACCAAAGATGAGACCTGGTCGTCTTCGTTTAACCCTCATTGTTACAGCTCGTTTAGTTTGTGCTTTTAGTCCAGATTTAGTCCTGAGGAGTCCATCCTTTACTTAGACCTGTTTTAATCCTGGTTTAGTTCTAATAAAGTCTTGGCTTATTCTGAGACTCACTGCCTTTTTTGTCTTTTGTAAATCCTGGGTTTGTTTTTTTACTTCATGTTTGGTTCTGGATTTCTGGAGAGTTCTGGAGAGTTCAGTTTGCTGTTTTTGATTTGTTTAAGGATGTTTAAACAAAGACAGACCATATGTGTCTGTGCTTTCACCTTGGTATCGCGAGTCCTCTGAAGTATCGATACACGTGCAACAACAGCAGGAGGATGGTATGTATTAAAAGAATATAGGACCACAGAGTGCCATGAGCGACAAGTTAAAAACATGTTTCTGCACTTATGATTGTGACAAACTATCTAAATCTAAAACAAACTAGATCAAAGATTACAGCAGCGGCAGCTTTGTTTTAATGTTTAATTCGATTACATTAATGTTTAAGTTGAGATTTACAAGAAATATTTTAACTGGTGCTAAGTAAAGGGAATACTGCTGTTAACAAGCACTTTATTTGTGTTCGCAAACCACATGTTCTTGTACTTTTGTTTATAAAGTACTCCTTTTGAAATAAAATGACTTCTTAATATATTTTTGCTTGTTGCTTTTAATTGTGATTAAAATTTGCAATTGTTCCTCAGCACTAATGTTTATTCATATTTATTATCGTTTTTTGATGAACTTAGTGCTTGGTTGGTAATAGTTCTGGCTCTGATTTAGTCTTGCATGCATTACTGTTTAGTGCTGGCGTCGACCTTGTTCAGTCCTGAAGTCTTGAACTGAAAAC